>CM039678.1:354089221-354689221 GCA_022496015.1 Hordeum marinum
AACGGACCATCAACACATGGCATTAGTTTTGACTTGCTCAAATAAGGAAATCTATCCTTACGCAAATGTAACCAAACAAGATCTCCAGGTTCAAAGACAACATGTTTTCTACCCTTATCTCTAGCAAGCTTGTATTTAGCATTCATATGCTCAATGTTTTCCTTAGTTAACTCATGCATCTTTAATATCAATTCAGCACGTTCTTTAGTATCAAAATTAACCTTCTCCGAAGATGGAAGAGGCAACAAATCAATAGGTTCATGAGGTAAGAAACCATACACAACTTCAAAAGGGCACATCTTAGTAATAGAATGCAGTAAACGATTATAAGCAAATTCAGTATGAGGCAAGCATTCTTCCCACATTTTCAGGTTATTCTTCAAAACAGACCTAAGCATAGTAGACAATGATCTATGGACTACTTCAGTTTGTCCATCAGTTTGGGAATGCCATGTGGTAGTAAAAAGCAGTTTAGTCCCCAACTTAGCCCATAAACATCTCCAAAAGTGGCTAAGAAATTTAGCACCACGATCCAAAACAATTGTATTTGGCACACCATGCAAGCGAATAATTTCTCGAAAGAACAAATTGTTAGCATCATCATCACTTTTATGACATGGAATAAAGTGTGTCATTTTTTAAAATCTATCCACGACAACAAATATGCTATCCCTCCCCTTCTTTGTTCGAGGTAAACCTAAAACAAAGTCCATAGATATATCCTCCCAAGGAACACTAGGTACATGCAAAGGCATATATAAACCACGAGGATTGAGTCGTGACTTTGCTTTTTGACATGTAGTGCAGCGAGCAACAAAATGCTTAATATCCCGTCTCATCTTTGGCCAAAAGAAATGTGTAGCAAGTACGTCCTCCATATTCTTCACGCCAAAGTGTCCCATTAATGCTCCTCCATGCGCCTCCTGCAACAACAAAAGACGAATGAAGGTGGCTGGAATGCATAGCTTGTTAGCACGGAACAAAAATCCATCATTAATGACGAACTTGTTCCATGTTCTCCCTGTTGGGGAACGTCGCATGGGAAACAAAAAAATTCCTACGCACACGCAAGATCTATCCATGGTGATGAGCATCTACGAGAGGGAGAGTGGATCTACATACCCTTGTAGATCGCTAAGCGGGAAGCGTTAAGAAACGCGGTTGGTGTAGTCAAACGTCTTCGCGATCCAAATCGCCGAGTGTCCCGCGATCTCATCACGATCCGTCCCGTGAACTCATCACGATCCGTCCCGCGAACTCATCACGATCCGTTCGCGATCTTGATCACGATCCATCCCGCGGACTTATCATGATCCATCTCGCGAACTCATCACGATCCGTCCTGCGAACTCATCACGAACCGTCTCGCGATCTTGATCACGGTCCTTCCGATCTAGCGCCGAACGGACGGCACCTCCACATTCAGCACACGTGCAGCTTGATGACGATCTCCACCGTCTTGATCCAGAAAGAGGAACTGGAGAGGAAGAAGCATTCGCCGGCAGCGTGACGGCGTTCCAGCGATGGTGGTGGAGCAATTTCGGTAGGGCTTCGCCTAAGCACTGCGGAAATCCGATCTAGAGGAGCACCGGTGGAACGGGTAGCACGTGGCCGTAAAATCTAGTGCAAAACACCCAATACCACCAGTTTATACAAGAGGGAGGGAGGAGGAGGGCTGGCGCACAAGGCTGCCCTTGCGCAAGGAGGAGAGGAGGAATCCTCCTCCAATCCTAGTAGGACTAGGATTCCTCCTTTCCTACTTGGAATCTCTTTCCACCTTGCGTTTTTTTTCTTTATCTTTCAAGTCCAGTCGCATGGGCCTCTTAGAGGACTTCCACCAGCCCACTAAGGGCTGGTTTCCACCCTCCCACATCCCATGTAGCCTCTTGGGTCGAAATACCTCTCCCGATGGTACCTCGGTACACTACCGGCACTCCCGGTACACTACCGATGAGCCCGAAACTTTTTCGGCGACCAAAATATGACTTCCTATATATGAATATTTACCTCCGGAACATTCCGGAGCTCCTCGTGACGTCCGAGATCTCATCCGGTACTCCGAACAACCTTCGTTCACCACCATACATAACTCTATACTACCGAAACGTCACCAAACCTTAAGTGTGCAGACCCTGCGGGTTTGAGAACTATGTAGACATGACCGAGACACCTCTAAGGTCAATAACCAATAGCAGGACTTGGATGCCCATATTGGTTCCTACATATTCTACGAAGATCTTTATCGGTCGAACCTCTATGTCAAGGATTCAGTTAATCCCGTATGATGTTCCCTTTGTTCTTCGGTATGTTACTTGACCGAGATTCGATCGTCGGTATCCCCATACCTAGTTCAACCTCGTTACCGGCAAGTCTCTTTACTCATTCCGTAATACAAGATCCCGTAACTAACACTTAGTCACATTGCTTGCAAGGCTTGTTGTGATGTTATATTACCGAGTGGGCCCTGAGATACCTCTCCATCACACGGAGAACAAATCCCAGTCTTGATCCATGCCAACTCAACAGACGTCCTCGGAGATACCTGTAGACAACCTTTATAGTCACCCAGTTATGTTGCGACATTTGATACACACAAGGCACTCCTCCGGTGTTAGTGAGTTGCATGATCTCATGGTCAGAGGAACATATACTTGACACGTAGAAAACAGTAGCAATAAACTGACACGATCATATGCTACGTTTGTAGTTTGGGTCTTGTCCATCACACCATTCTCCTAATGATGTGATCCCGTTTATCAAATGACATCTCATGTCCATGGCTAGGAAACCTTAACCATCTTTGATTAACGAGCTAGTCCATTAGAGGCATACTAGGGACATGGTTTTGTCTATGTATCCACACATGCATCTAAGTCTCCGATCAATACAATTATAGCATGGATAAAAAACGATTATCATGAACAAGGAAATATGATAATAACTAATTTATTATTGCCTCTAGGGCATATTTCCAACAGTCTCCCACTTGCACTAGAGTCAATAATCTAGTTCACATCACCATGTGATTCGCATTATTATGAATCTAACACCCAATGAGTTCTGGGGCTCGATCATGCTTTGCATGTGAGAGAGGTCTTATAGTTAACGGGTCTGTGACATTTAGATCCATGTGTACTTTGCAAATCTCTATGTCAAACTGTAAACACTGCTACCACACTCCACTTGGTACTATTTCAAAATGGCTGCTCCACTATACGTATCCAGATTGCTACTACGAGTCATCCGGATTGGTGTTAAAGCTTGCATTGACGTAACTCTTTACGACGAACTCTTTATCACCTCCATAATCGAGAAACATATCCTTAGTCTTTTAGTTACTAAGGATAATCTTGACCGCTGTCCAGTGATCCACTCTTGGGTCACTATTGTACCCCTTGACGGACTCATGGCAAGGCACACACAGGTGCGGTACACAGCATGGCATACTATACAGAGCCTATGGCTAAGGCATAGGGGACGACATTCGTCCTTTCTCTTTCTTCTGCCGTTGTCGAGCTTTGAGTCTCACTCAACTTCACACCTTACAAAGCAGGCGAGAACACTTCTCTCTGACTAATCCATTTTGAACTCTTTCAAAATCTTGTCAAGGTATGTACTCATTGAAAGTCTTATCAAACATCTTGATCTATCTTTATAGATCTTGATGCTCAACAATTAGGTAGCTTTATCCAGGTCTTCCTTTGAAAAACTCTATTCAAACAACCGTTTATGCTCTCTAGAAATTCTACATCATTTCCGAATAGCAATATGTCATCCACATATACTTATCAGAAACTCTATAGTGCTCCCACTCACTTTATTGCAAATACAAGTTTCTCATAAACTTTGTATAGACTCAAAAACTTTGATCACCTCATCAAAGTGTATATTCCAACCTCGAGATGCTTGCTTCAGTCCATAGAAGGATCACTAAAGCTTGCACACCTTTTAGCATCCTTAGGACTGACAAAACCTTCTGGTTGTATCACATACAACCTTTCCTCAAGTAAACCGTTAAGGAAATGATGTTTTGACATCCATCTGCCAGATTTCATAATTGAAAGTGCAGCAACTGCTAACATAATTTCAACAGACTTTTAGCATCTCTACGAGTGAGAAAGTCTCATCGCAGTCAACTCCTTGAACTTGTCGTAAACTTCTTTGCAACAAGTCGAGCTTTACAAATGGTGACATTTACCATCAGCGTCTGTCTTTATTTTAAACATCCATTTGTACTCAACGACCTGCCGTCCAACGAGCAAGTCTACCAAAGTATATACTTGGTTTCCAGACATGGATCCTTTCTCGGACTTCATGGCCTCTAACCATTTGTCGAAATCCGGGCCCATCATCGCTTCTCCACAGCTCGTAGGTTCATCGTTGTCCAACAACATGACCTCTAAGACAGGGTTGTCGTACCTCTCACGAGCAGTACACTTCCTTGTCGACCTACGAGGTTCGATAGTAACTTGATCCAAAGCTTCATGATCATCATCATTAACTTCCTCTTCAACTAACGTAGGCTTCATAGAAACAAATTCCTGCGCTGTGCTACTCTCTGGTTGAAACAGAGGTTCAATAACCTCATCAAGTTCTATCCTCCTCCCACTCAATTCTTTCAAGAGAAACTTTTTCTCGAGAAAGGACCCAGTTTTAGCAACAAACATTTTATGCTTGGAGCTGAGATAGAAGGTTCACCCAACTGTTCTTGGGTATTCTATGAAGATGCATTTGTCCTCTTTGGGTTCGATCTCATTAGGTGAAAACATTTTCCACACAAGCATCGCAGCCCAAACATTAAGAAATGACAGCTTAGGTTTCTATCAAACCATAATTCACACGGTGTCATCTCAACGGATTTAGATGGTGCCCTATTTAAAGTGAATGTAGTTGTCTCTAATGCATAACCCCAAAATTATAGTAACAAAACGATAAGAGACATCATAGCATGCACCATATCCAATAGAGCACGACCATGATGTTCGGACACACCATCACACTATGGTGTTCCAGGTGGCGTGAGTTGTGAAACAATTTTCACATTGTCTAAAGTTGTATGCCAAACTCGCAACTCAGATATTCATCTCGATGATCATATCGTAGACATTTTTATCTTCTTGTCACGATGATCTTAAACTTCACTCTGAATTTGCTTGAACCTGTCAAACAATTCAAACTTGTGTTTCATTAAGCAAATATACACTATATCTACTCAAATCATCAGTGAAGGTAAGAAAATAACGATATCCACCGCATGCTACAAGACTCATTGGATTGCATACATCAACATGTATCATTTCCAATAAATCACTTGCCCGCTTCATCAAAAAAGAAAACGGGGTCCTTAGTCATCTTGACCAAGAGGCATAGTTCGCATGTCTCAACCGATTCGAAATCGAATGAGTCCAAAGATCCATCAGCATGGAGTTTCTTCATGCGTTTTATACCAATATGACATTTAGCGGCAGTGCCACAAGTATGTGGTACTATTATTATTAACTTTGTATCTTTTTGGCATCAATGTTTATGAACATGTGTATTACTACAATCAAGTTTCAACAAACCATTCTTACTGGGTGCATGACCATTGAAGGTATTATTCATGTAAATAACCATTATTTTCTAACTTAAATGAATAACCGTGTTGCAATGAACATGATCTAATCACGTTCATGCCCAACGCAAAAACACCCAATAACATTTATTTAGGTTCGTCACTAATCTCGAAGGTAGAGAGAGCGTGTGATGTTGATCACATCAACCTTGGAAACATTTCCAACACACATCGTCACCTAACACTTAGCTAGTATCTGTTTATTCCGTAGCTTTTACTTCAAGTTACTAACATTTAGCAACCAAAACGGTATCCAATACCCAGGTGCTACTAGGAGTACTAGCAAGGTATACATCAATAACACGTATATCAAATATACTTTTGTCAACTTTGTCATCCTTCTTATCTACCAAGTATCTAGGGTTGTTCCGCTTCAGCGACCGTTCTCCTCATAATCGAAGCACTTAGTCTTGGGTTTGGGTTAGACTTTGGGTTGCTTCACTAGAGCTGCAACTGACTTGCTATTCATGAAGTTTCCCTCCTTGCTCTTGCCCTTCTCGAAACTAGTGGTTTTGACTAACCATCAACACTTTGATGCTCCTTCTCTATTTCTACCTTCGCGGTGTCAAACATCGTGAATAGCTCAGGGATCATTACTTCTATCCCTGGCGTTTTATAGTTCATCACCAAGTTCTAGTAGCTTTAATGACAGTGATTTGGAGAACTATATCAATCACTATCTTATCTGGAAGATCAACTCCCACTCGATTCAAGCGACTGTAGAACCCAGACAATCTGAGCACATGCTCAACGATTGAGCTATTCTCTTTCATATTACAGGCAAAGAATCTTGTTGGAGATCTCATATCTCGCAACACGGGCATGAGCCTGAGATCCTAATTTCATCTCTTAGAACATCTCATATGTTCTGTGACGTTCAAAACGTTTTGGAGCCTTATTCTAAGCCGTAATGCATGACGCACTAAACTATCAAGTAGTCATCAGAACGTGCCTGTCAGATGTTCACAACATCTATAGACGATGCTAGAGGGGTTGGCGCACCGAGCGATGCATTGAGGACATAAGCCTTCTGTGCAGCAACGAGGATAACCCTCAGATCACGGAGCCAGTCCGCAATATTGCTACAATCATCTTTCAACTCTATTTCTCTAGGAACATATAAAAATACAAGGGAGCTACATCGTGAGCTAGTAATCTACAACAGAGTTTGCAAAGACACTATTGACTATGTTCATGATAATGAGTTCAATTAATCATATTACTTAAGAACTCCCACTCAAATTGACATCCCTCCGGTCATTCGAGTGACACATGATCCAAATTCACCAACTCAAGTCCGATCATCATGTGAGTTGAGGTGGTTACAATGGTGAACATCATCATGTTGATCATATCTACTATATGACTCATGTTCAACCTTTCTGTCTCTTGTGTTCCGAGGCCATGTCTATACATGCTAGGCTCGTCAAGTTTAACCCGAGTGTTCTGCATGTGCAACACTGGCTTGCACCTGTTGTATGTGAACGTAGAGTCTATCACACCCTATCATCACGTGGTGTCTCAACACGATGAACTTTCACAATGGTGCACCCTCGGGGAGAACACAATTCATCTTGAAATTTAAGTGATGGATCACCTTATAATGCTACCGTCGTCCTAAGCAAAACAAGGTGCATAAAAGGATTAACATCACATGCAAATCAAAAGTGACATGATATGGCCATGAACTTGTGCTTTTGATCTCCATCATGAAAGCACCGGCATGATCTCCATCGTCACCGGCATGACACCATGATCTCCATCAACGTGTCACCATCGGGATTGTCGTGCCCAGCTTCTACTATTATTGCTACCGTTTAGCGATAAAGTAAAGCATTACATAGCGCTTAATGATTGACACGCAGGTCATACAATAATTAAAGACAGCCCTATGGCTCCTGCCGGTTGCCGTACTCATCGACATGCAAGTCGTGATAATCTATACATCACATGATCATCTCATACATCACATATATCACATCATGTAATTGGCCATATCACATCACAACATACCCTGCAAAAACAAGTTAGACGTCCTCTAATTGTTGTTGCATGTTTTACGTGGATGCTACGGGTATCTAGCAAGAACAATTCTCTTCTACGCGAAAACCACAACGGTGATACACTAGTTGCTTTTCAACCTTCTCAAGGACCGCCTTTGTCGAATCCGATCCAACTAAAGTGGGAGAAACTGGCACCCGCAAGCCATCTATGCAACAAGTTGCGGTCGAGTGAACCGATCTCTCGTAAGCATACGAGTAATGTTGATCCGGGCCGCTTCATCTCACAATACCGCTAAACCAAAATCCGACCAAGGGAGGAAGCAATCTAAGCATCAACGCCCACAAACCTTTTGTGTTCTACTCGAGATCTCATCTACACATAGACCTAGCTCATGATGCCACTGTTGGGGAACGTCGCATGGGAAACAAAAAATTTCCTACGCACACGCAAGATCTATCCATGGTGATGAGCATCTACGAGAGGGAGAGTGGATCTACATACCCTTGTAGATCGCTAAGCGGGAAGCATTAAGAAACGCGGTTCGTGTAGTCGAACGTCTTCGCGATCCAAATCGCCGAGCGTCCTGCGATCTCATCACGATCCGTCCCATGAACTCATCACGATCCGTTTCGTGATCTTGATCATGATCCATCCCGTGAACTCATCACGATCTGTCTCGCGAACTCATCACGATCCGTCCCGTGAACTCATCACGAACCGTCTCGCGATCTTGATCACGGTCCTTCCGATCTAGCGTCGAACGGACGACACCTCCGCGTTCAACACACATGCAGCTTGATGACGATCTCCACCGTCTTGATCCAGCAAGAGGAAGTGGAGAGGAAGAAGAATTCAACGGCAGCGTGAAGGAGTTCCGGTGATGGTGGTGGAGCAATTCCGTCAGGGCTTCGCCTAAGCACTGCGGAAATCCGATCTAGAGGAGCACCGGTGGAACGGGTAGCACGTGGCCGTAAAATCCAGTGCAAAACACCCAATACCACCAGTTTATATGAGAGGGAGGGAGGAGGAGGGCTGGCGCACAAGGCTGCCCTTGCGCAAGGAGGAGAGGAGGAATCCTCCTCCAATCCTAGTAGGACTCGGATTCCTCCTTTCCTACTTGGAATCTCTTTCCACCTTGCGTTTTTTTCTTTCTCTTTCAACTCCAGCTGCATGGGCCTCTTAGAGGACTTCCACCAGCCCACTAAGGGATGGTTTCCACCCTCCCACATCCCATGTAGCCTCTTGGGTCGAAATACCTCTCCCGGTGGTCCCCTGATACACTACTAGCACTCCTGGTACACTACCGATGAGCCCGAAACTTTTTCGGCGACCAAAATATGACTTCCTATATATGAATATTTACCTCCAGACCATTCCGGAGCTCCTTGTGATGTCCGGGATCTCATCCGGGACTCCGAACAACCTTCGGTCACCACCATACATAACTCTATACTACCGAAACGTCACCAAACCTTAAGTGTGCAGACCATGCGGGTTCGAGAACTATGTAGACATGACCGAGACACCTCTACAGTCAATAACCAATAGCAGGACCTGGATGCCCATATTGGTTCCTACATATTCTATGAAGATCTTTATCGATCGAACCTCTATGTCAAGGATTCAGTTAATCCCGTATAATGTTCCCTTTGTTCTTCGGTATGTTACTTGCCCGAGATTCGATCGTCGGTATCCCCATACCTAGTTCAACCTCGTTACCGGCAAGTCTCTTTACTCGTTCTGTAATACAAGATCCCGTGACTAACACTTAGTCACATTGCTTGCAAGGCTTGTTGTGATGTTGTATTACCGAGTGGGCCCTGAGATACCTCTCCGTCACACGGAGTAACAAATCCCAGTCTTGATCCATGCCAACTCAATAGACGCCCTTGGAGATACCTGTAGAGTACCTTTATAGTAACCTAGTTATGTTGCAACGTTTGATACACACAAGGCACTCCTCCGGTGTCAGTGAGTTGCATGATCTCATGGTCATAGGAACATATACTTGACATGCAGAAAATAGTAGCAATAAACTGACATGATCATATGCTACGTTTGTAGTTTGGGTCTTGTCCATCACACCATTCTCCTAATGATGTGATACTGTTTATCAAATGACATCTCATGTCCATGGCTAGGAAACCTTAACCATCTTTGATCAACGGGCTAGTCCATTAGAGGCATACTAGGGACATGGTTTTGTCTATGTATCCACACATGCATCTAAGTCTCCGATCAATACAATTATAGCATGGATAATAAACGATTATCATGAACAAGGAAATATGATAATAACTAATTTATTATTGCCTCTAGGGCATATTTCCAACACTCCCTTCTTTACAATTCTGCAACACATCTCTAAATTCAGCATCGTGCACATATTGATCTTTGATGGTATTGAAACCAAATATTTTAAAGTCAAGTTGTGAAAGCATAGTATAACGACCAAATAATGCATCAGCAATAAAATTTTATTGACCCTTATTTGTTTAATAACATAAGGGAAAGTCTTAATGAATTCAACCCATTTAGCATGTCTACGGTTCAGCTTTTCTTGACTTGTAATATGTTTCAAAGATTCATTATCAGAATGTATAAAAAGTTCTTTGGGTCATAAATAATGTTGCCATGTTTCCAAAGTCCGAACAAGAGCATATAATTCCTTATCATAAGTAGAATAATTCAGACTAGGCCCACTCAATTTTTTCATAGAAGTACGCAACAGGTTTACCATCTTGTAATAACACACCTCCTAATCCCATTCAACTAGCATCGCATTCAAGCTCGAAAGTTTTATTAAAATCAGGAAGCTAGAGTAAAGGAGCATGTGTTAACTTATCTTTCAATACCGTGAAGGCCTCTTCCTATGTGATACCCCAAGCAAAAAGCACACTCTTCTTAGTAATCTCATTGAGAGGTGCAGTAATGGTGCTGAAATCTCTCACAAAACGCCTATATAAACCAGCGAGGCAAGAAAATTCCTCACTTGTGTGACCCGTTTGGGCTGCGGCCAACTCTCAATAGCTTCAATGTTGGCTTTGTCAACTTCAGTTCCCTGTGGAGTAACAACATAGCCAAGAAAAGGTACTTGGTCAGTGCAAAAGGTGCACTTTCCAAGGTTACCAAACAAACGTGCATCATGTAGAGCAATAAAAACAACACGTAAATGTTCCAAGTGTTCCTCCAAAGGTCTACTATAAATTAGTATATCATCAAAATAGACTACCACAAATCGTCCAATGAAAGCACGTAAAACCTCATTCATTAATCTCATGAAAGTACTAGGTGCATTAGTTAACCCAAAAGGCATAACTAACCACTCGTATAAACCAAACTTAGTTTTAAATGTCCTTTTCCATTCATCTCCCATTTTCATACGAATTTGATGGTATCCACTATGCGAATCAACTTTGGAGAAAATTGTAGAGCCACTTAATTCATTAAGCATATCATCTAGCCTAGGAATAGTATGACGATAACAAATAGTAATATTATTAATGCCTCTACAATCAACACACAGACGCGATGTACCATCCCTTTTCGGCACTAGAATAATAGGAATAACACAAGGACTAAGAGATTCATATATATAACCTTTGTCAAGCAGCTCCTGTACTTGACGCATAATCTCCTTCGTCTCATTTGGATTGGTACGGTATGGTGCATGGTTGGGTAGCGATGCACCAGGAATTAAGTAAATCTAATGCTCAATCCCTCTAATAGGTGGTAATCCTGGTGGCACGTCTTGTTGAAAGATGTCAGCGAACTCCTGAAAAATGTTAATGACAACAGGAGGCAAAAAGGGAGGCATGTCCTCGAATGAAAATAATAGCTCTTTGCATACGAAAGGATAGAAAATAGATGGAATAACATCGAAATCAGTAATATCAGATTTAGTAGCAAGTAAACATCCACTCTTTAAGTTTATTTCAGATGCAACACTAGATGATGGTTTATTAGGCTTATGGTGTTGCTCAAATTCCTTTGCCACAATCTGATTTTCACTCTTATTTAGCTCTTGTTTTTTGCTTTACTAGCTCTAGCAATGTCATCTTTCATAATATGTTCAGGAGACATAGGAAGCAAAGTTATATTTTGATCCTTATGAACAAGAGTATACTGATTTGTCCTACCATGGTGTGCGGAATTTTTATCAAACTTCCATGGTCTACCAAGTAAAACGGAACTTGCTTTCATGGGTACCACAACACAATGAACACAATCAGAATATGTAGCAATGCTAAAATGCACACGAATAGTGCGTGTTACCTTAACCTTGCCATTGTTGTTGAACCATTGGATGTAATAAGGATGAGGATGTGGTCTGGTGGTTAGAGATAGCTTCTCCACCATCTCCATGCTAGCCAGGTTATTCCAACTCTCTCCATCGATGATGACGTGAAGCGCTCCTTCACAACTCCCTTTGTATGGAACAAGTTGTGCCTCTGATTTTGCTCAGCCTGTGTAACCTGCACATTGAGAACACATTGAGCAACTAAACTTTCATACCTGTCTGCGTAGTCAGCAGCCTTGTCGTGCGTCTCTTGTTCAGTATCCTCTGCACCATGTTCTTCACTAGCAATAAGAGACAAAGTCCCCTCATCATAATCACTAGCGGAGGCATATCCACTATCCTTAGTAACAATACCACACGCCTGGATGTTCATTCTCTCACAAAGTGACCTCTACCCTTGCAACAACGACATATAACCTTATGTGTTTGCCCTGTAGATGCCACGGATGATGAAGAGCTATGTGCAGGCCCCGAAGGCGTGCCCTTGCTGGAGGCTAGTGGTTGTGCCTGATTCCTGGTATCTCGGTTAGAGGTGGTGGCTGAAGTAGGCGATGCTGTAGCAGGACGTGTGGAAGTAGATGAGGTATGTGGCGTCCATGATGAAGTGTGACCTGTAGAAAAATAGTTCTCGCCATGGCATGTCAATCCCGCACTTCACATTCAGCTTTTCAAGCAAGATGGAATAAACGAATGATAGTGTTATACTCCTTATACTCTAGAATAGTCTAAATCTCTCTATTTAAACCACCCATAAAATGTGCAAGCATAGCTTCATTCTCCTCAACAATACCACATCTAATCATGCAAGTTTGTAATTCCTGATAATATTCCTCTATAGAATGTTTTCCTTGTCTTAAACACTTCAAATTATGAAGCAATTCACATTGATAATATGGTGGAAACCAACGATTACGCATAGCAGTTTTCAAAGTACACCAAGTAGTTGGAATATTAGCAAGATGTATTCTACAATGTTCTGACCACCAAACACAAGCAAAACTAGTGAATGAAAAAACAGCAGTAGCAACACGTCTATCCTCGGGAAATTGTAACATGTTAAAAGTTATTATGTTTATAACTCCCATGTAAGATATATATTAGGAACATATATACCCAGAAATGTCGGAATGTTCAATTTAAGTTTAGGGAGATGGTCATGATCCCGTACCTGAGGGGGGCTGTAGCCCTAACGTTCCGATTTTAGCCATGTGGATGACCTGGTGCGTGTGGTGGTGGATGCCCCTGGGGCTGTGATACTTATCCAACGTATCGATAATTTATGAATCATTCATGTCATATTCACCTATGTTTACAATACTTTTATATGGTTTTGATGCACTTTATATGATTTATTTAGAACTAACCCGGACTGACGCTGTTTTCAGCACAACTAACGTGGTGTTATTTTTTGTGAAGAAAATAAAGTTCTCGGAATCGCCCAAAACTTTTTGACGATTTTTTTCGAACAAAAGAGGCACTAGACGCTTCGTGGGAGGACCAGAAGAGCCACGAGGTGGGCACCACCCACCAGGGTGTGCAGCCCCCTGGCACGCCCTGGTGTATGTTCCTCACCTCGTGGCCCACCTTCATGGGAAACCAACGCCAAAAATTCCTATAAATATAGAAATCATCAGAAATAACCCTAGACTCATTGTTCCACCGCCGGAACTCTCTGTATCAATGAAAAACAAATCTAGAGGCGTTCCAGTACCCTACCGAAGAGGGTAGATCATATCCGGTGGCCATATTCATCATCCCAGCAGAGGCCATGATGAGGAGGGAGTGGTCCACCCTCAAGGCTGATGGTTTGTACCAGTAGTATGTGTTCAAACCCTCTCTCTCTCTCGTGTCCTTGAGATGGCACAATCTTGATGTATCACGGGCTTTTTTAATATAGTTGGATCACATGGTGTTTCCCCCTCTCTATCTTGTTGTGATGAATTGAGTTTTCCCTTTGAGATTTTGTTATTACCGGATTGAATACTTTTATGTATTTGAGAGCACTTGATATATGTCTTGCATGCAGATACCCGTAGTGACATTGGGGTATTCAAGTGATTCACTTGATATATGTTATGGCGTCAACTTACGGATTCCAGTGACCTTGAGAATCTATGCATAGGGGTTGATTGCATGTTTTCATACCAAGTTGTCCAATAGAAATCTTGGGGCACCCTTTGAGGTTCTGTGTGTTGGGTTGAGTATTATGAATCTGATTTTTTGATGTGTATCATATAATTAACTCATGGATACTTGTGGTGACATTGGAGTATCTAGGTGACATTATAGTTGGTTGATGCGTATCATATGGTGTTATTCTAGTACGGACTCTTAGATAGATCGATGAGAAAGGATAACTTGGTTATTTTAGTATGAACTCTTGGATAGATCGATCAGAAAGGATAAATTTAAGGTGTTTTCGTACCCTACAAACAATTTCTTCTTATGTTCTATGCTAGATAATACCTTTGGAGTGATTCTTTGTTGCACGTTGAGGGATGGTTATGTGATCCAATTATATTAGCATTGTTGTGAGATTGCACTAGCGAAAGTACAGACCCTAGGCCTTGTTCTGAAGCATTGCAATACCGTTTGTGCTCACTTTTGTTACTTGCTACCTTGCTTTTTTATATTTTTAGATTACAAAAACCTATATCTATCATCCATATTGCACTTCTATCACCATCTCTTCGCCGAACTAGTGCACCTAGACAATTTGCCAATGTATTGGGTGTTCTGGGTTCACAAAAGATTTTTTGTATTTGATTACAGGATTGTTTGAGAGAGACCATCTTCATCCTACACCTCCCTCGGATTGATAAACCTTAGGTCATCCACTTGAGGAAAAATTGCTACTGTCCTAAAAAACTCTGCGCTTGGAGGCCCAACACGAGTCTACAAGAATAAAGTTGCGTAGTAGACATCAAGCTCTTTTCTGGCACCATTGCTGGGGAGGTGAGTGCTTGAAGGTATATATTTGGATCTTGCAATTAAATCTTTTAGTTTCTATTTTTCACTAGTTTTGTTTTATAAAAGAGAACTAAAAAACAATGGAGTTTAGGTTGCATCAATTGTTTCATCTCTTTAATGTCTTCCGTGAAAATGATGGTTCGGAAAATTATGCTCAATTTCTAGAGAAAGAATTTATGAAAATACTTAATGAGAATTACTTGAATTATGAGCATGATAGCAATATTGTTAGTATGAATTTTCTGAATATTGATGATTCCAATGATATGCAAAGCCACAAGCTTGGGGATGCTATGTTTGATGAAGATTATATTTTTAGTGCCCTAAGATTTCATGAGCGAAACTATTATGATGATAGCATGCCTCCTATGTATGATGATTATTGTGATGACATGTGTGCTATAAATAGTGATAGTAACAATGAAACTTGTCATCATGATTTTAATATTGAATATGGGTATGTCAATCAAGTGTCTCATGATAGTTATTTTGTTGAGTTTGCTCCCACTACCATGGATGAGACGAAATATGCTTATGTGGAGAGTGATAAATTTTCTATGCTTGTAGATCATGAAAATAATATTTTATGTGGTAGTTATATTGTTTAATTCCTTCTTGATTCTACTGAAAATAATTATGAGGGAGGAACATATGATTGTAGGAATTGCAATAATATCAAGTTTCCTCTCTGTGTTGAAATTTGTGAAGATATGCTTGTTTTGCCTTCCTATGCTAGTTGATTCTTGTTCACATGAATTGTTTGCTCACAAAATCCCTATGCATATGAAGTGGTTTAGACTTAAATGTGCTTGTCATGTGATGCATGATGCTCTCTTGCATTTTCAACTTTTATTCCTTCACGAGCATCATTGAAATCATCATGCCTAGCTAAAAGGCATTAAAGAAAAGCGCTTGTTGGGAGACAACCCAACACTTTTATTTTCAGTTTTTGTGACTTCACATGATTAATATACAATAGTAATAATGTTTTGTGTCTTTTATTTCAATAAAGTGCCAAGCAAAGCCTTTGGGATAGTGTGGGTACTTGCTTGTTTGATTCTGTATATGAATTATCTGATTTTACTGGAGCATTAAACAAATGTAGCGTCCCGACTCAAAACGAGTCAAGCCTTTATGTGTTAGTGTCATCCATGGATCAGTATGCTGGCACAGATAGTACATCAATGTATATATCAAAGTGTGATCACATGTAAATAGTGTAAAACTGACATATACCTCTTAAATCGCAACGGAAACAATCAACGGGATTGGAGTCCCAATAAACACAAACGGCAGGTTGAGTGTAGACTGTAACCCTGAATCGTACTCTTACTCATCATACAAAAGTATCTGCAACATAAGACGTTGCAGCCGTGTAGGTCAGTACATTGGATGTACCGACAAGATCACCATAGAATGAGATAAAAACTATTCTACATGCAAAAGGCTTTGTGGCTCTGTGTTTGAGTTTTTGCAGAAAAGTTGGTTTTATTTTCCCTACAACAAAGGATTCAAGCAGAAAATTTACTACAAAAGTTGGTTGTTAATGAGATGGTTCCACCAACCAATTCCCATATCCCAAAATTATTAATAGACCCACTCATCATAAAATTTATTAATTGTGTTGAGAATGGTTGATAGTATCATCTCCGGTGCTCATGTTGTCCGTAACCAGGGACATGGCTAATCAATTCGTTTAACACTCTGCAGAGTCTTGTACACTTTACCCGCAAGAATCGATCCCTCCATTATGTCCTCGCACTGCCTGGTGTTTGAGAACGGGACGATCGACACATGGTCTTCCATAGTGATCCTTCGATAGAAAGTCAGTGCCCATCCAAATCCTACCATTCTTCTACATCTCATAGCAACTGACCTACCGGAGTCACCACTAGGGTCAACCAAGCCAGAGCCCATATTGACTTGCGGTTGCACACATAAGATTTCCGGCCTTCAAGTATCCATCCATCTCTTTGAGCCTGGGTGGCATTCCGTTGGGACGATCACAGGTAGATACCAGGATTCCCGGCACAACAATGATAGATATTAGGCTGCCAAAATTCATGTCCAATCCACCCATAGGTATACTGAGTCCTTGAAGTCTTGAAGCCTTGATCGTCATGCAGGTCTTAAAATAATGAATTAGCCTCAACACTACTGAATCTCACAACCAAACCCCGTCTACTAAAGCGTAGCAATTGTGAAGTAACGTCCCTTCCTGGGCAATGGTAACAGGGTGGTGGGTTTCTCCTACCTCATGATACTACCACAAGTTCTGGCTTGATATCCTACAGGATGTATGATGGAAAGATTGTTTCTAATGCAAGTAAAACATAGGTAATATAAGATGGTCAAAGTGAACTTTCCTAGTAAGGTTGATGAAGATAGAATCGCTCTCAGGAAATAACTTGATAGAACTATTCATCACTCTCCGATGAAATCTATATAATCACACATTGCACTTATATAAGAAATCATAGTAGCAATCAATAAGCAACACAAAAATAAAAAACAAAAGGGTTGTGATGAAGGAAATACTTAAGATCAAAGTTAAAACAACAAAACTTCATCAAAACAAACAAAGAATAGACAAATAACTATTTTCAATAGTAAAAACAAAGTAAAAATCTAACAAAAGTATTTTTAAATATTCTACTAGCAAAAGAATTACTTTTTAATAACAACTAAGAACTACGAAAACATCCCACTAAACACCATAAGCTTTCTAGTTAATAAACTTGACAACAAGTTAAACAAATAAAATAATAAAATAAGCGAAAATAAAATATAAAACAACTAATTTAACATAAAGTAAAACTCATAATTTTTTTATAAAAATACTTTCAAATAGGAAATAAAACTAGCAATGAAACCAATTTGCAAGTTATTATTTAACTAGAATTGATTTGATGCAAGAAAAATAAAAAATAAAATAAAAAATAAACTTTGTTGAAATACTGCTTTTAACTAGCAGAAAACAAAGTAAAACTTGTCTACTAATATAAAATAAAATAAGTTAAAACAATTTAAAACAAAAGAAATAGAAATAAACCAAAAAAGGAACTAAAATAGAAACTATTTTGCTTGAAACCCTAATTTAAATTATTCAGAAAATTCTAAAATTCTACCAACTGATAAATAAGATCACTAGTGACCAATAGCAAAAATAATCAACTAAAAATCTATTTTTAAACTCAAGATATTCAAATTCTAATGTTTTGATCAAATTCAGTAAAATTCAAATTTAATTTTTTCAAGTATGGACAAAATTTATATCTACAGAAACTAGAATAAATTTGTGACGCAATGAAAAAAGAATCATTGGAAAACAATTAAGAACATAAAAGTTATAGCTAAAAAAAACAATAACTATTCTATTTTAGAAAATAGAAAAGAGAAAAAAAAACCTATCTAACGGACTCGGTACAGGTGGCGGGTTCTGATTGGACTAGAGGCGAGTGAGCTAGAGCTAATTGGGTGATCGGCCGCTACTTAAAAGAAAATGCTTTGGCATTTTAATTGATCTAATGTGCGCCGTTGGATCAAGATCTAGCGGTGGATGGCGTTTCTGGCAACTTATAGAGGGCGAGGCGATTCTCTGGCGATGCTCGATGGCAGCGGCGGCTCGGGGTTGATGCGGGTGACGGCTCCAGGGTCTCTTAGGCGATAGAGAGGAGCTCAGGCGACCGTGGCATCTCTCCTGCGTCGAGTGAAGGCATCAGTGGTGCTCGAGGTCCACGGTGATGAGCGTGGCGATGTCTGGGGCTTCAGGTGGAGGGGTACTCCAACGAGGTGGTGGCTACGATGTTCTTGGGGTTCTTCGATGAGGCTGAGAGCACTAGGCTAATGCAGAGACGCTACAGCGTCGATCTGTGGCAGAGGAGGGGCTCGGGGTTGGGTGAGGTGAGTGGCACGAGCTCTTAGAGCTTTGAGAGGTGGCCTACTCGGGCGAGGGACTCCGACGAGTGGAGAGGGTTAGCCGAGGGGGACTCGGGCGGAACGGGGTTCAGGGATCCCTGCTTTTATAGCCCTAGGGTAAGGGGTGGTCGGAAGGAAGGGGATCATTGAGATCTCGTTGGATCTGAGGCTGTCGCCGGCGAAGGAAAGATGAGGTGAGGGAAGGAAGGAGATGACCGACATGGGTTTAGGTTGGGTGGGGTGGGACCTGGTGTCAGCGAGGGAGAGAGGGTCGTGGGGTGATCGGGCACCGATCCGAAAGGATTCGAAATTTGCCTGAGGGGATTTGGGCCAGATTTGCTACTGGGACGCACCAAACTTTCCTATTTAATAAAACTTTCCTTTCTTTTTAATAAAAATAGAGAAAGGAAAGATGATTTTGGAGGATCAAATAAAATCCCAATATAAAAGTTTTATGTACCAAAATTATCAGAAAAAAATTCCTACAACTTGAACATATTTTCAGAGTCGAACAAAAATCTCACAAATTCAAATAATTCAAACAGTGTTGTCGTTGCAAATAAAATGAGAATGAAACATTTTGAAAATACCAAATTTGCTTAAAATTTATTTCTCTCCATTTTATATTGAAGGGAATCATTTTACCCTATTTTCCATATATTTTATTTTTTGGATAAAAATAAATTTGTAAATCATTTCAAGAATGGCTTTGAAATTGAAATTGAAATATTTTCCAAATAGTTTTCTGAGTTTTATGAATTCAGATATAATTCCAATTGCCCCTGGTTTGGAGGGTCATATTGCTCCTCTCAAGATTTGAATTTGGGTAAGGGAATTTGAGTTCATTCAAACCTTGAAATAGAACCAAATATGAAATGGATTCCAATAGAATATTTCAGAAGTTTTCAAATCCACTTTTCAAATCATTTTATGTGAAGAATTCATGTCATCTTCTCTCATTGATTTGAATTGGATGAAGTTTAAATAAAAAACAAAGGGGAAAGTCATTTTATTCCCTATCGTTCAAAAGTTTAAAAAGTTTCAAATTTCACTCAATTTCAATCACTCAATCAAACAAACAATAATTTATCTTTATTATATCATTCCATAATTTGGGATGTTACAAAAAATATGAAATATTTACACAAAATTTATATGAAAATTCTATGAACTTTACTAATTTTTCATAAATTTTAGAGTCACGGAAGTATGGTGATCATTCAGATATTTACATACTGTCTTGTTTTTGACATATTCTATTTTGCATGCATAGTTTGCTTGTTTCAAGTGTTTCCATAGCTTATTTTGGTGATATAAATTGTGGGAATGGTGTACTACAGTAGTTATTATGTTATAACAATTATGAATCTTGTCTTGACAGTACCTAAGTGAATGATCTATCTTTACTACACTAACCCATCTCACGAAGTTCCGTTAAGTTTTGTGTGATTGAAGTTTTCAAGTTCTGGGTGAGATACCGATATGAGGTGAATAAGGAGCAGAAATGACCTAAGATTTATGATGCACAAGTAACCCCAAGGTAATATCCAAGGAATACTCAAGTGTCTAAGCTTGGGGATGCCCCGGAAGGCATCCTCTCTTTCGTCTCCAACATTATTAGTGCATCTTACTTGGAGCTATATTTATATTTGTCACATGATATGTGTTTTTCTTGGAGCATAATTATAAATTTTTATTATATTTTATATGTTATTTATAATCTTGTTTTTCAATAAAAAGTTCCAAAAATTGCATTAGGATGCTTGCATTGCGTGTTTTGATATGTGCTGTGTAAAAACAGAAACTTTTGCTGTGGTGTTTAAATTTTCATATTTTACTGGAAAGTGGAAAGTTTCTGAATTTTTTACACAGTGTTTTCATATAAATTCTTAATAACTTACTAAATTATCATAATTTTTTGGGTTACATAAGTACACTATTTTCATAAATTGCTACAGACTGTTCTGTTTGGACAGATTGCTGTCATAGTTTTGTTATCTACTTATTCTATAGTTTCCATAGCCTATATTGGTAGATACAAATGGTGTAAATGATAGTAAATAGTAGATGATGTTTGAAATTATTATGCAAATTGTCTTGTCCGTACATAAATAGTTGATTTATTATTATGTGCACTAACCTATGCCACGAGTTCTTTTTAAGTTTTGTGTGGATGAAGTTTTTGAGAATAGGTGAAACCGTGATATGAGAGGATTGAAAGAGATACAAAAGCTCAAGCTTGGGGATTCCCAAGTCACACCAAGTAAATATTTCAAGAAGTCTCAAGCATCTATTCTTGGGGATGCTCCGCATCCCATCTCTCTTCGTCAACTATCGGTTAGCCTATGTTGAGCTTAAATTTTTTTTCGTTCACACGATACGTGCTATTCTTGGAATGTCATTTTTTTTGCTTGCTGTTTTAATAAAATATCCAGATCTGAAAGTATTTATTGAGGGAGAGACTCCTCACATAGCTACTTGATTTTTTACCTACTCATTGATCTTCACTTATATCTTTTGAAAAGTAGTTTGATGTTTACTCTTGAGCTTCACTTATATCTTATGAGTAAATTGTGAATCAATGAAATATCATAAATCTAAAATTATCAATGTGCTTTATTCTTAGTAGTATCTTCACATCTATTTTAAAAAGTAAAATCTATTGAAGTTTGACAATGACAATATTGGTCATACAAGCAATTCATGAATGATTAGTATAAGGAAGAGAACTCTCACATACAAATATATTATCTTGGACATCTTCTATGATTGTGAATACTCATTAATTATTTTCAAACTTGAGAAAATTAGTTGAAGTTGGACAAGGAAGACAACTAATGAGTTATGGTTGTGTATATTTGCATAGAAGTTATATTGCTATGGATCCTCCAACATGTGGTGTTTTCTTAGGATCTTTTGTTAGCCAAAAATTCGTACTAAGTAGAGATAGTACTTGTGCATACAAAAACCCTTAAACCCAGTTTCTTGCCATGAGAGTCCACTATATCTACCTATATGACGTATTACCCTGCCGTTCTAAGTAAATTTGCATGTGCCACCTCTAAAATTTCAAATGAACATCTGTTTTGTGTGCCTGGACCGCTCATGGAGTGACAGGGGGGGTCAATATCTTCCATGTTAAGCGGGTTATTCTCATGATGAGTGTTTATTCACTCATCCTTGCACGATAGGGGCGGTAATAGGGATTCCTAGTCCCGAAATAAAAAATGCAAATAATTAAACAAAACTACCCTAGGAATGTTGTTGGTATGGATGATACCCATGGATTCGGCTAGCCATGGAGTGTGTTTGTTGGTGGAGGGGGAGTAAACCTTTACTTTTACTGCTTGGGAACTGTCGCTAATGTGTTTAACATGGAAGATATTGATAACTCTTGGTATTAACGTTGACAGGAAGGGTGCACCTCCCAAAATTATGTTTATCTCTATTTTAAACAATGAGCATTGGAACATATGCAAATTCGAGCCTTCCTCTGCGAAGGGACAATGTATTTACTTTCATGTTATTTAATTTTCATGTTGAGTCAACTTCTTATTCCAACCTACATCTATTAGTTGGCAAGCATCATGTGGTGGGGAAAGATCTAGGCACATATGGCCATTCAAATATATTTGATCATGACTTATTATTGTTGACAATTATCTCTATGATAAATGAGTTGGGAGGCGAAACATTAAGCCCCTATCTTTCTTTGTGTTCGATGGATGCCATTTGTACAAAAAATATGCGTTTAGTACTAGCAATCATAGAATACTATATGATGATTGAGTATGTGGAGCTCTTACTTAGACATTGTTAAGAATAAGTTGAATTGCAATTTTTTGGTGGCTCAGAACATAGATTGTTAAGTTTCAAGATAATTCATTGTTTGAACTATAACATGTGAATTAGTTGATACTTTATCATGATGAGTTTTATGATAAAGAGTTGCTATTATGATGCTAGAAAAAGTGGTTGAAATTATCATTGATCAAACTTATGCACTATGCTAGCATTCATACTTCATAAATTATTTCTTTTATCATTACCTACTCGAGGACGAGTACGAATCAAGTTTGGGGATGCTGATACGTCGCCAATGTATCGATAATTTATGAAGTATTCATGCCATATTCACCTATGTTTAAAATACTTTTATATGGTTTTGATGCACTTTATATGATTTATTTAGAACTAACCCGGACGTGCTGTTTTCAGCAGAACTACCGTGGTGTTGTTTTCTGTGCAAAAAATGGAAGTTCTTGGAATCGCCCGAAACTTTTTGACGATTTTTTAGAAGAAAAGAGGCACTAGACGCTTCATGAGAGGGCGAGAAGAGCCACGAGGTGTATGTTCCTCACCTCGTGGCCCACCTTCTCTGAAACCAACGCCAAAAATTCCTATAAATATAGAAACCATCAGAAATAACCCTAGACTCCTTGTTCTGCCACCGCAACTCTCTGTATCGATGAAAAACTAATTTGGAGTCATTCCAATACCCTACCGGAGAGGGTAGATCATCTCCGGTGGTCATCTTCATTAGCCAGGCGGAGGCCATGATGAAGAGGGAGTAGTCCCCCCTCAGGGCTGACAGTTTGTACTAGTAGCTATGTGTTCAATCTCTCTCTCTCTCTCTCTCTCGTGTTCTTGAGATGGCACGATCTTGATGTATCATGGGCTTTGTTAATATAGTTGGATCACATGGTGTTTCCCCCTCTCTATCTTGTTGTGGTGAATTGAGTTTTCCCTTTGAGATTTTGTTATTACCGAATTGAATACTTTTATGGATTTGAGAGCAATTGATATATGTCTCGCATGCGGATACCTATAGTGACATTGGGGTATTCAAGTGATTCACTTGATATATGTTATGGCATCAACTTGAGGATTCCGATGACCTTGGGAATCTATGCATAGGGGGTGATTGCACGTTTTCATACCATGTTCTCTGATAGAAATCTTGGGGCACTCTTTGAGGTTCTTTGTGTTGGGTTGAGTATTATGAATCTAAAATTGTTTGATGCGTATCGTATAATTAACTCATGGATGCTTGTGGTGACATTGGAGTATCTAGGTGACATTAGAGGTTTTTGATGCGTATCATATGGTGTTATTCTAGTACGAACACTTAGATAGATCGATCGGAAAGGACAACTTGGTTATTTTAGTACGAACTCTTGGATAGATCGATCAGAAATGATAGCTTTAAGGTGGTTTCGTACCCTACAAACAATTTCTTCTTATGTTCTCCGCTAGATAAGAACTTTGGAGTGATTCTTCGTTGCACGTTGAGGGATGGTTATGTGATCCAATTGTATTAGCATTGTTGAGAGATTGCACTAGCGAAAATACGGACTCTAGGACTTGTTTTCAAGCATTGCAATACCGTTTGTGCTCACTTTTGTTACTTGCTACCTTGCTGTTTTTATATTTTCAGATTACAAAAACCTATATCTATCATCCATATTGCACTTGTATCACCATCTCTTCGCTGAATTAGTGCACCTAGACAATTTGCCATTGTTTGGGTGTGTTGGGGACACAAGAGATTTCTTGTAATTGATTGCAGGGTTGTTTGAGAGAGACCATCTTCATCCTACACTACTACATCATGAGCTTACGTTGGTTTTCCCTTGAAGAGGAAAGGGTGATGCAACGAAGTAGATAAGTATTTTCCTTAGTAGATGAGAACCAAGGTATCAATCTAGTAGGAGGAACAAGAAAGTCACCAATGGATGCACCTACACAAACAAGCAAACTCTTGCACCCAACACTATAAAGGGGTTGTCAATCCCTTCACGGTTATTTGCAAGGATTAGATCTGATAGAGATAGATGTAAACGAGAACAGAATGTAAAATATAAATAAATTGCAGCTAAGTATTTTTGGTATTATTGGTTTATAGATTTGAAAATATATTATGGAAAGTAGACCCGAGGGCCATAGGTTTCACTAGAGGCTTCTCTCTTGAAGGAAAATATCATGGTGGGTAAACAAATTACTGTCAAGCAATTAATAGAAAAGCGAAAAATCATGTTGTTATCCAAGGCAATGATTATGCATATAGGCATCACATCTTTGTCAAGTAGACCAAAACAATTCTGTATCTACTAATATTACTCCACACATCGACCGACTCCTGCCTGCATCTAGAGTATTAAGTTCATGAAGAACAGAGTAACGCATTAAGTAAGATGACATGATGTACAGGGATAAACTCAAGCAATATGATGAAAACCCCATCTTGTTACCCTTGATGGCAACAATACAATACGTGCCTCGCTACCCCTACTATGTCACTGGGTGAGGACACCGCAAGATTGAACCCAAAACCAAGCACTTCTCCCATTGCAAGAATTACCAATCTAGTTGGCCAAACCAAACCAATAACTTGAAGATACTTACAAGGATATGAAATCATGCATATAAGAATTCAGAGAAGATTCAAATAAGATTCATAGATAATCTGAACATAAACCCACAATTCATCGGATCTTTACAAACACACCACAAAAGAGTATTACATCGGATAAATCCCCATGAAGATCATGACGAACATGGTATTGAAGATCAGAGAGAGAGAGAAGAAGCCATCTAGATACTAGCTATGGACCCATAGGTATGTGGTGGACTAATCACGCATCATCGGAGGGGCAATGGAGTTTATGTAGATGCCCTCCTTGATTGGAACTCCTCCGACACATTACCGAAAAAGGATCCAAGATTGGATCTCTCGGGAACTGAGGCTTCTGGCAATGGAAAAGTATTTGCGTGTCTCCTTTTGGTGTTGGGGGAATATTTGGGTATTTATAGGACGAAGAATAGGGTTAGGAGACCTGCCAGGGGACAGCAAGCCTGCCTGGTGTGGCCAGGGGGGTGGCCGCGCCTACCAGGTTGTAACCTCCTGGCAGGTGCCCTGGCGTGCACTCTAAGCTTGTTGGATTTGTTCCCTTCCAGAAAAATGATTCCGGAGATTTTATTCCATTTGGACTCCGTTTAATATTCCATATCTGCAAAACTAAAAAACAAGGAAAAACAAAAATTGGCACTAGGCTCTAGATTAATAGTTTAGTCCCAAAAATAATATAAAATAGCATATTCATGCATATAAAACATCCAAAACATATAATATAATAGCATTCCATCATCAAAAATTATAGATACGTTGGAGACGTATCAACATCCCCAAGCTTAATTCCTGCTCGTCCTCGAGTAGGTAAATGATAAAAGCATAATTTTTTGATGTGGAGTCCTACTTAACATATTTATCCATGTCATATTCTCTATTGTGGCATGAATATTTAGATCCATAAGGATAAAAAACAAAATCTTAATATTAACATAAAAACAATAACATTTCAAGCATACTAGCAAAGCAATTGTATCTCTTCAAACTATAATTGAAAGTGCGTTATATCGACTAGAGGGGGGGTGAATAGGTGATTTTTACAAATTAATCACTTGAGGAATTTCAACTTTGAGGAATTTGAAATGTGATGAATAACTAGCAGCAGAATAAGTACTCAAGTGCATGAGGAACATAGTAACAACATAGTTTTCATTATGAAATGAAACATGCACAAATAGTAAGTAGCGTGATACATGATAAGCAGTGATGAACAAGGTAACTTGAAGAATTTGAGGTGAGGAATTTGTGAAAGTCTTCAGTCAAATTGTTCAAACAGTAACAATCAATTTCATCAACAGGTATATGAGGAATAGAGGGGTTGAGGAAATAGAACCAGACAGCTCGATGAAGACAATGGTTTGATGACCCAGTTCCAACTGCTGTGACAGTCGTACGTCTGGTTTGGAGCGGCCTGGTATTTAAACCAGAGGACACATAGTCCCAGGACACACAGTCCTTACTGTATTCTTCTTGAGCTAAGGTCACACAGTCCTCGCCCAACACTCGTGGTAAGTCTTTAGGGTAGACTTCCAAAACCCTCACAAACTGGTTACCCGGCGAGCCACAATTTACTACTGGATGCTCTAGACGAAGGTCACTTCGTGATCCCCAATTGACTGCAAGAGCACTAGACCATGATGCCTAACCATCTGGAGGATGCACAATCCTCAAAGGTAAAAAGTGTCGGCTCCACACAGGAATTTCTTTAGTGATGCTCAATCACTATGGGTTTGGTGGTTTGGTTGTGGGTTTTTCCTCACTGATGATTTTCTCTCAAAGTCCTTGGAGGATGGGTTGCTCTCAAATGACAAGTGTCAGTTCTATCTCGGAGTAGCCAACCAACTAGTGGTTGTGGGGGTGGCAATTTATAGCCAGGGTGCAACCTGACATGATAAGACAGAAATACCCCCAATAGTATGACCATTATGTGGATAAGAATGATTCGGGACAGATGGTGCTAAGCACAACAATGGTTGGAATTTCAAACTATGAAAGTCCTCAGGCTTATCATGTTCCTCACTTGTAGGCAATTCACACTGGCGAAATCCTAAGTCCTCAGTTAGATCAATTTCCTCAGAGACCAGAAGAACTTCGTCTTTGTCACTGAAGAACTTGTCTGAACCGTAAGAGATTTTCAAAGGCTTCACTCGAAGGATTGTATAGGTTGAGGATTTTGGAGTTGAGCATCAGTTAGAAATTTTCCTTAGTATTACCTTGGCCCCCTTTAACAGTACGATGTTTCCTATGACTCAAATAAAAGAAATGAAACTATGAAAACAAAAGTCTTCACACTTCATATTCCTCGTTCATATCTTCAAGGACACACCAACTTCTTCATTTTCAAAGTCTTCACAAAGTCTTCACCAAAGTCTTCACAATGTCTTCAGCAAAGTCTTCAGTTGAAGACATAAATATTTAGGGGTCGATAATCTCTGGATATATCAAACTCCTCATCGACTTATAGAGCCTCTGTACACTCACAAACACATTAGTGCCTTAACCTATAAGTCTTCAATACACCAAAATCACTAAGGGGCACTAGATGCACTAACAATCTCCCCCTTTTTGGTGATTGATGACAAATAGGTTAAGTTTTCAACGGGGATAAATATATGAAGTGAAAGTACAAAGTTTTAGGAATTTGATTGCAAGATATAGAAGAACTCCCCCTGAAGATGTGCATATTTGAGGAATTTGCTTTGGACTGCAATTGCACATGGCAGGTTAAAACATGGAGAACTCCCCCTATATCTTGTAATTCATACACGCATTTGAACATATGATATGAAGAATTTGAAATGCGTGAGGTAAATGGTGTCTGACGAAATTCAGGATGTATGCATTATGGTACTTGAGGAAATAAACATGCAAGGAAATAGTTCAAAAGTGTCAGACCACCATGTGACTTAAGTTTACAACTCAATCAACAAAAGCTTCAGAAGTGCGAGAGTTGTAACTTAAATAAAAATAGCCCATATATAGAGACCCGCTTGAAGACTAACTCACATTTTCTCCCCCCTTTGGCATCGAAGACAAAAAGGGAAGAAAAAGTGAGGACTAACTCCCCTTTGAAGAATTTCATCGTGTTGGTGAGGAAGGAGCGCCAGTGTTGTCAGGGTCGTTTGTCGATGCAGGGCCTGCTGTAGTGTCGTCAATGTCTTCATCCTCATCGCGCTCTTGAGATGAAGAATATGAACTTGTGAACATCAGAGGAACTTGGACTTTCTTGAATTTCTTCTGTGGTCGACGAGCCCAGTCAGGATGTTCTTCAAGATTCAGCTCATTCAGTTCTTCAGAAGACTTGAGGTGAGACAATACGTCCCAAGTGCGATTGAGGTTTTCATGCACATAGTAGTGATCACTCTTCATAGTGTTCTGCGTAACAGTCATGTTTTGCACAATGTAACCAAGTTGACACTTCACCCACTTGTGATTGCGATCGACCTTCTGATGAAGACTTATGAGCAGACTCTTGAGGTTTGTGAGATGAGGCCTTTGCTTCGGAGTCCTGAGTTGCAGTGTCATCATTGGTGGAGAAGGAAGCAGCTTTGTGAAACTGTCCATCCAATGGACGAGTGCCTTCATCAATGACAGCCTTGCCTTTTCCTTCCACTGAGTCAATTGTGCTCTTGATGACTTCGATTGGAGGCAGGAAGCCAAAGTGGTTCTAGAAATCAGCCTTGAAAGGAACTGATGACTTTGCCCTAATTAATTTCATGATCCAAGGCGCATAAGGCTTCTGTTCAAATGGAGCTAAAGCAGCATTGGCCAATGTCCTCATGAAGAAATCGTGTAAGCCTATGGGAATCCCATGAATGATGTTGAAGAGCATATTCTTCATGACTCCCTCCACTTCTTCTTCTTCAGAATTGTGGCCCTTTTGAGGACATAGAGTATTTGTGAGTATGCGGTAGACCGTCCTGGGCACATATAGCAAATCCTTCACAAGGAAGGTTTTCCGTTGAGGCTTTCCAGGAGGCAATGTCTTCATCAGCACTTGCATCAGCTGATTCGGAAGAGCAGGTTCATCGAACAGTCTGCGAGCTTCACCTGAGGGAATTGGAACTGGTACACACTGAAGCAATTCAGAAGCTTGAGCAGTGAAGTGAGTTGATCCTGTCATCCAGTCCAAAACCCACGAGTTGATGTCTGAAGCATTTCCACTGATATGCAGTGTGGCATAGAACTGAAGGATAATTTCCTCATTCCAGTCGCAGATGTCAACACAAAAAGGAAGAATGCCAGCATCGTGAAGAACTTGGAGCATCGGTGTGAACGATGGAAGTGTTTCCATGCGCGCATGAGGAATTTGGTGATGCTCGAAGACTTTCTTCTTCTCGAACAAGATTGATGCATAGTAGTTAAGCTGAGTTGCAGTCCAGAATCTGCTATGACCGGCCCTTGCAAAGTCATAAAGATTTGGACATGTGAAGAACATGCGCTCGATCATTGAAGAAATTGCTCTTGAGGAATTTGGGGCGCGCTGAGCCTTTGAATGGCATCCTTGGCTTTGGTTGAAGATTTGGCTTGAAGCGGCCCTTGATCTCCTTTGGCATGGGAGGAACTTGAACAATCTAAAGGGCTGGTTCCTCAGTTACAGGTGGAGCAGCAAAGTCATCAGCTGTTGCAGCTGGAATTTCTTCAGTGACTTGGGTGGATAGATCGGCAGATTCTTCATGTATTTCTTCAGTCGGAGCAGGTGACTAGGGAATCTTTGTCAGAGGAGTAGTCATTGGTGAATTTGGGTGTGCTAATTCCCAATATTCATCATTGATGACAGGTGTTGTATTGCCAATGTCTATGTCCTCATCAATTTCTTCAACTCCAGCCTCTTCAGAAGTGAACTGAGGCTGGGGCGATGATACCTTTGGAGTTGAAGCAATGTGTTCAACTTCAATTTCTTCATCAATCTGCTCTGTCGAAGCAACAGAATGATCTTCATCTTCTTCATCTGGGATGACATAGTCAACCCCAAATGGTACAAGATCATAAGCAGGTGCAGATGAGAGTGGCGTAGCATCAATGGGTCTAGTTGAAGAACTTGGCATAGTCTTCAACTTCTTCATAGCTGAGGATACTGTATCGGATGCTTTTCTCTTAAGAGTCTTCTCTTCTGCAGCTTTAGCTTCTTCAGGCACGATTGATGCAGTCGCCCTGGTGGGTTTAGGTTCTCCAGGCGCAGCAAAAGCTTCAGCCAGCCTTTCAGTTTCTTCAGGCACAACATTGCTGGTTGTCCTGGCATGGTCATCAGTGGTCTGAGTTTCCTCGGCAGCACTGGTCGTTGCTTCTCGTGCAGAAGCATTCTCATCAGCAGTCACATTGGGCTAAGCAGTTTCATCAACAGCTTGAGGAATTTCATCAGACTAAGGATTTTGTGGTTGCGATCGAGCTGCAACCCTAGTGTTGTGATCCTTCACAGCAGCTTGAGTAGCCCTGACGAATCTCACCTTGGTGCCCTTCCATTCAGCATCATACCTTTCTTGATCCTCAGAGAGTGTGCAAATTTTAGACTGAACTGTGATGAGTTGATTTGGGATCAAGTTCATCACATTGTCTCTTAGAAAGTTTTCTTTCCGAGCCCTGTTTCTCTTAGCTCTCAGAGCTTGATCTCTCTTCCATTTTTCTTCAGAGATGAAGTCGGTGAGGACATGATCCACACCAAGAGGTAGATCCAATGAAGAAAGTGGGGTGTTTGGATCTTCATGCCATATATCGATGAAGTTCACGATCATCTTGGGATCCGGCATGAGAGGAACAGAGCTGCCCTTGGCTATAGCATCCCTCTGTTGACTTTGCCTGATGATTTCCTCCAATTCTTCATCATCAGCTTCATCATCTCCATCCTTAGATCCTGAGGGTATGGTTACCACAGCCTTGCTTGAGTGAGGACTTGGTCTTTGACCTTGTCCAGCAGTTTTCTTCAGCTTCAACACTGTAGGGCTAGTTGAAGACTTTGCTGTAGTAGAGGGGCTTGCCGGGATCTTTGGAACTTTTCTGAATCCCTCAGTCCTCTTACATGATGCCAGATGCACTAGGGTTGAAGACTTTGCAGCCGCAACTGAGGACTGAGCAACAACAGTACCAACATCTGAGGCCTTTGTAGGTTGAGGCCTTTGGACTTGAGGAATCAGCTACGATGGTTTTGAGGTTGAAGAACTTGTCTTCATAGCATCTTTCTTCATCATTGATTTGTTCGGAGCACTTGCAAAGGCTTCGGCACAGGTAGGAGCAGCAGAATCTTCATTGAATTTCTTCACTGTCTCTCTGGCTTTCCTCGCCAGCTTGGCTTGCTGCTTCTCCCACATATGAGGAAAGTCCTCACCAGTCTTGAGGCTAGTGGGATCAGAAATTTGATTTTGAGCGAGGGGAGGCCTGCTGCAAGGAGGTTTTACAGCGAATTTTATCATGTATTTAGGAGTTACATAACTATATTCCTTCCATTCCCTTGCCCATCTCCTCTCAATTTTCTGCGGACGAATTTTTCTCTGCTTGGTCATTTCTTTGCCATGAGTTTCTTCATCGGGTGTGCATTATTCCTCATACAATTCATCTGGAATCTCAAAAGTAGTGTGCACATCTGGTTTCTTTCCACCTTTCTGAGGTTTCTTTCTGTCAGCCATTTTCTTCACCTGAGGAATTTGAACTCTTGAGGACTCTGAAGAAGTACACAGTTTTTTCTCAAGGAATGTTGCAAATGAGTTAAGTTGATGAGAACCTAGTGATTCATCAGGGGATATGTTGTACCTGTGAACAGAGTATAGGCGTGAGGAATTTGAAGAGGTCATATGTGTTCTCAGAAATAATTTTTAAATAGAAATAGGTGAGGAATTTGACCATGGGTGTCTTGAGGAATTTCACTAAGTGTTCTTTGTCTTAGGTTCCAGAGTTGTGTAAATTTTCAGGATTCACACAATTGAGGAATCTTGAAGAAAATCATTACTTGGGGAAAATCATCAAGTATATGAAGATGTAAGGTGCTTTAGAATAAGATTCATGAGGAATAAACACCTTTCGAGGAATATGAAAAGCATTTGAAGATCAAACAAGGGCAGTACAAATAAATTTTATTTACCCTGGTGAAGAACACGACGAACTAAGAGATGACATTGGGAAGTTCGTCAGTTCAGATCTCCCACGCCCTAGCTTGGCCGAGGGAGATAGCTATAACAACGGCGGGATGAGGACTTCCACGGCCGATGCGAGTACGGCGACGGTGAGGTCGAGGCAGTGAAGCTCTTCCACACCGGCGGCGATGATTTCAGTGGCGGTGTTGGGTTGGAGCTCGGGAGAGAGAGAGGGTAGAGATGAGGAGTAACTGAGCACAGTTGAAGGGGAGGGGGTATTTATAGTGGAAGTGAATACCAATCCGCCCAAAGATTTTGGATAGGATTGCCCCTGACCCTTGCTCTCCACGCGATAGGTGTCGCCCACGTACTGAGAAGTGTCTATAATGGGGGATCGTGGGTTATCCAATCGCGGGAATCGGAACCGTTTGAGCGGGAACCGCTGAAAATTTTGATAGTGAAAATTTCAAAGTTTTTGTTCGCAAATTCTTCAGGCGTCAAGGACACAGTGAAGACTTTGAACAAGTTTCGAAGTAGAACGCATATGAAGAATTTATGAACAAACTGGGTTGAGTTTAGCATAGAGGGGAAAGGGTCCGATCACATTCACTTAGATGAAAAACAACTTGAATAATTTAGCAATAAGTGAATGCTGTTGAGGACATTGAAAAACTCAAATATATATATAGTCAATGAAGAACATGAGTTTCAAAGTTTGAAGAATTTGAAAAGTTGAGGAATTTGCAAATTTGCAAATTTGAAGAATTTGCAAAATGATGAAAAAATAAACTTTGAAGAATTTCAACTATGGTTGGTGGCGTGACCACCCGTATAAGAATGATGATTTCAGATACCGCGTACAATTGTCGTAGGGTTCTGAGAATCAAATTCTTCATTTATTTCTTCACACTTAGAGGGTTATTCTTCATTGATTGAAGAAAAATGTTACTTCGTGTGTTGCACATCTAAGTCATCAATTTTGCATAAGTGTTAGGATGTGTGTCCTTTTTCAAAGAACATTCGACGATTCTAAGATATATAGCTCACACCGTAACTTGCAAAATCTCTTTTCATCCAAGGGCTTTGTGAAGATATCGGCCGGTTGTTCTTAAGTGGGGATGTGGTCGATGGAGATGTCGCCCTTGAGTACATGATCTCGAAGAAAGTGATGACGAATCTGGATGTGCTTGGTCTTGGAGTGCTGAACTGGGTTGTAAGCAATCTTGATGGCACTCTCGTTGTCGCAGTAGAGAGGCACATTCTTAAACTTGATGCCGTAGTCCTTGAGGGTTTGCTTCATCCATAGTAACTGAGCACAACAGGAGCCAGCAACAATGTACTCAACTTCAGTAGTAGAGAGTGAGATGCATGTCTGCTTCTTTGAGGACCAACAGACTAAGGATCGTCCGAGGAAATGACATGTGCCTGAGGTTGACTTGCGATCCACACGATCTCCAGCATAGTCAGCATCAGAGTATCCGACGAGGTGAAGGTTTGAGCCCTTGGGATACCATAATCCAAGTGTTGGTGTGTGAGCTAAGTATCGAAGAATATGTTTCACAACCTTATGGTGTGATTCCTTCGGTGTTGCTTGGAATCGGGAACACATGCAAACACTCAGCATAATATCAGGCCTAGATGCACATAGATACAATAATGAACCAATCACAGAGCGGTATACCTTGTGATCAAAATCTTTACCATTTTCATCAGTGCAAAGGTGTCCTTTTGAAGGCATTGGAGTTTTGACGCCTTTGCAATCTTGCATGTCAAATTTCCTCAGAACATCCTTGAGGTACTTCTCTTGGGAGATGAAGATTCCATTGTCTTGCTGACGAATTTGAAGACCTAAGAAGAATTTCAACTCTCCCATCATAGACATTTGGTATTCTTCACTCATCATATAGGCAAATTCATCACTGTAACGTTTGTCAGTACAGCCAAAGATAATATCATCTACATATATTTGGCATATGAATAGTTCATTGTCATAGGATTTTGTGAAAAGAGTAGGGTCTAGTGAACCGGGTTTGAAGCCTTTCTTCATGAGGAATTCCTTCAAAGTGTCATACCACGCCCGAGGGGCCTGCTTGAGGCCATAGAGGGCCTTATTGAGTCTGAAGACTTTGTCAGGATGCTTAGGGTCTTCAAAACCTGGGGGTTGAGCAACATATACTTCTTCCTCAAGCTTACCATTGAGAAATGCACTTTTCAAATCCATTTGACATAAGATGATATTATGATGGGTAGCATAAGCAAGCAATATGCGAATAGCTTCAAGTCTAACAACAGGTGCAAATGTTTCATCAAAGTCAATTCCTTCAACCTCTGTGTAGCCTTGAGCTACAATACGAGCCTTATTCCTCACCACAAGGCCATTTTCATCTTGCTTGTTGCGGTAGATCCACTTGGTACCTATGATGTTATGTTTGCGAGGATCTGGCCGCTTGACAAGTTCCCACACGTTGTTGAGCTTGAACTGATGCAATTCCTCTTGCATAGCTTGAATCCACTCAGGCTCCTTGAATGCTTCATCAACTTTGGTGGGCTCTCTGATAGAGACAAAGGCAAAGTGCCCACAAAAGTTAGTTAAATGTGAAGCTTTTGAGCTAGTGAGGGGACCTGGTGCATTGATGTCATCGATGATTTTGTCAATCTACACTTCATTTGCAACTCTAGGATGAGCAGGTTGACGTGGCTGAGGACTTCCTTTAGCATCATTTTCTTCAGGTGTATCAACATGAAAGTCTTCATTCGTTGGAATAACTTCCTCAGTGGGTATGATATCTTCAGTTGCCTTTAGCTTAATGGATTCCTTAGGAGACTGTTCATCTAACACAGAAGGCAGGTGCTCTCTTTGCGAGCCATCAATTTCATGGAACCGCACATGTATAGTTTCAACAACCTTGTGATGGTAGGTGTTGAAGACTCTATAGGTGTGCGAGTCCTTTCCGTAACCAAGCATAAAACCTTCATGTGCTTTCGGTACAAATTTAGAACTATGGTGAGGATCTCTGATCCAGCATTTTGCATCGAAGACTTTGAGATAACTTACATTGGGTTTCTTGCCAGTCATAAGTTCATACGAAGTCTTCTTGAAGAATTTGTGAAGATATACCCTGTTGATAATGTGGCAAGCAGTATCAATTGCCTCAGGCCAGAAGCGACGAGGAGTCTTGTATTCATCAAGCATGGTGCAAGCCATCTCAACTAGAGTCCTGTTCTTGCTCTCCATGACGCCATTCTGTTGAGGAGTATAAGGGGCAGATAACTCATGAGTGTTCTTGAACTCAGTCCCATTATCACTCCTGATATGCTTGATCTTGACACCGAAATTGGTGGAGGCCCTAGAAGCAAATCGTCTAAAGACATCTTGCACTTCATTTTTGTACAGAATAATATGTACCCAAGTGTATCGAGAGTAATCGTCAACAATGACAAAGCCATACAAACTTGAAGAATTTGTTAGTATGGAGTAATGAGTGGGGACAAAGAGATCCATGTGAAGCAGTTCAAAGGGTCGAGTCGTGGTCATGATTGTCTTAGAGGGATGCTTGGATCTGGTCATCTTCCCAGATTCACATGCACCGTAGAGGTGGTCCTTGAGAAATTTGACACCCTCGATCCCAATGACATGCTTTTTCTTCACGAGCGTGTGCAAGTTCTTCATACCCGCGTGTCCAAGTCGTCGATGTCATAGCCAGCCTTCTGAAGACTTTGCAAGTAAGCATGTGGCAGGCTGAGGACCTCTAGAGAAATCAACAATATACAAGTTTCCTCTCCTAAAGCCTTCGAAGAATTTGGAATTGTCAGATTCCATGATGACAACACAACGATGTTTTCCAAATACGACAATCATATCAAGATCACGAAGCATTGAGACAGACATAAGGTTGAACCCAAGGGATTCAACAAGCATCACCTTATCCATGGTTCGGTTCTTTGAGATAGCAACCTTACCAAGTCCCAATACCTTGCTTTTTTCCTTTTTCTGCGTAGGTGATATGCTTTAGAGGATATGGAGTGAGTGGCAAATTCATCAGTAGATTCTTGTCACCAGTCATGTGGTTTGTGCATCCACCATCGAGGACCCACTCAGTAGCTTTTGGAGTATCATCCTGCAGATGAATTAGTACAACTTACGAACTCATATGCTTCAGAGTGAACAATATGACATCAATTTCATCAGATAGGATTTCATCACACAAGATAGTAAGCAAGTAATGTGAGGACGTGAGAAATGAGGAATTCATTTCTTCATGGTTAGCTTGCGTCCTTTCAAGCATTTCCTTAGGTCTCTAGCAAATTCATCAGATGTTCAGTTTCATCTGGAGACCTAAACCTACATAAGAAATTAGTTCAATTTCTTCACCACCCACATCTGGAGGGGTGACAAAGAGTTCATCATTCTACGAGTACCATGTGAGAAGGGAGGCATTGAAGCAAGTGCGCTTTGTATCACAGGGCAAGGGTTAGAGTACTCAAATGAATAAGCAGAGAAATTCTTCGAGGACTTATGAACATAATGGTTTGAAGAATATGCACATATTCATAACTCTTAGGTTTTCCTTGCGAAACAGAAGCATTAGCGCGAGAATGATATTTTTGACCATTTGAGGAATTTGGTCCAGGTGAGGACTTTGGTCCATATGAGGAATTTGATCTGGGGTTCCTATTCTTCATGAGTGATGTCGTGAGGACATTTACTTGAAGATTTTGTAGTTAGCTCTTTGGAACCCAGATTTTCTTCATAGGAGAACCGTTCCTGCAGTTAGTTCCAACAAATCTAGCAAATACTTCACCTTTCCGATTTTTGAAGAATTTGTAGTTGGAGTCAAGTGACTCATTAGAGGAGTATGAAGTTTCACAAGTAAAGCCAGATAAAGTAGATGGATCTACACGAGGTCCTTTCACAGCAACCCATGAGGTTTTGGGGTACTGCTCAGGTGTCTAGTAGGATCCATCAGCGTTGAGTTTCCTCATAAAGGCAATACCCTCTTTCCTAGGGTTCCTGTTCAGAATCTGCCTTTTGAGGACATCGCAAAGGGTTTGATGCCCTTTGAGACTTTTGTACATGCCTATCACATACAATTCCTTCAACCCTGCATTGTCGTCAGTGATACTTGTGGTATCCTCAGATGAGGAATTTGAGACCACTAGAATAGTTAAAGAATTTGCAGCAATAGAAGAATTTGAACATTCAAGTGAAGAATTAGCAGTTCAACGTTCTATGCATTTCAAACAAGGTGGAACAAATTCTTCCTGAGTGGTACTGATCTGTTGAGCGAGTAAGGAATCGTTTTCCCTTTGGAGATCCTCATGTGACACCCTCAGTTTCTCAAGATCTTGCTTTCTTTGAAGAAATTCATAAGAAAGCTTCTCATGATCAGCTAAGAGGTCATTATGATGACTCTGAAGGTTATCATAATTTGTCTGAAGACTTTTGATATCGTCAGACAGAGTTTGAGTCCAATCCACTTCATGGTTCAATAGATCATCGCTTTTGTCTAGCATTTTCTGAAGCTTTTCAAGTGCACTTTGTTGCTTAGTGGCAAGTTTAACAAGTTTAGCAAAGCTAGGTTTCACATATTCATCAGATTCACCTTCACTTGATTCAGAAGAGGAATGATGTTTGTGTACCTTTGATCCTTTTGCCATGAAGCAATAGGTGGGAGCATAGTCATCATTGCTAACATCAGAGTCGTTGGAGTAGTCATATTCTTCATTGTTGAAGATGGACTTGCTGACGAAAGCAGTAGCGAGAGCAAGGCTAGCGACACCAGATTCTGATTCCTCCTCAGATTCTTCCTCTTCTTCATATTCTTCAGAATCTTCCTCAGAATCCATTTCCTTGCCGATGAATGCATGAGCCTTTCTGGAACCATTATTCTTGTGCTTTGAGGCCTTTGAGGATGAGGACTTTGCAGATGAGGACTTTGCAGATGAGGACTTTGCAGATTTCTTCTTTTTCTTCGAGTCATCAGAACTATCCTCCTTGTACTTCTTCTTCTTCTTTGAATCTTTTTCCCAGAGAGGATAGTCAGAGATATAGTGACCAAGCTTCTTGCAACGATGACATGTTCTTTTCTTGTAGTCTTCTGAGGAATCTAATTTCCTCAAGCCACTTTTTGATGACTTTCCAAATCCACCTCTCCTTGAGAACTTCTGGAATTTCCTCACGAGAATTGCTAGTTCCTGACTTAGTTCTTCAAGATCACCAAGGCTGCTGTCAGAATCTTCTTCTTCGAATGAGGAAATTGCTTTCGCCTTCAGAGCACGAGATCTTCCATAGCTTGTCCCGTAGAGGTCTCTGTTCTCACCTTGCTGGAATTCATGAGTATTGAGTCTCTCAAGAATATCAGCAGGATCAAGTGACTTGTAGTCTCCATGTTCTTGAATCATCAAAGCCAGAGTGTTGAATGAGGAGTCAAGAGATCTTAGCAGTTTCTTCACCACTTCATGGTCAGTGATATCGGTAGCACCCAATGCTTGAAGCTCATTGGAGATATCAGTGAGACGATCAAAAGTTTGCTGAACATTTTCATTGTCAAGTCTCTTGAAGCGGTTGAAGAGATTGCGAAGAACATCAACACAATAGTCACGTTGAGTGGGAACACCTTCGTTGACTTTGGACAACCTATCCTAGATAAGCTTAGCAGTCTCCAAAGCACTCACTCTGCCATACTGACCTTTGCTCAGACGCCCACAGATGATATTCTTCGCTTGAGAGTCAAGTTGCTTGAATCTCTTCACATCGGCAATAGTAACAGTGGGAGTGACAGAGGGCACACCATTTTCCACAATGTACCAGAGATCGTTGTCAATAGCTTCAAGGTGCATACACATCTTGTTCTTCCAGTAGGGGAGTCTGTCCCATTGAAGGTAGGACACCCCGTGGAAACCTTGATCATACCTGCATTCAACATAACTAGAACTCCAGGTGGTTAAACGAAAATCACACATAACAAGGGAGAACCTGCTCTGATACCAATTGAAAGTGCGTTATATCGACTAGAGGGGGATGAATAGGAGATTTTTACAAATTCATCACTTGAGGAATTTCAACTTTGAGGAATTTGAAATGTGATGAATAACTAGCAGCGGAATAAGTACTCAAGTGCATGAGGAACATAGTAACAGCATAGTCTTCATGATGAAATGAAACATGCACAAATAGTAAGTAGCGTGATACATGATAAGCAGTGATGAACAAGGTAACTTGAAGAATTTGAGGTGAGGAATTTGTGAAACTCTTCAGTCAAATTCTTCAAACAGTAACAATCAATTTCATCAACAGGTATATGAGGAATAGAGGGGTTGAGGAAATAGAACCAGATAGCTCGATGAAGATAATGGTTTGATGACCCAGTTCCAACTGCTATGACAGTCGTATGTCTGGTTTGGAGCGGCCTGGTATTTAAACCAAAGGACACACATTCCTTACTTTATTCTCCTTGAGCTAAGGTCACACAGTCCTCGCCCAACACTCGTGGTAAGTCTTTAGGGTAGACTTCCAAAACCCTCACAAACTGGTCACCCGACGATCCACAATTTACTGTTGGATGCTCTAGACCAAGGTCACTTCATGATCCCCAATTGACTGCAGGAGCACTAGACCATGACGACTAACTGTCTAGAGGATGCACAGTCCTCAAAGGTAACAAGCGTCGGATCCACACATGAATTTCTTTAGTGATGCTAAATCACTATGGGTTTGGTGGTTTGGTTGTGGGTTTTTCCTCACTAATGATTTTCTCTCGAAGTCCTCGGAGGATGGGTTGCTCTCAAATGACAAGTGTCAGTTCTCTCTCGGAGCAGCCAACCAACTAGTGGTTGTGGGGGTGGCAATTTATAGCAAGGTGCAACCTGACATGATAAGACATAAATGCCCCCAATAATATGACCGTTATGTGGATAAGAATGATTGGGGACAGCTGGCGCTAAGCGCAACAACGGTCAGAATTTCGAACTATGAAAGTCCTCAGGCTTATCATGTTCCTCACTTGTAGGCAATTCGCACTGGCGAAAGCCTAACTCCTCAGTCAGATCAATTTCCTCAGAGACCAGAAGAACTTCGTCTCTGTCACTGAAGAACTTGTCTGAACCGTAAGAGATTTTCAAAGGCTTCACTCGAAGGATTGTATAGGTTGAGGATTTTGGAGTTGAGCATCCGTTGGAAATTTTCCTTAGTATTACCTCAGCCCCCTTTAACAGTACGGTGTTTCCTATGACTCAAATAAAAGAAATGTAACTATGAAAACAAAAGTCTTCACGCTTCATATTCCTCGTTCATATCTTCAAGGTCACACCAACTTCTTCATTTTCAAAGTCTTCACAAAGTCTTCACCAAAGTCTTCACAAAGTCTTCACAAAAGTCTTCAGTTGAAGACATAAATTTTTAGGGGTCGATAATCTTCGGATATATCAAACTCCTCATCGACTTATAGAGCCTGTGTACACTCACAAACACATTAGTGCCTTAACCTATAAGTCTTCAATACGCCAAAATCAGTAAGGGGCACTAGATGCACTAACAATAATGACAAAAGAAGTTATCCCTACAATATCATATGGTCTGGCTATGCTCCATCTTTCCCACACAACGTATTTATATCATGCACAACCCCGATGACAAGTCAAGCAATTGTTTTCACACTTTTATTTTCTCAAACTTATCAACTCTCACGCAATACATGAGCGTGAGCCATGGATATATCACTATAGGTGGAATATAATATGGTGGAGGTTGTCATGGAAAGTCAGAAGATAGTCTCACATCAACTAGGTGTATCAACGGGCTATGAAAATGCCCATCAATAGATATCAATGTGAGCGAGTAGGGATTTCCATGTAACAGATGCACTAGAGCTATAAGTGTATGAAAGCTCAAGAAGAAACTATGTGGGTGTGCATCCAACTTGCTTGCTCTTGAAGACCTAGCGCAATTTCAGGAAGCCGATCATTGGAATATACAAGAGAAGTTATATAAATAAAAATTCCCACTAGTATATGAAAGTGTGCCGTGGGGAACGAACACCTATGGATCGGAGGGACCCCTTTCGGTTTGGCGGGGGAGCAGGCTCGCGCAAAGATCAGGTCTGATGAACAACATGCGGGGATTTTACCCAGGTTCAGGCCACAAAGATTCGTAAAACCCTACTCCTGCTCGGTTATATTGAGGGTGTTCTTAGGGTTCTAGCTATAGGAGTGCTATGAACAGCTGCTACGCGTGTGAGCTAGAAGATCCAAGTCAAAAAGCCAAAAGTCCTCTACCGTATCGCCCTGGGACTCCTTTTATACTCTGAAGGGGGTCCCAACAGTGGCATACAGTGCATACATGGGGTGTATAGAGCTACATTGCTATCATACCTAACACTGACGGAGTAGGAGAGGTGCATTTAATGCACCATCAGGCATCTCTGACTGTCCAAGGGACAGGACAGGAGCCCGTCCCATCGGCACCGCTTAGCCGCTCCATCGCCCTGAAGGGTAACGCAGCAGAAAACAAAAAAAATTTGACCTACGCACCAGCCCAGGACCACTATGAAGACTGCATACAAGCTTTGATCTTTTCGTTACCGACTCGTAGCGTAGCGGAAGTAGAGTCGATGACGATCGGAGGTGCAGATCCCTGCAGCTAGGATTTACAACCTCCCAATCGCGAGGATGTGTACCCTCATCTGCCCCTCGGACAGCCCTCCGGGAGGCGGTCAGACAGTCCCTCGGACGGTGTCGCGGACAGCCCTTCGGGAGGACCTCCAAAACTTGGACTGTCACTAGGACAGCCCTTCGGGAGGACCTTTGAAACTCGGACGGTCACACGGACAGCCCTTCGGGAGGCACTCTCGAACTAAGACCGAAACTACGATCTCTCTACAGAGTTGCACACATATGGTGTCATCTATCCGGCAGGGCTTCGCCATCCAGAACTAGTTCCTGCCGGAACCCAGACAGCCTTTCGGCTCTATGAAACTATTTTGCTGGGAGGGAAAGAAGAAGCCAGATCATTGCAATGGCACTTGTATGTGAGAAGGAGTGAGTTTGTGGGCAGCCCACTGACCTCTATTTATAGGAAAACCAAGGGGTAGGATGGGACTTGGAATTACCAAAATGCCCATGAGGTGAGCACACCACAAGGGCATAAAGGGAAAGCCTCCAAATAGTGTTGCCTACATAACCATGCCTCCATCACTATGCCTGCATCACCATGCCAGCATCACCATGCCAGCATCATCTCCTAATAGTATTCCCACTATTCACAAATAGTGTTTCCACTATTCACAAATAGTGTTTCCACTATTTGCAATAGTGTTTCCAATAAAGTAATCCAAAAAACACTTTCACTATTCATGACGACATTTTTCAGCGTCCGTTCGAACTAAAAATAGTTATGTGGGCTTAGAACATTTCCAGCACCCACTAAAATAATTTTCAATGCGATCCGGAACAATTCCGGATTAGTGATTTTCATCTGCGAAAACCATCTGAAGCGGTTCCGGCAGCTCCGGAACATTTCCCGTTTTTCTTCCGGAAAATTCCCAGAAGTTTCCAGAATGATTCTGGCACCCTCCAAGAATTATCAGGCATGTGCCGAAACCAATTTGACTTAATGGTATCCCCTGAAACAACTTTTCAGTTTTACCAAAACTGTTCCGGTGTTCTCTCTGTGGAACTTTTCCGCTGTACGAAACTTTTCCAGTGTCCGAAACTTTTTCGGTGATTTTCTCTCGGACTCCCTGTCTAGTATTCAGCAGATAGATGACCCTTAAGTGTGTGAACCTATAGGTTCAGTGAAGCATATACATGAGCCAGAACCCCTTCCGATCAATGATCAACATCGGACCCATGGACACCCATATTGACCCCTATACCCACATGAATGAATATTCGAGTGAACCTCCAGTTGCCGTGTGCTATTCCTGTTGCTTAGCGATATGTTACAAATACCCAAGGTGAGACATGTTGGCATCCCGTGGATCAACAACTTGTCCACTATGCCAGTTACCTCGTTACCGGTATTGTTCTCTTTTCTCGTTGCCATGTTCCGGCATCCCCGTGATCAAATCACAAAGTGTCTGGCCAAACGATGATGGATATCGTAACACTGAGAGGGCCCAGAGATATCTCTCCATCGTCGGAGGAGCAAATCCCAATCTTGAGCTATCAAGTTACTTGACATACTTTTCCATGAACCCGTAAGCCGCTGTAATAGCCACCCATTTACAGATGACGTTTAACAAACCCCAAAGTTCATGAAGCAAGCATGAAGAAACTCGATACTCTCATGGTCTAAGGAATTATGCAAACATTAACTTCTCTTTGTTATTTACCATTAACTTATGACGAATGTATCTCATAGCATAACATCACTTCGGGTCGATTCCACACAAATGTTCTTCTAACATTGTGCCATCAAAATTGCCGGCATAGCCATGCCCATGATCAGGAAAACAAGATCATCATGTAATGCTTGAGCCAGTCTTAGAGGCTAGACTAGGAACACAATTTACCATTTATTATTCCACACGTGCATATGAGTCTTCCTTCAAGCCCCGTGGTTATTGTAGACTGAAGAACCATAGCAGTTATAGCATGGAACATAAACCTAATTATGAACAGGGAGATAATCAATAACATTTATTATTGCCTCAAGGGCATATCTCCTACACGCCCACACCATGACATGTGCCCAGGCGGGGCGACACCTGGCCTGTGCGCTGGCGGGGCCTTGCCGGGGCTTTGCCTTGCCAAGTCTTCGCCTTGCCGGGTCTTGCCAGGGCTTTGCTTTGCCTGAGGTTTTGATGGTCATCCCGGCAGGGTCTTGCCAGGGGTCTTGATTCTCCTGTGCTTGTACCTAACAACTCCTTGTCGTGCCTCGTTGCCAGGGTGGCTACTATTGCCCATGCATGAGTAAGGGGCACTGGAGAGCCTAAAACTCTAGTGCACCGATAGGAGCCCTCGGGCCTGGGCCAGACACGGTGCGAGGCGTTGTTGGGCTAGGCCCAAACAGTGCACGGGCACGCGTGGTAGGGCCTTGCTGTCGTGATCACTGCGTTTGCTACGCCTGCCCATGATGCCCATTGAATGCGATACGAGGGATACGTGCGTGTTGCGGCCAACAAATTTTCAATTACTATGTCAGGTCGTTTCTGCCACGCGCGCCGCATGCATAGCAGGGAGCCAACAACGGGCGCCCGTGACTTAAAGTCCCTAGGAAAGGTAGTAACTATAGTGGCATGGATTGGAGAAACTAGGAAGTTGCTATGCACCCCATGATCGAGGGCGCCACTATTGGAGGAGGTCGGCGATGACCCTTGGAGTGGGGGAGAACCAGCCCCCGCGCTTCCCCCTATAAATTGAGGGATAGCGAGGGTGGTGCTCATCCTTCCTTCCTCCCTCCTCCCAATATGAACCACCATAACTTGCCCTTCCACGTGATCCCAACCTTCGAGTGGCACTCGCCCTTAGCCATGAACAGGGGGGCAAGGGAGGCCACCATCCTCCGCTCCAAGGAGGATCTCTCGTCGGGATCATGCCATCGCTTCAACCACATAGGCGGAGGGCGGCCTGAGCGCGCGTGGTGGAAGAGGCGCGAGGGGTCATGGCCATCATGGAGGCCGAGGTCGGGGGAGGCCGAGCGCTATCACACCTCCTCCTCCGACGCCGGGCCTCTTCCTTGAGGAGACCCACGCCTATGGGACAGTGCTGGGGTTTGTCCTCGAACTGGCCGGTCCTGTCTGGAGCCATCTGCACCACCCTCGTCCTTTCCCTAGGGCGATGGAGGCCGACGAGCCTCCCGTCTTGTGGTTATGGGTGCATGGTTGTTGTAATGGCGCGACGCGGGTGGACGTCGAGTAGCCAGCGAGCCGCATCATGTTCCTCAGGTGCGGCTGGAAGACCTTTGCCCTCGCCCACAACCTCCACGAAGGGCATGTCCTTTGTTTTAAAATGACGGAGGCAAATTTGCTCTCTGTCTAGATTTATGGGTGCTCAAGCATCCGTCTCAGCTGCTGCAAAGAGAGCTCGAGCGGCGCCGAAAGATCCTCCTCAAGCGAGAGTGATGAGGAGGACATCGACGAAGACGACGACAATGAGTACGGTCTTCAATCCGTCAAGTTGGAACCCGACGACTCGAGCTCGGACTGACCACCGGCCGCACCATCACTGCCAGCCTCACGCCTCTCCCCCTCCTGGTAGGATGACCCTGCCGGGGTCCTTTGTCCCGGGCGCTACCTCATCTTCCAGCTGGATCTTCCGGCAGTCCCATGGACTTCGGCTTCTGGGGACCATCCTCCTTTTCGCCCGCGCTAGCCGTCTCCTCCGTGCAATGCTGGCCCAGGAGGGTCCAAGCTCTTGCCTACCCATCTAGAAGCCCTGCCCCTCCGTGTAGTGCTGGTCCAGAGGGGCCAGGCTAGGCTTCTACCGGGGGCCTCTCACCATCTTTTTCTTCTTGTAGCCTGCCTCCCCTTTCCATCCTTTTCTTCTTGTAATCTCCCCTAGGGAAGAAAGTCAAATAAAGATGTACTTAGGAAAAGGCAACATCTCATGCAAATTTCACCCTATTTTGAATAACCGTATATTATCTTCCTTGTTAGACCATTTCTTTGCATGGAACTTCTCCCTACGCCCTCTTAGAAGAATCTTGCCGGTGTGTGTAGACCTACCACGAGCGCTTCGAGAAACGGGTCCTTAGCAGCTTGCTGGCGGTGCCACTGCCGGCAAGATACCTCGGCGTTCTTGGCGCAGCCGCTTAAGCTATTGATCATTCTTGACACAAAATAAGGGTGCGAGCACAACCCCTTGAGTCGTTGAGCGGACTCAAAACGAAAAAAGAGTGCGGGTGCAGCCACTTAAGCCGTTGAGCGGACCCGAAATAGAGTAAGGGAGCAGCCAATCATGGCAAGGTTCCCGTGCGTGTAGGTTTTCCATACAAGAATCAAAATCGCCCGAGGAAAACAGCTCCACAACAATAATTCACTTGGGTTTTGCAACTTATCTTTTTGTTGCCATACTCCTTCCGGCAAGATTTTTTTTGGGATGTCGCCCGTAGGTATCCATGCCACCATTCCCCCTGGCAAAGCTACATGCGAGGTAACCTTCTGTCCTTTGAGAAAAAGAAAGAAGAGAAAACATGGATGTGGAACCTTGGTAGTTCGTTAGTTCTTGCCAGGAGTTAGTGCAATGCAATATCTCACACAAACATGCATATAAGTAAACATGAGAATCAATAAGATTTGCGAAACACTTAGCTTTATTGAACTACGCATAGGGTCTGTGCCTGGCTTTGTACCAAGGATTACATGCTTCAGCGGCAAGACTTGTACAAAATGTGGTTCCCGGGAGACTCGGCAACTGCGCCTCATTGGTAGAACTTGCGAAGAGGTTTGATATTCCAGGAGTTGCTCACTTAGATGCCATCTTCGGTCTACATGCAGACTACGCCAGGCCTGGTGACTTGTACTACCTGATAAGGGCCTTCCCACTTTGGCGTCAACTTGTTGGAATTCTTGGCAGACTGAACTCACCGAAGAACAAGGTCGCCTTCCTCAAAACTTCGGGCATTAACTTTGCGGCTATGATAGCGGCGCAAAGCTTGTTGGTAGCGTTTAGCTCTCACAGCAGCCTGAAGATGGTCTTCCTCAAGGAGCGTCGCGTCATCTTGCCGCAACTGCTCTTGCTCAAGCTCATCATAAGTGAGCACTCGAGGTGACCGTATATGAGTTCCGTGGGGAGAACTGCTTCCGCCCCATATACGAGGGAGAAAGGTGTCTGGCCGGTAGCTTGATTCGGTGTCGTTCTGATTGACCAAACAACCACCGACAACTCATCAATCCAGTGCCTTCCACACTTGTGCATCTTGTCAAAAGTTCTTGTCTTGAGGCCTCACAGCACTTTAGCATTAGCCCTTTCTGTTTGGCCATTGCTCCTCGAGTGGGCAACAGAAGCAAAACAGATTTTGCTGCCAAGGTCTTGGACATATTGCATGAAGGTGCGGCTCGTGAACCGTGTGTCATTGTCAGTGATGATCCTGTTGGGAACACCAAAGCGGCAGACTAGTCCTTTGAAGAACTTGATGGCTAACTGTGCAATTACCTTTCTCATCGCTTCCACTTCTGGCCACTTTGTGAACTTGTCGATTGGAACGTACAAGTACTCAAAGCCCCCAGCAACATGAGGGAAGGGCCCCAAGATGTCGAGCCCCTAGATCAAAAATGGCAAGGAGAGAGGGATTGTTTGAAGGGCTTGAGCTGGTTGATGTAATTTCTTCGAATGAAACTGGCATGCTTCACACTTGGTTACTAACACAGTTGCTTCCTGGAGGGCAGTGGGCCAAAAGAAACCTTGCGAGAATGCCTTCCCAGCAAGTGCTCTTGATCCTATGTAGGAGCCACATATGCCTCCATGTATCTTTGCCAACAGCTCTAGTCCATCCTCCCAAGAAATGCACTTGAGTTTCATGAAATTTGTTCTCTTTCTATACAGGACGTTATCTACGAACTGGTACATATTAGACCGGTGGGCTACTTTCTCTGCTTCCTCTTGTTCCTCAGGGAGTTCTCCTATTTGAAGGAAACATATGATGTGTTGTGCCCATGCTGGAGCCTGGGGCTCGATAACAAGGTCTGAAGGCATATCCTCTTCCGAGGAAGCATTTGTCTCAACGGCAAGGGCCTGAGGCCCCGCCGGAGCCTGCTGCTTCCCGGCAAGCCTGGCGGGAGCGTGTGCTTCCACGGCAAGAGCCGGAGGCTCCGCCGGAGCACGACGCTCACCGGCAAGCCTGACGTTGTCCTCGGCAACCTCCTCACCAACAGCTTCTGGAAGCTCTATCGAGAAATACTTGCCGGAACTCAACTTACTTCTTTTCTCTTGTCCAGTCGATGGTGTCACGGATGGTTGAGTGAGTCGGAGCACGAAAGTTCCTGGTTCCACATGCAATTTAAGGGCAGCACACTTTGATAGGCCATCGGCAATGCTGTTTTCTGCATGCGGAACATGCTCCATTTGCAGGCTGTCAAAACATTCTTCCAACTTCCTCACTTCATCTACATAAGCTTCCATCAACGTACTCTGATAATCCTTGTTCACTTTCCTGACGACAAGCTGAGAATCACCCTAGACAATAAGTTTCTTGATCCCCGGGTCTGTCGCGATCCTGAGACCGGAAAGTAGTCCTTCGTACTTAGCAATATTGTTTGTTGATCTCTCCTAGGGAAAGTGCATCTGAATCACATATTTGAGGTGATTTCTGGTGGGTGCGACAAGCAGCACTCCGACACAGGCACCTTGTAGTGAGAAAGGTCCATCAAAATACATGATCCACTCTTGATCGGTTTCCTTGCCGAGGGTGGTTAACTCTGGAACTTCTTCATCTGGCGTTGGGGTCCATTTAGCAATGAACTCTGCCAAGGCTCTGCTCTGGATGGTTGAACTGCTTTCAAACTTGAGACCAAAGCTTGAGAGTTCCAAAGCCCACTCCACAATCCTGTCGGTAGCTTCAAAGTTCCGCAAGATCCGCTGCAGCGGGAAGTGAGTGACGACGGTGATCTCATGTGCTTGGAAGTAATGGCGCAGCCTCCTCGAGGCCATAAGGAGACCGAAGAGCAACTTTTGCACGCCAAAATATCTTGACCTAGCCCCCTGCAAAAGGGAGTTGACAAAATAGACTGGGCGCTGCATCACCTTCTTCTTGTGAATTGTCTCATTCAACTGCGCAGATCCTTCCTTGCCGGCACCAGGCCCTGCCGGGGAATGTCCTGGCTTGTCGCTTGGCAGTCCTGCTGATGCTACTGTTTCTTCATCAACTTCTATTTCTGCCACTAGTGCAACACTCACCACTTGATTTGTTGCCGCTAGATATAGCAACAACGAATCTTGTGGTTTTGGCGACTGGCGGAGAGGAGAGGTACTTCTTCAAATCCTACAGCGCTGCCTCCGATTCCAGAGTCCATTTCATCGGTCCCGCCTTCTTCAAGATTTTGAAAAGGGCAGGGCACGTCCAGCAGATTTTGAGATGAACCTACTCAGAGCAGCAACACATCCGGCAATGCGACGCACATCTTTGACATGTCTTGGTGCTTCAATTTGCGCAATTGCTTTGATCTTGTCGGGATTTGCTTCAACTCCACGTTGAGATACAAAGAACCCGAGGAGCTTGCTGGGTGGGACGGCAAACACACACTTCTCAGGGTTGAGCTTCATGTTGATCTTGCGCAGATTTGCAAATGTTTCTTCTAGGTCTTATATGAGTGTAGCCTTGTCCTTGGTTTTGACCACTATGCTATCCATATAATCCTCCATATTTCTATGTAGCTGGGGATCAAAACCAATCTGGACCACTCTTGCAAATGTAGAACCAACACTTTTCAACCCGAAAGGCATACGCAAAAAGCAATACGTACCACATGGGGCTTGGGCATGAAAATCTGATGATAGCTTGAATAGGCATCAAGGAAAGACAACAAGTCGCAGCCGGCGGTGGAGTCCACTATCTGGTCGATGCGCGGCAAGGGAAACTAATATTTGGGGCAGGCTTTGTTAGTGTTTGTGAAGTCAATGGACAGCCTCCATTTTCCATTCGCCTTGCGCACTACCACTAGATTGGCCAACCACATTGGATGAAGTACTCCTCTGATCAAGCCATCCACTTCTAATTTCTTGATCTCTTTGGCAATAAACTGTTGTCGCTCCAAAGCTTGCTTCCGGACCTTCTGCTTGACAGGTCACGCGTGTGGGCAGATGGCAAGGTGGTGCTCAATCACCTTCCTGGGAACACCAAGGATATCAGATGGTTGCCATGCAAATTACATTGACATTTGCCCGCAGGAAGGCGACGAGCGTGCTTTCCTATTTGTCGTCAAGAGTGGAACTTATGGTGAAAGTTCCTCCCGTACCATCCTCCTTGGCGGGCACCTTCTTAGTCTCTGGTGGAGCTGCCTTGGACTTCTTGCTCTTGCCGGTGGAGCTCTCTGGCACATCGTCAACGGGAGCGTAGCACCCCGAGGAGGCACGCTTGCCGGAATGTGAGCCAGAGGCCTTGCCGGTCTTCTCCTCCTGAGAGCTTGAGCGGCAGGAGCAAGAGCCTTGGTGGCAGGTGCTGCGACTGCCTCCTAGTAGAGTTGCTTGACGTAGATAAGCGCGCCTTTATTATCAGAGTTGATCGTGATGATGCTCATTGGCCCGGGCATCTTCAGCACATTGTAAGCGAAGTGGGTGGCCGCCATGAACTTGGCCAGTGCTGGGCGACCAAGGATGCCGTTGTACGGCAATGAGATCTTGGTGACGTCAAAAACGATATTCTCTATTTTGAAATTTATATCACTGCCAAATGTCACCGACAGCGTGATCTTGCCCTTCGGTTGAGTCCTTCCTGAATTGACCCCTTGGAAAGCACATGTGGGCTCGAGATCTTCATCAGGAACTTGCAGCCTTTGGATGACGTCATGTGAGATCAGGTTCAGGCTGGCCCTACTGTCAACTAGCATCTTCATCACCTTGAGGTTGCAAATTGTTGGTGAAACCCACAATGGCAGGCACCCGCCCACAGTTATGCGTTCAGGGTGATCCTCGGTGTTGAATATGATAGGAGTGTGGGACCACTTCAGAGGTTTCTGAGCACCGATAGAGGGCTCCACCGCGTTAACCTCACGCGCCCACTGTTTAAGTTGGCAGCGAGAGGAATGCAACGAAGCACCTCCCTCGATGCACATCATCTCTGTAGCCTTCTAGAACTCATGCTCGCTGGACTTGTCGTCCTCTTCGACGTCATTGTCATCACCTTCTTGCTTGTCATGGCCGTGAGCGGGCCGGTCTTTTTGTTGCTTGGGCTTGCCGCAATGACCTCTTTGGCCAAAGCGCTTCTTGCCGGACCCCTCAGCACCATCCTGGCCATTCTCCTTGTGTTTCCTCTCGTACTAGGCCTTTTGCTTCTCGGCAAGGTTCTCAACTTGCCGACAGTCTTGGAGATCGTCGCCCTTTGTGCGATGGATCTTGCAATACTGCTTGACGGAGCCTTCAAGCTTGTCAGCAGCCACCATCGCCTGGCAGGAGGCACACCCGTCAACACCCTTGCCGGGATCATCAACCTTGCCCTTCTTGGCGGTATCGGGGTTCCCGGATTCCTTGACATCAAGCACAAACTTGCCCTTGCGTTTCTTGTTACGCCGCCGGCCCTTCCTTGCCGGGGTGGCGGTGTCTTCATCCTCAGAGTCGACCCCTGCACCAGCGCCTTCGCCAGGGAGTCTCCTCCCTTCTTCACCCTGAGCACATTTGCCTGCCAGAGCATAAAGCTGGGAAACATCCCTGACCTTGTTCATCGCCAGCTCTTCCCGCATCCTGCGGTTGCACACGTTCTGATGGAATGCACTGATAATAGCGACAGGATGAACGTCGGTAGTGGTGCACTGTCACATCCTGTGTATTGCCTCATGACTAAGTTATCATGACTCAAAAATTAGGGCCAATTAAATTTTTGTGTGTGCATTTGAATGCTTGACTTGTGTCTTTATTTTCTTGCTTGTTTGATTGTTTGCTGGTGCTCTATAATTCATAAAACATACTTAGACCCTCAAGAACTCTTTTCCTTGATCCCAACTCTTGTCCAATGATCATGCCATGTGAATAGGACTTCAAAATATTTTTACAAAATATTATTTTGGCCAAAAAGCATTTATTTAAATTAGGTTTTCAAAAAACCCTGATTTGATATTTGCACCACAAATCCCCAAATTGTGTGGATCCTTTTTCCCCAAACGCTTTATTTGAAACCCACTATATATAAGACTTCCCAAAACCACCAAATATTATTTTAAAAATTATCTTCATATTTTATTTAAAGTATTTTTCTTAAAGGCAAAAATGATATTTTATAGGGAAAATTTATTCAAATGATTTAAAAAAATTGAGAAAATTTAGGAAAACTCAGTGGACATATATTGTCCATATATAAGAGTTTCAACACACGGTCATGTTCAAAGTATTGGGCAAAACCCTTCAAAACCACTTCTGCCTATTTCAAGCATTTGAAATATTTCTATAAGAAATATTCTCAAATAAATCCAGGAAAATTCTAGCATGTCACATATGATATATGTGGTCATCTTGACAAGTTTCATCTCAATCCCAATTGTTTTGGTTCACCAAAATATCTTAAAACCATTCCTTTCTAGAGCCAAATTTGATAAACTTTACATTGTGCAGTTTCTCTTATTGATCCCAAACTTCGTGGACATGTTCTAATCCCCAAATAAGGATGTTACCCCAAGTTGTGAGTCAAGGGTATTAGTTTACCCCAACTGGATCTACGGAAACCTGATTCTCTTGAATCCTAGGGTTTACCAAGTTTACATTATAACTTTCTTCAAATCATCTCAAAACTGGTGATCACGACCAAATGGACTTACCATTTACCCCTGGTAAATCTCAAGGTCATAGGATTCCCTTGCCTAGCCCAACCACAGCACAAACACCTTCAGCCATAAACTTGTGGACAAGCAAAGTGGGCCCAAAAAGATTCCCCTTGCCCCCAACTTTTTACCACAACATATTATAACCCTCTTCTACCTCTAGTAACTTTCCCATGGCCTCTGGTCAATTATTTGGGGGGTAAATTCCTCATTCTCCCTCTCTTTTACCATGGCAAGACCTCTTCTTTCCCCTCTCCCATTATTCTGTTCCTAATAATGCCCCCAAACCTTTCCAAAGCATCATTTGCATCTATTGAAGCCCAAAGATGGCATGCTCACATGGAAAATGTGATCAATCCATCTAAACCTACGTTATGGCAGTAAATGTAGCTTTGTACTACAAGTACCTTGCCCTCTCATCCCCATGATCTTAAAATTGGTGGGTGTATAGTCCTCCCATCCCTAGGTACACTGGACAAGGTTTTACCCATAATGTATTATAGGAAAATCTCATTAGATGAGCTCCAAGTTTGGTGCTACAAACTTCCCAGCAGTGAAAACCCATTTCAACTAGTTCCATTTACCATGAGAATTCCTCCAACACTCTTCTGCATGCATGCCTTGCACGCCAGACATGTTTGGCCGACCAAAAATTTGCCCTGGGCATGCCCTTGCATGGTGACCACGTAGCCGACATGCAAAACCGGCGCTCTGCCGCTTGTCCTCGTCCTGTAGCTCATGTTCGGCAGCAACAGAGTGCCATAGCATGCCGGGCCTCTTCCCTTGGCCTCGCACGCCCCTCCCCGACATGCGCAAACCTCCAAACCCTCTCTCACGCGCGTGCTCGCCGCGCCCGAAGCACATCCGAGGCCACCCGAGCTTCCCCTTCGTTGCCCTCCTCCATTTACCTCTCCCCAAGCCCCCCACTTGTCCCCTCTAGCTCCCTCTCCCTTCCTTGATCCTCCTGGACCTCCCCGTTTTCCCTACCATGCCCTGTATCCACCCCCATGGCCGACATGTCTCCATCGGCCCCCTCTCAAAATTTGGCTACGATGGCCTGTCTCTTCGCTTCCGAGCCTCACCGGAACCCCCTGCTCTGCCGCAAGGGCCTTCCCACCACTCCCGTTTCCTTGTTCGTGGCGCCACACCTTTCGTCGTCGGCGGTCACCTCCATGGCCACCCGAGCCCCGCCGTTGCACCTCTTCCCCCATGGGCATACCGCACTCAGGCAGATGCGGTTAACCGCCCTGAGTGCGCCAGCAGCTGGAGCAGCGCTAGGGACGGCCAGCGCCGCCGGGGGCGGGCGCTGGAGCCGCTCGGCTCTGCCTCCCCACTCCTCCTCTGCTCGAGAACGAGGAGGAAGGAGGGCCTGACGGGCGGGGCCCACGAGTCGGCGACCCAGTTGGCCGGGCCTGCCGGTTTAAGTGGAGGCGGGTCTCCGGTGGCCGCCTCCCCACTGGGAAGGCGTACTCCGTAGGAGTATGCTTCCGGCGCAGTCGTGCGCGCGCTGAGCTGGGCAACTGGGCCGGAGCATTTGTGAACATGCGCCTTGTGCGTAAGTTGGCCTTCTGGTAATTTCTTTCATATTTTTCTTATTCAGAGGCAATAAAAAATTCATAATAAATTCATATGACCTCCAATTTTGATGATTCAAAATTCTAAATACTCCTGGAACTTCCACCTATCTAATGATACTACTCCCATAATTTTCCAGCACAAGTCTCTGCCTATTCATATTCAAATTTGAATTTGAATTATTCAAACCCCCCTTGCAAAATTCCTGGAGAGTTCAATTTAAGTCCAAATTGGGTGATCCAAATTCCTAGATGGCTATAATGCCATTACCTATTTATCTAGGAATGGTTAACATTTTTCCCATGCCCCTATTCTGTTGGATCTAATAAATGACCCAGTTTCCATTTATTTCATCTTTGGAAAATCATAGAAAATTCATCCCAACTCCAAATCCAGTGAAACCACTTCCCACATGTTTCTAAAATCATGCCCTATTTTATGTGTGCCTCCACTCATTTTTATGAAAATATTTTCTGCTAACATTTTGAAGGATCGTCATTTCCATCAGTCCCACCATTCAAAACTCCCCTTTGACCCACATCCACCAAAACCTCCTTGGTTATTTTTCTCATGACCATAGGAGTCCTAGAAAAATAAAACTCCTATTTATAGAGCACATTTATTTTCTACTTGTTGTGTTTCTTATTGCGGTTGTTTCCGGCAATAGTTGACGAAGTAGAGGAAATGCTCGGAGTGGACAAGAAGCGGGTGAAGACCTCGAAGACATTGCTAAGTTAGGCAAGCAGCCCTTTGACCATGACTATGAACCCTTTTGTTGCATGGCATATAGCACTTCATTTTGTTGTATTGATCAGGATGATGTGGTGTCTACTTTATGAGGGTCGTGCGGGTGGGTGTAGATAGGATGCTAGTAGATGCTATGCAAGTGGGATCAGGAATATGCATGGTGATGGAAACGGAATGCTTTCAAAGACTTTTCGAAAACCCCGTCAGGTTCCACTAACTCCCGAGGGAGATTATGATGAGTTGGGTAACCACTTGGGAAAGAAGTGGTGTACCGGAATGAGTGAGTGTCTGTTTTTGAAAATGAAGGGTTTAAGATTTGTTGACCGCCCAAAACCTTACATGTACATCCACTCTACCCCTATATGGGCAGGGGCTTTGTTGATTACCTTGGTGGGTACTGGCAAGGAGCCCACATTACTAGTGGCGGGAGTGGTGTGGTCACACTCGATACGGGGTCGTATCGGTATGTACGATCATGCGCTGCCTTCACAGGCACCGGGCACACCATTGGTCCCCTCATGGATGGTACGATCTGGAGCTAGGCTCATGTGATGTACATCGTGAGGGCTGGGTACCAATCGAGTGGACTCTTTGCTTAGTATCGCTAGGAGAAAGGCATTGTTCGGGTACTTACCTCGAGTATGTGATGTACCATGAGTCGTGGATGACATGGAAGTTTCCCGAGTCTTGTGGGTAAAGTGTGCAACTTCTGCAGAGTGTAAAACTATTCGAATAGCCATGTCCACGGTCAAGGACAATTGGGTGGTGCTGCTTATGCCACGCCTAGATGTTTTTGCAAACTTGGTGTGTGTGTGTTTTCGGAAGACAGAAGGATGATACTTGAGGCAAGTCTGAAGACTTGATGTGATGAATGAACATGAGATCTTCAACCCCTGCTTATGATGTATATATGAATTGTTAATATGGATATTTGCCAACTGTTGATGCATGCTTACCCATAGTTACTTGATCAATGACATTGCATTCAAAATTGGCTTTCCGCAAAATACCTACTCAGTGCTATTTCATGCATTGTTATTGCCTTGTTCCAAACATGGGTCGCTTGCGAGTACATTCAAAGTACTCATTGGCTTGCCACTGGTTATTTTATTGGACAGGCATGAAAGATCAGGTTATGATGAAGATTACCCTAGTGACGGACGTGCGAGCTAGGATGCTTCCTAGTCAGAATGTCTGTAGGGTTGAGGCAGATGGCATGGGTTCACTCTTTCGTTGAAGATTTCCGCCGCAATCGTATGAAGACTTGGCCATAAAGGCCATTAAGTAAACTGGTATGTAATGGATGTAAGTCTCTTGTTATTCAGTTTCTGTGTGTTCAGTGAGCATTGATCTCTGGGATCACTGTGCACGTACATTCAGTGATCACGACTTATGAGTCGGGGTCCCCACATGCACCCGGCTGAATCTTTGGATGTACTTGCGCAAAGTCTCTCCCTCCTTCTGAGGGATGATGTGCAAATCACTTTCTTGAATAGGAGCTTGCGGGCCTTCGGTAAAGGCGCCATCAAACTCGTGGCACAAGTCTTCCCAGGAGGTGATGGATCGTTCCGGTAGGTGCATCAACCACGACCTGACGTTGGGCATAAGTACCAACGGGAAGTAGTTGGCGAGTATCTTGTCGTCTCGAGCCCCGGCAGCCTGCACCGCAATGGTGTAGATGCTCAAGAACTCTGACGGGTGAGTCTTGCCGTCATACTTCTCAGGACCTCTAGCTTGAACATACGGGAATTGGGCCACTAGACTTGCGACATCTCACGGGTAAACGTTGGACAACCCACCTCATAAGGTAGGCTGGCAGGATACCCTGGCGCGGGCTTGTCTGCAGTGGGCCCCGCACGCTTATCAGATTGATGGCGTGCTTCCCGCTACTGCTCGATCGTAGTCCGAATGTGTTCCTTGCTTTTCTCCCAAATAAACCGATGCTGGTCGCATCGAGTCCGTGGGCCGGACGATGCCGGCGAGTAACTATCGTAAGCGTCGGTCCATCGAGTCGGTGACCGGCGTTGTTGCTGTGGAGGAGAGTGCATCGTGGTCGCACCTCCTCCGGCCTTCTCACCACTCGCATGAGCCGGCTCGATGGACTCAAACTTATCTGCAAGGCTGAGGAGACTCTGAATGGTGGCTCTCCATTCGTTGAGCTTCTCCGCCACAGGAGGGAAGTTTAGGAGTAGTTGTGCTTGCACCATTGCCTCTTCCGACGTGGTTGGCAGTGAACGCCGTGAGGAACATGAGGTGCTCTAACTTCTAACTGTGTTATAAGGAGCTCCGCCGCGGTCCCGCGATGGCACGCCACTCCCACGAGCTGTTGGGAGACGTAGTAGTAAATGAATTTTTTTTCCTATGATCACCAAGATCCATCTATGGAGAAACCAGCAACAAGTAAGGGGATGAGTGCATCTTCATACCTTTGACGATCGCTAAGCGGAAGCGTTACAAGAACGCCGTTGGTGGAGTCGTACTCGCAGTGATTCAGATCGTGGTGGATTCTGATCTTAGCGCCAAACAACGGCGCCTCCACGTTCAACACACGTGCAGCCCGGTGACGTCTCCTACGCCTTGATCCACCAAGGAGGAAGGATGTCACGCCCAAGATGCGCACCTATCCATATTAAGGCACGAGGACCTTGCAAGGGATAGAGGCGCATCTTGTCATTCGCAAGTATAGTATCATTGCATCATACATTAAAGAAGAGATGAGTATACAAGTTGGATTACACTCGCCACATACTAAATTACAGGTCACATAGAGTTCAAACATCAAGATGAAGACAGGGTCCGACTACGGACGAAATCAAAGGATAAAAACATATGCAAATGACACTATCTTTCTATCCCAAAGTTCACGACCATGGTCCTCTACTCATCCGGGTAAGTCACGTAAATCCTGCCTCTTTCCTCGTCATATTCCCACTGGAGCTGCATCAGATCATCCTGCCCGTACTCATCTGTACCTGTACCTGGAGTGTTGTAGTAATCTGTGAGCCACAAGGACTCATGAATCATGCGCCTAGGTACCGAGACTATTCGAGCTTAAGGTTGGGAAGGGGTATGTATTTAGTTTGCAGAAACACTAAGCATTTATGGTGGCTAGACTTATGTAACATGAAAATAAATGCGAGTGGCCTACGATGAGCGATCGAATCTAGAATGACCTCTAAGAGATCCTGAACACTTACTTACATCAATCATAACCCCACCGTGTTCTCTCTCGGATCATGTTCACGAGAAAAGACGATCACGGTTACTCACGCAATTGGTGTATTTTAATTAGAGTTTACTTCAAGTTTACTATAACCGGGTGTTAAACAATTATCCAAGTTGCCACATAACCGCGGGCATGACTTCTCGAAAAGATTTAACCCCGCAGAGGTGCTCCAACTAGTCGATCACAAATTAACCACACTCCGCGGGAATAGCCTCGACCACGGATCTCGTGATCATCATAGGTAACTCCAAAGGAATTCCAACACCTTGAGATAACCCAAAGAAAGTCAAAGTCCACACGCAAGACACTCGATAATGGTAAAGCAAATCCAGCAAGACCACCCAACGTGTCGACGAACCTGATAAGAGCCGCATATCTCATTCTCAGGACACGACAGATGGGACTAGCTACAAGGAAAACAAATCCTCAAGTTGCTTCGAGGCGGCCCCGTAGGCATCCCGTTTTGGACCAACACTCATGAGGAGCATTGGCCCAGGTTGTTGTTTAATTATCCATGGGGTAGCTAAGCCCTATGCAATTTTATTAAGTTGTTAAGAAAATGTAGTAACAATGTTGGGTCTTGCCAGACAAGTTTTAATCTCAATCGAATAAACAAGGGGGTCCGCATAACAACCCCGAGCATGTTAGGAGCTCAAAGTATGGAAAACATAACATCGGTAACAAGAAACTGTGGCGGTAACAGTGGAAAAAAACACCTCGAAAAAGTCCAAGCCTTCCACCAATACCAAGATATACATGTGCATTAAATTAAATAACAGATAATATTGTGATATGCCAAATCCATGTTATCACATGGAACAACCTGCACCCACAACTAAGAAAGTTATAAGAGGGGCTGAGCAACGGTAACTTAGCCAATGAAAGGTTTGCTAGTATGTGGAGGGTTAGAGGATATCATGGCAATTAGGAGGCTGACATTCAAGTGGTAGGTAACGCAATTGTAACGATAACAGCGATACACTAGCAAGAAAAAAATAGTATCGGGATCCGGGTACGATCATCTTGCGTGTTGGTTCTTCAGTGGAACAAGTAGCGGGATCCTTGTGGTTGTATTCTCCTGGCTCATCATACTCAGGTTCAACGTTCACGTCTACCCAAGAGAAACAGCAACAATAAACATCCAACCAAGTTGCAATGCACAACCAAGATGATGCATGATTCATTTATGAAGAATTTAACATGGCAATCCAAACTAGTCATGTTTCGCATGCATTGGTTGATTAGTTTTCATTCTGGACAGAACCTCATGTTAAGTTATTTAAACATGCACGAACATGGCAAATATGGATGGTTCATGCAAAATTGATAAAATGCATATAAATAACGTAAGAAACGGAGTTACGGTTCTCACGCTATGCTCTCGGCAAGTTACGAAGGCAAAACACAAGACAACAAGGCCATGGGCTACTTCTTGGTATTCCAAGATAGCCACTGGATAGCGAATGAAAAACCAACAAAAATAGACCCAAAGATCAAGTAATTCCATGGAGTATAGCTCCCACAAGTCACAAAATAATAAAACAAACAATCTGCCACAAACAGCAACATAGCAACTTACACTGCCAATAACTTGAGCTACAGGAATCCTACACCCACAAACAATGAATTTAAAGAAACTACATAAAATTCTTATCAACTTATCCAACTACACAATCTGTAATGGAGGCACACATCAATAAGCATGAAGCTATCAAGTTGGCATGATGAAATAGATTTCTGGGACTTAGTGAAAATAACAGTTTGCTGGAATCTGAGTTAATCTGGTGGCATGTTGACATCATAAATTAAAGGTGTTGGAGACCACCACTTGGCATGAAAATTAACAGCATAGTAGTAGACAACATCTACTTCAAAATACTAGCACTGAGCATCAGCTAATTCTCAACATATCACAAGATGGCAACCACTCTTCATGGCATAAAAACAACAGCAGATTCTCAGACTTAGAAATATTTAGCATGGTGAAACAGCAACATCAAGTTAGCTACTTTGCAGCAAGTTTCCCTCTTATATGGGTGATTCTCATGTTAAAAAAAATATGATGGCAGAATAGACATAAAACACTAACACTTCCATGTTGGCACATGTCCCAAAGCAAGCATGGATTAATTCATGCAAAAATGAGAAAGTAGCACCATAGCAGAAATGACAGTTTTATAAACTTGCTCAAAAGTGAAATCTGATTGCACCAATGGATTCCTTGGCACTTTCGACCCCAAAATCATGTGTCATACTCATATATACATGTGAAGCAATATGGCACAACTATACTAGCAAAACCACCACCTCTCTTATAACTTAAAACTTACTTAAATTGCACATGAGCAAATATGAACATGACCAGATTTGGAAACTTAGCTTAAAATGGAAATGAGCTAACAATTCCTACATAACATTCTTAAACCACAAACAAAGTGTATGAAAAGTAGGGAAAGGCCCCACTTGTCACCCACACACACACTCTACACACACACTACACAAGTATGCACCACATGGCTCCATATGCCTAAGGGCATATGAGCACAAACTTACCCATGAACATACCGCCTATGAGGGTGGGTGTTCATCCACACACACACATGCACCATATATTCATAATGCATATAGGCACATACACACCACCAGACATGCTCAAGTGCACAGGGGCACATACACACTTACATCCACACATGCTCATGTGTGTGGGTGTTCATCCACACACATGTATGCACAAGTGCATATATGCATATAAATATGCATATGACAACACACTCACACACACTCACTCACATATACACATGCATACATACATACCACACACATGAAGCATCATTTATACACACATATACCCACACACATATAAACAACAGGAAAAAAACATACATACATGCATGCAGGTTGCACCTAAACACATACACTACACAAGCAAAGGAGAAAACAAAATAGAACAAAAGAGAAAAGAAAAACAAAAAGGGGAGGGGTTCGGGCTCGAACCCGCGACCTCAGGGTCCATTCCCCCGAGACACACCACTGCGCTATGTTTCGGCGTCTGACCAGAGGAGGGCATCAGATGCTCTAATACACACACTTGCGCACTAACTGTCGAAACTGAAGGAAAAGGACACCTACATGATAGGCAACAGCGGCGACGATCTCCGGTGACACAGGGGCTCCCCGGCGAGGGGAAAACGACGTGGGGCTGCTGGAACCTATGAGGTCTTCAATCCCTTTCTCGTCTCAAGACGAGGAGGACAGAGGCGATGCCCTCAAGGCGTTGCCTTTGAGCGGAACGGCCGCGATAGGAAGCACGGCAATGGCGAGCAAGTAACGGGGTGGGACACGGCAGCTCACCAAGAGGAGGTCGACGATGAACGGGGCGCGACGAAGGGGAAGGAGTGGCGGAGACGCGGCGGCAACGAAGAGGAGGAAGACCCCCGGCGACGACCCGATCCTGCGGAAGACAGCGTCGCGGCACCGCAGGGGAGGTGCTCCTCACCTCCTAGCTGCAGGAATGGAACGCGGCGACCACCCCCGTGCTCCACGCCATCTCTGCCGGTGACCAGGCCACCGGAGAATTGACGATGACGACGAAGACGACCGGCGCACCTACCTGAACCACTCTGCTCTCTCACTGCACCCGGAAGAAGAAGGAGATGGAAGGAGAGAAGGAGAGAGAAGAAGATGGCGGCGGCACGGAAGGACAGTGCGGAACCCTAGGGGGGATTGGCATGGACGCCGAGGACTAAATAGGCTCGGACTGATGGCGAGACGACGACACGCTCACTCGCCCTTGCTCTCCTCTCTGAACTTGACAGAGGGGAACGGGAGCAGGTGGTCGTTCCCTGCGAGAACAAGCCAGGCTGGCTACGCTAGCTAGTTGGGCCTCGAGGGAGAGGGCCCAACTCCCTGGCTCTCTCTCTCACCGAAAATAAAACAGGAAGCTCCCTATTTATCAAATGAAAGCAACACAAGAAAAATCCCTAAAGTGAAATAAAGGATTTTTACAAAAAACAAAATATTTTGACATAAGAATAAAATTTTCTATTTACTAAAAATTTCAAGCTGAATTTTGGGACATGTAATTTAAATATTTTTAAAATAGCCAGCCCCCAGTTATTTAAATACACCAATACATAAAAGCTCAAAAGAACAAAAGACCAACACATACAGGATTAAAATATTATTAGCTAACTCCTTAACATTTTAAACAATTTAACCAGCAAGTTGAATCTGCTAATAAAATAACATAGAAGGAAAAGGTTATTTCGTGGGGTTTGTTTGAAAAGGAATAAATAGGGGGGAACAAGAAGGAGATGCACAACCCACACTCTAACCACAACCAACAACACAAGGGCACACTCAACCACAACAAGGTCACAAGAATAGCAAAGACATGGCATGATGGATGAAACGATGCAGGATGCATGAATGCAAGAACAAGACATGGTATGCCAAGGTGCAAAATCATTTCATTAAGCTCATGGCAACAAGGTTCATACAAGATACATGCCATAAAAGGTACTGACAACACTTGGGCTGTCACAACTCTCCCACTCTACAAGAGGATCTCGACCCGAGATCTAGGAATGAAAGAAGTCTGGAAATTCGGAACGGAGAAGGTCCTCATGTTCCCAAGTAGCTTCTTTGTCAGAATGATGAGACCACTTCACCTTGAGGAACTTGATAGACTTGTTGCGAGTCTTACGCTCAGTTTCTTCGAGAATTGCAATTGGATGCTCACGATAAGAGAGGTCTTCCTGGAGATCAATGTCTTGGAGGTCAATGGTGCAATCTGGAGTCTTGAAGCACCTCCGGAGCTGAGACACATGGAAGACATCATGCACATTTGCGAAATTTGGAGCAAGCTCTAGTTGATATGCAAGTCCACCTCTCTTGCCAACAACTTTGAAAGGACCAACAAAACGAGGAGCTAGCTTCCCATTAATTCCAAACCACTGAGTGCCCTTCATTGGAGAGACTCTGAGATAGACTAGATCATCCACTTTAAAGGAAACATCCCGATGTTTGTTATTGTAATAACTCTTCTATCAGGACTGACCTGCTTTGAGGTTCTCACGAATGACGTGGCACATTTCTTCTACTTCAGTGATCATGTCATTGCCCAATATCTGATGCTCACCGGTTTCAGACCAGTTAGCGGGGTATGACACTTTTTGTCGTAGAGAATCTCGAAAGGGGCCTTGCCTGAGCTAGCTAGAAAGCTATTGTTGTATGAAAATTCAGCATAAGGAAGGCAGTCTTCCCATATCATGTCGAACGAAATCACACAGGTTCTAAGTATATCTTCAAGGATCTGATTGACTCTCTCAACTTGACCACTTGTTTGCGGATGGAACGCAGTGCTGAAACGGATCTTGGTACCCATCGTAGTCTGGAAGGACTCCCAAAACTTGGAAGTAAAGAGGCTTCCACGGTCAGATGAGATGAGCTGAGGAATACCATGCAAAGATACTATCCTTGACGTATACAACTCTGCAAGCTAAGCTACTGAGATAGATTCTTTGACTGGCAGGAAATGAGCAACTTTGACAGCTTGTCAATAACGACAAAGATGGCATCCTTGCCTCTCTTGGACTTGGGAAACCCAGTGACGAAATTCATTTCCAGATGATCGAATTTCCACTCTAGGATAGGCAAAGGCTGAAGAAGACATGCTGGACGTTGATGCTCCGCCTTCACTCTGCGACAAACATCACACTCGTTCACGAACTGAGCAATTTCATGTTTCATGTGAGTCCACCAGAAGGTTTGCTTGAGATCCTGATACATCTTGGAACTGCCTCGATGAATGGATAGAAGAGAATTGTGTGCTTCGTCCATGATAACCTTTCTAAGATCACCTTTTGAAACCACAAGACGGTCCTCAAAAAACAAGGTGTCTTTGTCATCAACTCGAAAGCACTTATACTTCGGAATGCCCTTGGCCACACCTTTCTTCACTTTCTTTACCATAGCGTCCAGAAGCTGCGCTTGGTGAACCTGATCTTCCAGAGTCGGAGAGACTTGAAGATTGGAAAGAAATCCTTGAGGAATCATCTAAAGGTTGAGCTTGTGGAAGGCTTCACAAAGCTCGGGTTGAAGAGGCTTCAAGATGAGACTATTGCAGTATGCCCTACGGCTGAGTGCGTCTGCAATGACATTTGCTTTTCCAGGAGTATACTCAATGCTTAGATTGAAGTCCTCAAGCATTTCCACCCAACGAGACTACCGAAGATTAAGATTGGGTTGAGTGAAAATGTACTTCAAGCTCTTGTGATCGGTGTATACCTCAACTGGTCTACCCAACAACAAATGCCTCCAAGTCATTAGAGCATGCATAACTGCCGCCAACTCGAGATCATGAGTGGGGTAGTTCTTCTCGGCCGTCTTCAACTGACGCAAGGTATAAGAAACAATCTTCTTATCTTGCATGAGAACACCACCAAGACCTTGGATAGAAGCATCACAGAATACTTGGAAAAGGCTTTGACTGCTCGGGAGGAACAAGAACTGGAGCTGAAGTCAGTCTCTGCTTGAGCGTATTGAACGCCACATCACACTCAGGAGATGAAACATACTTGGCACTCTTCTGGAGGAACATTGGACATAGGCTTAGCAATTTGAGAGAAGTTCTCCACGAATGTTCTGCAATAACTAGCAAGCCCGAGGAAACTCCGAAGCTGCTTCACATTCTGAGGAGGTTCCCACTTCAAGATTGCCTCAACTTTCTCAGGGTGCACTTTAATTCCCTCGACAGAGATCACATGCCCAAGGTACACCACTTCATTGAGCCAAAACTCACACTTGGAAAACTTGGCATAGAATCGATGTTCCCTTAACTCGTTAAGCACAAGGCGGAGATGCTCTGCATGCTCTTCTTCTGTCTCCGAGAACACAAGGATATCATCCAAATAGACCAAGACGAACTCATTTTTGAAAGGAGAGAAAATGAAGTTCATCATTCTTGAGAAGGTTGGAGGAGCATTAGCAAGACCAAGCGACATGACAGTGTACTCATAAGAGCCAAAACTTGTCTTGAAAGTGGTCTTAGGAATGTCTTCTTTGCGAATGCGAATCCGATGATAACCCATGCAAAGATCAAGCTTCGAGAAAACCTTGGCACCTTTCAGTTGTTCAAACAACTCATTGATGTTGGGAACTGGGTACTTGTTTCTGATTGTTCAATGGATGGTAGTCAACACAAAGACGATCCGTGCCATATTTCTTCTTGACAAACAAAACACCACAACCCCATGGAGAAGAACTTGGTCTGATCAGACCCAGACGTTCTTGCTCATCTAGCTACTTCTTCAACTCTTTCAGCTCTTCGGGGCCAAGTTTATACGGGCGCTTGCAGACCGGTTCAGTTTCGGGCTCGAGATCAATCACGAACTCGACTGGCCGGTGCGGAGGCCTTCCTGGAAATTCTTCTGGAAAGACATCTTCATACTCATTCACCACCGGAATTTGAGAAATCGCCGAGATTTCACCCTTCTCATTAAGAGCAAAGAGACGGATTGTATCATCGTGAGCTGTGAAAATAATCACATCTTCCGAAGGATGAGTCAGCTTGACTTCTTTTGCTTTACAATCGACATGTGCCTTATTCATAGCCAGGAAGTCCATGCCCAAAATTATATCAATATCGGAATTACCGAGAACAACTAGAGAGGCCAGAAAAGAATAATTGCCCATCTTGATGGACGCATCCCGAACCACCATTTTTGAGCTGAGACGCTTCTTGGGGGACACAACATGCAATGCATTTGGCAAAAACTCCATGGTAAAACCATGTTTTGCCGCAAAAGGATATGACATGAAACAATGCGAAGCACTAGTATCAAACAAGACTTTTGCAGGAATAGAATTAACTGAGAGATTACCCATGATCACTTGAGAAGAATCCTCTGCCTCTGCTGCATTCACCATATTCACTCTTGCGGTCTTGGGATTATGCTTCACCATAGCATTGCCTAGAGGTCTGACTGGAGGAGGAGGCGGAAGACGCCGCTAGTTGCACTTGTTTGCATAGTGAACCTTCTGGCCACACTTGTAACAAGTCACCTCAGAAACCGGACGAACATTGCCTCGAGGAGGAACAAGAATTGCCTTCGACGCCTAGGGTCTCTGCTGAAATCCTGGGTTGGGTGGGTGGGAAGAACCACGACCACCGAACTGCTTCTGCTGCTGAGGAGGACGAAAAGAAGGAGGATTTGGCACCCAATACTTTTGCTGCTTGGGAACCATCTGAGAGCTGGAAGAAGACGAATATGAATCCCTTGAACGCTTCCTTGAGTTCTCCAGCTTGAGCTGAGTTGCCTCGACCTTCAAAGCCATGTTGTAGAGCTGATCAAACTCACGAGGCTCTTGAAGAACTAGGCCTGGCAGAAGCTCATCCTTGAGACCACCTCTGAACTGATAGATCATCGCCTTGTCATCTGGAACATCTTGCTTAGCATAGGGGGCTAGATTCTGGAACTCGATGTTGTACTAGTAGACAGACTTGCTTCCCTGCTCCAGGTGCCTAAATTTCTCACGCATCTTCTTGACAAAGCTTGTCGGAATGTAATGAGCCCTAAAGTCATGACGGAAATCGTCCCAAGTAACAACACGATCGCCCCTGGAATCCTTGTTCTGCTGCCACCAATCAGCTGCTTGACCCTTGAGACGGAACGATGCAAATCTGACAAAGTCCTCTAGCCTGACATTGCTTCACTCAAAATGCTTACTCATATCACGGAGCCAATCATCAGCATCAAAAGGCTGCTCACAACAGGTGAAAGACTTGGGCTGGTTGGCAAGGAACTGACTGAGCGTTGCAAACTGAGGTTGATTCTGAAAATTCCCTTGAAAGCCTTGCTGACCCTGCTCCCTTTCTTGCAACAACCTGAGCAACATCTGAGTGTTCGCATTGGTTGCGGCCATCACAGCTTGCCAAGCTTCTAGAGGAGGAGGTGGCGGGGGCAGAGGCGGGGGTGGTGGTGGAACATCAGCCTGCTCCTCACCACGACCCAGATTGTTGCGAGTTGGTGGAGCCATCCTGAAGATGGAAAAAACACATCAGCACCGCATTGATAAGATGAATTCAAAAGCTGAATCAAATGCTTGATGAAATTGAACAAATAAACATCACATCCTTCCTAATCAAAAATTAGTAAGAACGCTTCTTCGGTTTATGACAACATCATCAGATACAAGAAGCCACTTGCAATAACACAAAAGTATTGAGCTGAGTGCTCGGAACAAATGTATATGCCCACATACATCTGGAGAAGATGATCCTAGATAACTACAAGATTTCCCACCTAAGAACTTCCGAAAACATTCTGGTTATGCAATCCGGTGTGGGGGATACAAGGAGGAAATATCTCACACAACTAGAAATCCTACACCCCAACTATATCCATCCTTCAAGACATAACCAGAGGCTTTCGCAAATTCATCTAACTCGGATCCTCGAACTCACAATGATACTAAACCATGCTGGTACCCCGGACGCCTCCCCAGTACTGGGTGACTCCGACCTTATCTCACCACGACAAGTATTGAAGTAATTTCGAACACTCTCCATCCTGAGATATCAAGGAAGCTGAATGATAACGATGTGCCAACATTCCCTGCAGCTCGACTCCCCGGAAGAAATCAAGTCAGACAGGAGGCATCAAGACAGAACCTTGTCACATCGGTATCATATAGACTCCAAAATACCCGCATGATCCTAAAATTTTTTTGAGCGAGAAGAGGAGTAGAATCAAAATTCCTAAGTCGAATACCTCACCAGAGCATAGAAGAGGAGTAAAAAGAATCCTACTCTCCGATATAACTAGACTCAAAATAGTTTTTACTAGACTCGACTCGGCCAAGTTCGATCACGCAAAGGCTCCTATGGTTGTATGGTTATGAATACCAACTTGTCACGCCCAAGATGCGCGCCTATCCATATTAAGGCACGAGGACCTCGCAAGGGATAGAGGCGCATCTTGTCGTTCGCAAGTATAGTATCATTGCATCATACATTACAGAAGAGATGAGTATACAAGTTGGCTTACACTCGCCACATACTAAATTACAAGTCCACACAGAGTTCAAACATCAAGATGAAGACAGGGTCTGACTACGGACGAAGTCAAACGATAAAAACAGATGCAAATGACACTATCTCGCTATCCCAAAGATCACGACCATGGTCCTCTACTTATCCGGGTAAGTCACATACATCCTGCCTCTTTCCTCATCATATTCCCACTGGAGCTGCGTCAGATCATCCTGCACGTACTCATCTGTACCTGTACCTGGAGTGTTGTTGTAATCTCTGAGCCACAAGGACTCAGCAATCATGCGCCTGGGTACCGAGACTATTCAAGCTTAAGGTTGGGAAGGGGTATGTGTTTAGTTTGCAGCAGCACTAAGCAGTTATGGTGGCTAGACTTACGTAACATGAAAATAAATGTGAGTGATGAGCGATAATCTGTGAGCCACTAAGCATTTATGTGCTTATGATGAGCGATCGAATCTAGAATGACCTCTAAGAGATCTTAAACACTTACTTACGTCAATCATAACCCCACCGTGTTCTCTCTCGGACCATGTTCACGAGCAAAGACGATCACGGTTACTCACAAATTTGGTTCATTTTAATTAGAGTTTACTTCAAGTTTACTATAACCGGGTGTTAAACAATTATCCAAGTTTCCACATAACCGCAGGGGTGCTCCAACAAGTCCATCACAAATTAACCACACTCCGCGGGAATAGCCTCGACCACGGATCTCGTGATCATCATAGGTAACTCCAAAGGAATTCCAACACCTCAAGATAACCCAAAGAAAGTCAGAGTCCACTCGCAAGAGACTCGATAAAGGTAAAACAAATCCAGCAAGACCACCTGATGTGTTGACGAACCCGATAAGAGCCGCGTATCTCGTTCTCAGCACACGATAGATGGGACTAGCTACAGGGAAAACCAATCCTCAAGTTGCCTCAAGGCGGCCCCGCAGGCAACCCATTTTGGACCAACACTCATGAGGAGCACTGGCCCGGGTTATTGATTAATTATCCACGGGGTAGCTAAGCCCTATGCAATTTTATTAAGTTGTTAAGCAAATGTAGTACCAATGTTGGGTCTTACCAGACAAGTTTTAATCTCAACCGAATAAACAAGGGAGTCCTCATAACAACCCCGAGCATGTTAGGAGCGCAAAGTATGGAAAACATAACACCGGTAACAAGAAACTATGGCGGTAACAGTGGAACAAAACACCTAGAAAAAGGCCAAGCCTTCCACCAATACCAAGATATATATGTGCATTAAATTAAATAACAGATAATATTGTGATATGGCAAATCCATGTTATCACATGGAACAACCTGCACCTGCAACTAAGAACGCTATAAAAGGGCTGAGAAGTGGTAACTTAGCCAATCAAAGGTTTGCTAGTATGTGGAGGGTTAGAGGCTATCATGGCAATTAGGAGGCTGACATTCAAGTGGTAGGTAACGCAATTGTAACGATAAGAGCGAGACACTAGCAAGTAAAAATAGTATCGGGATCCAGGTACGATCATCTTGCGTGTTGGTTCTTTAGTGGAACAAGTAGCGGGATCCTTGTAGTTGTACTCTCCTGTCTCGTCATACTCAGGTTCAACGTTCGCGTCTACCCAAGAGAAACAGCAACAATAAACATTCAACCAAGGTGCAATGCACAACCAAGATGATGCATGATTCATTTATGAAGAATTTAACATGGCAATCCAAACTAGTCATGTTTCACATGCATTGGATGATTAGTTTTCATTCTAGACAGAACCTCATGTTAAGTTATTTAAACATGCACGAACATGGCAAATATGGATGCTTCATGCAAAATCTATAAAATGCATAGAAAGAACGTAAGAAACGGAGTTACGGTTCTCACGCTACGCTCTCGGCAAGTTACGAAGGCAAAACACAAGACAACAAGACCATGTGCTACTTCTTGGTATTCTAAGGCAGCCACTGGATAGCCAATGAAAAACCAACCACAATAGACCCAAAGATCAAGTTATTCCATGGATTATAGCTCCCACAAGTCACAAAACAATAAAACAAACAATCTGCCACAAACAGCAACATAGCAACTTACACAGCCAATAACTTGAGCTACAGGAATCCTACACCCACAAACAAGGAATTGACAGAAACTAAATAACATTCTTATCAACTTATCCAACTACACAATCTGTAAAGGACGCACACATCAATAAGCATGAAGCTATCAAGTTGGCATGATGAAACAGATTTCTGGGACTTAGTGAAAATAACAGTTTGCTGGAATCTGAGTTAATCTGGTGGCATGTTGACAGCATAATATAAAGGTGTTGGAGAGAACCTCTTGGCATGAAAGTTAACAGCATGGTACTAGACAACATCTACTTCAAAATACTAGCACTGAGCATCAGCTAATTCTCAACATATCACAAGATGGCAACCACTCTTCATGGCATAAAAATAACAGCAGATTCTCAGACTTAGAAATATTTAGCATGGTGAAACAGCAACATCAAGTTAGCTACTTTGCAGCAAGTTTCCCACTTATATGGGTGATTCTCATGTTAAACAAAAATACGATGGCAGAATAGACATAAAACACTAACACTTCCATGTTGGCACATGTCCCAAAGCAAGCATGGATTAATTCATGCAAAAATGACAAAGTAGCACCACAGCAGAAATGACAGTTTTATAAACTTGCTCAAAAGTGAAATCTGATTGCACCAATGGATGCATTGGCTCTTTCTACCCCAAAATCATGTGTCATACTCATATATACATGTGAAGCAACATGGCACAACTATACTAGCAAAACCACCACCTCTCTTATAACTTCAAACTTAAATTGCACATGAGCAAATATGAACATGACCAGATTTGGAAACTTAGCTTAAAATGGAAACGAGCTAACAATTCCTGCATAACATGCTTAAACCACAAACAAAGTTTATGACAAGTAGGGAAAGGCCCCACTTGCCACCCCCCCACACACTCTACGCACACACTACACAAGTATGCACCACATGGCTCCATATGCCTAAGGGCATATGAGCACAAACTTACCCACGAACATAACACCTATGAGGGTGGGTATTCATCCACACACACACACATGCACCATATATGCATAATGCATATAGGCACATACACACCACCACACATGCTCAAGTGCACATGGGCACATACACACTCACATCCACACATGCTCATGTGTGTGGGTGTTCATCCACACACATATATACACATGTATGCACAAGTGCATATATGCATATACATACGCATGTGACAACACACTCGCACACACACTCACTCACATACACACATGCATACGTACATACCACATACATGAAGCATCATTTATACACACATATACCCACACACATATAAACAACAGGAAAAAACATACATACATGCATGCAGGTTGCACCTACACACATACACTACACAATTGAAGGAGAAAACAAAATAAAACAAAAGAGAACAGAAAAACAAAAGGGGGAGGGGTTTGGGCTCGAACCCGCGACCTCAGGGTCGATTCCCCCGAGCCACACCACTGCGCTACGCTTTGGCGTCTGACTAGAGGAGGGAATCGGCTGCTCTAATACACACACACTTGCACACTAACTGTCAAAACTGAAGGAAAACGACACCTACATGACAGGCAACGGCGGCGGCGATCTTCGGCGACACAGGGGCTCTCCGGCGAGGGGAAAACGATGCAGGGCTGCTGGAACCTACGAGGTCTTCAATCCCTTGCTCGTCTCGCGACGAGGAGAACAAAGGCGAGGACCTCAAGGCGTTGCCTTTGAGCGGAACGGTGGCGACAGAAAGCACGGGGACGGCGAGCAAGCAATGGTGCAGGATGCGACAACTCACCAAGAGGAAGTCAACGATGAACATGGCGTGACTAAGGGGAAGGAGAGGCGAAGACGCGGAAGCCACGAAGACGAGGAAGACCCCCGGCGACGACCCGATCCTGCGGACGACAGCGTCACGGCACCGCGGGGGAGGTGCTCCTCACCTCCTAGCTGTAGGAATGGAATGCAGCGAGCACCCGCGTGCTCCACGCCATCTCTGCCGGTGACGAGGCCACCGGAGAAGCGGCGACGACGACGAAGACGACCGGCGCACCTACCTGAACCACTCTGCTCTCTCACTGCACCCGGAAGAAGAAGGAGATGGAAGGAGAGGAAGGAGAGAGAAGAAGATGGTGGCGGCGCGGAAGGACAATGCGGAACCCTAGGGGGATTGGCATGGACGACGAGGACTAAATAGGCTCGGACTGACGGCGAGACGACGACAACGCTCACGGCGACACGCTCACTCGCCCCTGCTCTCCTTCTCTGAACCGGATGGAGGGGAACGGGAGCAGGTGGCCGTTCCCTGCGAGAACAGGCCAGGCTGGCTACGCTAGCTAGTTGGGCCTCGAGGGAGAGGGCCCAACTTCCTGCCTCTCTCTCTCACCGAAAATAAAACAGGAAGCTCCCTATTTATCAAATGACAACAACACAAGAAAAAAACCTAATGTGAAATAAAGGATTTTTACAAAAAACAAAATATTTTGACATAAGAAATAAAATGTACTATTTACTAAAAATATCAAGCTGAATTTTGGGACATGTAATTTAAATATATTTAAAATAGCCAACCCCCAGTTATTTAAATTCCCCAAATACATAAAAGCTCAAAACAACAAAAGACCAACACACATAGGATTAAATATTATTAGCTAACTCCTGAACATTTTAAACAATTTAACTAGCAAGTTGAATCTGCTAAGAAAAGAACATAGAAGGAAAAGGTTATTTGGTGGGGTTTGTTTGAAAAGGAATAAAGAGGGGGGAAGAAGAAGGAGATGCACCACCCACACTCTAACCACAACCAACAACACAAGGGCACACTCAACCACAACAAGGTCACAACAATAGCAAAGACATGGCATGATGGATGAAATGATGCATGATGCACGAATGCAAGAACAAGACATGGAATGCCAAGGTGCAAAATCATTTCATTAAGCTCATGGCAACAAGCTTCATACAAGATACATGTCATAAAAGGTAGGGACAACACTTGGGCTGTCACAAAGCAGAGGTTGAGGGAGAACTCTGGCAGCACGATGGCATGGTAACGATGGAGCTGCATGGTCTCCGACAGGGCTTCGCCAAGCACCACGAAGAGCGAGGAAGAGGAAGTGTAGGGCTGCGCCAAGAGAGAGAGAATTCATGTATTTGGCAGCCCCAAAACCCTCCACTATTTATAGGAGGAGGAGGAGGGAGGTGCAGCCATAGGGTTCCCACCCTAGGGGATGCGGCCGGCCCTAGATGGCCATCTGGCCGACGGCCAGAGAGGGAGATGGGAGGGCGTAGCCCTAGGTGGGCCTTAGGCCCATCTGGGCCTAGGGTTTCCCCTCCCTCCCACCTTTCCTGTGCCTTGGGCCAGGGTGGAGGGCACACCAGCCCACTCTGGGGCTGGTCCCTTCCACTCTCGGCACACGCAGCCCTCTGGGGCTGGTGGACCCACTTGGTGGACCCCCAGAACTCTTCCAGTGGTCCTGGTAAGTTACCGGTAATTCCCGAAAGACTTTCGGTGGCCAAATCCTCACTTCCTATATATCATTCTTTCCCTCTGGACCATTCCGGAACTCCTCATGACGTCTGGGATCTCATCTGGGACTCTGAACTACCTTCGATAACCACGTACACTATTTCTCTATAACCCTAGCGTCATCGAACCTTAAGTGTGTAGACCCTATGGGTTTGGGAGACACGTAGACATGACCGAGATACCTCTCCGGTCAATAATCAATAGCGGGATCTAGATACCCATGTTGGATCCCACATGCTCCATGATGATCTCATCGGATGAAACACGATATCGAGGATTCAATAAATCCCGTATACAATTCCCTTTGTCTACCGGTATGATACTTGCCCGAGATTTGATCGTCGGTATCCCTATACCTTGTTCAATCTCGTTACCGGCAAGTCTCTTTACTCGTTCCGTAACACATCATCCCGTGGCTAACTCCTTAGTCACATTGAGATCATTATGATTATGTCTTACCGAGTGGGCCCAGAGATACCTCTCCGTCATACAGAGTGACAAATCCCAGTCTCAATTCGTGCCAACCCAACTGACACTTTCGGAGATACCCGTAGTGCACCTTTATAGCCACCCAGTTACTTGTGACGTTTGGCACACCCAAAGTATTCCTATGCTATCCGTGGGTTGCACAATTTAATGGTCTAAGGAAACAATACTTGACATTAGAAAAGCTTTAGCAGATGAACTACACGATCTTGTGCTATGCTTAGGATTGGGTCTTGTCCATCACATCATTCTCCTAATTCTGCTCGGAGTTACAAATACCCAGAAACTGCACCGGTATCAAATACCCAGGAGCTACTATGAGCGCTGGTTAGGTACACATCAATAACAAGTATATCACATATACCTTTAACGTTTTCGGCCTTCTTATCAGCTAAGTACTTGGGGCAGTTCCGCTTCCAGTGACCGGTACCCTTGCAATAAAAGCACTCAGCTCAGGCTTGGGTCCATTCTTGTTCTTCTTCCTGGCAACTTGCTTACCGGGCGCGGCAACAGCTTTGTCGTCCTTCTTGAAGTTCTTCTTACCCTTGCCTTTCTTGAAACTAGTGGTCTTATTCACCATCAACACTTGATGCTCCTTGTTGATCTCGACCTCCGCTGATTTCAGCATCGAGTACAACTCAGGAATGAACTTCTCCATACCCTACATGTTGTAGTTCATCACAAAGCTCTTGTAGCTAGGTGGAAGCGACTGGAGGATTCTGTCAATGACCGAGTCATCCGGGAGATTAACTCCCAGCTGAGTCAAGCGGTTGTGCAACCCAGACATTTTGAGTATGTGCTCACTGACAGAACTATTCCCCTCCATCTTACAGCCGAAGAACTTGTTAGAGACGTCATATCTCTCGACCTGGGCATGAGCTTCGAAAACCAGTTTAAGCTCTTGGAACATCTCATATGCTCCATGTTGCTCAAAACGCTTTTGGAGCCCCGGTTCTAAACTTTAAAGCATGCCGCACTGAACTAGGGAGTAATTATCACAGCGTGACTGCCAAGCGTTCATAACGTCTTGGTCCGCTAGGAAAACGGGTGGGTCACCTAGCGGTGCATCAAGGACATACAATCTCTTGGAAGCTATGAGGATGATCCTCAAGCTACAGACCTAGTCCGCATAGTTTCTTCCATCATCTTTCAGCTTGGTTTTCTCTAGGAACATGTTAAAGTTGAGGGTGACATTAGCGTTGTCCATTGGATCTACAATATAGATTGTAAAGACAATTTTAGACTAAGTTCATGATAATTAAGTTCACATAATCAAATTATTTAATGAACTCCCACTTAGATAGACATCTCTCTAGTCATCCAAGTGACACATGATCCATGTCAACTAGCCCGTGTCCGATCATCATGTGAGACGGACTAGTCATCCATGATGACATCTCCATGTTGATCGTATCTTCTATATGACTCATGTTCGACCTTTCGGTCTTCTGTGTTCCAAGGCCATGTGTGTAGATGCTAGGCTCGTCAAGTCAACCTAAGTGTTTTGCATGTGTAAATCTGGCTTACACCCATTGTATGCGAACGTTAGAACCTATCACACCCGATGATCACGTGGTGCTTCAGAAAAATGATCCTTAGCAACGGTGCATAGTTAGGGTGAACACCTTTCTTGAAATTTTATTGAGAGATCATCTTATTTACTACCATCGTTCTAAGCAAATAATATGTAAACATGATAAACATCACATGCAATCAATATAGTGACATGATATGGCCAATATCATCTTGCTGCTTTGATCTCCATCTTCGGGGCACCATGATCATCACTGTCACCGGCATCGTGTCTTCATGAAGTTGTCTCACCATCTATTACTTCTACTACTGTGGATAACGTTTAGCAATAAAGTATAGTAATTACATGGCGTTTATGATTGACACGCAGGTCATACAATAAAATAAGACAACTCCTATGGCTCCTGCCGGTTATCATACTCATCGACATGCAAGTCGTGAATCATATTACAAGAACATGATCAATATCATACATCACAATGCATCACATCACATCCTTTGGCCATATCACATCACAAGGCATATGCTGCAAAAACAAGTTAGACGTGCTCTAATTTGTAGTTGCAAGTTTTTATGTGGTTGCTATAGGTTTCTAGCACGAACGTTTCTTACCTACGCCAAAACCAAAACGTGATATGCCAATTGCTATTTACCCTTCATAAGGACCCTTTTCATCGAATCCAATCCGACTAAGGTGGGAGAGACGGACACCCGCTAGCCACCTTATGCAACAAGTGCGTGTCAGGCGGTGGAACCGGTCTCACGTAAGCGTACGTGTAAAGTTGATCTGGGTTGCTTCATCCCACAATACCGCCGAATCAAGATAATACTAGTAGTGGTAAGCAAATTAACAAGATCGACACCCACAACAACTTTGTGTTCTACTCATGCAAAGATTCTACGCATATACCTAGCTCATGATGCCACTGTTGGGAGACGTAGTAGTAAATCAAAAAAATTCCTACGATCACCAAGATCCATCTATGGAGAAACTAGCAATGAGTACGGGGATGAGTGCATCTTCATACCTTTGAAGATCGCTAAGCAGAAGCGTTACAAGAACGCGGTTGGTGGAGTCGTACTCGCAACGATTCAGATCGCGGTGGATTCCGATCTTAGCGCCGAACAATGGCGCCTTCGCTTTCAACACACATGCAGCCCGGTGACATATCCTACGCCTTGATCCAGGAAGGAGGAAGGATAGGTTGAGGGAGAGCTCTGGTAGAATGATGGCATGGTGACGGTGGATCTGCATGGTCTCCGGCAGGGCTTCGCCAAGTACCGCGGAGAGCGAGGAAGAGGAAGGGTAGGGCTACGCTGAGAGAGAGAGAATTCGTGTATCTGGCAGCCCCAAATCCCTCCACTATATATAGGAGGATGGGGAGGGAGGGCGCAGCCCTAGGGTTCCCACCCTAGGGGATACGGCCGGCCCTAGATGGCCATCTGGCCGGTGGCCAGAGAGGAAGATGGGAGGGCGCAGCCCTAGGTGGCCCTTAGGCCCATCTGGGCCTAGGGTTTCCCCTTCCTCCCACCTTTCATGCGCCTTGGGCCAGGGTGGAGGGCGCACCAGCCCACTCTGGGGCTGTTCCCTTCTACTCTCGGCCCATGCAGCCCTCTGGGGCTGGTGGCCCCACTTGGTGGACCCCCGGAACCCTTCCGGTGGTCCCGATACGTTACCGGTAATTCCCGAAACACTTCTGTTGGCCAAATCCTCACTTCCTATATATCATTCTTTACCTCTGCACCATTCCGGAACTCCTCATGACGTTCGGGATATCATCCGGGACTCCGAACTACCTTCGGTAACCATGTACACTATTTCCCTATAACTCTAGCATCATCGAACCTTAAGTGTGTAGACCATACGAGTTTGGGAGACACGTAGACATGACCGAGACACCTCTCCGGTCAATAACCAATAGCGGGATCTGGATACCCATGTTGTCTGCCACATGCTCCACGATGATCCCATCAGATGAACCACGATGTCAGGGATTCAATCAATCCCGTATACAATTCCCTTTGTCTACCGGTATGATACTTGCCCGAGATTTGATCGTCGGTATCCCTATACCTTGTTTAATCTCGTTACCGACAAGTCTCTTTGCTCGTTCTTTAACACATCATACCATGGAGAACTCCTTAGTCACATTGAGCTCATTATGACGATGTCTTACCGAGTGGGCCCAGAGATACCTCTTGGTCATACGGAGTGACAAATCCCAGTCTCGATTCGTGCCAACCCAATAGACACTTTCAGAGATACCCGTAGTGCACCTTTATAGCCACTCAGTTATGTTGTGACGTTTGGCACACCCAAAGTATTCCTACGATATCCGGGAGTTGCACAATCTCATGGTCTAAGGAAACGATACTTGACATTAGAAAAGCTTTAGCAGACGAACTACACGATCTTGTGCTATGCTTAAGATTGGGTCATGTCCATCACATCATTCTCCTAATGATGTGATACCGTTATCAACAACATCCAATGTCCATGGTCATGAAACCGTGACCATCTATTGATCAACGAGCTAGCCAACTAGAGGCTCACTAGGGACACGTTGTGGTCTATGTATTCACACATGCATTACGGTTTCAGGTTAACACAATTATAGCATGAATAATAGACAATTATCATGAATAAGGAAATACAATAATAACCATTTTATTATTGCCTCTAGGGCATATTTCCAACACTCGCATGCTGGCAAGCATGCTGGTTCCGCGCTCCTTGGGAGTGATGCGCGGGAGATTTTCCGTGGGGACGTTGAGAACCGTGGGCGTCGTGGCGCGACTCTTCACGTGCGTCCTAGGAAGGTCGCGACGTAGGTGTCCTGGAAGATACCCTTCTGTCCCGGGAGTTCACCGTACCACCCGCAGGCGGTACAGCTCCGTCTTGAGACCCAACGGCGTGGGGGTTCCTGCCACCGCCATGGGCGTCTCCGCAGCGGGTGTCGCCGCTTGCTTAGCCTTGATCACCCGAGCGTCGCGAAGTTCCGAACCTCCGCCTTCTCCTCCACCTGTGTCTACAACGTCTCCTATTTGTGTAGATACAGGGACAACAAACGTGGATGGGCCAACCGCCGTCAGGCCCTTCTTCTTGGGGGCCATGCCGATGATGAGTAGGAAGGAACTGGTGCACTGATCACTAGAACAGGTTCACACGACCTACATGCCCCTACCTGACGCGCCAAAGATGTCATCGGGGAATGAACACCGATGGGATCGGAGGGACCCCTTTCGGTTCGGCGGGGGAGCAGGCTCACGTAAAGAGCAGGTTTTATGAACAACACGTGGGGATTTTACCCAGGTTCGGGCCGCAAAGATGCGTGAAACCCTACTCCTGCTCGGTTATATTGAGGGTGTTCTTAGGGTTCTAGATAAAGGAGCGCTATGAACAGCTGCTACGTGTGTGAGCTAGAGGATCCAAAGTCGAAAAGCCAAAAGTCCTCTACCGTATCGCCCTGGGCCTCCTTTTATACTCTGAAGGGGATCCCAACAGTGGCGTACAGTGCATACACGGGGTGTACAGATCTATAGTGCTATCATACCTAACACTGACGGAGTAGGATAGGCATATTTAATGCACCATCAGGCATCTCTGACTGTCCACAGGACAGGACAAGAGCCCGTCCCATCGGCACCGCTTAGCCGCTCCATTGCCGATGTCGCGACACGTGACTAGGCGGGGCGACACCTGGCCTGTGCGCTGGCGGGGCCTTGTCGGGGCTTTGCCTTGCCAGGTCTTCGCCTTGCCGGGTCATGCCAGGGATTTGCTTTGCCTGAGGGTTTGATGGTCATCCCGGCAGGGTCTTGCCAGGGGTCTTGATTCTCCTGTGCTTGTACCTGGCAGCTCCCTATCGGACCTCGTAGCCAGGGTGGCTACTACTGCCCGTGCACGAGTAAGGGGCACTAGAGAGCCCAAAACTCTAGTGAATCGACAAAGTGACAAAATAGGAGACTCTCTATCATGAAGATCATGGTGCTACTTTGAAGCACAAGTGTGGAAAAATATAGTAGGAATATCCCTTCTCTCTTTTCTCTCATTTTTTCTCTTTTTTGGTGGGCATCTAATGCCTCCTTTTTTTATTTGGGCTTCGCTGGCCTCTTTTATTTTTCATAAAGTTCGGAATCTCATCCCCCCTTGTGAGGGAATCATAACTTCCATCATCCTTTTCTCACATGGGACATGTTCTAATAATGATAATCATCACATTTTTATTTACTTACAACTCAAAATAAAGTTACAACTTGATGCCTATGACAAAATATGACTCTATATGCAATATGGAAGTGATGGTGCATGTCATAAAAGGAAATAGTGGAAGTTGCATGGCAATATATCTTGGAATGGCTATGGAAATTCCATAATAGGTAGGTATGGTGGCTGTTTTTAGGAAGGTATATGGTGGATTTTTTTAGGAAGGTATATGGTGGCTATTTTGAGGAAGGTGGATTTGTTGTACCGGCGAGAGTTGCGCAGTACTAGAGAGGCTAGCAAAGGTGGAAGGGTGAGAGTGCGTATAATCCATGGACTCAACATTAGTCATAAAGAACTCACATACTTATTGCAAAAGTCTATTATTCATTAAAGCACAGCATTAAACGCATGCTCCTAGGGGAGATCTTGGTAGGAGTACACCATCACGCGCTCCCGACCCTCACACAAAGGTCGACAATCTATAAACAAATCATGCTCTGTGTTCCTTACATAATGGTTCACCATACATGCATGCTACGGTTACACAAGTATTTTTTACCAAATCACAATTACTTCCTAACATGACTCTTAACATTACCATCTTTATATCTCAAATCTTTATGCGAGGAATCAAACTTCTCATAGTATTCAATGCACTTAATATGGAAGTTTTTATTATATCCCTCTTGGATGCCTATCATATTAGGACTAAATTCATATCCTAGACCAATTACCATATTGTTTAGGGACTCCCAAAATAATATAAATGAGGTACGAGAGTTTAGTTATTTCGATAAAACGCAAACACCACCGTGCTCTAAAAAATATAAGTGAAGCACATAGAGTAAAATTGTCTATCTCAAAAGATATAAGTGAAGCACATAGATTATTCTAATAAATTCACGGTTCAGCGTGTCTCTCTCAAAATATGTGTGCAGCAAGGATGATTTTGGCAAACTAATAAGCAAAGACTCATATCATACAAGAATCTTCAAGGAAAACACATATCATGTGGTGAATAAAAATATAGCCTCAAGTAAATTTACCGATGGATTGAAGACGAAAGAGGGGATGCCTCACGGGGGATCCCCAAGATTAGGCTCTTTGGTATCCTTGAATAGTACTTGGGGTGCCTTGGGAATCCCCAATCTTAGGCTCTTGCCACTCCTTATTCCATAGTCCATCAAATCTTTACCCAATAATTCAAAACTTCACAACACAAAACTTAACAGAAAACTCGTGAGATCCGTTAGTATAAGAAAATAAATCACCACTTTAGGTACTGTTGTGAACTCATTTTTATTTATATTGGTGTTATACCTATTGTATTCTAACTTATCCATGGTTCATACCACATGATAACCCATAGATTCATCAAAATAGGCAAACAACTCAAAGAAAACAGAATTTGTCAAAAACAGAACAGTCTATAGCAATCTAAAAACTTCGTATACTTATGTAACTCAAAATATTCTGAAAACATAGTAAAACCTAGGAAACTTATATATCAATCTTGTGTAAACATTTCAGACTCATTGGACACTCTGAAAAATTTAGAAACTTCCTGGACTGGGTGCAAAAAGTTTCTGTTTTTCAGCAAGATCAAATCAACAACTACCATAGACCATCCCAAAGGTATTACTTGTATCAAACACTAATTAAAACACCAAACACAATTACTACAGAAGTAAAAATGTGGGTAAAACTCAAAAACATAAGCAAAAACAGAACACAAAAATAAAATTGGGTTGCCTCCCAACAAGCGCTATTGTTTAACGCTCCTAGCTAGGCATAATGATTTCAATGATGCTCACACAAAAAGTAGTAGTTGAAACATGCAAGAGAGCATCATGAATCTCATGACATTCACATTTAAGTCTAACTCACTTCCTATGCATAGGGATTTTGTGAGAAAACAATTTATGCGAGCAAGAATCAACTAGCATGAGAAGGCAAAACAAGCATAACTTCAAAACTTTCAACACATAGAGAGGAAACTTGATATTATTGCAATTCCTACAAGCATATGTTCCTCCCTCATATTAATTTTCAGTAGCATCATTAAGGAATCTCACAATATAAATATCACATAAGGAATTCTTTTCATGATCAATTATACCATATGTGTCATCACCAAAACTTGGGGAACAAAAAATATCATCTTCATAAAGCATAAAATCCCCAAGCTTGTGGTTTTGCATATCATTAGCATCATGGATATTCAGAGAATTCATACTAACAACATGGCAATCATGCTTTTTATTCAAGGAGATATCATGAATCACCTTATAATTTTCTTCTTTCAACACTTCATCAAAATTTTCATGATTTTTAAGCAAAACTTCATAGAGATAAAAAAAAGTGCACTCAAATCACTAGCAATTGGTTCATCATAATTTGGTCTTTTGAAAATATTAGCAAGTGGATGAGGATCCATATCAATAGATTTTCTAGCAAGCGAAGATGCAAGCAAGTATAAAGCACATGGCAACACAAGCAAACATAGAAAACAAGAGGTCTGACGAGAAAAAGGCAAATGAGAAAGAGAGGGCAAATAAAATGGAAAATTCGTGAAGCGGGGGAGAGGAAAACGAGAAGCAAATGGCAAATAATGTAAATGCAAGAGATGAGTTTGTGATGGGTACTTGGTAGGCTTGATGTGTATCCTCCCCGGCAACAACGTCAGAATTGGCAAGTTGACAGGAAAGTTCTTGTCCTGACTTGCTATGTATCCTCCCCGGTAACGGCGCCAGAAATCATTTTTGCTACCACTTGAGCTTGCGTTGGTTTTCCCTTGAAGAGGAAAGGGTGATGCAGAGAAGTAGATAAGTATTTGCCTTAGTTTATGAGAACCAAGGTATCAATCCAGTAGGAGGAACAAACAAGTCACCAATGGATGCACCTACACAAACAATCAAACTCTTGCACCCAACGCTATAAAGGGGTTGTCAATCCCTTCACGGTTATTTGTAAGGATTAGATCAGATAGAGATAGATGTAAAGGAGAACAGAAAGTAAAAGATAAATAAATTGCAGCTAAGTATTTTTGGTATTTTTGGTTTATAGATCTGAAAATATATTATGGAAAGTAGACCAGGGGGCCATAGGTTTCACTAGAGGCTTCTCTCTTGAAGGAAAATATCATGGTGGGTAAACAAATTACTGTCAAGCAATTGATAGAAATCCGAATAATCATGTAGTTATCCAAGGAAATGATTATGCATATAGGAATCACATCCATGTCAAGTAGACCGAAACGATTGTGCATCTACTACTATTACTCCACACATCGACCGACTCCTGCCTGCATCTAGAGTATTAAGTTCATGAAGAATAGGGTAACACATTGAGTAAGAAGACATGATGTATAAGGATAAACTAAAGCAATATGATGAAAACCCCATCTTTTTACCCTTGATGGCAACAATACAATATGTCTCGGTACCCCTACTATGTTACTGGGTAAGGACATCGCAAGATTGAACCCAAAACCAAGCACTTCTCCCATTGCAAGAATTACCAATCTAGTTGGCCAAACCAAACCAATAATTAGAAGAGACTTACAATGATGTGAAATCATGCATATAAGAATTCAGAGAAGATTCAAATAAGATTCATAGATAATCTGAACATAAACCCACATTTCATTGGATCTTGACAAACACACCACAAAAGAGTATTACATCAGATAGATCCCCATGAAGATCATGAAGAACATGGTATTGAAGATCAAAGAGAGAGAATAAGCCATCTAGCTACTAGCTATGGACCCGTAGGTTTGTGGTGGACTACTCACGCATCATCGGAGGGGCAATGCAGTTTGTGTAGATGCCCTCCGTGATCGGAACCCCCTCCGACAGATTACCGGAAAAGGCTCCAAGATTGGATCTCTCGGGAACAGAGGCTTCTGGCGGTGGAAAAGTATTTGTGTGTCTCCTTTTAGTGTTGGGGGAATATTTGGGTATTTATAGGACGAATAATAGGGTTAGGAGACCTGCCAGGAGACGGCAAGCCTGCCAGGCGCGGCCAGGGGGTGGCCGCGCCTACCAGGCTTGTGACCTCCTGGCAGGTGCCCTAGCGTGCACTCCAAGCCTGTTGGATTTGTTTCCTTCCACAAAAATCATTCCAAAGATTTTATTCCGTTTGGACTCCATTTAATATTCCATATATCTGCAAAACTCAAAAACAAGGAAAAAACAAAAACGGGCACTAGGCTATAGATTAATAGGTTAGTCCCAAAAATAATATAAAAAAGCATATTCATGCATATAAAACATCCAAAACAGATAATATAATAGCATGCCATCATCAAAATTTATAGATACATTGGATACGTATCATACACCTCCCACGGATTGATAAACCTTAGGTCATCCACCTGAGGGAAAATTGCTACTGTCCCACAAAACTCTACGCTTGGAGGCCCAACACGAGTCTACAAGAATAAAGTTGTGTAGTAGACATCAGGCTAATCTCGAGAAACCTCTCCTAATCATAGTAATCACCATCATAACTCACATCCCGCTCAACAGTAGCAGCAGCAGCCACAGAAACCGCTGCAGTAGCAATGGCACCAGAATGCTGGCCTTGGGCGAGAGGCACACGTCGTGCTCGTCCCACGAAATTCACGCCCTGTTGATGTTGTGGTTGTTGTTGGAGAGGGACGGGAGTTGCAGCTGGTGGTGGAAGACGGGCAAACACCTCACTAAACTTCGCGTACATCTTGGTGTCGAATGTCCTCTCCAAACCATTTAGCTTTTCCATGGCCTCTCCAAGGCTGGTCACGACATCTTGGACCCGGTCATCCATCATTGGCTTAAATTTATCATGGAGCTCCTTGTTCATCATGCTGTCCTAGTTTATCTCGTCGGCTTGTGATTCTGTCATGGTTAGCAGCAATAGAAACACACAAGAATATGAACCTATAGACTACTAAGAAGTGGTGGTGGTGGTAGTGTGTCACAAATCCGTCAAGCAAATCTAAAATTCTTACCAGTTCTTACCCAACAACAGGTGTTGGTCGGCAAACATTGTAGTCAAAACTCTCAGAGCTTGGATAGAGCGATTGCCACGTGGTGCCAAACACACGACGTAGATGTATGTGGAGCTGGGATGGCTTATAATATGGTAGCAAAAGGGGTCAGCAAAAATCAGTTGAGAGATGCAAAGTTGAAAATACACTCAATGATGGTACCATGCTCGTCTTAGGCTAGACCATATTAGAGACGCGAGCCTAGAACACCAACAAAATCATGATGTGAAATGTAACCAAGGGAAGAGCCACTCTGATTTCTTTTTTTCGTCTTTTTTTGGCACCTAATTTTTTGCGCTTTCCCTCCAGAAAATCACTATAATAAGGAGTGTCTCAAAACTCATCCGAAGGTCCAAAAACAGGATAGGCACAAAAAATGACAATTTTTTTATGGAGAGAACAGGGGTTGCGATGACCAAAAATTGCGACAAAAATCACTATGGTGGCGAGTGTTTCAAAACATCCGGAAAGCCTAAAAATAGGGTAGTGAAAAAATATTTTCACCCGTAGAAATTTTGGCCTACAAAGTGCTTTGAAAATGGTGCTAGAATCTTTTTTTACAAAACCTACTGAGGTAAGGAAATGCGAAACCAAAAACAAGAGGATCTTGAAACTAAACCTAATATCTAAAGGACTCGGATTACGATTGGTGGTGGATATGAATCTAGTGGAAGGCAAACTAGTGGCGGATGTATATATGGGTGGTGGAATATGGACTGGTGGTGAATCTTTGATGGAGGTCGACTCGGATTGCATGATGGCAGATATGTGGTGGTATATGGCAACGGTGATGTATCTTGTGTGGTGGTGGAATATGCCAGTGGTGATGATGATGCGGAGGCGGCGTGACAAACAGTGAACAGAACTCGAAACTCTAAAGGATTAGACGTAAGACCAACAACTTGACACGATGATGAAACTGCAAATTCAACAAAGCTAATACCAAACATAAAATTGCAAAGGCTCAGATCGGTTCGCATATGATGATCTAACCCTATTTTTGTGTGGATTTTTCGTGGACGGTAGGTCTGTAGAACAGATGCAATCTAAACTACGAATAACCGGTAAAATATCACCGAGCAACCTAGAAATCTGATACCACTTGATAGAGGTGAATGTCCCTGTCATTCAATGAGATGTGGATATCATTTTTGGTAGAGTCGACTTTGACGATCTGACTACGAACGTGCGAGGAAGTCGCGCCTTAGCAATCGCTAAACCAACTCCGAGAGGTTATTGACCATGTAGGGGCACTATCAACCTGACCACGAGGGTCTGTTTCCTACATGCAAATGAAGAACAAGCAAGAAACTGAGATTGCAATCTGGATATTGCGAATATAAGAGGAAATCTTTATTGATGAAAGCGGGGTTCTATGATGCCTTTGTCTAGTCGTGGAACACAAACGAAGAACGTGAAGTTGCAGCTATGGCTTACTTGTAATTTAAATAAAACCCAAGTCTAAACAACACCCAAAGGGCTATATATATTGGGGAATAGAGGTGGAATTTTGTAACCCCTTGGAGGAGGGGTCCGAAACCGACCCTAACTCCGTTTCCCCACACACACGGACTCTTAAAACAACCTATAAAGTGGTATTTAGAAATTACATGGGCCTAGCCCAAAACAAAGGTGACACAGCACCTATAATAGCCTATGGACGAAATTAATGAAGTGACATCTTGTATACTTCGCCCAAGCCTTCAAGCTCTCCTTATGGTGGCTTCAATGTACGAAAATCCCCATTGGAAGCTCCATTGTTCTTTCCCGCGCGCGCACCTTGTTCTCCATGCTTGTTTCCACTCCAATGGCCATCCTTCTTGTCCATGCTAGGTCCTTCATTCATAAAGTAAAACAAAAGTACCTAACTTAGGCAACATCATATGTTCAGGAACATACCTGGTAATTCAATTGGCGTGCGCGAGCTCTAGTAACTGGTCCAGTATGTATGGCAGCAGGGGATGTGGGTGTAACAATGGTATTGATGTGCTCATCACAGGACATGCGCAACCGAAGCCAACCTCTTTTTTTAGTCAATTCCCCTTCCCTGCTTGTATTACCAAGTCCCCCTAGGGAAGAGATACATGGGAGTTGGCCTCCTCAAATCCCCTTCCCACTCCATTCTCAATTCCCATACCGTCCAGCCATATAAGGGATTTTAAGTCTCATATCCCACCAATTCCCATTCCCAAACTTTAATTCCCACCAACCAAACAGAGTGTGAGTAGCACAGAAAGACCATCCCGATGATGACCAAAGCCACTCTTTCCACAAAGGGCAAACAGATGCAGGAAGCCATGCAGAAGGCTGTAGAGCACACACATGCAAAGGACATGCATCTAGTTGTCCAAGATTTCGTCAGGATCAATTTTTCGGCCAAACACCCGAAGAAGAAGTGGTTTGAGAGTGGCATGGAGCGCAAGAATACGACAATATCTCACCAAGATACTTACTCCCGGTACAAGGGTCACCTTGGAACGTCCGATGATATTGACAGCTTGGCTTTCCAATGTAATAAAAAGTTGGGCTCTCCCCATTAAGATCGACAACAGCCTCTAGCCAATGATTAGGCTCCCCATACTATCAACTAGCAAAAGTCTGCTCGAGTGTCCACGACATGGCGCGATGATACGTCTCCAATGTATCTATAATTTATGAAGTATTCATGCTGTTATTTTATCATTCTTGGATGTTTTACAATCATTTTATAGCAACTTTATACCATTTTTTGGGACTAACCTATTGACCCAGTGCCCGGTGCCAGTTGCTGTTTTTGCTTGTTTTTCACATCGCGGGAAACCAATATCAAACGGAGTCCAAACACCACGAAACTTTTTGGAGATTTTTTCGGACTAGAAGGAACCCAATGTGCCAGATCTGCACCTGGGGGTGCCCCGAGGGGGTCACAACCCACCAGGGTGCGCCAAGGCACCCTGGCACCCAGGTGGGTTATGCCCACCTCGGTGGCCTCCCGCACCCCCTCTTTGCACTATAAATTCCCAAATATTCCAAAACCCTTTGGGGTAGCCCTAGATCGGAAGTTCCACCACTGCAAGCCTCTGTAGGCACCGAAAACCAATCGAGAGCCCATTCCGGCACCCTGCCAAAGGGGGAGATCATCATTAGTGGCCATCTTCATCATCCTGGCGGCCACCACGATGAGGAGGGAGTAGTCCATCCTCGGGGCTGAGGGTTTGTACCAGTAGCTATGTGTTTAATCTCTCTCTCTCTCTCGTGATCTTGAGATGTCACGATCTTGATATATCATGGGCTTTGTTAACATAGATGGATCATATGATGTTTCTCCCCTCTATACTCTTCTTGTGATGAATTGAGATTTCCCTTTGAGATTTCGTTGTTATCAGATTGAATACTTTAATGGATTTGAGAACACTTGATATATGTCTTGCAATTGAATACTCATGGTGACAATGGGGTATCGTATTGATTCACTTGATATGTATTTTGGCATTCAACTTGCGGATTCCCGCGGTGACATTGGGGTAATCTATGCATAGGGTTGATGCACGTTCTTGTCTTTGTTTCTCCGGTAGAAATCTTGGGGCACTCCTTGAAGTTCTTTGTGTTGGATTGAGTATTATGAATCTGAAATTATTTGGTGTTGTTTTAGTACAAACTCTTGATTATATCGATCGGAAAGAATAGCTTCTGTTATTTTAGTACGAACTCTAGGATAGATCGAACGGAAAGAATAGCTTTGAGGTAGTTTTGTACCCTACAAACAATTTCTTCTTATGTTCTCCGCTAGATAGGAACTTTGGAGTGATTCTTCGTTAAACATTTAGGGACGGTTATATGATCCAACTTTGTTAGCATTGTTGAGAGATTGCACTAGCGAAAGTACGGACCCTAGGCCTCATTTTCAATCATCACAATACCGTTTGTGCTCACTTTTGTTATTTTCTACCTTGCTGTTTTTATTTATTCAGATTATAAAAATATATTTCTACCATCCATATTACACTTTGCCGAACTAGTGCACCTATAAAATTTGCCATTGTATTGGGTGTGTTGGGGACACAAGAGATTTCTTGTATTTGGTTACAGGGTCATTTGAGAGAGTCCATCTTCATCCTACACCTCTCACGGATTGATAAACCTTAGGTCATCCACTTGAGGGAAAATTACTACTGTCCTACAAAACTCTATGCTTGGAGGCCCAACACGTGTCTCCAAGAATAAAGTTGCGTAGTAGACATCAACCTCTTTTCTGGCGTCATTGCCAGGGAGGTGAATGCATGAAGGTATATCTTTAGATCGTGCAATCGAATCTTTTAGTTTCTTGTTTTAGCACTAGTCTGGTTTATAAAAGAAAACTACATAAAAATGGAATTGAGGTTGCATCATATTATTGATCATCTTTATAATATCTTTCTTGAAAATGATGGATCGGAAAATTGTGCTCAATTGATAGAATAAGAATTCATTAAAATGATTGGAATGAATGATGAGCATGATTGCAATGTTGTTAGTATGAATTCTTTGAATATCCATGGTGCTAATGATATGCAAAGCCATAAGCTTGGGGATGTTATGTTTGATGAAGATGATATTTCCCCCCCATGTTTTGATGTGGAAATTTGTTATAATTAAATAATGCCTCCTATTTATGATGATTATATTGATGAGAGTGGATTTGGAGAGGTCATGACTTTATTTAATGATGAATCCACTATTTTGGTAGAGGTTGCTATTGATTATGACAACAAAGTTCCTATATACGATGATTATGGTGATGACATGTATGCTATAAATACTAATGATAACCATGAAACTTGTCATCGGGATTTTAATTTTCAATCACATGATAGTTATTTTGTTGAGTTTGCTCCCACTATTTTGAATGAGTAGAAAATTGCTTATGTGGAGAGTGAAAAAATTTCTATGCTTGTGCATCACGAAAAGAATGATTTATGTGCTGGTTATATTATGGAATTCCTTCACGATGCTACTGCAAATTATTATGTGGGAGTAACATATGCTTGTAGGAATTGCAATAATATCAAGTTTCCTCTTTATGTGTTCAAAGTTTTGAAGTTGTGCTTGTTTTGCCTTCATATGCTAGATGATTCTTGTTCCCGAAAATTGTTTGGTCACAAAATACCTATGCATAGGAAGTGGGTTAGACTTAAATGTTCTTGTCATGAGATTCATGATGCTCTTTTGCATGTCTCAATCACTATTCCCATGTGAGCATCATTGAAATCATCATGCCTAGCTGAAAGGCATTAAAGAAAAGCACTTGTTGGGAGACAACCCAACACTTTTAATTTATGTTTTAGTGTGTTAAGATGATTAATATACTATAATAATCATGTTTTGTGTCTTTTATTTCAATAAAGTGCCAAGATTACCCTTTGGGATAGTGTGGATACTTGCTTGTTTGATTCTGTGCAAAACGGAAAGTTTTGCGTCCAATATATGAATTATTTGATTTTAGTGGAGCTTAAAAAAAATCTGAAATTTTTACACAGACTTTATATGAGAATTCCTTGAGTTTTCCTAATTGTTCAGAATGTTTAGAGTCAAGGAAGTTTGGTGATCATTCAGATCTTTATAGACTGTTCTGTTTTTGATAGATTCTGTTTTGCATGCATAGTTTGCTTGTTTCAAGCGTTCCTATAGCTTTATTAAGTAATATAAATTGTGGGAATGATTTAATACATTAGGTATCATGTGGGAAAAATTATGAATCTTGTCTTTACAGTACCTAAGTGAATGATCTATATTTACTACACTGACCGATCTCACGAAGTTCCGTTAAGTTTTGTGTGATTGAAGTTTTCCAGTCTTGGGTGAGACACCGATATGAGGACAATAAGGTGTGACAATAACCTTATCTTGGGTATTCCCAAGGCACCCCCAAGTTAATATTAAAGAAATACTGAAAGCTTCTAAGCTTGGGGATGCCCCGGAAGGCATCCCCTCTTTCGTCTTCAACACTATGAGTATACCTTACTTGGAGCTATATTTTCATTCGCCACATAATATGAGTTTTTCTTGGATCATAATTTTATTTTGTTTTTATCTTTTAGATGTTATTTATAATCTTGTTTTTCAATGAAAAGTTCCAAGAATTGCCTTTAGGATGCTTGAATTGCATGTTTGATGTGTGCTGTGTAAAAACAGAAACTTCTGCTGTAGCATTTGAATTTTCATATTTTACTGGAACGTGGAAAGTTTCTGAAATTTCTAAATTTTATGTTAATATAAATTTTATATCATGTCCTAAAGTTTCATAATGTTTTTATTTACAAAAGTACAATGCCTTCATAAATTGCTACAGACTGTTCTGTTTAGACAGATTGCTGCCATAGTTTTGTTATCTACTTATCCTATCGTTTTCATAGCCTATATTGATAGATAAAATTTTTGGAAATGATATTATACAGTACCTAATGTTTGAAAATTATGCAGCAACTTGTCTTGGCGGTACATAAAGAGTTGATTTATTATTATGTGTACTAACCTATCTCATGAGTTCTTTTTGAGTTTTGTGTGGATGAAGTTTTTGAGAATAGGTGAAACCGCGGTATGAGAAGATTGAACGAGATACAAAATCTCAAGCTTGGGGATGCCCAAGGCACCCCAAGTAAATATTTCAATAACTCTCAAGCATATAAGCTTGGTGATGCTATGCATCCCACCTCTCTTCATCAACAATATCGGTTAGTATCGGTTGATCCTAAGTTTTTTCTTCTTCACATGACATGTGGTTTTCTTCAAATGTTATTTTGTTTTGTTTTTCTTGATGTTTTAATAAAATAATTAGATCTTAAAGTTTTTAAATAAAATGGCGTCCTCAAGTAATTGCTAGGGAGGCTAAGTAAGCGGCGTACACATCCCGTCAACGAAGCTCTTTTCTATGTCATTTACTCTTGTGCTTCACTTATGTCCTATGAGTAAATTGTTGAATAAATTGAATGTCATGAAGTTGAAACCATATCATGCCTAGTGGTAGCTTAAAATTGGGTTTAGAAAGTGAAATATTTTGAGGCTTGAAAATCACAATATTGGGCATACAAGCAATTCACGAATAATTAGTATAAGGAAGAGAACTTTCACATGCAGATACACTATCCTGGAAATCTTTTGTGATTGTGATCCCCCATCAAAATATTATATGCCAAAAAATTTTACTTTGGACAAGGAAGACAATTTAATGATTTATGTTTGTTCATGTTCACATAGAAGTTATATTGTCATAGATCCTTCAACATGTGGTGCTTGCCCCCCATCTTTGCTAGCCAAAAATTCCGCACCAAGTAGAGATACTACTTGTGCATCCAAAAACCCTTAAACCCAAGTCTTATTTTCAAGTGTCCACCATACCTACCTAAGGATTGAGCAAGATCCTTCAAGTAAGTTGTCATCGATGCAATAAGGCAAGAAAAATTGCTTCTAAAAGTGTTAGATCATTTAGTGTAAGAGAAAATTGAGCGTTGTACGAACTTGTGATGGCAAAGTAATAAAAGCAACAGACTACATAACAAAGGTTGCTATCATAAGGGGCAATATAACGAGATGTTCTTTTGCACTAAGGGGTTGAGCATACAAACAAATAAGCGCATGGCAACCTCTGCTTGCCTCTACGAAGGGCCTATCTTCTAATTTATGTATTTACTTTTATGCAAGATTCAAAGTTTTTCTCTCTATTCCTTTTTATTTTTCTCCTTTGGCAAGCATCATGTGGTGAGGAAAGATCTAGGCACATGTGTCCAGTTGAATATGGGTAGCATGAGTCATTATTGTTGACATCACCCTTGAGGTGAATAAGTTGGGAGGCAACACAATAAGCCCCTATCTATCTATATGTGTCCGGTTGAAACATTTTGCTCATGTGTATGCGGTGAGTGTTAGCAATCATAGAAGACTGTATGATGGTTGAGTATGTGGAGCTCTTACTTAAACTCTGTTGAATAAGTTGAATTGCAATTGGTTGGTGACAGAGAACATAGGTTGTTGGGTTTCAAGAGAATTCATTGTTTGAACCTTAACATGTGAATTGGTTGCTATTTAACATGATAGAACTTTATGAGAAAAGAATTGATGTAATGATGTTCGGAAAAGTGATTGAAATTATCATTGATAAAACTTATGCACTTTGCTAGCATTCACACTTCATAAATTATTTCTTTTATCATTTACCTACTCGAGGACGAGTAGGAATTAAGCTTGGGGATGCTAATACGTCTCCAACGTATCCATAATTTATGAAGATTCATGCTGTTATTTTATCATTCTTGGATGTTTTACAATCATTTTATAGGAACTTTATACCATTTTTGGGACTAACCTATTGACCCAGTGCCTAGTGTCAGTTGTTGTTTTTTCCTTGTTTTTTACATCGTAGGAAATCGATATCAAACGGAGTCCAAACACCATGAAACTTTTTGGAGAGTTTTTTCGGACCAGAAGGAACCCGATGGGATAGAGCTGCACCTGGGGGTGCCCCGAGGGGGGCACAACCCACAAGGGCACGCCAGGGCCCCCTAGCGTGCCCATGTGGGTTGTGTCCACCTCGGTGGCCTCCCGCACCCCCTCTTTGCACTATAAATTCCCAAATATTCCGAAACCCTTCGAGGTAGCCCTAGATCAGAAGTTCCGCCGCTGCAAGCCTCTGTAGCCACCAAAAACCAATCGGGAGCCCGTTCTGGCACCCTGCTGGAGGGGGAGATCATCACTGGTGGCCATCTTCATCATCCCGATGGCCACCACGATGAGGAGGGAGTAGTCCACCCTCGGGTCTGAGGGTTTGTACCAGTAGATATGTGTTTAATATCTCTCTCTCTCTCGTGATCTTGACATGTCATGATCTTGATATATCATGGGCTTTGTTAACATAGATGGATCATATGATGTTTCTCCCCACTCTACTCTTCTTGTGATGAATTGAGTTTTCCTTTTGAGATTTCATTGTTATCGGATTGAATACTTTAATGGCTTTGAGAACACTTGATATATTTATTGCAATTGAATACTCATGGTGATAATGGGGTATCATATTGATTCACTTGATATGTATTTTGGCATTCAACTTGCGGATTCTCGCGGTGACATTGGGGTAATCTATGCATAGGGGTTGATGCACGTTCCTGTCTTTGTTTCTCCGGTAGAAATCTTGGGGAACTCCTTGAAGTTCTTTGTGTTGGATTGAGTATCATGAATATTAAATTATTTGGTGTTTTATAGTACGAAATCTTGATTAGATCGATCAAAAAGAATAGCTTTTGTTATTTTAGTACGAACTCTAGGATAGATCGAACGGAAAGAATAGCTTTGAGGTGGTTTCGTACCCTACAAACAATTTCTTCTTATGTTCTCCGCTAGATAGGAACTTTGGAGTGATTCTTCGTTGCATGTTGAGGGATGGTTATATGATCCAACTATGTTAGCATTGTTCAGAGATTGCACTAGCGAAAGTATGGACCCTAGGCCTCATTTTCAATCATTGCAATATCGTTTGTGCTCACTTTTGTTATTTGCTACCTTGCTGTTTTTTTATTCAGATTATAAAAATATATTTCTACCATCCATATTACACTTTGCCGAACTAGTGCACCTATACAATTTGCCATTGTATTGGGTGTGTTGGGGACACAAGAGATTTCTTGTATTTGGTTGCAGGGTTGTTTGAGAGAGACCATCTTCATCCTACACCTCTCACAGATTGATAAACCTTAGGTCATCCACTTGAGGGAAAATTGCTACTGTCCTACAAAACTCTGCGGTTGGAGGCCCAACACGTGTCTACAAGAATAAAGTTGCGTAGTAGACATCACGCAACATGCCACATGGCTCGACCCCGCGTAGGAAGACTTTACACTAGCAGCTCGGTTAGAGCATCTAGTAGAACTATGACGTGGATCGTTCGGGTCCTCTAAAAGTACTTGAGTTGGTGTTTGATGATTGGAAGAAATTTGTGATTGAGTAATACAAGTTTCCTATTAGCACAAACAATAAATGATGAACCCTAGATCATGGTTGATGATTGTAAGAACTATGTGAAACTACTAGGTTACTTCTGATTAGTCATTAGCTAATTTACATTAGTTAAGTTTATGAACCCTAGATTACTTCTTATTAGGCATTAAGTTAATTATGAACCCTAGATTATGAACCCTAGGTTATTTTATGTTAGGCAGATTCTAGATAATGATGATAGAAAAAAATACTAGGTGTTTTTCTATATATCTATGTGTGTCTGCGATTGATCTTGTGAATGCTTACATGGGTGAGATTATTAGTGTTTCACATCTTAGTGAGTTTATTAAGTATGAGTAGCATAATAAAATGAAAATTCTCATAGAGGAATTTGTTTTCATAGGAATTTGTTGTCAACGTCGATGATGCTCGGCCTGCATCCTCATCGTCGACTCAGCGGCGGCATCCTTGAGAGGCGCCATGTCCGGGACGGGGCTCCGCCAGGCTGGCACTGGGAGTTGCTACCTTCCGGGGTGCGCAACTTGGTGAGGAATCGGGCTCTCGTCGTCAACCTGAGCTTCTTTTGTGGCAGTCGCACGGGCCACTATTGGTGCGGAGGGAGCCAGTCCCTGAGGAGGTGGTACATCGCCGTGTCAGAGAGAGGGATGAGCACGTCCGTCGCTACATGGTTGTGTTGGACGTCAGGTTCTCCAATACCTCACAGTTTCTTCAGGGATCTCACTCGAGATATGATCCTGTGATGGTACCTTCTCTTTGAGTGTCCACCGCCCGCGACTCAGGAACCACGAGCAACTGGATTATTCAATAATATTCGATCAGTTTTAGTGATAATATTTGATGATGCATTAACTAGATTATTCGAGAAGTACTAATGATATTATATGATCATATTGTTGCATTGTTGTGTATTGATTGCATCTCCGGTATTGTTCTTCTCAATACTATGATTTAGTGTTTTCTATTGAATGCATTCTAATTGTTTTATCTTTCTTTTGGATTAGTTAAGCTATGGATGATAATGGCAGAGGCCATGATCAAGAGGATATCATGTTCGACATGATACGCTCCCGAAACGAAAAAAGTGAAGAAGCAGATGATGGCTCACAATATCTTAATGCATCCGGTGAGGGAATTGAGGAAGAACCAAGAGACAAAGGGGGAAACAAACAATGATGGCGAATAAATTTTTCTCCAATTAACAAAGTCGGAGAGGTATATATATTAGGCCTCTGGTGCACAATAGATGTATATATAGGGAAAATACATCCTACCACCTAGGGGTAGTTACCCCACATGTCTCATATACTATCATGTGATAGTATGTATACTACTTTATCATTGTAAGTATGTTGATATACTATATATAAGATTATTCAAAGTGAATTCCATGAAAAAATTGCAAGTTGACCCATGGTTTTTATTATATTTATGAAATACATACATACATATATGTGTGTGTGTGTATGTACGTAAAAAGTAGCATACTCAAAATACGAGACATACTAACAAAAAATAGTGTATACATTCTCCAAACATTCTTATATACTACATGCTACGCGTACATACTCTCAGATTTGATAAATACTACATAAAATATACAAAACTCAAGTGGTGGTAACTACCACCGGGTGGTAGGAGGGTGGAACTATTATAATCCTAGGATTACAATAGTTATTTGGATCATAGCTAGTCCTATAAGGGCCCGACAGCTCCCTCCTGAACTTCCAGAACTGCTGGCCCACCCCGACAGGATCCACCTGGTCCGATCCCGATCGAGGCCGCCCTAGCCCCCTCCCTCCAAGCTCCTCGCCCCAGCCCCCCTCCTCGTCGCTCTTCCCCTCGATTCGCCGCCGACATCCGCCGCGATTGGCCGCCGATCTCCGTCGGATCCAGTGCCTCCCCTCCTTCTCCAGCTCCTGACCGACCGGATCCAGCGCCTCCCCGCTGTCTCCACCACCCGTCCGATCGCCGGTGCGGGCGAGCGAGCGACGGCGGATGCCAATGTGAGGGAGCCCGCGCCGCCTGGAGGCGGCGAAGCCGCCAGAATATCTGCAACAAGCTGCCATGGACTTTTGGAGGCCTCCTGCTTGCAACCTCACCTCGTCTCGACGGCTTAGCATAGATAATGATGGCCAAAGCGTAAGGTACGGCGAATGGCAGGGCCAAGGGAGCATCTCAGCGGTGGAGGGCACATCGGCGGCGCCTTCAAATCTAGAAACGAACGTGGCACCACAGGTACCTGAACTTCCTCCCTCTTATGTACCAGTACTTCCTCCTACTTCTTGGCTCCTCCTTCAATCTTGGCTCACGTGAACTTCTAGCTTCATGCATATGAACTTTCCGCCCTCTGCAATACATGGAATGCCATGGGATATCTCTCCCAACTCTTCGACGAATTTCTCTCAAGGTGGCCTATCTACAGCTGGAAAAAGGCTGGCCGAACTTCTATCCAAGGTATGGTTGAACTTCCTGATGTCTGTTAGTTTCCTTTAGCCATGTGAAGTTCTGGTAGTGTGTGAGCCTTAGTCCAGGCTGCAAAAATTAAAAAATCTGCCTACATTCATTTGTAAAAAACCATGTGAAGTTCAAGTAGTAAGTGAGCTAGAGTTCAGGTTGGTATGTATCTGGTTGTGTGCAAAAAAAGGAAAATGAAACAAACTTGAAGGTTAGGTTTTTAACTGTATACAGTGTTTCCCCTTTGCAAACCATGCATACACATGAACGTCAAGTTGGTATGCACTAGTAAGTTCAACCACGAAAGCACATGAAGGTCAGCTTTTTAACTGTATATAGTATTTCCCCTTTGCAAACCATGCAAACACATGAAGGTCGGGTTGGTATGCACCAGTAAGTTCAACCATGAAAACACATGAAGGTTAGGTTTTTAACTGTATACAGTATTTCCCCTTTGCAAACCTTGCAAACACATGAAGGTCAGGTTGGTATGCACTAGTAAGTTCAACCATGAAAACACATGAAGGTTAGGTTTTTAACTGTATATAGTATTTCCCCTTTGCAAACCATGCAAACACATGAAGGTCAGGTTGGTATGCACTAGTAAGTTCAACCATGAAAACTCATGAAGGTCAGGTTTTTAATTGTACATAGTATTTCCCCTTTGCAAACCAGAAGTTCAGTCTATGGAGAGTGCTCAGTTCAGGTACAGAAAAAACAAATAGTGTAGAATTCAGAATGTGAGGTTCATTCTGTGAAGAGTGCTCAATTCAGGTACACAAGTATAGGCAAATGCTCAGCTCGGTTCAGAATGTGATACCTGTCATAGGAAAAATATGTACATGAACAACACTTTTATGAGAAGTTCAAGCTTTGAATAATGCTCAGTTCAGCAACACCAGTATATGCATATGTGACTTGTGTGCTAACACATTATTTTTTATGCCAGCAGGATGTGAGACGTAGAAAGAAGGTTAGAACTTCCCAGTAGCAAGTACACAACCCTAATCCTGTACACGTTGTGCCGCCCCCTCAATGGGTCACACCTCAAACGCACCAACAACATTCCCAATCTGCTCCACACCAGAATTGGGTGACACCAGAAACATCTGCAGACTCCCAAGATTCTGGGTCACAGCCCAATCCGCACCATTTTGCGCCTCCACCTAATTGGGTGACACCGGAAATCCCCCGTGGATTCTTTGTATCCACCAGTAGACTTCCAAGCACAGCAATGGAGGAGGGTGTTAACTCAAGTCTTGTGTATAACTTTGGAGGTTATCCTAGTGTGGCTCATTAATGTGAAAGGGCCGCAAGTAAACCAGATGCCAGGACAAATCCAATAGGAACACACACGCAGAGGAGAGTGCTCTACACACTAGTGTCGTTGGATGCTGCTGATGCTGCTACAACTCAGGATGTTGGCCAATTGATGCAGCAATAGCAACAAGAGATGATGAAACTGCCATTGTACTCTGAAACAAAGGGTAGGAAGAAACTTTCTGCAGCAAAGAAAAGTGACCAGAGAGCTCAAATAAAGGCACCATCTACAGATAGAGTCGTCGTGTTGGATGACAATGGGGTGCCACTTGGACATAGGCAATGTAGTATGTGCAAAAAGGTTGTAGGACAAAACAAACTCACTTGTCCAACACTCTTAGCAAGAAACGATGCCGAGGAGTACAAGAAACCAAAAGCTCAAAAACAGCAGCCCAAAGTTCAAAAAAAAACAAGGACCACACCCAGAGAAAGCTAGCAGTAGGCTTTGTAGCATATGCAAGGAATATGTCCCACACAATGCATGAACATGTCCGAAGCACGGAGAGGCTGAACAGACAAGTCAAAAGCCAGAAAAGAAAAAGAAAGCAAAACCTAGAGCCAGCAATAAGAAAGTGGTGGAAGATGAAGAGGAGGATGAGGAAGACGAAGATGAAGACATCAACGAAGAAGAGGAAAACGAAGAGGAAGAGGAAAAGGTATATGTCAAACAAAAACCACTAGCAGCAAAGCCTAAGAGGAGCGCAAGGCTGACGAACAATTAGACTAGGTCACTTAAACAAAAGCAAACTTATGTCATGTCAGTGTATATTATGTTATTCCACTACTGAACAGTATTTTCGGAGAAGCTTACTATAGAAGTTCTACTGTACAAGTTTCAAAGAAATTATATAGTAGAAGTTCAAGTGCTCTTACTTTAGAAGTTCTGATATATTATGAGAGGAGGTGCAGGTGTTGTATTCCATAAAAAGAGCAAGATGGAATAAATGAATATACACTGAGAAGTTCAAGTGATCTTACTATAGAAGTTCTGGTATATTATGAGAGGAGGTGCAGGTCCTATATTCCATAAAAGAGCAAGCAAGAATAAATGAATATAAACGGAGAAGTTCAAGTGATCTTACTATAGAAGTTCTGGTACATTATGAGAGGGGTCGTTGGTGATGTACTCCATAAAATAGAAAGCAAGAATAAATGAATATACATGGAGAAGTTCAAGTGCTCTTACTATAGAAGTTCTGGTATATTATGAGAGGGGTCGCTGGTGACATATTCCATAAAAGAGCAAGCAAGAATAAACAATAAACTATCAAGTTCAAGTAAGCTTACAAAAGAAGTTCTGGTATAATAATTAGTATAGGAAAAGTATGCTTGACAAATAAGTATTGCCGTATAAACTAAGCTAGTAATCCTAACAGGATGCGTGGACATATGAAGTTCTATTTGGATACCTGGAGAACTTCACGTAGAATCCCGACAAGATCAAGAAACGTAAAGGAGTGTATGAGAATATTTTTACATGAAGTTCTAGTTGAAAACTATTTGCAACTAAAAATTTACAAAAATAGGACAACACAAAAAATTACAAAAGGCTACATCTTGATTGAGTTGAAAAATAATAATACATTCTACAACACAAAAATTCTCTCCATCTCAAACCAGCAGCCCAGCCAGATCTCAAGCAGAAGCTCAAGTTCACATGTTGGGTCCAAAATTAACAATACTGGATTTGTGGACAAAAACATTGTCCACAATAAACCAACAATTCAACAAGAACCCAGGCAAAAGTTCAAGATCATAAGTTGGGGAAAAACAAACAACACTGGAATACTGAAAACAGTGCAATACATTTAAATTCAGAAGACGATCATTCTTCATTACAGATACATTTGTCCTCAATAACATAAAAAATAGTGCTGTAGCTATAGATATACAAATTACCAAACCATTCTTACAACCAAATCTTTACGAAATCGTTCCAATCATTATCAAACAAAATCTTTCAAAAATCAAATCTACACTAAAACCAATGTTTCTACACGCAGAATTCACGGGCGCATGGACTAGATCTCAATAGGAAGCTCTCCATGCACAATTTCATTCTTCTCGCTGAAGACTAGAGTGTGCATGAAAGCAGCCTTCCAGTCATCTACAACAGCCTGCAAACAAAAAGAATGAAGAATAAAAAACAGTAAAGGATAACTAAAACCACAGCAGGAGCGTGTCGGCGAAAACACAAAAAAGGATGATGAGACAAGACAGAAGACATAACATACTTCCACATCACCAAAATCTTCAACAAGCTCATCGCCATCATATGTAGAGCACATTTTCTTGCCTAAGAAACCACACTCATTATTTGGTTGCTTTGGAACATCAACAATAGTCGGCCTCTTTGCAATAGTAACCTAGTTTGGCTGCTTGCTTGCTTTGTACTCAGCCTTGCCATACACCTCCTCCAACAACCCAAAGAATCTCTTGATCTTCCAGAAATGGCAAATACGATAAATCAAAAACATATAACCCAAATACCTAAGTCCAAGTACATAAAATGACACTTGCATAAAATCCAACTAAACGATACCAGAAGTTCAACTGTCAAATGATAGTTAGTTCATGCACACAACTTTGAAGAAGTATTACCGAACAGAGATAAAAATATTTTGTCAAGGGAAGGCAGAATAAAATTCATGTCAAAAGGAGAATATGACAGTAGGTTCAGACTAAGAAACACTCATGATATTTTGGCAGTCTCCATGGAAACTTGTTCATGAAAGTCCCTTATTAGAGTAAGGGAGTGAATCAAGGATGTCAATGCTCCCATGATATCTATTCAGCACATCCACACTATAGTGCGCTAATTTGTTAATTGGCTTGAAAAGTATCAAAAAAAACCTGCCAAGATTGAAAAAATGGTTAACACAAACTATAAATAATAAGTATTGAACAGCCGAGATGAACAAAAACTTCTAGACAAACTCAGTAAATGGATGTACATAATAAAAAAAGGAAGAGTTATGAAAACCTAACCAACTTTGTGATAAGAAGGTCTCCGTCCTTACGAACAAATATTGGGACGAGTGAAGGCGATTTTTTACATCGAATTTTGGAACTGATGCACCAAAAAAATCATACTCTAGGCAGTACTGCATTCACAAACAGACCATCAACAAAGATTAAGAACAGGAAATAACCACGACAAAATAAAAACACCTCCCAATGCCACTTCCCAAAAACTAGCGCAAAAGAAGGAGATGTGGTTACAAGAACAAAAACATGTATGAAGTAGGGACTCAGAACAACCCTGTCAGCATAAGAGAAGATCTCAGAGGTCTCCGGCTTATCCTTCCACAAGTTTATGAGAAAGTCCATTACATCTCCTTCCATCAGCTACCCTTCACCGAAAATAGTATAAAGGGCACGTCCTGTGAGGTCAAACAAATTCTCAGGAGGGACGATAAACATGCAGTAGGTTGTCCTGCAGATTTAAAGGATGGGAAAAATATTAGAAGCGCAACTCCAAGACAAGGAGAATGAATAGAAGTTCATATATTATAACATCATAAGTTCACAAAAATAGCATTTCTGGTAGCAAAAACATAAGAAGAATACTCACTCAGAATACTTCTTCAGACCATCTTCACTAAGCACAGTCTCTTTGAACCTCCGGGCCTCATATAGATGAGGGTAAATGTATTTATTTAGGGGAGCGACAGGAGAATGCCACTTCATAGGCAATCTTGGTGCTCTCTTCGAGGAAGTTATGTTGCCAGACTCAGCTACCGGATTCCTCCTGGTGATGACAACATTCTTCCCACCTCTCCCAACAATAGTAGCAGCAGCAGATTTACCCTTCTTCGGGTAAGCAATCTTCTCAATATCACCATCCGACAAAATCACCTCTGCTTGGACTGCACCAACCTTCCCATAGCAAGGGGTACTTGGAGCAGCACCAATGCCGACAGGCTGCTTCCCCAACTTGGAAGGAATAAGGGTTCGAGAGCTCTCATCTTCTATCGGCATTGTACTCATCGATTCCTCCCTAGGCTAGTATTCCTGTGACCCGAGGAATGACTAGTGGTAATCGGTCAAGTCCAACGGCTCCACTATAAAAAAGTCCATGAAATATAACTGAAGTTCAGATACAACACAATGTATAGTCCAACAAAGATAGATGTCATGATTACTACTCAAGTTGACCTAAAAATTATGTTGCATTTAAAAACTAATGAAGTTCAGGCACAACCCAAGGCACAGTTCAAGATAAACTGATGAAATGGAAAACATTCAACTACAACTAACAAAAGCATAAAAAGGTATCATCACCGAAGTTCATGTCGAATAAAAGCTGCAGTCCAAGTAAGCAATGACACGAAAAAATACCGAAACAAAAAAGCAAGTAAAAGCAATGAATTTCATGTAGAACATAAGCTGCAGTCCAAGTTTCAAGACTTACATGAATAGTAGCCAAACAGACCATGGAAGTCGGTTTCAAACAAGTTAGAAGAAGCAATTGAGTACAACCATGTCTTCCTGATATCCAAGATATTCTCATGGGAATAGTTTTCAAGAACCCCATCGTGATACGAATTAACATTCGTAAGCATGAAGAATCCACAGTCGATACTGCCATCAAACAAAGAGAAACAGTGTTAAAACAAAAGAAAGCCAAAAGCATAACAAGACAGTGCAACTTACGTACAACTACAATTTAAACAGAAGTGATAGAGAGAAAAGTGGTACTCATACTTGTTAGTCTGTTGGGGGACATCAATCCAATCCAAAGGGAAATGGTCATTGGAAAGTGGACTGAAGGGTGTATCCCTATCATTGCTGGCATCGCTCCAAAGCTTCTTGATGTTATAAGTCATCCGCCAATACAGGTGTACCGCACAGTCATCATTTGGTCCATAGTATGAGTCGAGAAGTTGGAACCTTGAATTCTTAATGTCAAGAAATATGGAAACCCAATGACCAACACCACCCAATTGAGCAGGAAGTTCAGGTGGGTCAAAAGTGGGGAAAATAACCTGACACAAGATAAACACACAATCATTAAAACTGAAAATTAATATCAAGAGCACAGAAAAATAAACAAATATATACAGAGAGGATCACTGTGGAAACAAATACAGAGACAAAGAAACAAATATTGCTTGTAGAATCATGCGCATCCATGCTATCTGGACCAGTAGCTAAGAAGTACTTCCTCACATGGGCATCTAAATGCCTTATGTAAATCTTGTCCTAATATAATGCAGATAACGACAACATATGAAATACAATGAGACCAACAAGTTTTAACTAATATGGTAAAGAACAACAGAAAAAAATTACTAGAGGGTTGGCTTACACAAACCCAATACGATAGGATTAGTTTTTCTGAGTCCCGGTACTTGGCATGTAGATAATACAGTGCAACCTCAGCTACATTAGATCAAAGCATTCCGCAAGGAGAAAAACACGTCGCGACATCTTCAACGGTAGCTTCACACTCATTGTTTTGGAACATAATCTTTGATCTAAAACAAACAAAAGAAAGTAAAGAAGTTCAGCATCAGAAACTGAAGAAAGTTCATCACATAGTAAGCAAAGTAGTTCAGCTACATAACAACATGCATGAGAAAGTAAAGTTAGATGTTCAGCATCAGAAAGTAAAGAAGTTCAGCAACAGAAAGTAAAGGAGTTCAGGTATAAAACCACATGTAGTACATAAGTTAGATGCATATAAATTCTGACCAGCTACACTCACCTCTTAGAATGATCATTCTTAAGCCTAGTTACACTGAAATAAAAGTCATCGACCTTCTTTCGGACGGTAGCAAGTTCACTATCTGCTCAGCAAAAGAATAGAAATTGAGAGCAACATACAAACACATAGATCAATATAGGAGCAACAACACAACACAAGCACATATCAGCTGCTACACCGAAATATAAACCACATAATTAAAAACATCACAACCCATGCATTACAAACCTTCCACCACATAAAAACAGCTTCAATTCACTTTATTTACAAACCACAAACCAGAAGTTCAACTTGCACATCACAGACAATACATAGGGATATCAAAGACTCAAACCAAAAACAAAAGGGATGGGGATGGGGAAACAAGAGAGAAGCATGCTCCTCTCTTTATGGATTCTTGCCTAGACCAGTTGCAGCACTGCAAAGATCATCCTCCTTTCCCAAGCTATCACTTTCAATATATGCATCATCATCTCAAGTAGACATTGTAGTGTCGTCGAGAAGCACACTAGTAGCACCTGGAGCAGGTGGAGAATCTGAAACAACAAAAACTGTTGGTTGTGCTATAGCAGGAAGAGCTGCAGAACCAGCATCAACAGCAACAGATGGCTCTGATGTAGGAGACTTCTCCATGCTTGCATGAGCACTACTAGTATTAATATCAGCCTCGATGGGATCTTTCTCTGAAATAATATCTTAATTTTTCTTGCCTTGCTCAGCATCAGAAACCCCAGCACTGATGGACGACTGAGGTTCACTTCAATCCAGCCCATCAGAGAAGCCAGTGCCTGGTACAGCCTTGTCTGGAATCTTCTCTGAAAGAACACTAGCACCATCATTCTGCAGCAAAGAACAAAAAGTCAATAAAAGGGGCACATAGTAAAAAATGTACAAGAAGTTAAATAAAAAGGGAACAAATGGACAAGAAAAAATATACTTTAGGATCACTGCCATGGACCTCATCAACAAATAAACCACTCGCAGGAGCAGATTCATGCATAGGGACAGTTGCACTTTCAGGTAAAACATCCTCATCAACCCTAAAACCATGATCAACACCTACAAAAAATCATATAGAACACAGTGTCTAATCAGGTGAAGTCCACATTATATAACTAAAGAAGGACAACTCTGACAACTGACACATGGAGGAAGTCCAAAGACAATAAACATAGAAGGTCAGATATCAAACTACTATCATACAAAGGTAACAAGGGCCAGATATGGAAATCAAAGAAGTTCAGATACTGTAGGGCTGGAAGTCTAGATACTGTAAACAGAGAAGGTCAAATATGAAACACAAATACTAAAAAAAGAAGTTCAGAACACATGAAATCAAGAAGGGTCACCTATGCCAAAAAATAGAAATAACTGAAAAGCTAACAATGAACATTAATTCAAAGAACTAACAAAAAGCCAACATAAACAAACCTCTTCAGTACGCTCCTCGTCGTTGCCTCCTTCACGACCCAAACGAATAGAATCATCTTGCCTCTGAATCTAACAGCAACAACACTAGCCTCATATTCAAAAGGCTTGCAATGAGCATCCTGCATTTCCTTGAACAACCCAAAGCTAGTCCAGAGGTGGGAAGTTCTCTAACGAAGCTCAGCAAGAATTCTAGCTTCAATTGACAAAATCTCCTTTGAAGACTCAGTGTCAAAACCATGGCCGGGAGGAAGGATTCCGTCGACGCGACTAAGACGCTCAAGAGTTGTCGGAACATGGGCCATCTCCCAAAAAACAGTTTCCCGAAGACCATCAATACTAAGAAGGGAAACACTGACAGCATCAAAGAAACCCTCAGAAGAAATGCCACCTGTAGCACTCACACGGGCAGAAAGAACCTCCACGATCTATAGGGGAGCACTAGTATTGACATCCCGAGAGAATTCAAATCTTTGGGCACCTCCACTCCCTAGGCTGCTCGCATGAGGCATAGTAAGAACAGGACGTTCGATAATCCTAAAGGACACAACCTCAGCTTGTGCCTTCCACTACATACAAAACAAAAGTCAACGCGTCAAAAAAATGAAAGAACATGGAACAAATATTGAAGACAGTGCCATGTCTTCAGAGACAAGATTCTCATCCATTACTGCCTCCCTGGACACTCGTGTAGACATACCAGGAATAATAACGTTCATGAAAAGAATAAGGTAAAAGACCTCCACAGCCAGGTCATCATTCTTCTCATCCTTCACAAGTTCCTCGAGGATCTTCCGCAGATCCTTTGTCTTGATATCATCACTCCTCTTGTAGCCAAGTTTGGCCTTCAGCCTCATAAGCATCATCAAACCCATCCTCCGAGGGCCTAGGAGGGGTACGATCACCTTGAGGGAATCCAAAAAGATGGTGAATAACATCACTTGTAATACGCAAAACCTTGTTCGCCTCACCCATGTTCAAAATCATAGTAAAAGGGTCAATCTTGGTGTAGATGTGGCCCATCAAAGGACGAGAGATGTTGGAATCAGTCGTCAAATCAAACACATAACCAAAACAAGCCTTGATAACCCTCGCCTTGTGCCTAGGTTGTAGCAATTTTGCGCACAACTTGACCCCTTTCAGTGAGCAGCAAATCGTCTTGTTAAAACGTTTAACATCATCTCCTCTTTCATCACCTTCTTCCACTGATTTGCCTCCTCTCTTCCTTATAATAGGACGCTTCACAAGCTGATACTACAAAAACCACAATGACAGGAAAAAAGGCAGAACAATGAGTCAAACAAACTAAACAAAAAGTTCACTAATGCTGAATTGGAAAAACTACATAAGCAGATAGAGCATGGACAAAAAAATTTATATAGCAGAAGTTCAACCATTAAAAAACAAGAAGTACAGCTGCTTTCTAAATGTTAGCAGTGTACATTTCAGAAGTTCAACTATGTCTACAAAGGCAGTACAACCATGTATGACCAGAAGTACAACTTCTTTCTAAATGTTAGCAATGTACATTTCAGAATTTCAACTATGTCTACATAGGCAGTACAACCATGTATGACCAGAAGTACAGCTTCTTTCTAAATGTTAGACCACTACAAAAGCAAAAGTTCAACTATGTACACCAAGGCATTAAAACCATGTATACCAAGAAGTTCGGCTAATATCTTCATGTATATAAGCAGAAGTTCAGCTATGTACACAAAGGTAGTAATACTATATAAACCAAGCAGTTCAGCTAACCTCAAAATGTATATAAGCAGAAGGTCAGCTATGTACACCAAGGCAGTACTACATACACAAAATATAACAACAATTCTACAATGTTCTCAAAAACAGTAAGCATGAGAGATTCATACCTGATTAGCAGCAGCATCAATAGCATCGTTGTCATCCTTGTCATCAGCGTTGAAATCAGCATCACCCTGGTCGTCTAGATCAACATGAGAATGCTTCTTGCAACCCTTGTTAACCTTAGCTGGTGCAACCTTGCGCTTAACGCTGCATTTCTTTCCCTTACCAGATGCACCAACACCAAGCGAAGAAGGTGTGGGTGTCGCAGTGGCAAGCACACGAGGACTACGACATGGCATACCACTGCGGGCTTGGCCTTCCACTTCAAGAAGTTCACCCACACTTGGTCCTGCAACATTTGAAACATGTGGGATCCTCCGAGGACTAACTTCACAAACTAAATGCTTCCTAGTCACGGTCTTCTTTAATTTCTTGTTCATAGGGGCAGCCATGCCATCATTGGCACGCGACACGTCTTCTTTAGCAACAGAGCCATGCCCAACTATGAGCTCAGCAAGATCACCAGATTCAGAAACATGAGAACATTTTTGAAGGCGAGCCGCCATCTTCTTATAAAAATCTTCCTGCTTCTTCCTCTTGCGTTGATCCTCTAGAAGAAGTTGAAGGGGCACATCCTCATATTGCATCACAGGTTCAGTGCCATCAACAGACTGAGACTGCGTCTCTCACATCTGAAGAGAGCACAAACGCTCCGGAATGGAATCACAGCCTTCAATTGATGGAGTCCCCTGCTCGGCCGTAGTAGTGTTATCTGGCACACCCAAGTCAGATAGTACATCGTTGATGGTGTTCACAGTTTCCTCCTCTATGGATACATCTGCAAGAACACAAAAACATAACAAAAGGAAAAGAGTCAAGAAGAAATACAAAACACATGACAAGAACAAGTTCAAAAACATGGCTCAAGAAATAGAAAAAGAAGTTGCACATACTGGGTGAAGCAAGAGCTGCGGAAGCAAGATCCGTAGGCTTAAATTTTTGTCAAGGCTCAAAGCAACCTCAGCAAATATAGTGAAAAGAATAATAGGTGGTTTAGCCGCATCAGATCTTGGAGCATCAATATTAACTTCTGAAGCTCCATATTGATCAAAGGCATTTTTTCAGAACTATTAAATTCATCACCAACTACAAATGGAAGTAAAAAGACAGCTGAGTTTTAATCCACAATCGACACCAAAGGAAGTACTACATATACATGAATGTCCATTGTCCAGAAGTTCAAAATTACCTAACAAAGCAGTAAAATAATGCACAATCTACAATCTACATACTAAAGATAAAACAATCTACACCAAAGGAAGTAGTACATATAGATGAATGTCCAGAAGTTAAACAATACATAACAAAGCAATAAAACAATGCACAAACAGAAGTTTAACCAAATTTCATTACAAACAAATAATTAAAACCAGAAGTTCAACTATGTGACCTAAGGAAATACTACAAAAAAAAGATGAAGCATGAACAGAAATACTTTGTCACAGCCAAACTACTTCTCAATACCATGAAAATGATAACAAAAAATACAAAGATATACACTAAAATATGAAACATTGGTAAGTCCAAACACACTTGGTGACATAGTTCACTGGCAATTCATAAAAAATCTAAGAACCACTCTAGTGACTTCAACTAAGAGTAAAATGCATACACATCACCTACGTTAGAAGTTCATACTTTTAAACATAGGCAGTCCAACAAGACAACCAAAGGGAAGATATGGTCGGACATATAAAAGAAAATTCTTATTTAAAATACAAGATGCATATACATTTACATACCTAAAGAAGGTTTTGAATCCATGACAACACCACTCCTTGATGAATGGTAGTCCAAACCCTAGATCCACCTACAAAAATCAGGGGAAAATTACATCTAATAAGCAAGAAGAAAATCAAACAACAATAAAAAAAGCAAATAAATCAAACCCTAGGATAAAACAACTAAAACACATCAACAATTATGAAGATCAACAGTAGCACATCTAGGCAAGCACGGCAAAAACAATACTCATAAACTAACTAGCATGTGACAAACACACTCTAGACTACGAAATCAATAACATTAATGGAGGTAAATACATCACATCCAGCAACAACCACCACACCAATTGCTTTCTTCAAAACTATGACATATTTTATAACAAATTCGGAAACTATAGGACCGAATGCAAAAAATTCAGAAATTTGACCCCGTCAGCCTCTGGTGGGCCGAAGAGGGGCCCGTCGACCTGCGGTTGGCCAAAGACAGGCCCGTCGGCCTGCGACGGGCCGAAAAGGGACTCGTCGGCCTTCAGGAGGCCGAAGAGAGGCCCATCAGCTTGCAGGCGGCCGAAGAGTGCCCGTCGGCCTCCAGGCGGCCCAAGAGCCCTTGGATAAGCCCGAGCGAGCAGCTCCTTTCTTCCTCCTCAAGGCCTCTTGTTTCTCTATTAAGTTTCCACCCCCGCACCGATCTCTTCCCTCGTCCACCCATTTTCCTATCCAACCCACATAAACAACAGATCATAGCATTCTCCACTAGCCTATAATAGATCATAGCAAGCCTGAGGTACGATTCACCTTTATGCAGTTGCTTCTGCCATTTGCCATGCAACCTGAGAAGTTCTTTCCGTATCTCCTCATATGTCCTGGGAGGCCACCCATTCCTAGCTAATGAGCAAGACAAATCATTCATTATGGTGTCACTACTGATGAGTTCCTCCCATGGAACTACTCTATCACCGATCTTGAAATTGGCGGCTAGACACAGAAGACGATCGAACATACTAGAGTGAAAACTACGATCAAAAGGATTATGGGACATCTCCATGGAACTACCCTTGCCTGCTCACCCACCTTACTATGGAGGGGGTTATACAGGTTCAGAAGAGAATATGGCGGGAAAGAATGGCGGGAGAGAAAGACAGGAAACAAAATGGTGGGAGAGAATGGCGGGGGAAAAATGGCGGGAAAGAAGGGCGGGAAGAAAATGGTTGGAAAGAATGGCGGGAGAGAAAGGCGGGAAAGAGAATGATGGGAAAGAAAATGGTGGGACAGAAGGGCGGGAAAGAAAATGGCGGGATAGTAGGATGGGAAAAGAAACTAACGAGATAGAATGTCGGGAAATGGTTGCAGGAAAGTACAAAGTTGGCATGTGAAAGAGGGGGAATGGTTGTGCAGGAATAAATTCAGTACAAAGTTGGAAAAAAAACTTCAGTAAAAAAAATAACACCAACACCCGGTTCCATGTCCAATCATAAATTCAGTACAACAAATTCAGTACAAAGTTCTCCCAATTCTGCCCAATAAACAGGATACCTAACAATCACTCTGACCATGTACATGTTGTACTTCATAGTCTATAAGTATGATCATTGCGGCAGATGGCTGAAAACAACAAGCTCCTGATCACACTCTTTGAAGGTTATGAGCACCAAATTGTTTACTTCAATAGACGATGCCCGAAGAAAATTACTGAAACCTTCCTTATTGAACACCATTCTACCACACAATCCAATAAAGTATGGACAAGGAATGCTCACAGATATATCATCATCTTCAGAATCCAAAGTAATTTCAAGAGTTAAAGAACCAGTCCTAGGAATTGACAAAAATCCTTCAAACTCCTCACAACCATGCTCAGAATAACCTCACAAAAAACAAGAAGTTATATGATGTTCAACTTACAAATTTAAAACAGTATACTAGAGCAAAGAACAAATAAATAAACAGTGGCCAAAAATAAAGCTCACCATATGTTGAGAAATAACATTCATGGAATCAATCCTATGAACAAAAGTAGTACACAATATGTAGTTGTAATCAAAGAGCTGTCGCGACATGAAATACATTTGCTCATAATTTATACTGACACCACGACTATAAAAACAACTGTCAATAAGTTCCCTCTGAGATTCACTCAGATCCTCAGGAGCTACAAAAAAATAATTTCACAAATTGAGCCGAACAGCAAAACCTATAAGCTGAAACAAAACTTAAAATCACTTACCAACACAGGGTAAAGGGAACAACATAACACCATCCCGATGAAAATCAACACCAGTAATAGTTCCATAGTGCTCAAGCCTAACAGTCATCATGTCACGATGACGAAGACCTTAATCATTCACAAGTTCCTCCCAGGAAGGACCATGGAATTTACTGCTCACCTGAACATGTCTAAACATAACACCATATAAGTTACCCTCACTTTTGTGAAGAGCAAGATCAATATGTATGTCAGCCCTCTGAATAGCTAAAGCTCTACACTCCTCAATGTACCGAGCAAGATGTGATCTAACACTGCACGGAACATACTACAAAAAGAATGGAAGCAAGCATCATAATCATATAAACAAAGGCATTAGAATACATTCCAACCAAAACAACATTAACCATATGCCACAATCAGGTAAACAAGATATAGAATCTTACAACACGCCTTGAACAGCGACGATCCAACACCACAGTGAAGACAAACGCACAAGAATCAAAGGAAGAACAAGGGCCACCTGGAGCTCGACAAAAGGGGCAAGCCATTACCTGCAAAGAAATAGTGACCAATAAGAACTGAATCCACAACCGAGTTGAAAGTTGACATGTACACTAAATTATTACTGGCTACACTAACTATCGGCTAAAATGACTATGTACACTAAATAAAATGTACAGTTCATGCTCATAGAAATTTTGTGATGACATTGTTATACCTTCGGTGCATGTGTTGTGTCCCCTTCTTCTTCCTCTCCACCCACCACCTCCTCACCAGCCACACCTCCTCCCCCCCACCATGACTCCTCCTCACGCACAAAAAACTACCCTGTAGCAAAAAAAATACCGTAGGCCTGCGGAGAATGCTATGATCTATTGTTTCTGTGGGTTGGATAGGAAATGGGTGGATGAGGGAAGAGATCGGTGCGGGGGTGGAAGCACCAGAGAGCAAAGAAGGAGAGAGGAGGAGCTAGCGACCAGAGGAGGAAGAAAGGAGTGGCTCAGCCTTATCCAGGGACACTTCAGCCGCCTAGAGGCCGACCAGAGCTCTTCGTCCACCCGCAATCCGACGGGCCTCTCTTCGGCCTCCTGGAGGCCGACGGTTCCCTTTTAGGCCCACCGTAGGCCGACCGGCCTATCTTTGGCCAGCCGGAAGCCGACGGGCCTCTCTACGGCCAGCCAGAGGCCGACGTGATCACATTTCTGAATTTTTTGCGTTTGGCCCTATAGTTTCCGAATTTGCTAAAAAATATGTCATAGTTTTGAAAAAAAATCACCACACCACACCCTTCTTACATGCATCTCATTGGTGAAATTACCAAAGGGGAAATGAAATCCACACAAGTCTGAAGGGTAAAATAGCACACACAAGCATCTCATAGATAAAATTAACCATGGGGAAAAGGAATCCACCCACCACACACACAATAACCGTACCTAATCTCCCATCCAACCATCAGAAGGAAAGGGAGGAGGCGGATGCGAGAGCACATAGAATTAATAGAGAGAGCTTGACAAATCTAGCGAAAACTAAGAACAAGCATTGGGGGGAGACAGCATTTGTACCTCTCCAAATGACCCCGGTGCACGAATCTGCGTTGGTTCTTCCACCCCCACGACGCCACTCACACCTTGGAACCGCGAAGACAGTTGTTAGATTCGCTTCAGAGGAGAAGAGAGCGGGCTGAGGGAGGGAGAGCGGGGCATGGGGCAGAAATAGGAGCGGGGCGTGCGCCGGTTACTCCACTCACGAGCGCGGGAGACAGCGGCGGAGAAGTCGGGGGAAGTTGGAGGAAGGGAGCAGAGCAATAAAGGGAGAAGAGAGCGAGCGACATGGGGGAGGGGTTTCTAACAGGTGGTGCGCGAGCGAGATGGGCAGTAAATGGGGCTCTCTAGCGGGTGTTGCAGCGCCGGGGTTAATTACAGTTTTACCCGTAACCACTAAAAAGTAAATGCATGTGTTGAAAATTCAATGCACCATTTCAAAGCATCAGTTTAAACAGATAAGAGAAAATAAAAATCTGTTGGTATCCCTTAAAACCAACATTTGATGGCCAACAACAGTTCAAGTACACTACCAATGGAAGTAAAATATATACACAAATAAGCACTTACAAACAAAAGAAGAAGTTCAAAAAATAAAGAACACAAGTTCAAGTACACTATCAAGCGAAGTAAGGCATATGAATAAATAAACAATAAGAAACAAAGAAGAAGTTCAAATACAAAAACACATGAAGTCCGTAACTAACTCAACCGACTCGCCTCTGCATGCGATGACGCGGTGACGGGGATATACCCCATGGTATGACCCGGCCTGGCGACTCATAGGAGACCCGGCCGAAGACATGACATCTTATTTATGACCTGGCCAGCGAGTCACAGGATGACCAAGCCCAAGACCCGGCGGGTGAGTCGGCGCCAGGCGGCTCACAAGAGAAGGCCCACAGGAGAAGGCCCACAAGAGAGAAGGATTTCCTTAAAGGAAATAAGACTCGGAGTAGGATTCGTGAGAGACTAGTCCTAATCCTACTCCTAGTAGGACTCTATTTGTAAACCTACCCTCTCCACTTATATAAGGAGGGGTAGAGCACCCCTAGAGGGACAAGTTCTCAAGAGACACAAGTATACAAGTTTAGACAACACAAGAGATTAGAGGCACAAGAGATTAGAGGTAGCGTTTAGCACCCTTGTAACCGAGAGATCTTCATCATCATCAATACCAAACAGGCAGGACGTAGGCTTTTACCTCCATCGGAGGGGCTGAACCTGGGTAAACCTCCGTGTCTTCTCGATTCCGACCAACCCCTTCAAGCCGCCACGTAGTTGCGTCTCGCCCCGAACCTAAGTCCGTTAACCCGGACATCTGCCGTGACAAATCCACGACGGTTGGCGCCCACCGTGGGGCTTGCACGTGGTGGTGGTGAGGTCTTGAAGGGATTTCTTCAGGAATCGAGAATGTTGCAAACAATCAGATGAAGGGAAGCCAGCACGTTTGAGATTGAGATTGCGAAGTTTTAAGGGTTGTGCCGGCCATGCATGCCATGAAAAGGTAAACTAGAAGACCAGCCAAGACTCTACGGCTACCGAGGTGGATCCAGCCTATTAGTGCGATAGAAGCCATTGGCTAACAGTTCAATATATCCCATACAATAGCCATATACATAATTCATGAATTCAACGAGCGAATACAGAAGTGTTCAGACAAACTACTATTGAGATCATGCAAAAGTATAGAATAATTACGGGACGGGCACGAGCTGAAGACTAGCGAAATCTGAAGTCGGGTTGTTGTTGTTCCCCACGATACATCAAAAGAATATGCTGACATGGGTTCTCTAAACCGACTCGGAGAAGGATCGAGGATGTGGTCGTGAGCACGGATTCAGATGCCACCATGGCAGTGCCGCAGTGGTCGCTCCTCCCGCGTCGCTCCTCTGCAACCGAGACCTGACCGCCCAGCCGGGTCATACCGCTCCTGCCCATGGCCGTAGGCTCTGCCGCTCCATGGACGGCTCCCACCATGCACCTCACATTGAGTTGGGCTTGTGCCGCCACTCCCGTGTTGCCCGTAGCTCGCCTTGAGCTAGAGTTGTGCCCGCCCTGCAGCCACGGGCTCCATTGCGTTGTCCGGCTCACTTCAAACCAACTACACGCGGGAGCCGTGCTAAACCGCCGCACCCGTGCGCCGCCCGTGTCGTTCTGCCGCGCCTGATCAGTCATCGTCGCCTCGAAGGCCAGCGCCATGGGCGGCTCCACCTCCTGTTGCCGCGCACCTCCTGACCAGGCGGCCGCAGCTACGCCCCGCTGGCTCGAACTCCTGCCTGCTCGCCCTGGCCTGCTTGCGGCTATCGCACGGGTAAGGAGGAGTGGAAGGTGTTTGGATAAGGACGTAGGGGCTGGTTGAGAAGATAAGAGCCTAAAAAAGGCCATGTGGGTGCTACTACTGCTTTGAAAGGGCATCCGGCGAGACGCCGACTACAGATCATGTGTCGTTCAAACAAAATAGGTGATGTCTATCATATGTGTTCTATCATGTATATTAACTTTTTTGTGAGAACAATTACTTTGGTCAGTGTTGTTTTTATAGAGGGCCACTATTCACTGCCAAAAGGGGCATTATACTGTAGAGACGGAGCACACGTCAGCATCATTCTGTATGGGTATTCGTCCATGTCGCGGTTGCGTCGGCTTACAACATCGTGGTTACCTCTCGTGACAGCACCGGTTTATAATGCCGTAGCCGACTCTCGCCACCCGCACCGGCTTACAAATGCCATAGCCGATTCTCGCCACCCGCACCGGCTTACAATGTCGTGGATGATTTCTACGTCTACATCAACATATCGGTGCAGTGCTCATCAATACGAGCCGCCCAACGGACAGGCACGCAAGTTGCAGCCACTACAGTTTGATTCACTTCAACAAACAAGCCGGAACGAACCATCAACCGGATCATTGAAGAAATTCATACGGGACCATCTATAACCCGCCACGGCCAACCTCAAACTTCGAGTGAAGATCCTCAAGCCGCCTCTTCGAGTCAAACTTGAGGCTCGGGGGCTATAGACATGGCAGGACACATTTGTCGTTTTTAACAAGAACCCCGGGTCTTTGCAAAAGAAAACCCAATCCTGGGAGCTACTATATTATTGGAGGATGATTAAAAGTTGCCCAAGAGGACGGACCGCCATAATGCACCATTCAAACATGGGTGCCCGGATCATTGGATCATCATAAAAACATTTGGAGCTTCTGTCGTTTCTTCATACAAGATGGCGGCTTATAATATTGATGTTGCTCCTCTACGTGACCCGCCTGCCTTACCGGTTAATCTCGCCTAGAGACCCTGAGCCGGTTCAAAGAAATTGACGGCCAATCTTGATAGAGACCCTGTACCGGCTAAGATTGAGGTGACCTGCTGAACTCTTACCAGTCAATCTTGCCTAGAGACCCTGAGCCGGTTCAAGAAATTGACGACCAATCTTACCTAGAGACCCTAAGTCGGTTCAAGAAATTGACGGCCAATCTCGCCTAGAGATCCTGAACTGGTGTGAATTCAAGCATTGAATCCTAGTTTGGTTACATTAAGCGCTGTTGTTGATGGAGGCTTCTTACTTTTGGTATAGCTTACATGACCCTAAGACAACAGCGTGTACACCAAATTCCAGTTGCTTATCAACTATGGCCATCGAAGGGGGCTTCTTACTGACGGGTATCGCTTATCTCACCCTAATGGCCGGCTTTATGCCACTTCCGGTTACTTATTAACCGCGGTTGTCGAAGGGGGCTTCTTACCGACGGGTTCGCTTATCTCACCCTAACAACCGGCATTTACGCCAAAACTCAGCTGCTTATCAACTGTAGCTGTTGAAAGAGGCTTCTTGCCTTCGGGTATAGCTTACATCTCCTTTCAAACAGCCGGCTTTATGCCGTCTCAGGCTAACTATTAGCCGCGATTGTCGATGGAGGCTTCTTGCCTTAGGGTATAGCTTACATCTCCCATCGACAGCCGGCGTTCGTGCATACAATATACAACATGTGCTGTTGAAGGAGGCTTCTTGCCTTCGGGTATAGCTTACATCACCCTTCAAATAGCCGGCTTTTGTAAATCATTAGCTGCGGCTGTCGATGGAGGCTTCTTGCCTCAAGGTATAGCTTACATCGCCCATCGACAACCGGTGTTCGCATACAAAGGTACAAAATTTGCTGTTAAAAGGAGGCTTCTTACCTTCGGGTATAGATTACATTACCCTTCATATAGCCGGCTTTATGCTATTCCGGTTGACATGTCAGCCATGGATTATTCAAGGGAGCTTCCCACCTCCAGATAACACGCCAGCTTATCAAGCCGGATCAGAGCAAGACTGTGAGAAAGGGAGCAATGTTATAGGTATGAACATCTCCGGGTTGAGCTTCTTCAAGCCGCCCTCACAACAATGCAGAATATATTCTGTCTTGTTTATTTTTTGCAGGTATTATCTCTTAAGATGAGCCGCCATTAAGTGTTTGGCAAGAGAAAATGGATCTTTTAATAGCTAACATGGCTGGATCTTCATGGTTATCATAACCAGTTGGGGTTTTTCAAACCAGCTCGGAGAAATTATTATTTGTCAGATATAATGTCGTGTCATCTAATTGGCCGGTTCTCGGATTTCTTTAATTGTGCTCTGTAGTAATCTACAACACTCGCGGATTTCTCAAACTTATATTTGTCGGGTTGCACCGCAACCACGAGCAGGAATTTCATGTCAAAGACAAAAACAATTATTCCAGGATGTTCATTCTGGGTTATATTACGACCACGGTCAAAGATTCATTCAACAAATTCTGGTGAGACGTATCATTCTCACATAGTCCCGAGTCGCCGCAGGCAGACGACCCAACACTTGGGAGCTACACTATTCAAGTCCAGTTTTATATCAAATATGCAAGTCCCATGTCGCTGCAAGCATGCACCATGGCACTTGGGGGCTAATGCAAGCCGACTTTCAAATTATTACATCGTTAGCAAGACCCTATTATCTCGAAGAGATGACCCGACCCTTCTATATTTTCTCGAAGAATATGAGCCGGGCTTTCTATATTTTTATAAGTCCCAGCCCAGTAAATTCTTACTGACCCGGCACTCAGATCAAACTTTCTAAAAAGTCCCAAGTCGCCGCAGGCGTGCGACCCGGCACTTGGGGGCTACAGTATTCAGCTGTTCTAACAGATTAAGAGAGTCAAATTGAAGACCCGGCACATCACATTCTGATGAGCCGGCCCTTGGGGGCTACACCCGCCGAAGCTTTCTGATGAGCCGGCCCTTGGGGGCTACACCCGCCGAAATATTATAAGGTATAAAGCAATTATAAGTCCCAGGTTGCTGCAGGCAGGACAACCCGGCACTTGGGGGCTACACAGTCCAAAATATTATTGCAAAGCACCAAGTTATCATGGATAATCTCGGAGCTTGGGGGCTACAGGTAATATGGACATATCAAAAACTTTGAGGAGAATTTTTCAAGATATTAAATATGGAGTTCAGTTGTTAGACCCAGCATCACCATCACTTATGACCCGGTGTTATCAAAATATCATAACCCACCAGAGTTTATATAAGCCGCCGTGCTTCACAACAATGGAAGTCCGGTTCTACATCAGATGGATTTTCATCCCAATATTTATCAAGTCAGCAGGATTCTAGTTAATTAACCTGGAGTCACCAACGATAATGACCCGGCATCACCAATGATTATGACCCGGCGGAGATGACCCGCCAAGAGTATTGGAAAATGACTCAATAGCATATGGGTGTTCTATTCTCAATATTTTTCAAAAGACATTGACAAGCAAGATGATTATCAAAACGACTCATTCATATGGAGAAAAGACCCGGATTTCTGAGAAGCCATTTCATAAGTCGGCCAAAGGAGCAAGCCGGCCACTTAAACTCTTATTTCAGGAGCTTACCATGAATAAATTCAAGCTAACTTGGGGGCTAATGACGGGGATATACCCCATGGTATGACCCGGCCTGGCGACTCATAGGAGACCCGGCCAAAGACATGACATCTTATTTATGACCCGGCCAGCGGGTCACAGGATGACCAAGCCCAAGACCCGGCAGGTGAGCCGGCGCCAGGCGGCTCACAAGAGAAGGCCCACAGGAGAAGGCCCACAAGAGAGAAGGATTCCCTTAAAGGAAATAAGACCCGGAGTAGGATTCGTGAGAGACTAGTCCTAATCCTACTCCTAGTAGGACTCTATTTGTAAACCTACCCTCTCCACTTATATAAGGAGGGGTAGAGCACCCCTAGAGGGACAAGTTCTCAAGAGACACAAGTCTACAAGTTTAGACAACACAAGAGATTAGAGGCACAAGAGATTAGAGGTAACGTTTAGCACCCTTGTAACCGAGAGATCTTCATCATCATCAATACCAAACAAGCAGGACGTAGGCTTTTACCTCCATCGGAGGGGCCGAACCTGGGTAAACCTCCGTGTCTTCTCGATTCCGACCAACCCCTTCAAGCAGCCACGTAGTTGCGTCTCGCCCCGAACCTAAGTCCATTAACCCGGACATCTGCCGTGACAAATCCATGACACACGACATGCCGCGTCATCACCTACTCCTACTCATTCCTGGCTCGACCTCACGGGGGTCCCTGCGGACTCGCATCCACTCATTGTGGGGCCCCCGGGCCCGGCCTCGCTCTACCGCGGTAGTGCGCACTAGGTTGACAGGTGCAATGCGGTTATTCTGTTTCCACCCCCACCCGCACGCACCCTAGAGCCACACCCCTAAGATAGATAGTGGGGTCACGGTTGTGACACACTTGCCTCTGCATGCGATGACGCGGCGTGTTCTGACTCGTTCCTTGATAACCCACAAGTATAGGGGATCAATTGTAGCCTTTCTCGATAAGTAAGAGTTTTGAACCCAACGAGGAGCTAAAGGCAGAACAAATATTCCCTCAAGTTCTATCGACCACTAATACAACTCTACGCACGCTTAACGTTCACTTTACCTAGAACAAGTATGAAACTAAAAGTACTTTGTAGGTGTGATGGGATAGGTTTGCAAGATAATAAAGAGCACATAAATAAAAACTAGGGGATGCTAAGATAAAGTAACAATTATGCTAGTTTAACGAGTGTGGGAAAGTGATGGTAGGAGTTGCGGAATTGTCCCTAGGCAATCGATAACTAGACTGGTCATCATTATTGTCCCTAGCCCCCCTCCTTCTTATTCTTCCTTGACCTTCCCCCTAGATGGGAGAAGGGTTTCCCCTATGGTCCATGGCCTCCATGGCGGCGGAGGGGCGAGAGCCCCTCTGAGATTGGATCTCTCTCTCTCTCTCTATTTTCTTCTATTTCTATGCTCCCAGATTCTGGCCTTTCACCATTTCTTAATTATCCGGAGATCCATAACTCCGATCGGGCTGAAATTTTGAGGATATTTTTACTATAGAAATATCTTCCTTGCGGAAAAAGGACAGCTCCAACCGACCTAAGGGGTGGCCACAAGACTTCCAGGCACGGCCAGGGGGCGGGTCGTGCCTAGGAGCCTTGTCACCTCCTCGGCATCGTCTCGCGTTGATTATTTTTACCAAAAATAACATATATTCCAAAAAAATCTTTGCAAGTTTTTATCGCGTTTGGACTTTGTTTGGTATGGATATTCCGCGAAACAAAAAACATGCAACAAACAGGAACTGGCACTCACACTGGATCAATATGTTAGTCCCAAAAATAGTATAAAAAGTTGCCAAAAGTATATGAAAGTTGTAGAATATTGGCATAAAAAATCAAAAATTATAGATACGATGGGGACGTATCATTCCTGGCTCGGACTCGTAGGGGAGGTGGGGGATCCTGACCCCTCCCCCCGGATCGGCCTCGCGCTACCGCGGTAGTGCATGCTATGTTGACAGGTGCAATGCGGTTATTCTGTTTCCACCCCCACCCGCACGCACCCCAGAGTCACACCCCTAAGATAGATAGCGGGGTCATGGATGTGATGGACTCGCCTTCGCATGCAACGACGTGGCACGCCGCGTCGTCGCCTGCTCCGGCTCGTTCCTAGCTCGGCCTTGCAGGGGGAGGGAAGGGGGGTCCTGACCCCCCCTGCTCAGCCTCGCGCTATCGTGGTAGTGCATGCTAGGTTAACAAGCGCAATGCGGTTATTCCGTTTCCACCCCCACCCATATGCACCCTAGAGCCACACCCCTAAGATAGATAGTGGGTTCACAGATGTGACGGACTCGCCTCCGCATGCGATGACTCGTTCCTGGCTCGACATCGCAAGGGGAGAGGAGGGGAGGGGGGTCCCGGGCCCCTCCCCCTGGCTTGGCCTCGCGCTACCGTGGCAGTGCACGCTAGGTTGAGAGGCGCAATGCGGTCATTCTGTTTCCACCCCCACCCGCATGCACCTAGAGCCACACCCCTAAGATAGATACTGGGGTCACAGATATGATGGACTCGCCTCCGCATGCGACCACGTGGCAGGCCGTGTTGTCGCCTGCTCGGGCTCGTTTCCTGGCTCAGCCTCGCAGGGGGAGGGGAGGGGGGTCCCTCCCTCCTCCCCCCGGCTCGGCCTCGCGCTACCGTGGCAGTGCATGCTAGGTTGACAAGCGCAATGCGGTTATTCTGTTTCCACCCCCACCCACACGCACCCTAGAGCCACAATCCTAAGATAGATAGTGGGGTCACGGATGTGACGGACTCGCCTTGACATGCGACGACGCGGAATGCCGCATCGTTGCTCGCTCCAGCTCATTCCTGGCTCGCCTCGTAGGGGAGGGGAGGGGGGTCCCGACCCCCCTCCCCCTAGCTCAGCCTCGCGCTACCGCGTTGGTTGATAGGCACAATGCCGATTCCAATGTCTACAAATATTTAAATCCAAAAATAACAAACAAAATTAAAATAAGAAGTTCAAATAGTGAAGATATAGAAGTTTGGCGTTTTGTAAAACCTCAAGTTAACATGTTAAAAATTAGCATGTAGAAGTTCAGGATAGTTATTCTGCGAAGTCAAAAAACTATTAGAAGTGCGAAAACATACTAGAAAAAAATAAAAACTACACGCATATCCATCGGCTAATACCATGGTTTCTCACGAGACCGAGTCAAGAAATCAAAACCAATGCAAGAATGAAAATCGACAGAAAAAAAAGAAATACAGAGGACTTGCTGCATTACCTTGCAAAAGAAGGAAAAGAAGAAGTTCAGGTATGAACAACGCAATAGTCCAGCTTGTACAACGACCATTAGATGATCTAGAAAATATAAACGAACGAATTCGTCCAAAGCATAAAATCCTTTGCGCTAGATTGGAACACGTCCGCACCCCCTTGGAAATGATCTGGCAACTCCCTTTCTACAACAAAAATGACCAGAGGGCAAATCTCAAAACCGCAAAACACCCCGTGCAACAGCCCGGGAGTGCCAACATGAAATCACAAGAAATCAAACCATATGGACCCTCCCGATTGAAATTTACGATGTAGCAAGCCTTGAATTTCACTAAAGTACACAAATCGACCAACAAACTTTATAGAAAAACGAGAAAACGTCAGAAGCGGAGCCTGCATCTCGGGCCGATGAAGAACACGTCCGACTTCAAATTTGTTTGAAACAACAAAACTTTGTGCACCAAACTCGTACCAAAACCTAATTCCCATCATGCCAGAGCTTTGACAACATCCACAACATGCATTAAACTTGTAACAAACACACATTCATCACGACCCGAGAGCAAATCCGCCAACAAGCGAGATTCCTATTTAAAACGGGCATTTAGTTGCTAAAAACCGTTTCCAAGTTACACTTATATCATATAGAACACGACTGACCAGAATAATTCGCGCGGGAAGACATAGTTGCAAAGATAGCCCGAAGGTCGGATTCCTACAAAGGGAAGTTCAGGTTGTGTAACTCAGGAAGTTCAACCCATGATCCGAATAATATTTCGATCCCATGATCAGAATAGTGTTTATATTATATATATATATATATTAACGAATCTTTCTTCTTTTAGCCCTCTGGTTCGAGAAAATCTTCTACAAGGGTACGAGGCCAGGCGAAAAAGTTGCCCGATGGCATAAAGTACAACATCGATGAATTCAAAGTAGATGGCGAACTGGTTGCTCCTTTAGATAATGCCCGTAAATTTACAAATCAATGTGGAGTTATTGTTAGGGACAATATCCCGATCACCTTTCGAGAATGGAATAAGCCAAAGGAAGATCGAGGAGTTCCTTATGTCCATGAAAGATCAAAAGATTTTCTTTGGGAAGTGCTACTATCACATTTCAACCTACCAGAGGGTTTCACAGATGACGAATGGTTGAAGGTCAAGAATTGGGCTCTTAAGAAGATGGCCACACAATTCAAGACCTATAAGAAAAGATTATACACCAACTACGTCAAGGAAGAAAAGAAGACTCCAGGATTCACTGGAGCACTAGAGAAGGTAAAAGATCACTGGGACAAATTTGTGAAGGACAAGGAATCGGATGAAGCTAAGGAAAGATCGAGAAAAAATAGTATAAATGCTACGAAAAAAGTATCACAATGTTTTGGGGACAGGTGGCTACAAGAAAGTCATGCCTAAGTGGGATTTATCTGAGGCCAAGATGCTTGCTGACTGGGTCAGTCCAAAAACACAGAATTGTCTCGAGAGGGCGAGGAATTGTTTTTATGCGCATGGGGGAAAGTTGGACCCAAAACAAGGGAGATTATTGAAAAGGCATCTCTTAAAGAGATTTTTTTCAAAACTAGCGTTAAAATATTTTAAAATTTTAAAACAGGAGGGCCAGTTGAAAAAAAATCAGAACTGGACCCCTGTCGACCGACACTGGGCCGACCAGGGGCCCATCGGCCTGCACTTGGCCGACCAGGGGACGCTTCAGCCTCCACCGCGCCGATATCCACCCGTCGGTCTCCACGTTGCCGACTGGCCACCCGTCGGTCGCCACTAGGCCGACAGGCCCGTGGATAAGGCCGACGCGGCCGGGCTTCTTCTTCCTCCTCCAGCTCCTATTTTCCTCCTATTTCGCCTGAATTTGTCCCCCTCTTGTTCTCTCATTCCCTCCGGCCATTTCACATTTCAATCCGATGAAAGGGTAGATCGGGTTGTTCTCCTCCGACCGACGGTTTTCTTTTTGAAACGGGGTATTGGTTTGTTCGTTTGGAGGAGAAAAGGGTGTGATGGTGGAGTCGTCAATGGTGAGAGGGTGGAGCGGTGTATAGGAAGAAGAAGAAGGTGGAGAGTAAGAAGAAGTGCATTCACGCGTCGAAGGTATATTTTTTGCTGTTAGTTTTTGTTTTTTTCGGTATTATTTTTAATAATCGTAAAATTAGTTTATGTTTGTAGAGTGTACTGAATTTAGTTTTAGTTAGTCGGTTTATTTAGTGGAGTTATATGACTATCGTATTAGTTAGTGGAGGTATATTATTAGTTTTGTTTAAGTTACTCGGTTTAGTTAGTCGGAGTGTAGGTTTAGTTAGTCGTAGTGTACGTTTAGCTAGTCGGAGTGGAGGTACATTTTAGTGTATTATTTTTAGAATCTCAAGATGCATTGTAGTGTATATTTTTATTTCACTGTCTATTTATTCGTTGAGAATACTGAGAAGCTGGCAATGTGGTAACAGGTTAAAATGTCTGAATCCGTAAATTTGACTGTGTATTACGGCCCTGGCAATGTTCGATATAATGAGTTTGGCGTTGATCTTAGCGAGTTCAAAACAGGAGAGATGACACTTTCAGACCCGGACAGAGTGGACATTAGGCAGTTGAAGCATTGGTTGACCACTAGCTTTGCCCTCGATCCCGATGTTTGTTCCGTTAGTATTAATGCCTTGTGGACCAATTCCTATAAAAATGTCAACTGGTATTTGTTACCGATAGACAGGAGCCATCATTGGTTGTCTCTGTTAAGTCGTTGCAGAGACCGAAGAATCCATCCTTATGCCCTAGTGCAACCAGTGGCGAAGGAGGAGAACATCATATCGCCAACCGTGGGGTATGATCTAGGCCAGAGTAGTCAAGTGGCTAACGAGATTTATGTATCCGGGTCACAGCCACCGGATGTGAATGATACTCAAGTGGAGAATGAGTCAGATTTTGTTAATGCTGGTCAGAGTATTCAATCGGTAGTATTAGCTGCCTTTGGTGTTGCTGATGGGGACGATGAAGGCCAAGAAATGCATAGGGTGATGGAGGAAGAGGATGAGGATGGTAATGCAGAGCAACTTGATTTTGAAAATTCCGAGGATGAGGAGGAGGTACCAATTCCTGCTGCATGGGAGCAGGACATATCCACCGGATTTACTGTCAACGATGGCCATGAGACTCCATGGCAATATAATCTGAACCAAGTCCAGATCGTGGCTATGTTTGACACAAAGAAGAAAATGAAGTATGCGGTGATAAAGTGGGCTATGTCTACCCAGAGGGTTTTCCGGACACACATATCTAGTCCAACGAAATATACCATGAAGTGTGCTGAATCAGGTTGTCTTGCGAAGGTGCACGCCCACGTGCCAAAGTATCACATCCACTGGGTTGTGACAAATGTTGTACCACATAATTGTGTTAGGAAAAACATGTTGGCTCGTCATCCAAACCTTACCTCAACTCTCATAGCGCAACTCATGTATACTGAGATAGTGGAGAAGAAAGATATGGAAGCAAAGCACATCCAGACCGCAGTGAAGGTCAGATGGAAGTATGACATTCCATATGGGAAGGCTTGGAGAGCTAAGCAGAAGGCGATCGAGGAGAGGTTTGGGACATTCTTTGACTCCTATGATAATGTTGTCCGTCTCCTTGACATACTGAAGGAGAGGAATCCCGACACTTATGTTAACATTCAGCACATGAGGTTGGAAAGCATACCGGATTACAAGGTATTGAAGCAGGTATTCTTCTCTTTCGGTATGTGCATACAAGCTTTCAGGCATTGTCCTCCAGTGATGTTTGTGGATGCTACGTTCCTGACTGGGCAATTCAAAGGGCAAATCCTGACTGCTATTGGTGTGGACGGGAACAACCAAGTCATCCCACTAGCCATGGCATTTGTGAAGGGTGAGAATTTTCCGAGCTGGGTATGGTTCTTCCGTCAAATTAAAAGTGCGATCGTGAAGGACAGACCAAATGTGTGTCTCATTCATGACAGACATCCCGGTATATTGAAGGTCGTGAAGACACTGAGTAATCCAACTACTGACGAGCCAACACCTTGGAAGGACTTGCAAAGCCAGTGGTGCATGCGCCATCTTGGTGCTAATTTTTTCTCACAGTTCAAGAACAAACGGTTGATGAACTTGTTCAAGAAGTTATGCAAGCAGAACCAGCGGCGAAAATACGATTTCATTTGGTCGAAACTAGATGAGTTCACTAAGAAACAGGTCATTGCTAGGAAGAAAATGGAAAAAGACCAGGTTAAATTAATAGCACTCATTGCGGAGATGGAGAGGCCAGTTGGTCTTTGTGACTTGCCAACAATTGACCCTCCTAATACGAAGCGAAAGAAGGGCAGGGCTATAAAGAATTTTTCTGAGTGGATAGAGAAAGAGCCTCCAGTGAATTGGTCTTTGCTGCATGACACCCATGGAGCTAGGTACGGCCACATGACAACCAATCTTGCAGAGATCTATAACTTTGTTCTCCGAGGGAATAGAGCATTGCCACTGATAGCTATTGTGGAGGGTGTATTTCATGGCACTGTGAGGTATTTCAGAGAAAGGCATGAGTTGGCAAGGAAGCATATTGAAGATAATCAGAACACTCCTTACTGCAGCCGTGTCATGGAGTATATGGCTGATAAGATAAACAAGGCCAAAAAGCACACCGTCACACTCATAGGTAATCAGGAAAGGAGGTACGAGGTTCAGCTTCCTACTAATGGTTTCGGTTCTGGAAATGAGGTGAGGACGCATGAGGTTACAATTGGAGCAGAATTTTATCCAACTTGTGAGTGTACATGCAACAAGCCGTAGTTGTTGCACCTGCCTTGCTCACATGTGTTGGCTGCCTGTGGCCAGATTCAGTTGGACGCTATCTCCTTCGTGTCTCCTTACTATTCAAAGGAGGCAGTACTCAATGTGTGGACAGGTGAGATGACAGGGTTTAGAGTCGTCGGCAATTTTAACAAGGTAAACGATGTTGATAGAGTATACATCCCGGATCCTGCACTACGGCGAACTAGCAGGGGAAGGCGCAACGTAAAGCGCATCCGAAACGATATGGACCAATCTGAAGCAGGTGGAGCAACCAGGCAATGTTTGCTCTGTTCGGCGTATGGTCATAGGATGAAATATTGCCCCACACTGAAGAAAGACGGTGCAACAGTAGTTGAAACAGAATAACTCTGAAGCTACATAATCTGTGGGACTATGTTTTTATTTGTAATATGTGTGCACTATGTTTTTATTTGTAATATGTGAGACTATGTTTTTAATTTGTAATATGTCGGACTATGTTTTTATTTGTAATATGTGTGCACTATGTTTTTATTTGTAATATGTGAGACTAAGTTTTTATGCCTTTCGGGTACCAAGATTTTATTTTTAGTGCGCCCCCTTCTATGTTATATTTTGTAATATGTTTGTACTATGTTCTCATTGCAGATATGGCTTCATATGAGATGCTTGATGGTAATATCGATAGAGGACACTGAGCCGCGATTACGGAATCGGGCACGAAGTTAGACGTGTTGATCACTCGCACCCCGAAGTCTAACTGGATGATACACCCTGCATGGGTTGATAGGTATGTGTTCGTACAATCACATAGCACGGTCGTCATCGTTATGATAGAAGCTAATTTTAAGCCTCATTTTGTTTATTTTGTAGGCTGAATTGGGCTGGACTTCTACCCCTGGCATGACTGGTTGAGGGTACGCTGGATGAGTGGGTTGATCACTCGGACTTGGATGACGCGGGCGAACCAATGCAGCTGCACAAGAGGCCAGTATCACGCATCTCTTACGACAGGTCACTCCTTAGCTGCTTGGTAGATAGATGGAGACTAGAGACACATATGTTCCACTTTCCATAGGGAGAGATGGCTCCTACTATACAAGACGTGTCTTACTTGTTGGGATTACCTCTCGCCGGTGCTACCATAGGACCTTTAGAGGTAGAAGATGGTTGGGTAGCATCTTTGCATGCCCGCTTTCTGGCTGCGGTGCCAACAACCACCGCACTAGAAAGCGATCGACACGGGCCTCTTTTCAGGTGGTTTAGCCAGTTTCAGATTGTTGCGTTAGGTTATCCCACTTATCAGTTGTCAGAGCCACAGGTTGACCGGTCCCTAGAGGCATATATTATGTGGTTGTTTGGCAAGACTATGTTCAAAGAGAACCACGTGACCACTGTAGATGCACGATTGATCGGCATTGCACGAGAGATAGCTGACGCACGTTCCCCTGAGGACATTGCGCCAAGGAGTTTTGGTTTTGCCGTGTTAGCAGCTACGTACAAAGGCCTCTGCAAAGCTTGCCAGTTGAGGTCTAGGAAATCTGGTCTTCTCGGATGTCCACTTCTGTTGCAGCTTTGGTCTTATGAGAGATTCCCCATTGGTCGTCCCTATGTGAGCGTTGACAAACCTTTCGGCAAGGACGACATTGCTGGACATTACGTGCCTTCTATCGGTGACTTGCCTACTGTGGGATCTGTTTGGGCATGGAGAGAGGTATTTTCATTATTATGAATATGAATTACTAATGTTTATTTCTCGCTATTCAATTTTATGTACTAATGTCTGCTGTGATGTGCAGAGACAGTTTACGCCTAGCCAGGTGAGGAGCTGCTACCCCTCCTTCACAGCGCAGTTTGATAGTCTGCACGAGGATCAGGTTATATGGGAACCGTACACCCATAAGGCTATTTCAGATAGATACCCAGGCAGGATTTCTGGAAACTGCACTAGAGATCAGCATTACTGGATGACCAAGGCCAAGCTGGTCTTCGATGTGACAGTTGAGGAGATGGCTATCAATAGGGCGATGAGACAGTTCGGTCTGTTCCAAGAGCCTGACATTCCGGTTAGTTCACGATTACCAGATCACGTGCACAAGTAAGTAATACTATTTTGGGACATTTCTCCGCATTAATAGGTTATTGGGACTATTCGGAGTACTTATGTTCGTCATGTAACGTGCATCTCAGGTATAGTCGCAGCGGAGGAAACAAGTCCCATAGTTCTTGGGTTCGCGATATCAGACCTTATCTCGAGGAATGGAATACTGCCCCGAAAAATATATGGGATGAAGTTCGTGTCTTCGACTAGGACACGTACGGGTTGTATCAGAGGCGTTACAGACAGACCACGAGGATCTACTTGGTTCCATCATCTGCTCCGGAACATATCTTAGTTCCTCTCGCTAGCGATCTCTTCCCAACTTCCTCACTTGTGGGAACCAGACACCACGCGGTATGTCCTCAGTTGTTCTCACATGCTACGTTTTCCGTATACATGAACATGTACAATTGGTTAACTTTGTGCGTACAGGGTGAATTGTCAACTCAGGCGCTAGATGAGGTTACCGCTTTAGTGGACCGCTTTGAGAGAGGAGAAAATATCCCACAGCGAGATGCAATATCAAGGTTGAAGAGTCTTCAGGCGAAGATACGCGGGATCGTCGCAGCTGTTACATGTAGGCGATCTTCCGATGTTGTTGACACTCGAGTAGCACATCGTCCGTCACGCCCCTCTCTACAACGTTCAGAACCTCGGCATTCATAGCCAGGGAGCTCCTCCTGGCAGCAGGTAGCTCCTTCACAGCCAGGGGGCTCCTCCTGGCAGCAGGTAGCTCCTTCACAGCCAGGGGGCTCCTCCTGGCAGCAGGCACCTCCTTCACAGCCTGGGGGCTCCTCCTGGCAGCAGCCACCTACTTCACAGCCAGGGAGCTCCTCCTGGTAGCAGCCACCTCCTTCACAGCCTGGGGGCTACTCCTGGCAGCAGCCGCCTACTTCACAGCCCGGGGCTATTTCTACCAGCAGCCACCTCCTTCGCAGGCTGCTGACTCTGCCTGGCATCACCAGATGGACCTAGGTAACTAAACTTCGTACATTCTTTTGCAAAACGTAGTCTCGTAAGTCATTTCTTACATGTCTTAATTCACCAGCAGGCGGCAGCTAGTCGCAGCCGTTTATGGCTTCGGTTCAGTCACCTATATGTACCGGTGTTGGTTCGTACGTACCTGGCGACGGTGAGGATGATGATCGTGCTGCATGGACCTACGGTACCTCGAAGACAGTTCTTGCCACTCACCACCTTCGACGCAGGAGACACAGACACCGACGGACGAGGTGTTCTACGGTCGTGGTCATCGTGACACCCGTCCACCGCCTCAGCTCTTATCGCCTTCCGGTCCACGTCCCAGGAAGCCGAGGTATCGTCGCAAGCCCCAGGAGTGATATGGTCATCTGCGTACGAGATGACTATCTATTTATGTATCAAACTTTATGTACCTTTATGTATCGGACATATTCATGTATTTGACATGCTTAGCCACTATGTATCGGACATATTTATCCTCTATGTATTTATGTTCGAGACTTATTTGCTTTCGAGAGAGAACAATAGTAACGCAAACCAAATCCATCGGCATCAGTTGCACGTTACAACTGGATTAAACGTTACAACTTAATTAAACCGCAGTACATAGAACCACACAACAGAACATACTACTACATGAAAAACGTATTACATGAATGCATCATCGTCATCCTCCGTCGATGCAGATCTCTTCCCCTTTGTCGTTGCAGAACTATTGCCCATCGACGATGCGCTGGTCTTCACCTTGGTACTCGGCATGAAGACGTCGTCTTCATCCTCCGTCATTGCAGAACTCTCCCCCTTTGTTGATGTAGAATTCTTGCCCTTTGTCGTTGCAGAACTCTTCCCCTTTGTCGATGTAGAATTCTTGCCCTTCAATGCAGAACTCTTTGCCTTGCTGCTGGGCATGAAGAGGTCGTCCTCGTCCTCACTTTCTGCTGACCATAAACCTGAATTATTAACAGCAATCCTAAGATAAGCATCACCCTTGTGCAGTTGCTTCTGCCATCTGGCGTGCAACCTCAGAAGTTCTTTCCGTATCTCCTCAAAAGTCCTGGGAGGCCACCCAGCCCTAGCTAATTGGTGAGACAACTCATTCATTATGAAGTCACTGCTAATGAGTTCCTCCCATGGTATTGCTCTGTCATTCATCTTGAAATTGGCAGCTAGATGAAGAAGACGGTCGGACATACCCTTGTGAAAATTACGATCGAAAGGATAGTGAGGATGAGGAGGATGAGACATCTCCATGAAAGAATGGTGAGAGCAGAAGGAAGGATGCGGGAGCGACAGGGAAAGGAAGGGCCTGCTCACCCTCCTTATTGCGAATGTGCTTATATAGGCGGGAGACAAAGTGGCAGGAGAGAAACTGGCGGGAACGAAGTGGCGGGAGAGGAACTGGCGGGAGAGAAAATGGCGAGAGAGGAAGTGGCGGGAGAGGAACCGGCGGGAAAGGAACTGGTGGGAGACAAACTGGCGGGAGAGGAAGTGGCGGGAGAGGAACCGGCTGAAATTAAGATACATCTTGCTGAAATTAAGATACAACTTGCTGAAATTAAGATACAACTTGCTGACATTGAGTTACTGCAATCTAAATCTACTGGGTGCAATGTGGATATTTTCCTTTTCCATCTCCAGCTTCTTCTGCTGCCTGGGCTGCACGAGCCCTTTCTTTCTTTCTGTGCCTCTCAGCTTCACGGGCCTCCTCTCGTTGCCGGTAGACCTCCGCCAGTCGAAGTTGGTCTTCTTGGTTTTTCTTCTTCATCTCAATAAGAAAAGCCCTCTGCTCCACACAGTGCTCTTTCCAAGCTCTCTCCTGCTCTGCTTTCTCCTCTGCTACCGCCTTCTCGCGGCGCTCCTCCACGTCCAAACTTGCCCATGCTCGACGACTTCTTTCACGAATCTCAGTCACCGCCCAGTCTGGCATTTTCGTGTCTATCCAACGATAGTACTGGCATAGGGGCGGATGAGACTACAAAAGAAACAGAAATATAACAAATCAAATCAACACAATATGAACAACGTGTTTATTCTGTATGACTGAAACTTACTGGAGGCGTGATGTACGGCGAAAGACCAATGGGTGGATCTTCCTCATAATTAGCGCACATGAAAAACTTCATTCCCAACCAATCTGAAAAATCCGTCACCTCCTTCACTTTGCAGAGATCACCGCACCAACAACGAACCACTTCAACCCCCTGAGGCAGCTTCGCAGTCTTCCATTTGCTAGGCCTAATGCTTTGATCCGAAGAAGGCAAACTCATAATGACTACCGCGCTGTGTTTTTCGAGTATTCGTGGCTGATGGAGGAAGGCACATACAATGCCTCCTTTTATAGGCAAATGACAACCGCAATGGCGGGAAATCGGGCAGGACAGAATGGCGGGACAGAGAATGGCGGGAGAGAATGGCGGGAGAACATGGCGGGTAGAATGGCGGGAGAACATGGCGGGAAGGAAAGTACTGCCAAAGATTGGTGGGACTAATGTGGCGCAACAATATGACGGCAAATAAAAACGGCAATAGTACGGCTTGCTGAAATTAAGATACATCTTGCTGAAATTAAGATACATCCTACTGAAATTAAGATACCGCCTACTGAAATTAAGATACAACTTGCTTGAGTTACAAGAATATAAATCTACTGAGTCCAACGTGGATATTTTCCTTCTCCATCTCCAGCTTCTTCTACTGCTTGGGCTGCACGAGACCTTTCTTTCTTTCTCACTGTGGCAGATAGCTGAAAACAATAGCTAACTCCTGTTCACGCTATTTGAATGTTATGAGCACCAAATTGACTTCCATAGACGATGCCAACAGAAAATTTCCGAAACCTTCCTTCTTCAAAACCTTTCTATCACCCAAGCCAATGAAGTAGGAACAAGGAATGCTCACAAATATATCATCATCTTCAGAATCCAAAGTAATTTCGAGAAGTAAAGAACCAGTCCTAGGAATAGCCACAAATTCCAGCAAACTCCTCACAACCATGGTAGGAATAACCTGACAGAAACAAGCAAGTTATATGATCCATCTTATGAACCAGCAAATAACAAACAAATAATAAAAAATAGAAATCAAAGCTTACCATATGTTGGGAAATAACGTTCATGCGATCCATCCTATGAACGAAAGGAGTACACAGTATGTAGTTGTCATCAAAGAGCTGCCGTGACATGACATACATTTGATGATAATTCAGAGTGACACCACGACTATAAAAACAGTTGTCAACAAGTTCCCTCTGAGTTTCACTCAGATCCTCAAGAGCTACAAAAAAATGATTTCAATGACTGAGATGAACCGCAAAAAGTATAAGCTGAATCAAATCTGAAAATCAGTCAAACATAAATCTCACCAACATGGGGTAAAGGAAACAACATAACACCATCCCGATGGAATTCGACACTAATATAAGTTCCATAGTGCTCAAGCATAACAGTCATCATGTCACTGTGGTGGAGACCATAATCATTTACGAGTTCCTCCCACGAAGGACCATGGAATTTACTGCTCATCCTACCATGTGTAAATATAACATGGTATAAGTTACCCTCACCGTTGTGCAGAGCAAGATCAATATCTGTGTCACCTCTCCGAATAGCTAAAGCTCTGCACTCTTCAATGTACCGAGCAAGATGTGATCTAACACTGCATGGAACATACTACAACAAGAATGGAAGCAAGGATCATAAACTTATAAACAAAGGCATTCGAATATGCCACAATCAAATCATGAAGACATAGAATCTTACAACACGTCTTGCACATTGACGATCCAGCACAACAGTAAATACAGAAGAACCGGAATCAACGGCAGCACAAGGACCACCTGGAACTCGGCAAAATGGGCAAGTCATTACCTACAGACGAACACTGACAAATATGAACTAAATCCACTACCGACTTGAAAGTTCTCCTTCGATTGAGTTGTAAGCAAAACAAATTACCGTACGCCGGTGGAGACCGCCCTGATCTATTGATTAAGAGGGTACGATAAAAGAAAGGGTGTTCCAGCGAGGAGATCGGCAAGTCGGTGGAACCACCGGAGAGCAACGGGAGTGATAATGGAGAGAGGGGAAGGGTGAGGGTGAAATGCGGAGGAAGAAAAGGAGGCTGCGGTTTAGCCAGGGGCCAGTTGGCCTACCCTTGGCCGACAGGTACCTTTCGGCCTACCCCAGGCCGACATGCTTCTCTCCTTGCCACTGATTGGCCGACAGGAGCCTTTCGGCCTACCCCAGGCCAAAAGGTCCCCGGTCAGCCTGCTGCTGACCAACAGGGTACTACTACTGATATTTATCCAAATCATGCATCTGTTTTCAAAATTGCTTCAAAATCCGTACTACTTTTGAAAAAAATTCTCTTAAAGAAGCCTCGGTGGCTTTACTTAAATCAATAGAAGATGCTCAAACTGGGGTGTACATCCCCGAGAGAGAGAACGACAAGCTTACATTCGCCCTCGGGAATCCTTAACACAGAGGACGAACACGAGGCAAAGGCGTTGTTCCGTGGGTTCAAGGGTTTTCGGACTAGAACGACACTTATAGAATCCGCCAGAGAAAAAAGAAGCAGGATGCAGACCGTCTTCAAAATTTAGAAAGAAAGAGCGCGGAGTTGGAACACATGTGTATGCGACATGACGAGCAACTGACCACCATTAGCCTACGTGGCAGGAGCAAGCAGATCCACCATTGGATAGTACTATCTCGTCTTTGCAAAAAAGCAGTGTGTGTTCCACGGGGGTCCCGGCTGATGATGCACTGATGGCTCGCTACCCCGTGGATGATATTGAAGAGAGGACAAGTTGTGAGCTACACATGAAATTGAAGAACATATCCATGAAGGTGGCGGTCGGCTTTGCTTTCCCGAATGCACCTGAAGCAACCATCCATGGCAATCCGATTCTAGCTGGCTATGCTCGTGTCGGGGTGGATGAAGTTCTATCAAGATATGCCTCACTCGAGCTTGACTTCCCTGGAGGTAAAGGGGAGCATACACTGGGAGAAGTCATATGTGGTGTCATTTGTATGGAGAAAGGAATGCATCGTGTTTCCAAACTCGACGCCAAGGCCACCGACTCCTCCTAGCAATACACCTCTAAGTCCGCCGCGTCAGCCGACTCCACCCCACCTCGAGATGGAGTCTAGTGCGAGTCCGCCATATTGATCTGCGCCGCGTTATCCGACTCCACCCCTTATGTCCTAGCAACATGGCCAAAAGCGGAAGAGAGCACCAAAGAAGAAACCCGAGCCTCCTGCCAAAAAAGAAGTTAGCTTACGAGATGAATGAGGAGGAAACCAGAGCGACCGTCGCTGCTAAAGTGAAGTCCCATTTTGCACCAAAGCTGGTCCCGCCACCAAAGGAGAAAATACCTGTTCCAACCATACAACACTTTGTGGATCTTCTAGAATGACCCTCGACACATGTACACAATAGGCCTTCAGACTATGAATGCTCTATTAGCAAGTCATATCATGAAAAAAGCAGCACTCGTCGAGAAATACAAGTGGTAACAAATGCGGGAAAACAGTTCCCTATCTCGGAGAACAGGCAATGCAATCGCCCCCCCCCCCCCCCGCTTAAGGTGAGTACCGATAAGGTAACGACCAACGTTGCTAAAGAATTTGGTTTCAGTCTTGAACAACTCCGAGGCACCGAGGAATTCCCCATGGCTGAATTAGCATGGAAATATGTCCCCGGGAACCCTCTGGTCAGACCTGAGCAGGTCCCCCTTCTATCAACATAAATGCAAAGATTGCATGAGTGGTACATGACAGAAGTAGAGAAGGGACGGTAGATTGTCATGGTGAGAGTCAAGAAAGAGCATTTCTTCACTGATTTAGAGATAATGATTGAGCTTACAGAGAATTTTCAGTTATACAATCAATACGCACTTGACAAATCTATCGTCAGTTGTTATTGTCTGTAAGTGATTTCTTTCTGTAATTTAAGTCTCTATCTCAGCTTGTTCATTGCGTGTAATTATCCTCACTGTATTCTTTTGTATGCTATTATGCAGAATGAAGATTCTCGAATGCCGAAAAGAGGGAATCTTTGACATTGGGTTCATTGACCCATATATCATTCATGAAATAGTGATAAAGGACTTCGCCGATGAAACAGAGGATAACTTGGTAATGTTTTTGAAGGAACAAAATACCAAAACAGATATACTATTTCCTTGCAACTTCAAGTGAATGTTACTGTCTTGTACTACAAATTGTATTTTGCTTCCTCGATGTTAAGTGTAGTTGAGTTATGCATGCCTGCTTATATAAATGTGTGCGCGGGTTTCACTGGATCCTGTTGGACATTAAAGTTGACACTAGAAGTGTTGAAGTCTTTGACTCACTAGGTAAAGACCCTAAAGACTACACCAGCATGATTAAGATGCTCGACAAGTAATTTCAAATAGTATCGCACTATATCGGCCTCTTTCGTTCATTTCCTGATATCAAGTAATTAATAACTCTTTTATTCATTTTCTTTGTCGGGCAGGGTTTGGAAACGATTCACCAAAGAGGTTGTCGGTGAATGGAAACCGCAACTGACATGGCGACTAAGCAAGGTAATTAAGTAGTGCTAGCTAGGTCCACGCACCTCTTTAATTCCAGTACCAATGCCATTATCATGCTTGATTGTTATCTGATTGAATCACATTCTCGCAAAGTGCATGAGGCAAAAACATGGGACAAATTTATGTGCATACTACGTTTGCGAGAACATTCACATTACGACCAAATGGCGCAGAGATCAAAGACAACTTTAGGTACGTAAACACTATTCATATTTTTTTATCATGATGTAATATATATACACACAACTAATATATTCATATTGATCTCCTTTTATAAAGATGATAGAGATGCGGGATAGGCTCCTACCAGAGAATCACCTACGAGTAATTCAAGATGAAATTGTGTTTGCTTACGGAGGTCATAGATGAAAGTAGAGAATACCATTACGCCTAATGCATACATGTAATGATTTGCAAACTGTAAAGAAAATTACATATACCAAATTATATATATATATATATATATATATATGTATGTATGTATGTATGCATGCATGGTCGTACGAAAAATTATATGATATATGTATGGTCATATAATAAATTGTATTATATATGTATAACGTGTATAGTACGTAGTAGCGTAAAATATGTTTGAAATGAAAAAAAATGAATGAAAAACACAAATGAAAAGAAAAAAAATCATAAACCCCTAAACCATCCCCCAAAATCATTAGCCCCGGTTGGTGACACCGGGACTAAAGGTCCCTAGCCCCGGCGCGCGCAAGCGGCCACGTGGAGGGACTCTAGTCCCGGTTGGTGTCACCAACCGGGAGTAAAGGCCCTCCAACCCCAGCGCGCGCAAGCGGCCACGTGGAGGGACTTTAGTCCCGAATCGTGGTCAACTGGGACTAAAGGTTTAGTCTCGATTTATTAGTCCTGATTGGCGACCCGAGACTAAAGACCTTCGCTAACCAAGACTAAAACCCGTTTCTCCACTAGCAAACGTTCTTCCCGCTGCGTCCGATGCCAATCTTGCTTTGGCACCAATTTATAGCTTCTCTTCCCTTTATGGTATCCTTGTCCACAGCACGGCAGATCACTGTCCAAACCTCTCACGTGAACACACGGTCAAGAAGTTATATATTTTTCTTGTAGGTTTTGCATGTTTTTGTTATGAAATGGTGAAGAAAATAAAGTTACTTTTTTTCAACCCAAAAGAGAATGGGATAAAGGTAAAACCCATGTCCACGAGCAGCACATGCGTCGCGTGTGCATGAATGCAAGCTCGAAACCAATGGATCAATCGATACGCATTACATGCACGCACTGGAGGCGCATGAGCTGCACTTACTGCCAGCACTAGTACGCGAGCGAACGGGAACCTCGTGATGCGACGCCCACGTCGGCCATGTTGGCCCGCGACGGCATCCACGTCGGCACCCTCCCTCCCTCCCTCCGTTTCAAATTTTTTCCTTCCGTTCTCTGGTTGGCCGCGCCCCGTTTGTATATATAATAGGCCGTTCGTTCTGCTTCCCTCCTCTCGCTGGCTCCGAGGAATTCTTCTTGCGGATGCGATCGCCGGCCAACTGATCCGTCCCGGAGGCGAGGGTTTCTGATAGCTCGACGCCGGATTGGTCCGTTCCCGGAATCGGGGAGAGTTTTTGTATCGGGGGTGTCTGGCTTTCCGGGGAACGCGCCACAGGTGTTCGACGGAATTCCCATATGCCGAGCGGGGGTAGGCGGCGGCCGCCGTGGACGTCGCCGAGGGGCGCGGCGGAGGCGGTACTGTCGAGGTGGATCCCATGCACCCCCGCTGGATCTGCAGGTTCCGGGAACCACGTCACTCCGCCCTGGAGCGCCGGCTTCTGCTCCTACCGCGTCACCCCGCCGGTGAGCGGCGGCGGGTGTTCCCGGCCGCCGAGGGCGCCACCGGCGGTCGATTCCCCATACCTGAGGGCGAAGCAGGCGCAGGTAATAAGATCTAGCACCACCATCAGGTGCAATTTCGTCCTTTTTTGGGTCCAAAATTGAGCGCTATATCTATCTGGTTCTGGCCAACAACAATCAGGCTGGCCAAATAGATGCAATTCTTCAGGTTAATTTTGGAACTGGAATTCAGGAGAGAACTTGGTTTGCTCCTAACATGTCCCCCCAGTATACTAATGATAATAGTTAGTGCTATCTCCTTGACTTGCACAGTTGCATGTGAAGCTCAAATGCCACCAGGCTGCCTCAATTGTAAGTCTACAGCGCTCATTTGCGAAAAACCGTTGGCATCCATTTTCCTGGGGCCAAATGCCAATAAGCATGCATCAAGGGCCTGAGTCAGTTCATTGAATTTTGTCTTCAATGAATCTATCATTGTCTTGTTAGTTGCATTGTAATGTATTCTGCAATAACTGCAGCTTGCTGAATCTTGTGAGATGCTAAAATCCACAAAATCCTAGAGTAGTATATGAGAGAAGGATGCAGTAGCTTTGAAGCTTAGTATTTTTCCAATGAAAAACCATTATATGGCTGTTTCACGCCATCTACAGTTGTATCAGGATATCTGTTAACTGCACAAAAATAGAGAAATATGAAAGTAGACTCCCTGGCATAATAATAATTTGGGAAAAAACGACATTAACCTAAGGTGGCACGAAAGTTTTGCCCTTCTACATATGTCTCCGTGAGTAGGTATTCTATTACCGGAAGTCTGTAGTAACAAAAGATTATATCAAAACGGTTTGGCAAGATGTGATGGTATATTGCACTATGTTTGTGTGTAACTAGTAGTCGTAACAGGTGCTCTTCTGCCTGATGGCCTGAAGTGCTTCTGTGCATTACATGCGGTTAGACAGTGTATTTTTTTTATCTGTGGCGCTTAAAGACTTGTGAACCAATCAAGATGCATTTACAACTTGATCATAAAAGCTTTCGTAAGATAAGCTTGCATTTCTCTTTGTTTCCTCACTTTGTTTCTATTATTCCAGTTAATTGAAAAGGATCCAAACAAGGCAGTTCCATTGTTCTGGGCAGCTATTAACAGTGGTGAACGAATTGAGAGTGCACTGAAGGATATGGCTACTGTACTGAAACAAGCAAATCGGGCTGAAGAAGCCATCGAAGCGATAAGATCCTTCCGTGACCGTTGTCCCGATGAAGCTCAGGAGTCACTTGACAATATTCTTCTTGACCTATGCAAGGTATCTCGGTCCTGTAAATTTACATATATAAGCTAAACCTTTCTTCCGAAGCCCACTTTTGAGGTTTTATTATACTAGTAGATCCTGAACACATTTAATATATTGCGCAAACCCATACGAGAAGTTCATCAGCTAAAATCCATGCTGCATCTGTGTATGAATAGTTAGCCTATTATTGATATAAATCTTGTCTGTGTTAAACCAGAAATGTGGTAGGACAAAAGAGCAGATTGAAATGCTGACAGTGAAGCTGAGAATAGTTGATGAGGATCTAGCTTCTGGCCGGTGGAAAGCAAAGCTGTCTAAATCTCATGGAAGAGTAGTCTATCTCTCTCTGAGGGATGAAAAGGCAAGGTATTAAAAGTCTTCCGTACATCTTCATTTGTCCCACAAACGCCATTCTAAGGTTCTGCTTTGTCATGAAGGTTGTTGGGTAACCTCGCCTGGGCATATATGCAGTCTGAAAACTATGAGGAGGCTGAAATGCTCTACAGGTATATCTATATTGGTGATGGACTTGTTAAGCTGATATGGGTTTCATTAGACATGATATATTATCTTGAAATTCTCAATCCTTTTGTTGGTGCTATTTGTAAGAATAAGTAAATATTATGGCACCATTGTACTCCCTCCATTGAGATATACACACCCTCGAATTTTGAGCCTAAATTTGGCCATGAATTTTACTAACAAAATATGAATTGTATGCCACAAAAAGTAAATCATTGGATTCGTAGTCGAAAGAGGTTTCCAGCGGAATAACTTTTATGGCATACAACTCATATTTTGTTTGTCAAATTCAAGCTTGAAATTTGAGGGGGGCTTTTATATTTGACGGAGGGCATAGTTGCTCAGTCAGCATCAAGGATACAGAAATGACTTGTGTCAGCACTGATAAATGCTGATACTAGTACAAGTGGACCCTGTGTTTCTGTCATAACCTCATGCATCATTTCCAGTAAAGCTCATTCAACTAAACCAGCTGCTACTGTCTTGGCGCTTGCAGGCAAGCTCTTGCTATGGAAGCTGATTATAACAAAGAGTGTAATCTAGCCATCTGCTTGATGAAGATGGGAAAGGTAGCAGAAGCTAAATATATTCTCCAACCTATACCTTACAACTGCAATGATGAAAACCATGTGAGATCTTTTGCACGGGCTACTGGAATGCTTAGGGAACTTGAGACACAAACACTCCCTTCTCCCGTAACTCAGATGAAGTCTAAAGATTCACAGATTTTACTTGCTGCTGATGTGGAGAGTCTTGAATATCTTCATCCAGAAATATTCTCTAGTTCTTCAACCCAACTGAATTATGAAGAACTGCAAGCTTCAGTTTCGGTGGATACAAAGAAGCCTGAGGATTGCAACTCACAAGTGCTTCCATCTCCAATCACCCAGTTGAAGCGTAAAGGACCACAAATCATGGTTGCTACTGATGGAGGGAAGAATGGACAAAGTCTGCAGGAGTGCCATGATCTTTCAAGACTGTTCAATGATGCTGCCACACCACAGTCTCAACTTGAGAAACTACGAAAGCGGCTGGTAAAAAAGGACAGACCAAATATCAGCACACAGAATCATGTTCAAACTCCTAGCTCAGCTGAATGCCTGCGAAACCCTAATGGCGCCATCAATGCTAGTGAGAATCCTGTGCAAGAGGGGAAGGGTTTTGTTGATGGTTGTAGAAAAACGTGGGCTGACATAGTGGAGGAGGATGAACAGCAACTGGGCGATTGCAAGAACACTACGGCACAAGGTGAGAGTAGCAAGGATGCAAGTGAGCAGAGGGATAAAACATCCTCATCTTCTCAAGGAGGAAGCAGCACCCTCAAAACCCCTGTTGCGAGTGTCCGGCTACAAAGTTCCTCTGCAGGTTCATGGCGTCGCAATGACTCCAGAATGTTGACAGATGAGAACGTGAACGGGAATTTTGTCAGGACAGCTCCAGCGTGGAAGCAGCAGAAGGTTCAAGATAACAGCAATCGAGTCTGCCAAATGCTTAGCACAATGCATCTCAACAAGAAAGCTCAAGGCACCGAGCAAACACCATGGAGAAGCAGCGCAGCTCAGCGTTCACTTTTCCACGGTCATGTACCGTCTGGTGACAACGGACACTCTCAGGGTTCCAATCACACCGAGGCCACTAACCGCTGGCCTAAGAACGCGGCGAGCACAAAACCGTGGAAGCCACAGAACCGCTTGCGGGTCTTCCAGGAAATCACAAATGAGATGAAGCCAAATGTTGCATAGCTGCATATTTATTCTTCACTCACTGTTGATGTAATTTTTTATTTTTTTTGCGGGGGATGTAAGTTCTTACTAGTAAGTAATTGTTTCCCACCAGAGATGGGAAGAGCATTAGATTGGAGTGCCAACGGCTCAAAGTAAATCAATGCAGCAATCATGTAGAGTTAAGGAACTCGCTGAATATCGTCAATGGCCCATATTATTCTTAAGAAATCACACTCTCTTCTTCAGATCCAAGTAGATACTGTATCTTTTCATCTGCATGTATATATTTTTCGTTTGTCACCCCAAGTAATAACCTGTAAAAGAGGGCAAGTGTAAAACACTACTAGGATTTTTCCTTTTGCAGGAGTGCTCACTGCTGCTTACCATGCATATACTACTAACACTAGCGTCCTTGTACCTTTTGGCACTACTATTTAGATGTTACTGCGTGGCTCATTTGCTGAGCGCATGTGGTTTCTTGTGCTGCATGCATGCATGGCTAGACATCTCCTGCGTGATGGGCTGCAAGATCCAAGCCTTTGCAGAGACAAGCAATGGCAAATGCATGCAGTTCACTGACCGAGCTACCATGCACCTGCATCGATCTGCATAGTGCTTTGCCCTCCATGGCATTTTCTAGCTTGTCCACACACTGGAGTCAGGTGGATTCCTCCCACTGCATCCACTGAGGGTGCTAACATGGCGTGCTGTGCCGCAGCAATGGCAGCCTTGAGCCCTTCACCTCATCCTGACCTGCACGCTGAGACGCCAGCTAAGCCGCCTCCGTCGGCATTGTTCCGTTGCATGCTCCAACCAATTCGTCCAAAAATAAATAAACTGACCTGCCGGCCGAGGTTGTCGATGGCGCCAGCTAACCCTAATGTGGCGCGACGTGTCCCGATGACACTACTGGGTTCAATGCAACAACATGTCCGCCCATTTAGGGTTTAGGGTTCAATGCAACAACATTTGCCTCAGGTTGTCGATGCCGCCAGCTAAAGGGATGTGGCCTCGCCTGGGTTGACGCTGTATATGTGGCATGTTTGTGCACTAAGCTGTTCACCTAATAAAAGCTTAAACGAGAACACAAAGCCGTCGCCATCTGTCAAGTCTCCGAATAATTCTGGTGCATGATTGGTCACAAGTTGCTTATGCCTACATGTAGATATATGTGTAGGATTTTGATAACCAACGAACGCCAGATTTTTAAGCATGGCAAAATGAACGTTTTTGTATGGAAATTATGTTGTCGCGAGGATGAAAAATTTCTTTTGCAAGCATAGCATGAGAAATCCGCCATGTTCAGATTTTTGTCAGGATTTGCCAGGCTTATTGACGAAAAGTGTCGTCCCCGCGACAACATAAATTGTCATGAAAAACATTTGTTTTGCCATGCTTGACGGCAGTTTTTTTTACATTGTCCTATGTGTGTGCATTGGCATCCATTACATTAGTGGTCTACGTGTATGTGGTATGGTTTCTCTAGAACATATGCTCTGAGATAAAGGTCCAAAGCATGCAGTAGCAATAGTCAGTCAGCTAGCCGACCATGACCTGCGTCGCCCGCCGATGACTATTTCAGGCGAGTGCTACATGGGGGAGCTGTTCATTGTTCGTTCAAGTAGATCAATCATTGGAGTCATGGAGGGAGAAATGGATTCACGTGCCCACGGCGATTACTCTAGGCGTCCAAAATATGAATACAGAACTTGTTAGTTTTTTGTTCCGATAGCAGTCCGTTGCCTGCCCCTATGGAGATGCAATAACAATAGTTGGTTCGTTTTGTATTTTACTTTAGTGATCTTTACTGAACCATGTACTGAACACTATGGCGGTTTCTTTAATGAAAATCGGTGTGGAGACAGATATATTTTTCACAGATCTTACACCCTATGTTCCTAAATATCCCTCCATTCTAATTAAAGTAAATGCTATTTAGAATTTTAACTGTTTGAACACTAATACATGCATAAGGTAACTATTTGCACTTGTCATATTAAACATAAACAATTAATAAGTAGGCTATCATCAAAAGTATTTTATTTCCCTTTTCTTACTAACACGAGCTATAGAAAAAGTGGTCAAACCTATCTCTTGGAACCTGCGCCACCAAAAAAGGAAGAAAGTATGGCCTACGCTGCTACTCTATGGATAAAGTTTTTAATTTGATGCAGGAAGCGCCATAAAGATCAAATGGTGTATGGAAGTAAAGGAAACCGGAAGTATAGTACTACTGAAAAAAATAATGTGATTCATGCCCGATTACAATCATGTTTTTCTTTTTCTTTTTTGAGGATCGATTACAATCAAGTTAACAGAACTACTTCACGGACGATTTCTTGTTGAACGACACATGCACGATAGCTAACCCAAGCGCCTACGGCTGTTCAGGCTTGCCAATGGATGGTGCGATAAGCCATGTCCTCCAAATTTCGGCTTGCAAAAGGCTCTTTTCCGTCTTTGTGCGACTAGGGCAGAAACTGTCTTGTGCAATGAAAATAAAATCAGAAATCAAGTGGGTAGAAGTGTGAATGTCATAAAGTCTATACATATATGGAACATCTGGAACTGTTCATCTTCTAGCCCTTCAAACTAGGTTGGGCTCAACTTCCGGGACTGGGAGGCACTGGTTCTCGAAGACCTGAAATGATTAGCGGATTCTCCGATATTTGCCGGCTATCAAAGTGATATTTAGCCATAACCGGGGAAAATTTAACCCTGACAATATAACTTGATGCTAAGTAGTCGAACTGCAAAAATGTTTTCCATTTAGGAACAGAGGGTGTGCAATGTAAGATGTCCTTGTCATCCAGAAGATTTGAGGAAGCTAGGGAAACACTAATTTACTTGCTTGCTCATATATACTCCACGATTTGCATTGGTCAATACATATACATAAAATCACCATTTTCATTACTAGCATGCACAAATATGGCTGTTGAACAAATAATAGTTAACCGTATTAACATATACATTGAGATAAAATAACATGTATAGCTGGCACATCGAAGAAAACCAATTAAAATATGATTGGTATCTTTTCCCGCTGATAATTTATATAGCAGATCAAGGGGGGAAACTATATGAAGTTATGCATGAACATCATCAAGCGCCATGGAGAGAACTGATTTCTTAATAGGGAAGACAAACAACAATGAAACTAACTAGGAGAGGAGAGGGAGGGGGAGAGGGAGAGGGTTCGATTTCGATATGCTTGGATCCGTGCACGCCATCCATCGCAGGCAACCTCATTGCGAAGGTGTTGCTCTGGATGAGTGGCATACAGGGAGCCAGGCACATCATATCATATCCCAGTTACGCTAGCTTCATCACCTTTCCAATATTACCGCCATGGCTATCACATACTCGAGGAACGGAGCTAGCAGTGGCTAGTAGCCAGTACACGGAGACTGCATTCATGCTCCATTTAATGATATGACGATTGATGCATGTACTGTCACTAGCTTAGCTGAGAATGAGATGCATGATATATTTGTATGAGAGATGCATTCATATCTGTCTACAGCAAAGTGAGAGCGGGGAAGATAGCTGATGGGGAACACATCATGCGGTGAAGGGAGGGGGGCTATACATATAGGTCTAGGCCGTGTGTGCTGGGAGGAGGATATCTGGATGTGTGTGTGTGTGTGTGTGTGTGTGTGTGTGTGTGGCGTGAGGCAATGGGGTGAACGAGTTAATGCATAACACATAGAACTTGAGAATAAATTGGTATAATGCACCGTATAGTTGCTTACATTGTCACACACTCTTACCTCCATAATAATACTATTTTACCAAATAAATTTTGTCCCTTTATGTATCTCTGATGTTTTATTTCTATATATTTTCCTATATATGTTATATTTAGAGCATCTCTAACCGATCCTTTATAATGCTTCAGAGGAGTAAAAATAATGTTTTTCCTCCTCGAAACCGCACCTAGGTGATCCCTCATAAACATAGAGGAGTATAATTTTACTCTAGGGGCCTCTTGATAATTAAATATACTTGGCCGCAGTCACATGGAGTAAAAATTTCCCTTGCTTCGAATACGCGCCTGCATCTTTCATTCTGTCCGTGCCGCCGCGCCCAGCCTCCGATTTCCGCCGTTGCACCCCACCGCCCCCTCCCTCCTCGTCTCAGTCCGTTGTGGCCCACCCCATCGTCGAGCTCCAGCAAGTCACCAAGATGGTGTGGGCTGACCACAAAAGCACCGCTTGTCATCGAGCTCCAACAAGTTATTGATGGACATAGAGAACAATGCACTATCAAATCTCATTCCGGCGTGGTGCTAATCCCACTGCACGCCTCTCCGTGAGTCGACGTGACAATGGCTCTGGTAAACCTTTCTCTTGAGGCGATGAACAAGGTACAAATCGCATGAGCGGGCCACATGTCAACGCCCGTCTAGGTGCTCTACTCAGGTATCTCAGCTCTTAAGGTGCGCTAGCATGTGGCCGATGCACTCTTTGTCCCCGCGCTAAACGAGGAGAACGGCGCCGCCATCAGCTTGCTAGCACGGTGCCTTCCCTTCCAGACCTCCCCTCGTGCTGTCCAAGGTGTGCTGATCTCGCACGGTGAGCTTTGACAACGCCTACTTCCCCGCCATCTAGCAGTGTGCTGGTCTCGCGCATTGAGTTCTGACGATGTCATGCACACGTTTGGGGGGGGGGGGGGGGGGTGTTCTTTTTGAGGGTACATGGTGCCTGCTAGCTAGGCGACGCGGAGGATCACGAGGTGGAGCATGGTGAGGCACGCTGTCTTGTGGATGACAGCCACCGTCGCCGTTGCTGCGCTCATTCATCGTTATCCTACAAATCATTCCACGGGAACGCCATTAACGTGGTGCTTAGGGCTGGAACCTGATGATGGGCAACTCATGTCTTGCCAGATTCGTTCGGGCTTGCCTCTTCGGACAGGTTTGAGCTTTGTTTTCTAGCCCCAAAGTATATTCGGTCCGGGATCGTGCTTTCGTTTTTCCACTTTTCGGGCCGGCTTTCGGGCTTCGAGCGAGGCTTATTTTATACATAACAGCATTGTGAAACAACATTCGGGTCGGGTTTTCAGGCTTCATGCCTATATTCGGGTCGGGCTCGAGCTTGAGGAAGTATGTGTTTTCGGGCTTCAAACTGTGTTTGGGCTTGAAGCTTGGGGTCTGGCTTTATCAATTCTGACGTGAAACCCGACCTGACCCGACGTATGAACAGATTTACTCATAGCTCTTGTAAACCGTCCGATTATAGCACACAATTACATGTAGCATTTACACAACTGCGGACGCCCGCCCGCTACTTACCGGCGCCGGTTGGTTGTGCGATGCAAAGCCACATGATTGAGAACCTCGTTCTAGTTTGTATGTGTGTTGCATGGCACATGCTCGATAAAATGCATAAGCCAAATATAAATTATAGGGAGTTGAGATGAAGGGATCGGCTAGAACTCGTTTTTTTAGAGAATAAAATATAATAAGTTAAATAAGAAGGGACCGTTTGCTCCTCTAAATTATGTTAGAGATGCTCTTACAACAGCCATTGTCGAGCACGGAACTCCCTCCAACCATTTCTCTCGGTTCCATGTGCTAGTGTGTATATTTACATCCTCTAAACTGCGTATGTCAGTGTGTGTATATTCCCCTGACATATTTTTTGGTACTGTTGTAGAATTTCGCAAAAAAGAAAGGTGCCTTGGTAGACCGCTAAGTACTACGAGTAGCTAGCAGGCGACAGCAATGTAATGCCTGCCAACTACACTGGCGGTCATGTTCTTGTTACCAACATAACGATATTATAATATGGAGGAACTACCTAATAACTACCCCAGTAAAAAATAATTAGCCAATAACAATTTGTTCGGAAAAGGAACCTTTACTGTCGTGAGAACGAGCCTGACAATAAATGGTACGGATACGAATGGAAAGGGCAGAGTCCTAGCTACGGCGAGAGTGTACACACAAATGTATGAGTTCAGGCTCCTCTCGTGGAGGTAACAGCCCTACGTCTCAGTGTTCGGAAGCTTTTGTCGAGTGGAATGTAGAGATTACAATAATTTTCTTAACCCTTGTGCATGAGGAGAGGAGCGGCTTATATAGAGTTCGCTGCCCCTTATAATGGTCCCGCATCAATGGGTCTGGTCGTGGGGTGTAAAGTCTGCCGTTACAGGTAACGTACATAGTAAAAGCTATTAAGGGCCATTAAGCCAGCGTCTGCCCGTTGGGCTCTTGATGATGGCTCCTGGTCTTCTGGCGTCGAGTGAAGCGGGGTCTATCGAGTGACACGCGACTGCCGAGTGAGAGTGGGAGTCTCCGAGTGGATTACTGTCGAGTGACTTTGAACGTCTCCAGGGATCCACTCGGAAGTTCATGCTTGATCTTCAAGTCCTCCTATGTGGTGTCCTTAGGTAGGGTATGTGGGCATTGCCTAGGACCCTACCATAGGTATATATCCTCGTCATTAGCCTCCGAATGGATCGGGGTTTGAGTGGTGGAAGGAGGTATCAACGTAGACCTTGAGTTAGTACATTAAATCCTCCGAATGATATTTGGGATTTCAATGGAACTTGCGTCGATTGAACTCTGAGCATTAGCGTTCATTCAGGATCGACACGCAAAATCTTCCGAATGATATTCGGGCCTTCAACGAAATTTACGTCGATTGAATTCTTCTCCGCTCGCTTGGATCCATTCAGACTTAAAAGTGTCCGAGTGAATCGAGCGCATCTTGGGAAGGTGACGGGTCGGTCTGACGTGCCCGGATTCTCCGGGATACGAAAATTTGGGAAGCGCGCACGCGCGGAGATGACGCCATGATCAGGGCAAGTGGAGGCACGATGCCTCGATTCTCGCGCCGGTTATCTTGCCACGCACTGGGCGCCGTCAGCGGTTGGCATGTGCGGTTATCTCGCAGGCCCATCGGTCAGTGAGACACTCGGCAGCATATAAAGCATCTTGAGCCGGGGATTGCACAACACCTTCCACCGATTCTCCCTCTCTTCCTCCGCCTCCTCTGCTCCCCAACGTAGCACACCGCTCTCCTCCGACCAGAGCCGCCGCTCCGATGACGAAGAACGCGACGGAGAAGCTGGAGTGCGCAAAGAAGGGGACGTCGAAGCTCAAGGGCAAGAAGCCCTCGACCGCTCGGTTCACCGCGCCCGCGGGGTGGATGCAGGGGGATTTTCTCCCCTCTGTTGTCACTCATGCCGACCTCGAGGGTCTAGTCTCCGATGGGCTAGTGGCGGACGGCGCCTGGAGGCTACCGGGGGAGGAGCGCGAGCCGGAGCTGCGCGACGTAGAGCGGGTTCTTCTCCTCTCCCATGTAGAAAGAGGTTTCTCCATGCCACCCCACCCATTCTTCTGGGGATTTCTGAATTTCTTTGGTGCGCAGCTGCATCACTTTCCGCCGAACACCATGGCGTACTTGTCTGCATTCGTCACCTTGTGCGAGTGTTTCCTGGGGTGCTCTCCCCATTGGGGGTTGTTTAAGCATCTCTTCACGGTCAGATCATAGACTGTGAAGAAAATCCTTGCCGCCGATGGGAAGACTCACGTGCTCCAGTTGTGTGGAGGTTTAGGGGTCCAGAAAAGGCAACGTAGTTCCTTTCCTGCCATTAATCTTCCCGAGTCCGTCCGAGGCTGGCAGTCGACCTGGTTCTACTGCAAAGATGTAGCGCCACCCAATATGTCGACTAGTCTTCCCCCGTTTTCACCCGACCGACCCGCTGCCCCCAAGTCCTTGAAGGTGACTGACGAGGAGCATGTCCAAGTAGGTATCTTAGTTGAGGCAGTGGTTCAGCTGATCAGGGGCGGGGTGACAGGCATGGATTTGCTTGAAACGTTCCTTGGTCGACGTATTCAGCCACTCCAGGCCAGAGACCATACCATGTGGCACTACGCAGGTCCGGGGGACTTGACCAGGATGCATCCAGAAGAAGTCACACAGGAGTCTGTCGAGCAGTGGCTTCGAAGCATCACTGGGGCTTGCGACAACCCCTCGGGAGCCAAGAGGATCCGGCCTTACTCGGCTGAAAACCCACCGAAGAACCTGGTGAGACATGTGATGTCGACTGATACATATACACCATCGAGTGACGTACTGGCTTGTAGTGTGACTCTCTTGTTTGAATTATGCAGGAATGGACGAACATGCACTCGCCTGTTCCCAACGGGAACCATGTGCATGACGGCGTGGTGAGCGAGGGCGGCATCATGGACGGCGACGGACTTTCCTACTCTGAGGATGAATATGAAGATTCCAGCGAAGAGGAAGGAGTCGAGTCGCCCCCTCATCGCGAAGGCCGCACTAAGGTCCTCCATGACCCGACAGCTACTGAGGACAAGGCCCCGTGCCCAAGCGAGAAGAACCCAAAGCGAAGCCGCCCCTCAACTGTCGAGTCGAATGAAAGACTAGCCAAGTAGCCCAAGCAAGCCACCTCCAAGCCTCGCAAAGCACTACCCCATATGAGGGTGGCCGTACCTGTCGTCTCCACGTAAGTGTTCATTTCTGAATTGTTCTGTCGACTAAAGTCTTGAGTTATATCTGAGTGAAAGCTGTCTAATCCACCAGAGCTGCAACATCTGTGACCTCGCCTTGTCGAGATGAAGAGGACGCAATGGATGTTGATACCGCTGACGCTGCCACTTCTCATAGAGGTAAGAAAGTTGTTAGTTTGTCCTAATAGGACTCGACACATGCTGGTGTTGATGCTGTCGGTTGTTGTAGAGGTCATTCAAGTGGAGGACAATGAGGGGCCGCTGGACACTTCGCGCGCTCGCACCTGAAGTGCGTCATCGTCGCAAGCACCTCAGCGGTCAACTGCGGAGTCTTCCCAGAGGAGAGGTGACTCGACGTGACCCAGGGTTGAGCCTACAATGCCTCTGTCGCATGCTCCTCCAACCGTCTCGACCGTCATGATGTCGACCCCGACCGGACCTCTTCAGGCTGCCTCAGCTGCTCCAGCGACTGCGCCGACCCCACCTGCGACGGCCTTCCCTCTACATTGCACCCCGGAAGACCAAACCGGAGCTGCAAAGGAAGCCATGATCCAGGCGGAGCAGCTCATGCTGAGGACCAAGGAGGCGTACGAGGCCAGCAAACTGGCTTTTGACGTCAGCGCAGCCCTCCGCACCAATGTCCGAGTAAGTTCGATTGTAAGTCCATTGCCGATTGAATTATTGTCTTTTCTTGGCTGCCGAATACCCACTGGGTGATTGCCGTAGAATGTTTGAACTTCCTCCAGTCGAATAGATCCGATCGTAGTCAAGTAGGACTAGGATTGGTAGTACAGGCAGTACTATTATCGCTCAACATGTCGAGTGTGTTTTCTGACGAGTCACTCGACGGATCGAGAGTTAACCGTCTCAATGGGGGCGCTCTTAGCGCACCCACTGGGTGTAGTCTTCGAGACCGCTATCGATTGCTTGCATCGGCACGGGTCTTAGAGTCTATTGTATACAGGATACACTTTGTCTTCGAATCACACCACTCCATAGATACCTTGCAGGTTTCATGGATATTATTATGAAACCATTATATGACGCTGCATAGGGATTGACTGCACTTCATAGAGTGGGGGAGGTGTGTCGCTCAACGGGTTGAGTGTCACGACAGGGCCGACCTTGTCGAGTGTTTTTTTTCTGACGAGTTACTCGACGGATCGAGAGATAACCGTCTCACTGGGGGCGCTCTTAGCGCACCCACTGGGTGTAGTCCCCGAGACCGCTGTCGATTGCTTGCATCGGTAGGAGTCTTAGAGTCTATTGCATACAAGATACACTTCGCCTTGAATCACACCATTCCACATCTACCTTGAAGGTTTCATGGATATTAATTACAAACCATGATATGACGCTGCATAAGGATAGGCTGCACTCCATAGAGTAGGGTGGGTGCGTCACTCGACGGGTTGAGTGTCACGACATGGCTGACCTTGTCGAGTGTGTTTTCTGACAAGTTACTCGACGGATCGAGAGTTAACCGTCTCAGTGGGGGCTCTCTGAGCGCACCCACTGGGTGTAGTCCCCGAGACCTCTGTCGAGTGCTTGCGTCGGCAGGGGTCTTAATAGAGATAGCTTTTTGTTTGAATTTGTTACCGCGTGCGGAGCGCCAGAGCCACTCGATGTGTCGAGTGGACTTTCTTTTTGAATTCTTCCAACATGGGCATTCGCCGGTCTTAATAACTCAGTCGACTGTCCAAGAACTCCTTGCTGATTGAACTCCTGTCTTTTGTTGGTTCCAGACAGCTTGCGAACTTGGGACGCAGTACAAGGAGATGGAGGAGGAGAAGAACCAATTGCAGGTGGACTTGGCAGTTGCCAACAACGCCCTGGAACGAGCATGTGCTGAGCTGAAGTCTCTGGGAGGTAATAAGTGCCGACTGTCAGCATTCCCATCTTCCCCTTTTCATGTTTTGAACCGAGTGCCCTTGCTCGAACAGACGTGCGCAATGAAAACCGACGACTCCAAGCGTGACTCAACAATGTTGTTTCTTTAGATTCCATGAAGAGTGCACTGGAGGAGAAGGACAAAGCACTTGCTGACGCCCAACAAGTCGCCAAGGACAAAACTGAAGCTGCAGAGCAGAAGTTGGCTGCCATCCAGAAACTGGAAGAGAAAAACGCCAAGCTGAAGCAGGAGCGTGCGGATCTTGTCAAGAAGGCCGAGCAACTAACCAAGAGGAGCAATGGCCTGGAGAGGCATCTAGGCGAATTCTTGAGGAAGATGTATCTTCTATTCGACGGTGAGTATTTCTTGTCGACTGACATTTGCAATAAATTTTTGAGGGTTGCAGTTCACCAATTCCCCTTCTTCAAGAGAATTCTGCTAGGACTTTGAAAAGGAAACAAAGGAGATTGAGCCCATGCTTGACCCCACCAAGTCACCAGTTGCTGATACGGTGGCGATGAACATGCTGCGGCTTAACTTTCGGCTCCAGGGTGCCCAGGCCTATATCGCTTGACTAAAATCTGTCATGGAAAGAATCGACAAGGAGCTATGGCCTGAGGACACTCTTCAGCTCGACCTCAACTCCATGATGGCTTGCCTGAACGAACTTCCCAGTAGAGTGCAAGCTTGGAAAAAAATCTGCTGCTCATTGCGGGGCCGACATGGCGTTGTCTCTAGTCAGGGTCCATTGTAGGGACGTGAGGGAGGAGAAGCTAAAGGACCTCCAAGTGGTAAACACGAAGAAACTCCAATTCGAGGACTTCACGGAAACCTTCATCGAGGAGGCCACAGAATTGCCGACGGCATCGACCTGGATACTTTTGTCGAGCCCGCCAGTCCGTCGCCTGCCTAGAAACTTGAGTCTTTGGAAAAACAATTAAATTTGCCTCGGTATGCCGAGTGGAACTGTATCTCTTAAAACTTTATTCAGGCCTTAGGCCTGAGCACATTTGCTTCTGCACAAGATGTTTATCCGTGGTTTTATCCTTTGGATTTTGCTCGCGTTTTGGCTTTCAATTGTCTGTTCGACTGCTTTTGTTTTTAACTTAGGCGAAGTGCTTTCACAGCCAAGCCCCCGAGTGTGAGGATCGCTCGTCACTCGGAGTATTTTGAACTTGGGCGAATGTCGATTCACATCTAAGCTGTCGAGTGGATGGATTACTATCCACTCGACGAGGTTTTTAACTTAGCCGAAATGTATTCGTAGCTAAGCCCCCGATCGTGAGGATCGCTCGTCACTCGGAGTATTTTGAACTTAGGCGAATGTCGATTCACATCTAAGCTGTCGAGTGAATGGATTACAATCACCTCAACGAGGTTTTTAACTTCGACGAATTGTATTCGCAGCTAAGCCCTCGAGCGTGAGGATCGCTCATCACACGGAGTATTTCGAACTTAGGCGAATGTCAAATCGCATCTAAGCTCTCGAGTGGATGGATTACGACCCAGTCGATGAGTTTTTTAACTTAGGTGAATTGTATTCGCAGCTAAGCCCCCGAGCGTGAGGATCGCTCATCACTCGGAGTATTTCGAACTTAGGCGAATGTAGATTCGCATCTAAGGTGTCGAGTGAATGGATTGCCATCGTCTCGACGAGTTTTTTAACTTAGGCGAATTGTATTCGCAGCTAAGCCCCCGAGCGCGAGGATCGCTCATCACTCGGAGTATTTCAAACTTAGGCGAATGTCGATTCGCATCTAAGCTGTCGATTGAATGGATTACCATCGGCTCGACGAGTTTTTTTTAACGTGGCGAATTGTATTCGCAGCTGAGCCCCCGAGCATGAGGATCGCTCATCACTCGGAGTATTTCGAACTTAGGCGAATGTCGAATCGCAGCTAAGCTGTCGAGTGGTTGGATTACGATCCAGTCGACGAGTTTTTTAACTTAGGCGAATTGTATTCGCTTCTAAGCCCCCGAGCGTGAGGATCGCTCATCACTTGGAGTATTTTGTAGTTAGGCAAATGTCGATTCGCATCTAAGCTGTCGAGTGAATGGATTACCATCATCTCGATGAGTTTTTTTAACTTAGGCAAATTGTATTCGCAACTAAGCCCCCGAGCGTGAGGATCGCTCATCACTCGGAGTATTTTGAACTTAGACGAATGTCGATTTGCATCTAAGCTGTCGAGTGAATGGATTACCATCGTCTCGACGAGTTTTTTAACTTAGGAGAATTGAATTCGCAGCTAAGCCCCCGAGCGTGAGGATCTCTCATCACTCGGAGTATTTCAAACTTAGGCGAATGTCGGATCGCAGCTAAGCTGTCGAGTGGATGGATTACGATCCAGTCGACGAGTTTTTTTTAACTTAGGAGAACTCTATTCGCAGCTAAGCCCCCGAGCGTGAGGATCGCTCATCACTCGGAGTATTTTGAACTTAGGCGAATGTCGATTTGCATCTAAGCTGTCGAGTGAATGGATTACCATCGTCTCGACGAGTTTTTTTAACTTAGGCGAATTGTATTCGTAGCTAAGCCCCCGAGCGTGAGGATCGCTCATCACTCGGAGTATTTCGAACTTAGGCAAATGTCGATTCGCATCTAACCTGTCGAGTGAATGGATTACCATAGTCTCGACAAGTTTTTTGAACTTAGGCGAATTGTATTCGCAGCTAAGCCCCCGAGCGTGAGGATCGCTCATCACTCGGAGTATTTCGAACTTAGGCGAATGTCGATTCACATCTAAGCTGTCGAGTGAATGGATTACCATCATCTCGACGAGTTTTTTAACTTAGGCGAATTGTATTCGTAGCTAAGCCCCCGAGCGTGAGGATCGCTCATCACTCGGAGTATTTGGAACTTAGGCAAATGTCGATTCGCATCTAAGCTGTCGAGTGAATGGATTACCATAGTCTCGACGACTTTTTTTTAACTTAGGCGAATCGTATTCGCAGCTAAGCTCCCGAGCATGAGGATTGCTCATCACTCGGATTATTTCAAACTTAGGCGAATATCGAATCGCAGCTAAGCTGTCGAGTGGATGGATTATGATCCAGTCGACGAGTTTTTTAACTTAGGCGAATTGTATTCGCTGCTAAGCACCCGAGCGCGAGGATCGCTCATCACTCAGAGTATTTTGAACTTAGGCGAATGTCGATTCGCATCTAAGCTGTCGAGTGAATGGATTACCATCATCTCGACGTGTTTTTTAACTTAGGTGAATTGTATTCGTAGCTAAGCCCCCGAGCGTGAGGATCGCTCATCACTCGGAGTATTTCGAACTTAGGCGAATGTCAATTCGCAGCTAAGCTATCGAGTGAACGGCTTACCATCATCTCGACGAGTTTTTTAACTTAGGCGAATTGTATTCGCAACTAAGCCCCTAAGCGTGAGGATCGCTCATCACTCGGAGTATTTGGAACTTAGGCAAATGTCGATTCGCATCTAAGCTGTCGAGTGAATGGATTACCATCGTCTCGACGAGTTTTTTTAACTTAGGCGAATCGTATTCGCAGCTAAGCTCCCGAGCGTGAGGATTGCTCATCACTCGGAGCATTTCAAACTTAGGCGATAACGAATCGCAGCTAAGCTGTCGAGTGGATGGATTACGATCCAGTCGACGAGTTTTTTAACTTAGGCGAATTGTATTCGCTGCTAAGCACCCGAGCGCGAGGATCGCTCATCACTCGGAGTATTTTGAACTTAGGCGAATGTCGATTCGCATCTAAGCTGTCGAGTGAATGGATTACCATCATCTCGACGTGTTTATTAACTTAGGTGAATTGTATTCGTAGCTAAGCCCCCGAGCGTGAGGATCGCTCATCACTCGGAGTATTTCGAACTTAGGCGAATGTCGATTCGCAGCTAAGCTATCGAGTGAATGGATTACCATCATCTCGACGAGTTTTTTAACTTAGGCGAATTGTATTCGCAACTAAGCCCCTGAGCGTGAGGATCGCTCATCACTCGGAGTATTTCAAACTTAGGCGAATGTCGAATCGCAGCTAAGCTGTCGAGTGGATGGATTACGATCCAGTCGACGAGTTTTTTAACTAAGGCGAATTGTATTTGCAGCTAAGCCCCCGAACGTGAGGATCGCTCATCACTCGAAGTATTTTGAACTTAGGCGAATGTCGATTCCCATCAAAGCTGTTGAGTGAATGGATTACCATCGTCTCGATGAGTTTTTTTACTTAGGCGATTTGTATTCACAGCTAAGCCCCCGAGCATAAGGATCGCTCATCAATCGGAGTATTTCGAACTTAGGCGAATGTCAATTCGCATCTAAGCTGTCGAGTGAATGGATTACCATCGTCTCGATGAGTTTTTTTAACTTAGGCGAATTGTATTCGCAGCTAAGCCCCCAAGCATGAGAATTGCTCATCACTCGGAGTATTTCAAACTTAGGCGAATGTCGATTCGTATCTAAGCTATCGAGTGAATGGATTACCATCGTCTCGACGAGTTTTTTTAACTTAGGCGAATTGTATTCGCAGCTAAGCCCCCGAGCGTGAGGATAGATCATCACTCGGAGTATTTCGAGCATAGGCGAATGTCGATTCGTATCTAAGCTGTCGAGTGAATGGATTATTTTTTAACTTAGGAGAATTGAATTCGCAGCTAAGCCCCGAGCGTGAGGATCTCTCATCACTCGGAGTATTTCGAACTTAGGCGAATGTCGGATCGCAGCTAAGCTGTCGAGTGGATGGATTACGATCCAGTCGACGAGTTTTTTTTAACTTAGGAGAATTCTATTTGCAGCTAAGCCCCCGAGCGTGAGGATCGCTCATCACTCGGAGTATTTTGAACTTAGGCGAATGTCGATTCGCATCTAAGCTGTCGAGTGAATGGATTACCATCGTCTCGACGAGTTTTTTTAACTTAGGCGAATTGTATTCGTAGCTAAGCCTCCGAGCGTGAGGATCGCTCATCACTCGGAGTATTTCGAACTTAGGCAAATGTCGATTCACATCTAAGCTGTCGAGTGAATGGATTACCATCATCTCGACGTGTTTTTTAACTTAGGTGAATTGTATTCGCAGCTAAGCCCCCGAGCGTGAGGATCGCTCATCACTCGGAGAATTTCGAACTGACGCGAATGTCAATTCGCAGCTAAGCTATCGAGTGAATGGCTTACCATCATCTCGACGAGTTTTTTAACTTAGGCGAATTGTATTCGCAACTAAGCCCCTGAGCGTGAGGATCGCTCATCACTCGGAGTATTTGGAACTTAGGCAAATGTCGATTCGCATCTAAGCTGTCGAGTGAATGGATTACCATCGTCTCGACGAGTTTTTTTAACTTAGGCGAATCGTATTCGCAGCTAAGCTCCCGAGCGTGAGGATTGCTCATCACTCGGAGTATTTCAAACTTAGGCGATAACGAATCGCAGCTAAGCTGTCGGGTGGATGGATTACGATCCAGTCGACGAGTTTTTTTAACTTAGGCGAATTGTATTCGCTGCTAAGCACCCGAGCGCGAGGATCGCTCATCACTCGGAGTATTTTGAACTTAGGCGAATGTCGATTCGCATCTAAGCTGTCGAGTGAATGGATTACCATCATCTCGACGTGTTTATTAACTTAGGTGAATTGTATTCGTAGCTAAGCCCCCGAGCGTGAGGATCGCTCATCACTCGGAGTATTTCGAACTTAGGCGAATGTCGATTCGGAGCTAAGCTATCGAGTGAATGGATTACCATCATCTCGACGAGTTTTTTAACTTAGGCGAATTGTATTCGCAACTAAGCCCCTGAGCGTGAGGATCGCTCATCACTCGGTGTATTTCAAACTTAGGCGAATGTCGAATCGCAGCTAAGCTGTCGAGTGGATGGATTACGATCCAGTCGACGATTTTTTTAACTTAGGCGAATTGTATTCGCAGCTAAGTCCCCGAGCGTGAGGATCGCTCATCACTCGAAGTATTTTGAACTTAGGCGAATGTCGACTCCCATCAAAGCTGTTGAGTGAATGGATTACCATCGTCTCGATGAGTTTTTTTACTTAGGCGATTTGTATTCACAGCTAAGCCCCCGAGCATAAGGATCGCTCATCACTCGGAGTATTTCGAACTTAGGCGAATGTCAATTCGCATCTAAGCTATCGAGTGAATGGATTACCATCGTCTCGATGAGTTTTTTTAACTTAGGCGAATTGTATTCGCAGCTAAGCCCCCAAGCATGAGGATTGCTCATCACTCGGAGTATTTCAAACTTAGGCGAATGTCGATTCGTGTCTAAGCTATCGAGTGAATGGATTACCATCGTCTCGACGAGTTTTTTTAACTTAGGCGAATTGTATTCGCAGCTAAGCCCCCGAGCGTGAGGATAGATCATCACTCGGAGTATTTCGAACATAGGCGAATGTCGATTCGTATCTAAGCTGTCGAGTGAATGGATTATTTTTTAACTTAGGAGAATTGAATTCGCAGCTAAGCCCCGAGCGTGAGGATCTCTCATCACTCGGAGTATTTCGAACTTAGGCGAATGTCGGATCGCAGCTAAGCTGTCGAGTGGATGGATTACGATCCAGTCGACGAGTTTTTTTTAACTTAGGAGAATTCTATTTGCAGCTAAGCCCTGAGCGTGAGGATCGCTCATCACTCGGAGTATTTTGAACTTAGGCGAATGTCGATTCGCATCTAAGCTGTCGAGTGAATGGATTACCATCGTCTCGACGAGTTTTTTCAACTTAGGCGAATTGTATTCGTAGCTAAGCCCCCGAGCGTGAGGATCGCTCATCACTCGGAGTATTTCGAACTTAGGCAAATGTCGATTCACATCTAAGCTGTCGAGTGAATGGATTACCATAGTCTCGACAAGTTTTTTTTAACTTAGGCGAATTGTATTCGCAGCTAAGCCCCCGAGCGTGAGGATCGCTCATCACTCGGAGTATTTCGAACTTAGGCGAATGTCGATTCGCAGCTAAGCTGTCGAGTGAATGGATTACCATCATCTCGACAAGTTTTTTTAACTTAGGTGAATTGTATTCGTAGCTAAGCCCCCGAGCGTGAGGATCGCTCATCACTCGGAGTATTTGGAACTTAGGCAAATGTCGATTCGCATCTAAGCTGTCGAGTGAATGGATTACCATAGTCTCGACGAGTTTTTTTAACTTAGGCGAATCGTATTCGCAGGAAAGCTCCCGAGCGTGAGGATTGCTCATCACTCGGAGTATTTCATACTTAGGCGAATATCGAATCGCAGCTAAGCTGTCGAGTGGATGGATTACGATCCAGTCGACGAGTTTTTTAAATTAGGCGAATTGTATTCGCAGCTAAGCACCCGAGCGCGAGGATCGCTCATCACTCGGAGTATTTTGAACTTAGGCGAATGTCGATTCGCATCTAAGCTGTTGAGTGAATGGATTACCATCATCTCGACGTGTTTTTTAACTTAGGTGAATCGTATTCGTAGCTAAGCCCCCGAGCGTGAGGATCGCTCATCACTCGGAGTATTTCGAACTTAGGCGAATGTCGATTCGCAGCTAAGCTATCGAGTGAATGGATTACCATCATCTCGGCGAGTTTTTTAACTTAGGCGAATTGTATTCGCAACTAAGCCCCTGAGCGTGAGGATCGCTCATCACTCGGAGTATTTCGAACTTAGGCGAATGTCGAATTGCAGCTAAGCTGTCGAGTGGATGGATTACGATCCAGTCGACGAGTTTTTTAACTTAGGCGAAATGTATTCGCAGCTAAGCCCCCGAGCGTGAGGATCGCTCATCACTCGGAGTATTTTGAACTTAGGCGAATGTCGATTCACATCTAAGCTGTCGAGTGAATGGATTACCATCGTCTCGATGAGTTTTTTTACTTAGGCGAATTGTATTCACAGCTAAGCCCCCGAGCATAAGGATCGCTCATCACTCGGAGTATTTCGAACATAGGCGAATGTCAATTCGCATCTAAGCTGTCGAGTGAATGGATTACCATCATCTCGATGAGTTTTTTAACTTAGGCGAATTGTATTCGCAGCTAAGACCCCGAGCGTGAGGATTGCTCATCACTCGGAGTATTTCAAACTTAGGTGAATGTCGATTCGCATCTAAGCTATCGAGTGAATGGATTACCATCGTATCGACGAGTTTTTTAACTTAGGCGAATTGTATTCGCAGCTAAGCCCCCGAGCGTGAGGATAGATCATCACTCGGAGTATTTCGAACATAGGCGAATGTCGATTCGCATCTAAGCTGTCGAGTGAATGGATTATTTTTTAACTTAGGAGAATTGAATTCGCAGCTAAGCCCCCGAGCGTGAGGATCTCTCATCACTCGGAGTATTTCGAACTTAGGCGAATGTCGGATCGCAGCTAAGCTGTCGAGTGGATGGATTACGATCCGGTCGACGAGTTTTTTTTAACTTAGGCGAATTCTATTCGCAGCTAAGCCCTCGAGCGTGAGGATCACTCGTCACTCGGAGTATTTTGAACTTAGGCGAATGTCGATTCGCATGTAAGCTGTCGAGTGAATGGATTACCATCGTCTCGACGAGTTTTTTTAACTTAGGCGAATTGTATTCGTAGCTAAGCCCCCGAGCGTGAGGATCGCTCATCGCTCGGAGTATTTCGAACTTAGGCAAATGTCGGTTCGCATCTAAGCTGTCGAGTGAATGGATTACCATCGTCTCGACGAGTTTTTTAACTTAGGCGAATTGTATTCGCAGCTAAGCCCCCGAGCGTGAGGATCGCTCATCACTCGGAGTATTTCGAACTTAGGCAAATGTCGATTCGCATCTAAGCTGTCGAGTGAATGGATTACCATCGTCTCGACGAGTTTTTGAACTTAGGCGAATTGTATTCGCAGCTAAGCCCCCGAGCGTGAGGATCGCTCATCACTCGGAGTATTTCGAACTTAGGCGAATGTCGATTCGCATCTAAGCTATCGAGTGAAGTGATTACCATCGTCTCGACAAGTTTTTTAACTTAGGTGAATTGTATTCGCACCTAAGCCCCCGAGCGTGAGGATCGCTCATCACTCAGAGTATTTCGAACTTACGCGAATGTCGAATCGCAGCTAAGCTGTCGAGTGGATGGATTACGATCCAGTTGACGAGTTTTTTAACTTAGGCGAATTGTATTCGCAGCTAGGCCCCCGAGCGTGAGGATCGCTCATCACTCGGAGTATTTTGAACTTAGGCGAATGTCGATTCGCATCTAAGCTGTCGAGTGAATGGATTACCATCGTCTCGATGAGTTTTGTAACTTAGGCGAATTGTATTCACAGCTAAGCCCCCGAGCATAAGGATCGCTCATCACTCGAAGTATTTCGTACTTAGGCGAATGTCCATTCGCATCTAAGCTGTCGAGTGAATGGATTACCATTGTCTCGATGAGTTTTTTTAACTTAGGCGAACTGTATTCGCAGCTAAGTCCCCGAGCGTGAGGATAGCTCATCACTCGGAGTATTTCCAACTTAGGTGAATGTCGATTCGCATCTAAGCTATCGAGTGAATGGATTACCATCGTCTCGACGAGTTTTTTAACTTAGGCGAATTGTGTTCGCAGCTAAGCCCCCGAGTGTGAGGATCGCTCATCACTCGGAGTATTTTCAACTTAGGCGAATGTCGATTCGCATCTAAGCTGTCGAGTGAATGGATTACCATCGTCTCGACGAGTTATATTTTTTTTTGAACCTGAGCAAAGACGGATTCGCGAATAGGCCGTCGAGTGAATGGACTGCTATCCACCCGACAGGTTTTTTAACTTAGGCGAAACATGTTTCACAGCTAAGCCCCCGAGTGTGTGGATTGCTCGTCGCTCGGAGTATCCCCAAGTAAATAACTGCACGGTAGGAATCGATGAGGTATTGATGGCAGAGACACAAATTGCATTGATAAAGAACTCTTATTACATCAGAAAACTAATGTCTCATGTGAAAAAAACGTCGAAGAAGGTCTGTATTCCAAGCTCGTGGCTCATCCATTTGCTTCATAAGATTATATAAGTGATAGGCTCCATTGTTTAGCACCTTGGTGACTACAAAAGGGCCTTCCCATGCAGGAGCTAGCTTGTGAGGTCAGTGCTGATTCACTCGGAGCACCAAATCTCCTTCATGGAATGCTCGGCTTCTGACATTCCTTGCATGGAAGAGCCGCAAGTCTTGCTGATAGGCTGTGGTCCGGATCAGAGCCATCTCACGCTCTTCTTCCGGAAGATCTACCCCATCTTGCCTAGCCTTCTCGGATTCAGCCTCAGAATACAGCTCCACTCGAGGAGAGTTGTGGGCCAAGTCACTTGGCAGTATAGCTTCAGCCCCATAGACAAGGAAGAAATGAGTTCGTCCAGTCGACCGATTAGGTGTTGTCCTCAACTCCCACAAAATAGACGGCAGCTCAGTTACCCACTTACCAGCGGCATGATCCAAATTGCGCATGAGACGAGGCTTCAGACCTTGCAGAATGAGACCGTTAGCCCACTCAACTTGCCCATTGGTTTGAGAATGTGCAACGGAAGCGTAATCCACTCGGGTGCCTTGGGAGTTACAGAATCTCCTGAATTCTTCCGAGTCAAAATTAGTGCCATTGTTCGTGATGATGCTGTGGGGAATGCCGAACCGGATAATGATCTCCCTCATGAATGTGACCGCCGTGCGGGAATTCAGCTTCTTGATGGGCTTGGCTTCAATCCACTTGGTGAACTTGTCGACTGCTACCAATAGGTGGGTGAATCCTCCTTTTCTGGGTCGGAAAGGACCGACCATGTCCTTAGCCATTTCATTAGCCCTGTGGCCAATAAAAACCCGCTCGGTATGCTTTAGCGACGATCGCCCTTGAAGATGCATGGTGTCTGCAAGTCCCCGAGTGGATTTCATCAAGAATCATTTGACCTTCCTCGGGTGAAATGCAGCGCTGGGTGACACCAGTCACACTTTCTCTGAATAGCTGATCTCCCATCATAGTGAAAGCCTTGGACCTGCGCACAATCTGTCGAGCCTCTGCTTCATCTTTAGGAAGCTCTTGTCTGAGGATATAGGCTATGTACGGTACAGTCCAGTCGGGAATGATAACTAGCACCTCCATGACCAGGTCAATCACAGCAGGAACATCGACTTCAGTCAAGTCAGAGGAGCTTAAGGTTTGCAGGGGCTCTTCAGTGAAGGGATCCTCTTGAATCGAAGGAGTGTGCAAATGCTCCAGGAACACTCCGTTGGGACAGGCCGTCGAGTGGAACCAATCTTAGATAGCTCATCAGCTGCCTGATTTTTCAGTCGAGGAACATGGTGAAGTTCTAGACCTTCAAATTTCTTCTCCAGCTTCCGAGCTGCATTGCAGTATCCAGTCATAGCAGGGTTTCTAACATCCCACTCTTTCATCACTTGATTCACCACCAAATCTGAGTCGCCATAAACCATCAAGCGCTTGACGCCGAGCGAAATAGCCATGCGCAACCCGTACAAAAGTGCTTCATACTCTGCTTCATTGTTGGAGGAATCAAAGTGAATTTGCAAGACATAGCTGAGCTTGTCGCCTCTGGGGGATATCAGAACAACGCCAGCACCGAACCCATTCAACATTTTGGAGCCGTCGAAGAACATTGTCCAATGCGTCGAGTGAACTTGGATAGGCTGTTGCTGTTCGGTCCACTCGGCCATGAAATCTGCCAATGCTTGGGACTTGATTGCCTTCTTGGCCTCAAATCTGATGTCGAAGTGTCCCAGCTCAATTGCCCATTTAGCCACTCGACCTGATGTGTTGCGATTATTGAAAATCTATGATAAAGGTGCATCACTGACGATTGAGATTGAATGGTCTTGGAAATAATGTGCCACCTTCTTCGCTGATAAGTAAATACCATACACATGCTTCTGATAATGAGGATATCTCTGCTTTGAGGGGGACAAAACTTCTGTGACATAATAAACTGGCCGCTAAACCTTATAGGCTTTGCCTTCCTCTTCTCACTCGACAGTCAGCACTGTACTGAAGACCTGATTTGTGGCCGCGATGTACAGGAGCAAGGGCTCTTTGCTAGTAGGAGCAGCAAGCACCGGCTGGGTGGACAACAGGGCATTGAGTTCAACAAACGCTACTTCGGCTTCAGGAGTCCAGTCGAATGTGTCTGATTTCTTCATTAACAGATACAAGGGCAGAGCCTTCTCACCAAGATGAGAAATGAATCGACTCAATGCCGCCAAGCAACCTGTGAGTTTCTGAACATCGTGCACTCGCACGGGAGTCTTCATACGGGTAATGACGCTGATCTTCTCGGGATTGACATCAATTCCTCGTTCGAAAACGAGAAAACCGAGTAACTTGCCGCCAGGGACACCGAAGGTACATTTATCCGGATTCAGCTGTATGTCGAATCGCCTTAGATTGGCGAATGTCTCAGCCAAGTTAGCCAGCAGGTCGGAACCTTTGTGGGACTTGACCACTATATCGTCCATGTACGCCTCGACATTCCGAGGGATCTGGTCGAGTAAACATTTCTGAATCATGCGCATAAAAGTAGCGCTGACATTCTTGAGACCAAAAGGCATGGTGATATAGCAGAAACACCCAAACGGGGTGATGAAGGCTGTTTTTATTTCATCCGGGCCAAACAGACGGATCTGATGGTACCCAAAATAAGCATCCAAAAACGATAATCGCTCGCACCCCACTGTCAAGTCAAGAATCTGATCTATGCGGGGGAGTGGAAAATGGTCTTTCGGACACACCTTATTGAGATGTTTGAAGTCAATGCACATGCGCAACGACTTATCTTTCTTGGGCACCATCACAACATTCGATAGCCACTCGGAGTGGTAATCTCCCGAATGAACTTGGCTTGCAAGGGACGGGCCACTTCTTCTCCGATTGCCTTGCGCTTCTCAGCCGCGGATCAATGCAAATGCTCCCTGATGGGCTTGGCCTTCGGATCCACTCGCAGATGGTGCTCAGCCAGCTCCCTACGAATCCCTGGCATGTCAGCAGGCTTCCATGCAAAGATATCCCAGTTCTCACGGAGGAACTAGATGAGCTCAGCTTCCTATTTGCTGTCGAGTGTTGTCGAGATATTCGTCAGGGCAGCAGTTGGATCCGTCGGGTGGATGTGCACCTTCTTCGCTTCTCCTGCCAACTGAAATGCCGACTCGGAAGCCGACTTTTTTGCGCAGAGCAAATCAGCAGGGTCAGTGGTTTTCTTGTACTCCTCCAGCTCGACCATGGCCATCTGTTGATCGGCGATCTTAGACCCTTGCTGGAGACACTCTTCGGCCCGCTGTCGATTGCCAGTGACCGTGATAACGCCCTTAGGGACCGACATTTTCAGCTTGAGATACACGTAACATGGTCGGGCCATGAAACGTGCATAAGCGGGTCGACCCAAAATGGCGTGGTAATCACTCTTGAAATCCACAACTTTGAACGTCAACTTTTATTTTCGGAAATTTTTGCTATCTCCGAATGCCACATCCAATGCTATCTGGCCGAGTGACCTGGGCTTATTTCCTGGGATGACCCCATGGAAATGCATGCTGCTTTCATTGAGATGGGGCATAGGAATGCCGATTCCCTTCAGGGTATCTGCATACAGAATGTTCAAGCCGCTGCCGCCGTCCATGAGGACCTTTCTGAGTCGAGTCCCCTGCACAACCGGATCAACTACCAGAGCCTGTCAACTGGGTGTGGCCACATGGGCAGGATGGTCAGTCTGGTCGAATGTGACAACATACTGAGACCATTTGAGGTAGGTGGGGGTGTCTGGCACAGCCTTGTTGATCTCTCTATTTATGACTTTCAGATGGCTCTTGCTCTCGATGTCAGCAAAGATCACCAGTGTAGTGGTGACATCCGGGAATGTTTCCGTTTCTTCATCTTCATCTTCTTTTTCAGGAGATTTCCCACTCGACTGGTCTCCCTTGAACTGCTAGATGAGGGTCCGACATTGTCAAGTGGTGTGCTTGGGCAAAATCAAGTTGCCTTCTGCATCTTTCTTCGTGTGAATCACACACGGCTGATCCAAGATATCGGTTCTTGGCTGACCCTTCCCCTTCTTGGGGGCATACTGAGCTTTGACCTTGCCCTTGTTCTTCGACTGAGTCAACAGTGTTGCTGCCTCTACCGGAACTGGGTCTTCAGCCTTCCGCTTTTGTTTCCTATTGTTACCGCCGCCAGACTCGTTGGCGACCGCTTTTCCTTTGCCGCTACGGAGGTGGTCTTCTTCCTCGCCATTGGCATAGCGACTGGCAATTCCCATCATCTTGCCGAGTGAAATGTCACCAGTGCACGCGAACTTCAAGTACAACTCTTTGTATCTCACACCGGCCTTGAAGGCACAAACAACCTGGTGTTCTAACACATTTTCCACCATATGATGCAGGGTGGACCATCGCTGAATATAGTCTCTTAAGGTTTCACTGGGCTTCTGGACGCAGTGCTATAAGTTGGCCAGACCTGCAGGGCGCTTGCAAGTTCCCTCGAAGGTCCGGACAAACACTCGGGCAAGGTCTTCCCAGCAATGAATGCTGGAAGGAGCTAAACGATTCAACCAAGCTCAAGCTGGACCATCCAACATAAGAGACAGGTGCTTCATTGCGACGATGTCATTCCCGCCGCCAATCTGCACAGCCACTCGGTAATCATCTAGCCAAGTCTCTAGTTTTGTTTCACCAGAAAACTTTCCGATCACCGCCGCCATTCTGAAGTTGGGGGGAATTTCCACAGAACGTATAGCTCTGCTAAAACACTCTGGACCAGACACTATAGCTGAGCTACCACTCGGGACATCTCTGTAGTGTCCTTCTCTGTAGGCTCTGCTCTTGTCGATCCGCTTCTGAAGAAGGTATGCGCAGGCATCAAAGTCCGCGTCCCGCTCGTCACCGAAGGAGTGCCTGTCGTCCTGGCGCCGGGGCGCATACGGACCACTCCGCGGAGGAGTGGGCACTCAACGGTAGTCTTCGCGGTGGTGCTGATATCTGTCTTGCCCTTCACGATAACCGCCGCCTCGACGACGTAAGGGCGACCCAGGACTATCTGCCGACTGAACGGTCTCTGCCTAGGGTGAATTGTTGTGTATCTTGTGACGAGACTGAGAAACTACTGAATTCTGGCATTGTGCTACATCTAACAGTGCTCTGATGTGCAACAGCCCTCTACCAGCCTCTGACCGGGATGGGTGAATGGAATCTACTATCCTAGGAGCAGCAACAACATTAAGCATGGGAGTTCGGTATACCTTGACGCCATCGTTCGATCCAGTCGGGAACAGCTGTCACTGACGTCGACTGGGGTGCGACAGGCGTGGACGGGCGCGCTCGTCGATCTCTGCCTAGAGCTCTTCTAGACGAATGCGCGCGGCCTCCAAAGCCCGGGCCTCGGCGGTCGCGCTGACGATGGGGGTATGAAGGACCTTCTCATCGCGACGCGACTACACGTATGGGCCACCAGCCTCGTGCTCGCCACGACCAAAACTAGGAGGTGAGCTCTGATGAGAGCCCGCCATCAAGACCTCCGCTGCGGGATCACAGCTCTCGCACTCGGAAGGCATGTCAGACGGATCGGAATCCGACTCGGCAGGTTCGAGTGCTGCAACCTACGAAGAAGCTTGATGCACCATTGTGTGTTCGACCCACCACTGGAGTCGTGAGCGGCCGGACCACTTGCGACCACGAACGGCGAGAGGAGCCGATGCGTAAGGGGTCGACGACTTACGCAGCAACACGCCAAACGGACTCACGCGGAAATGCGCGGCCCCGCAGACCGGGAGCGCCTCGACATCGAGAAGCGCCTCGTGGAGCCATGCCGAATCGTCGGCGATGAAAGTGAGCGCTCCGAAATGGATCTCGTGGCCTAGAGCAAAAACACCGTCAGAAGACATGTTGAAGGATGAAAAATGGAACCTCGTCGGAAGTCGCTTAGACGCCTGCCCCACGGTGGGCGCCAACTGTCGTGGGAATGAGCCTGACAGTAGATGGCAGGGGTACGATTGGAGAGGGCAGAGTCCTAGCTACGGCGAGGGTGTACACACAGATGTATGAGTTCAGGCCCCTCTCGTGGAGGTAACAGCCCTATGTCTCCGTGCTCGGGAGCTTTATGTCGAGTGGAATTTAGAGATTACAATAGTTTTCTTAACCCTTGTGCAGGAGGAGAGGGGCGGCTTATATAGAGTTCGCTGCCCCTCATAATGGCCCCGCATCAATGGGTCTGGTCGTGGGGTGTAAAGTCTGCCGTTACAGGTAACATACGTAGTAAAAGCTATTAAGGGCCATTAAGCCAGCGTCTTCCCGTTGGGCTCTTGATGAAGTGAAGCGAGGTCTGTCGAGTGACACGCGACTGCCGAGTGAGAGCGGGAGTCTCCGAGTGGATTATTATCAAGTGACTTTGAACGTCTCTAGGGATCCACTCAGAAGTTCATGCTTGATCTTCAAGTCCTCCCATGTGGTGTCCTTAGGTAGGGTATGTGGGCCTTGCCTAGGACCCTACCCTAGGAACATATCCTCGTCATTCACTATATAGACCTGATCGCCTTTATTAGGGGTACAGTGCATGTTTGGTAACATGATATGCACTGCTGTGAACCTACACATTAACCCTTTTTTTATTTCTGCTTTTGCAAAAGGGGAATAATAATTGCCAGTACATCTTGGATGAGAGTTTTTTTAGAACAAGCTTGGATGAGATGAAATAATGCATATGCAATTATATGCATGCTTCTTGTCTGAATTTATATATGCAGTTATGCATGGATGGCATTTAGCTTGCTCTGTGTCATTTATCTGCATTTTGACGTCACATGTGTCAAATAGGAAATACCGCAATTAGCCGCTAGGAAGCTCCTTTCCCATGTTTATCCTCAGAGTCCCTTTTATCCACGGCCCACCTAGCACTAGAAGACCGGAAAACTGAAATCCATGGTAGAGTGTAGTTAATTTTTCTTCAACATCATGGATTAAAAGTCATAGGGATATCCATTAAAAAAGGTCATAGGGCTTTATCTTGTTATGCTGGTTGTGGTCGACAAGGTCAGCATAGGACTCCTTTAAATTATGCTTGGCGTCCCGATGATCGTCGGTTCTTCGGTGTGTCTTGGCGGTGGTAGTGACAATCATGATGCCACATTTTAATATGGTTAGTGATTCTCATGGTTCGCATTTTTGTGATCATGAACTTCTTCTGGGATAGTTCGATGATATAACAAGCATAGCTTCTCAAATTTAATGCGAGTCCAATTTTGCAATTCTGGTCTTTTGTGGATTTTTCATCTGATTTTCAGAGGAACTTCAAGATGCAAAAGTTTTTTTAAAAGGAGAATTACTCCTGGCCTCTGCATCAAGCGATGCACACAACTATTCATTAAATTGAACTAAGTATCAAAGTTCCAAGAACATCTCTGGTAAGAGAAAAATGAAATAAAACATCACGAAAAGACATAACCGACAAAAATAAGACACCATGCCTACACACGTATCTTATTATTCAATCACCATATAAACTGGTTGTACATAGTCTCTTATCGGTTTCATCCATAGGCCATAAGCTCCCTAGCTTTCGTATGGTATAATAATGCAGACACTCGGTAGATAACCAACATCTTTTTGAATTTTATTTTGTTAAACACATAGTCGTTCTGACAATTCCAAATAGCGTAAAGTAATGCACAAACTATCACACGGATTCGTGCCGCCGTATTGGGCTCCACCCTGCCCAACCAGTTACCAAACAAGTCTGATGTACTATTAGGTGGTGGTACGTTAAAGGGCACATGCAGTATTCTCCATAGAAGCCTTTGAAGGAATAAGTGCTAAATCATTTTCTCGTGCTCATAGAAACAACAATTTTACTACTTCCTACATGCTTTTTACCAAATTGTCACTGGTTGGACACTCTTATGCATAAACCATATGAAAATCTTAATCTTTAAACATACTTTTGTTTTCCACATATGAATAGACCGGAGAAGTAGTCCACTATTAATCAAGTCCATGCACATTGATTTAATGAAAAACACGTCTGAAGCTGATATAGCCCATAGACTTAATCTGTCTCATTAGATAATGTGACCTCCATCAATCTTCGGAACCACATGTAGCTACTCATCCCATATTTTCCCAACTAGAGCTCTCCTAAACTGGATAATTAGGGGAACCGGTCCCAACATTGTACTCATATAGGACTTTTTATGTTGTATAATATTATAAAGCATTGAATACCGTAAGGCTAGATGCGCCACTGCCATCCAAATATACTTCCAACACCGAGTGGTATGCCCATCTCCAATAGTAAACTTACCCCTATTAAAGAAGTCGTCCTTAGTTCTCATCAAACCTTTCCAAAAAGGTTAATCAGTCGGTTGTGTCGTTTCTCGAGATAAGGTCTTGGAATGTACTTCCTCCGTTCCTAAATATGAGAAATTTAAGAGATTATACTATAGACTACATACGGATGTATATAGACATACTTTAGAGTATAGATTCACTCATTTTGCTTCGTATGTAGTCTTATAGTGAAATCTATAAAATGTCTTATATTTAGGAATGGAGGGAGTAGATACTTATTTCGCATTAACTGTACCCACAACCCCTCGTCCTCAGAAGATAATAGATAAAGACATTTAGTAAGAAAAACACTTGTTTTTAACCTCCAAATTTTCAACACCCAACCCCCCTTGGTCCTTTTGGCGTACACAAACTATCCTACTTAGCCAGCCTATATCATGTTTTATTCTCATCACTTTTCCAAGAAAATGTGATTTATAGAAGTCTAATCTTTTTCATACCCTACGACTATTTCAAAGAAAGAGGGCAAGAACATAGGCATACTCATATGCACCAAGTTTGTAACTACCAGTCTACCGCCATAGGACATGAGCTCACCCTTGCAATAGCTAAGCTTCTTTCAAATCTATAATCAGTATGTTTCCATTCTTTGTTTGTTGATTCTCGATGGTGAATGGGAATCAGACAATTTTTTTTGGAATCGATAGCTGCCTTTAAGCACAACATCCGCTATGAATGGTCACTCGAGAGCTCGGACAAGAAAATCCTTGGTTGATGGCAGCCCTTACACACCTGGTGGGTCGGTTATGCGCATGTGAGGGCATATGGATAGCTCGGAATAGCAACCATAATGGTGTCCCGAGCACCTCCGAGGCACGTGATTAAAGAGAAAAGCCTCGGCAAAACAAGAATAACAAGTGTCGCAATAGTGGAAATAGCAGCGATGACGAGGAGGGAGCAGTCAATACCGGGTTCAGCAACCAGCGTGGTGGCAATAAGAGGAAAACCCTTTTAGGGGAATAGAGATGGCTTGTCAACATTGGACAAAATACTGGAAAAGACATGAGCCATCCACGACACTCCTGACAAACCCGCTACCCATTCTAACTAGAATTGTTGGGTGATCAAGGAAGTTGGCAAGATAGCGGCTGTAACACCCTGGACTTTCCCTTCTGGAAAATTCCTTTCTTGTTTTGCCTCTTCTCCTTTTCTTTTGGTGTTCCTGTTTTTTATTTGCACTCTTGTGTTTAATTAGAGTAGTGACTTGCCTAGTTACTCGGGATTAGAATTTTCGCCCCAAAAACCAAATTGCCTCTCCTGCTAACAAAAACCCTAGGACCTCAGTTGAACTACAAGACCCATGTTCCTTGCACAAAAATTCACCAAAAACTTGGGTTAGATCCTCCAACCCATATATTCACCATTCCCAACTTCACACACCCACACTTAAGTCAAAGTTTAGCCAGAATAATTCATCCAAGTTGCTGCCAACTCTGTCAGGTTGCAAAGCGAGTGCATTATAGTTTAACCCAACGAATCTCATATTTTGCATACACCACCATACCATCATATATTGCATGAACACAAAGTTTGATCCACATCCAACAATCATAGCTTCCTCCATAATTTCCTCAAAGATTGCATCCACCTAGCCATGTTGTGAAGGAAGTTATTTTTCATCCACCCACTCGAGCCTAAATTTGTCATGATGCTCAAACATGAAAGATGACGAATGCCACAAAAATATAGCTCATTCCACCCCTACATATAGCCATAGTAAATTTTCCAAACATATGGACCAGAGATCATGATTATACAGGAAGTGCATGATACTTGTGATTTGTGTTGCACATTATGAATAAGTACTTCCCCAGTGAGAACCAAGGTTATCGAACCAATAGGAGTAGCAATTAACCCCCGTCTTCAACGGCTGCACACAAAAGAGCAAAAACTTGCACCCAACGCGGGCAAGAGGGTTTTCATTCCCCTTGGACTCGTTATATTACTTGCGAGCAAATGAAGTGTGTAGATTATAGTTGATAAATATAAATTGCACTAGTAGAAAACAGGGCTTTGGTTGAGGCCATGATAAGGAAATTAATCCCGGTTCACTTACGAACCGGTACCAAAGGGTGCATGAGTCCCGGTTCGTGAGGCCAGGGCGCCGGCCGGGCCTCGAGGGCCATCGGTCCCGATTCGTATGACACTTTTGGTCCCGGTTTCGGACAAGAATCGGGATCAATGGGCCTCGCTCCTCACCCAACACCTTTAGTCCCGGTTGGTGTCTAGAACCGGGACCAAAGGTTAGTCTTCTGTCCCAGTTCTATCCACCAACCAGGACTAAAGATAAGCCTATATATACCCCTGTCCCTGCCCGCTCACTCTTTTTTTTGGCCGGCCGGCTTGTGCACGTGTGTGTTGCTCTACATCTCACCACCTATGCACAAGAGGTGTTCGACAAAATGCCCGAGCCACACTTAAGCTTTCTCCTCTCCAAGATCGACCTCCAAGCTCCATTTTACTCAAGATTTGTATAGGTTTGGCGGTCCGTCCTGTCCCATCCCCGTCCTCATCGCTGTCGACCGTCTGTGTCGATCTCGTCGTCGGAACCACTGTGGTGAGCCTCTTGTTCTTATCTTCTTTGTAAAAGAAAAAAAAATTCTTACTTGTATGATTTAGATAGATACTTGTACAATTTTCTTACTTTTATTATTGTTTGTCATTATTTAGTGCCATGGTTTTGGTATCCGCCCCCATCGGCCCTCGTCTTGTCTATGATTTGGATGTGGTATATTATCTTTTATAACTATTTGTTTCATTTAGTATTTATGACAATTATGCTGACCAACATGACATATATGTTTTTATCTAGGAAGTATGTGAACCGGAAGTTTGAACCGACCCTCTTGTCGAGAGGTTAAATTTAGTTGAAAATTAATAGAATTACTTGAAGAATTTTTTTGAAAAGAATTGAGGAGGAGAATATGGATATGGAGTGGCATGTTGCCGATGTCGTCAATGATCACAAGATCAAGATGACTACAATGCGCTTGAAGATTAGAAAGATTAGAAAAAATGCCATTCATACCGAGGCTTGGTATGATTATGCCGTTGGATCAACTCGTACCTCATACGTCTCCATCGTATCCACTTTTCCAAACTCTTTTTCCCTTGTTTGGACTCTAATTTGCATGATTTGAATGGAACTAACCCAGACTTATGCTGTTTTCAGCAGAATTGCATTGCCGTTATTTTTGTGCAGAAATAAAAGTTTTCGGTCGTCTTGAAATTTTATGGAGAATATTTTTGGATTTAATAAAAAATACTAGCACAAGAATCAACCAGAGGGGGGACATTTGTAGGCCACAAGCCCGCTAGGCGCCGCCACCCCCTGGTCGCTCCTAGCAGGCTTATGGGGCCCTCGTGGCTCCTCCGACCTCCTCTCCAGCTCCGTATAACCCTATTCGTGGAGAAAAAAAATCAGAGAGAAGAGTTCATCACGTTTCACGATATTGAGCCATCGCCACCTCCTGTTCTTCCACGGGAGATCAGATCTGGAGTCCGTTTTGGGCTCTGGAGAGGGGAAATCGATGGCATCGTCATCACCAACCATCCTTCATCACCAATTCCAAGATGCTCCCCACCGTCCATGAGTAATCCCATCGTAGGCTTGCTGGACGGTGATGGGTTGGATGAGATTTATCATGCAATCGAGTTAGTTTTGTTAGGGTTTGATCCCTAGTATCCACTATGTTCTGAGATTGATGTTGCTATGACTTTGCTATGCTTAATGCTTGTCACTAGGTCTCGAGTGCCATGATTTCAGATCTGAACCTATTATGTTTTCATGAATATATATGTGTTCTTGATCCTATCGTGCAAGTTGTAGACACCTATTACGAGTTATGATCCACATCCCCCAGGGTGATAATAACTGGGATTCTTTCCGATGATTACCGTAGTTTGAGGAATTCATGTATTCACTAACTGCTAATGCTTTGGTCCGGTTCTCTACTAAAAGGAGGCCTTAATATCCCTTAGTTTCCATTAGGACCCCGCTGCCACAGGAGGGTAGGACAAAAGATGTCATGCAAGTTCTTTTCCATAAGCACGTATGACTATATATGGAATACATGCCTACATTTCATTGATGAATTGGAGCTCGTTCTGTGTCACCCTATGTTGTAACTATTGCATGATGAATGCCATCCGACATAATTATCCATCACCGATCCATTTACTACGAGCTTTTCACATATTGATTTTTGCTAAGTTACTTCTTCGTTGCTACTGTTACAATCGCTATAAAACTGCTACTGTTACTTTTGCTACCGTTACTGTTACTTCCATACTACTTTGCTACCGAATACTTTGCGGCATATATTAAATCTTTTAGGTGTGGTTGAATTGATAACTCAGATGCGAATACTCAAGAATATTCTTTGGCTCCCCTTGTGTTGAATCAATAAATTTGGGTTGAATACTCTACCCTTGAAAACTGTTGCGATACCCTATACTTGTGGGTTATCAGTACCTTTTTCTGGAGCCGTCTCCGGGGAGCATAGCTCTATGCTCTGAGTCGCTTGGGATTTATATCTGTTGATCACTATGAAGAATCTGAAAGATCCAAAAACCAAAATATATCCCTGTACTACGAGGGGAGGTAAGGAACTGCGATCTAGCTCTGCACTTGATTCACCTTCTGTTATGAGTAAATTTGCGACACCACCACCTCCTAGTCATTCTGATATGTCGCTAGTAATTGATGATGCCAATTCTGCTATGCATGATGCTTATGATGATATCTTTCTTGATAATACTGTGCCACTAGGTGAATTTCTTGATGAACAAATTGCTAGAGCCAATGATGAAAATTATGATACTTCTGAAACTGAGAAAATTATTGAAACTGAACACTTTGAGACATCTGCTAGACCTAGCTCTCCTAGATATGAATTGCTGGATATTCCTGAGGGTTATGTTATGGAAGGAGAGGTAGCTAGGGACTTTCTTGCTTGTAATGATAGAGATGATCTTAAGAAATTACTATGCAAGTGGAAAGAAAAATCTTTGAATGCTAGAATGAAATATGATCCTAACTTTGCTACTTCACCTATCTTTTTTACTGATAAGGATTATGAATTCTCTGTCAATCTCGAGTTAATTACTTTGGTTGAATATGATCCTTTCCATGGTTATGAATCTGGAACTGTTGTGGCGCATCTTACTAAACTGAATGATATAGCCACCCTATTTACTCATGAGGAAAAAATTCGTTACTATTATATCCTTAAGTTGTTTCCTTTCTCGTTAAAGGGTGATGCTAATATATGGTTTGATTCTCTTGCTCCTGGTTGTGTGCGTAGCCCCCATGATATGATTTATCACTTCTCTGGAAAAAAATTCCTTCCCATAAGAAACAAGCTGCCTTGAAGGAAATATTTTATTTTGTGCAAATGAAGAAGAGAGTCTCCCACAATCTTGGGGGAGGCTTCTCCAATTACTTAGTGCTTTGCCTGATCATCCTCTCAAGAAAGATGAAATACTTGATATCTTTTATAATGGACTAACTGATACTTCTAGGGACCACCTAGATAGTTGTGCTGGTTGTGTTTTCAGGGAACGAACTGCTAAACAAGCTAAAATACTATTGAATAATATATTGAGCAATGATAATGATTGGACTATTCCGGAACCACCTCCGAAGCCAACTCCGAAGAAAAGAGGCATTCTATTTCTCAGTCTTGAAGATATCCAAGAGGCAAAGAAATCTATGAAAGAGAAATGTATTAAAGCCGAAGATGTTAAGAATCTACCACCTATTGAAGAAATACATGGTCTTGATAACCCGACACAGGTATTAGAGGTAAATTCTCTTTGTAGATTTGATGAAAGCAATATTCCTTATAATAAGGCTGCTAGCCAATGCTTGGATGAGTTTGATAATTTTGTTGTTAAGCAAGAAAATTTTAATGCTTATGTTAGTAGACAATTGAAACATAATGCTTTCATGCTTGATCGCTTAGGTGATTATATGAGTAGAACTATCAATGATCTTAAACTGATTAGTAAACATGCTTCTATGGTAACTACTCAAGTAGAACAAGTACTTAAAGCTCAGAATAACTTGCTTAATGAGATGAATAGTAAAAACAATGATCATTCTGTTAGAGTTGTGACTAGAGGTGGAAGAATGACCTAGGAACCTTTGTATCCTGAGGGCCATCCCAAGAGAATTGAACAAGATTCTCAAAGGGGTAATACTGATGCACCTAGTCGTTGCAATAATAGGAGGAATAATGATGATGATAGAACCTTGCATGCTGCTAGTGAACCTGTTATTGATACACATAAAAACCCAAATCATATTTCTATTTATGATGCTGAGACACAATCTGGTGATGAACATGAGCCTGGTGATAATATTAATGATGATGTTCATGTTGATGCTCAACCTAGTAATGATAACGATGTGGAGATTGAACCTGCTGTTGATCTTGATAACCCACAACCCAAGAACAAAAGATATGACAAAAGAGATTTTATTGCTAGGAAGCATGGTACCGAAAGAGAACCATGGGTTCAGAAACCCATTCCCTTTCCTCCTAAACCATCCAAGAAAAAGGATGATGAGGATTTTGAGCACTTTGTTGAAATGCTTAGACCTGTATTTTTGCGTATGCGCTTGACCGATATTCTAAAAATGTCTCCTTATGCTAAGTATATGAAAGATACTGTGACTAATAAAAGAAAGATATCGGAATCTGCAATTTCCACCATGCTTGCTAATTATAATTTTAAGGGTGGAGTACCAAAGAAATTAGGAGATCCAGGAATACCAACTATACCATGCTCTATTAAAGGGAATTATGTTAAAACTGCTTTATGTGATTTGGGAACTGGTTTTAGTGTTATGCCCTTTTCTTTATATCGTAGGATCGATTTGAATAAGTTGACACCTACTGAAATCTCTTTGCAAATGGGTGATAAATCAACTGCGCTACCTATCGGTATTTGTGAGGATGTACCTGTCGCAGTTGCAAATGCTACTATCTTAACGAACTTTGTTATTCTTGATATTCCCGAGGACGACAGTATGTCGATCATCCTCGGTAGACCCTTTTTGAATATTGCAGGGGCTGTTATTGATTGCAACAAGGTAAATGTCACTTTTCATATTAACGGTAATGAGCACACGGTATAATTTCCAAAGAAACAACCCCAAATTCACAGTATCAACTCCATTGAAAAAATCCCAATGATTATTATTGGAGACTTTGAGTTCCCTCTTCCTACTGTTAAGAAGAAATATGATATACTTATTGCTGGGGATATACATATCCCCATTGAGGTAACTTAGTAGGGATGGCTATGGGTTGGGTTTGGAGCGGGTGGAGCTGGTCCAAATCCAACCCATGACCCATCTTCCTACGCTGTGCCCATCCACCAAAGAATCCATGGGGAAAAATTTGCCCATGCCCAAACCCGTTGGACATCCATATACCAATGGAGCTCCATGGGCATAGAAAAATCAGCATGAAGGCTTCCCAGAGATCAAATTGACTCATCATCATTCATTAACTAAGATTAGGTTTAATATTTATGTTATGGGAGTTGTGGGGGATTAGGGAACCTCGTTGGAATTTGGCCTTCTATGACCGTGAGAGACTTGTGGTTGGACATTTTCTTAGTTTAGTGTCAATGCCATCGGAGCCCATGTGTCATGCGGGTATCCATTGGATATCCATGGAGCAAAAATTACAACTATGCCCAACCCAACTGTTCGTGGGTATCCAAATCCATGGATCCATGGGCAAAAATGCGCTCCATACCCTTGCCCAACCGGGTCGGGTATCCGCGGGTATCCACATCCATGGATAAAATTTCCATCCATATAACTTAATGTTATTCAAAAATTCTTCGGTTTCATGTTATTCGGAAGAAGTTTGTTAATAAGACTTGATCAACCTTATTGATGGATTCCTTTTGATGAGCATGATATGGATGAATTTAGAAAGCAGAACTCCCTGTACCCAACTTTTATTTTCTATTAGTAAGTTTAATTTAAGTAAAATGTTATTATTTTTCTGTTTCCTAAGTTTCCTGTGCAATAAAAAGTGACCTAAAAATAAAAGTTCTTCAAATGCCCTGAAAATTGAGTATGATTTTTTCTAGAAGATTTAAAAATTTGTGGCACTGAGCACACTGTAGGGGGCTGCACCAGTGGGCCACAAGCCCACAAGGCGCAGCCACCCCCTGGCCGTGCCTAGCAGGCTTGTGGGTCCCATGTGGTGCTGTAACATCCCAAAATTCCATTTTGGAATGTTATGAAATAGCTATGCATCTATAATCATCATTGCTTGATTTTATGTGTTAGTTGAAATGCCTTTTCTGATTTTCTAAAAGCCCTTTCTACTTTTTCCCTATGTTGCCTTCCCCTATTTGAAATTTTGGTTAAATATTCAAAATAAGAGAGGAGTAACATGACACTCCACACCTGGGTCAAATTGGTGAATTATTTGAACAAAAATGACCAGGAGTTATTTTGAAAATATTTGCAAAAAGGATACAAAAACAATTAGGCAATTTCTGAAAATAATTTTTTTTTCAAAGTCTTCAAATGAAAGAATAAAAATGTTCATTAAATAGAATTTATTATTCTGTTAATTCTGATATATAATACCCCTATATTTAGAGACGATTTGAATGCTTTAAATGTATTTGAATGTCTCTGGAATTTTTTTTAAAGAAAATCGGTAACGGTTGCATTTAAACGGGCCGGCCCACGGGCAATTAATCGCGCATTCACTACGAGCCGGCCGACCGCGCGCAACGGTCACTCTCTTCACTCACTGACACCGGGCCCCACCCCCGACTGACCGTTGCCCGAAACGGTCATCGTCTCCCCCGCGAGCGCCGGACCGGATCTCGTCGCCGACCGTTTCCCCTCGCCGGATCTCTCTCCCCATTACTCCCCCGCACCCCTCGAGCACCCTATAAGTAGCCGGCAACCCCCGCATCCATTTCACCCCGAGTCCCCTTCTCTCTCTCGCCGAGACGCCGTCGATTTCTCGCCGGAGTAGCCACCACCACCGGACCTCCCGTCGAGCGTAGCCACCACCTCCGACCACCGTTCGCCTCGCCGTCGCCACCAATCAACTCCGGAGAACCATCGCCGTTGCCCGGACCACTTCCCCGTTTTCCCCGACCACCAGAGCACCTCGCCGTCGCAATCACCGCTACCGGACTCGCCGGAGTACCCCGATGCCGACGACTTCTACCCCGTAAGCCCTCTCGACCATCGGATCCCGAACCCACGGTCCAGATTAGAACGGACTTAAGTCCGAAACGGTATCTTCTTCCGAATCGGTCGCCCGCTCTAATTCACCTACCGCACACACTCGCTAGCCAATCGGATCACGCCACGTAGCCCCCTGACCGACGCAATTTTTTTTTTCATTTTCTGTTTTGTTTTAATTAACAGAATGTTTTCCAATTTTGTTTTGCTTATATCTTTTAATCTATTTAGTGTTTTGAGTTGATTCTTTTTGCAATAGCTCACATTTTTCATGTAGTTTCACCCTGTCCTTTTAAATTTCAAATTTGAACTATAAAATTTGAATGTAATCAAATTTGCTAAAAATCTTCAAATCTGAATAACTAGAGTTTGAAAATAGATTTTGACATGATTCTTTTTGATACTGTTTGGTATTAGTTAGGACTATCTTCATGTATAGTTTGAGGATTTTCATGATATATTTGATTAATGTTTTAACCAAAAACAGAATCTGCTTATTATTATAATATAGTTTTATAAACTTAATTTTAATTAGTTTGATTTAGATGTTGGTTTCATTTGTTTATTAGATTCTGTTAGTAAACATTTAGTGTTTTTACTCACTGTTAATAAAAATAAAATTTGCCTAATTTAATTTCATTTAACATAGGAATCACAACTTCTTTTCAAATAGGCATCATTTGATTAAAACAACTAACTAATGGTTTTGCTTCAAACAAAGTTTTGTAATATTTAATTCTGTTTTCCTAAAATAAGTTTATTTGTAAATTATTTTCTGTTAAGAACATGTTTTGCTAATAAATAACAAGTTTAGTTTTCATTCTTTTGTTAGTACAACTATAGTTGATTCATATAGTGTTTATGAAAACTTTTATAAACTTTACTAAAGTTTTCCCAACAAACTTAAATTGATTTTCTTTGTTTAATAATAAAATATTCTATTGTTGTCTTGCTGTCAACAATTGTCTTGTTATTTCAAAATAGTTTTATTATGTAGAAGTGTTTTCATCGTCCCCTTTGGAAAACAAAACTTTGTGTGTTTTCTTACTTAAGATTTGTGCATTGTTTTGTCTTGATTGTTTACTAGTTCTTGGTTGATGTTTGTGAGTTACAATATTTTGTTGTATGCTTATTGAGTACTGGTCTGCTTCGTTAGATTATCCGGAGTGCGAAGCTTGTTACTTAGAGTCACTCACGTACGAAGATCATCAATCAGGCAAGTCACTTTGATCATGTTTTACCCATGTTTTATATGCATTAGTTCTACCATCTCCCCAGTTGCATGCAAGATAGGTTAGTTGGAAACTTGGTTACATTGTAGTAGTATCATGTGGTAGATACCCCTCTCAACCCTCTTTGACAACATTGGCCCCCGGGAAACGTTGTTTTACTTTTGCTATGCTAATAGTAGACGGGGTTGATTGTGTGATTCATGGGAGTTGAGAGAGTTAATAATTTCAAGACCTACATAATGAGCAAGATTTCAAGACTCCAAGTTTTCAACATACCTCTGGGTGGATGATGGTTGAACGGCGCCCTGAGAAACCAGTGGTTAGCCTAGGTGATGCTGGAGATGGCCAGTATTCACGCGGAAAGGTCCACCCAGGCACAAAGAGATGGATGGATGCTTTAAAACCCAAGGCTTACCTGCACAGCCACAAGTCATTATGGGCTCTGGCTTGGTTGGATATCATGGTGACCCTGGATAGGCGGTGCTACGAGAGGTAGAAGAACGGTAGGAAAGGATGGGCACCGTCAGAGTCGCAGGGAAACCCTTTGGAAGACCATGTTTTGGTCATCCGTTTCTCAAACACCCTCAAGTGCGAGAAATCAAACGGAGGCGACCAAATCTTGTGGGGAACATGTGCAAAACTCTGCAGAGTACAAAACCTAATCGATTAGCCGTGTCCACGGTCATGGACAACTTGAGCCAAAGGAATTGGAATTTTCGGAACTCTCAACACAATTAATATGATGATGTGGGTATTAACAATTTTGGGTATGAGAACTGGTTGGTGGAACCATCTCATTAATCAACCAACTTAGTAATATTTTTGCTTAGCCCCTCTCTTGATGTAGGAAAAACATGGCTTTACGCAAAAAACTACACCACCACCTGCCATATAAGCATATAGACTAGCTGATTATTTTCACCCCTCTCTTGTGACTTTGCCGGCATATTCCATATGCTGACCTACACGGCTGCAACGTATCATGTTGCAGAGTATTTTTCCGACCAGGAGTGAGGACGCGTTCTATGCTCAGTGAGATGCCCTTGGAGTCGGATGGACTCATCTACCTTCGACGCTTCCACAAGATTTAGATATTCTCATGAGTTGGCTTTTAGCCACTTTATTGTAATTTTTATTGTAATAAAGGACTCGATATGAGATTTAGATTAATATAATGCTGTGTGATTTACCTTTGATATATACATTGATGTACCGTGTGTGTACCAGCATGATCTTGGGATGGTACGGAAACACCGGAGACTTGACCTTCCAGGTCGGGTCGCTACAGAAATGGTATCAGAGCACACGCTGACCGTAGGACGTAACCTCTAGGATTGGAAAGCCTTAGGATTGTTTCTCTTTGTCTTTAAATATCTTATACCCTCATCTATTCGTTTCTGACTCCTCTCCGATTAATTCAAAATTTATAGATGGCCACCTTCATCCCAGTGTTGATCACGGAGTTTTGCCAGCCTGACGCAACGATGCCCTTTGGTAAGGAGCTGATGAGGATCGTCAAGGACGTAAGGATTGCTTTGCCGAGCATCACCGGGACTCCTATCATGTCATTTCCCCAAGATGGACGCTACAAGATCGAGGTGCACATCCCAGGGAAGACCTTTGGGAATTGGAAGGAACCCATAGATCTCAAGTTCGTGGCACCCAGTTGGATACTTGGAAGAGACATGGCCATTCATCGTGCCCTTGGACGTATTCAGGAGGAATACAGAGGTGGAACCATTTCACCAGGACTCAGCGTGGTTTGTCGTAGAGATGGCAATGGAAACATCATAACTCCTCCCACTACAGACACCACTATCTCCTATATCCAGACCTTGGAGACTCACATCAGGACTCTGGAGCTTCGAGTTCGTGCTGATACGAAGACAATCAAGAATCTGATGAACCGCGAGCTGGACCTTGAAGCTGATCTGCGAGAGGCCAACTATGAACACGAGCATGAAGTGAAGGACTTCCTAGAGAGGATTGATGAGCAGAATGCACGCATCCCAACTCTGGAGGAGCAGCTAGACATGGGGGAAAACCTTCGCCCCGAAGGAGACATGGCACCCTTCATCAGCGACGATGAAGACTATGAGGAAAGCACCACCGGAGGACCTACGACTATGCACTTCTGAGGAAAAACATTAGTTATGCCCTCCAATGTATCTTTTATTTTCAACGTTAAAAGCGTAGGTCGATGCTTAGTTTGATTGAGTATTGTATATCGATGTTTGACATTGATTGAATAAATGAATGAGTGTTTGGTGTGATATGTTTGTTGCATTGCATATGGGTAGTGAATTTCTTCTAGACCTTTGTTCTATTCTAATTCTCATCCCTCTGAAAACAGCAAGATGCCTCCATGACGTGAGACCGACTTCACTTTCCCACCAGAACTCACTCAACTCCTTCAGCAACAGAATGCACTGATGCAGTTATTGATTCAGAATCAGACCAACAATCAGAACAACAACAACCACAACCACCATCCACCCCAGACTGACAATCTCACCCGTTTTCTGAGGTTGAACCCTCCAACTTTCTCCAGCAGCACTGAGCCCATTGTGGCAGATGACTGGCTCCGCAAGATGGAGAGAGAACTTGTCACCGCTGGATGCACTGATGCTGAGAAAGTGCGATTTGCAGCACATCAACTGGAAGGACCAGCAGCGTCATGGTGGGAGAATTACATCATCACCTATCCTATTGCTGATGTAACCTGGGAGCAATTCAAGCTTGCTTTCCGCACCGCTCATGTCTCAGCTGGAGCCATGAGTCTGAAGAAGCGCGAGTTTCGCAATTTGCGCCGGGGTAATCGCTCTGTGGCCCAATATGTGGAAGAGTTCAGCATGTTGGCCCGTTATGCCCCAGGAGATGTGGCCGATGATGCGGCCAAGCAAGAAAAGTTTCTGGAAGGACTCAATGATGAGTTGAGCATACAGCTGGTAGTGGCTAATTTCAACAACTACCAAGAGCTGGTGGATAAGGCACTTATTCTGGAAGGTAAACAGCAGCAGATTGAGAATCGCAAGCGGAAGTACACTCAGGGGAAGTTCAACTCTGGAGCTCATCAGAAGCCTCGTTACTCCCCGTACTCCGGGAATACCGGATCAGGAAACAGTAAGTTTGGAAAGCACACTCATACTGTGCATAACCATGGAGGCCACCATCATGGAGGAAATGGGGACAACCGTCTCAACCATGGTAACTTCAAGACTGACAATGGGAATGGGAACAACAACCAGCACCGTCAAGTTCCTACTCAGAAGGATCTGAGTCACATCACCTGTTTCAAGTGCCAGAAGACAGGGCACTATGCTACTGAGTGTCCCCAGAGCAAGCAAGGCAATGGAAACGGCAACAACAACGGCAATGCAGCAGCCAAGAAACCCAATCCGTTTCCCCGTGCTCAAGTGAATCACATCGACGTGGAAGAAGTCTATGATCAACCCGAGACTGTGGTTGGTAAGTTTTTATTGCATTCACGTCCTGTTACAGTACTTTTTGATTCTGGTGCAACTCATTCATTCATATCAAGGGTAGTTGTGGATAAGTATGGTTTGCCCACCAAAACCCTTAGTCAGCCCATTAAGGTTAGTTCTCCAGGAGGTATGATGATGGCAGGGATAGGATGCCATGCCTTGAAACTCAATATAGGGAACCATGTTTTTCCCACCGACCTCATCGTCTTAGAATCCCAAGGATTGGATGTAATCCTAGGCATGGATTGGATGACCATGTATGAAGGAAATCTTGATTGCCCTAGCAAATCTGTTTCACTCACCACCCTGGAGAACAAGAGGATTAAGTATGTATCCCGACGCACACGTATGAGTGCTCGATTAAATTCAATCATGGGAGTTGTTCAGGAGGAAGTACCTGTGGTAAAAGACTTTCCGGATGTATTTCCGGAAGAATTACCAGGAATGCCACCAGATAGGGAAATTGAGTTCCTAATAGAGCTACAGCCAGGGACAGCCCCAATTTCCAAGAGACCCTATCGGATGCCCGCAAATGATCTGTTGGAAATCAAGAAGCAAATCAAGGAGTTATTGGACAAGGGGTATATTCGCCCAAGTTCTTCACCTTGGGGAGCCCCAGTACTTTTGGTGGAGAAGAAGGATAAATCTTTGAGAATGGTAGTGGACTATCGTGCCTTGAACGAGGTGACTATCAAGAACAAGTACCCTCTACCGATGATTAATGATTTGTTTGATCAGCTCGTAGGAGCCAAAGTATTCTCCAAGATCGATCTTCGATCAGGGTATCACCAGTTGAAGATTCGTGAACAGGATATACCCAAAACAGCTTTCACCACGAGGTATGGCTTGTATGAGTATACGGTCATGTCTTTTGGATTGACTAATGCTCCTGCCTACTTCATGAATCTGATGAACAAAGTATTCATGGAATACCTAGACAAGTTTGTTGTGGTGTTCATCGATGACATTCTGATATTCTCCAAGAACGAGGAAGAGCATAAGGAACATTTGCGTTTAGTTCTGGAGAAGCTAAGAGAGCATCAGTTATATGCCAAGTTCAGCAAATGTGAATTTTGGTTGACGGAAGTCGGATTCCTTGGACATGTTATTTCCGAAGAAGGAATAGCCGTAGACCCCGCTAAGGTTGAAGTCGTCACCGAGTGGAAGTCACCCACCTCAGTTAAGGAGATCCGCAGTTTCCTCGGACTTGCCGGTTATTACCGGAGGTTCATTGAGAATTTCTCAAAGGTTGCCAAGCCCATGACAGAGTTGTTGAAGAAAGAATCCAAGTATGTTTGGACTGTGGAATGTGAAACCAGTTTCCAAGAGTTAAAGGAACGTTTGGTCACAGCTCCAGTATTGATTTTGCCCGATATTCGGAAGGATTTCCAAGTTTATTGTGATGCTTCACGTCAAGGACTTGGAGGAGTACTTATGTAGGATGGAAAAGTTGTAGCCTATGCTTCCAGACAGCTACGACCTCATGAGTTGAATTATGCCACTCATGACTTGGAATTAGCAGCCGTAGTGCACGCACTCAAGATCTGGAGACATTTCCTTATCGGAAATAGTTGTGATGTTTACACCGACCATAAGAGCCTGAAGTATATCTTCACGCAGAAAGAGTTGAACCTCAGACAGAGACGATGGTTAGAGTTAATCAAGGACTATGACATGAGATTACACTACCATCCAGGTAAGGCTAATGTTGTAGCCGATGCCTTGAGTCGGAAAACTTATGTAAACACACTCACAGCAGGAGGATTACCCCAAGAGTTAGCCGATGATCTCAGAGAGCTCAGGCTAGAGAAAGTCCCAAGAGGATATATTGCCACACTGGAAATTCAGTCCACCTTGACCGAAAGAATTCGTGAAGCTCAGAAAACAGATATGGAAATAACTGAGATTAAGAAAAGAATGAAAGATGGAAAAGCTAAAGGTTTTCGTGAGGATGAGCAAGGAACTCTGTGGTTTGAGAACCGCATCTATGTGCCCAATGACCCAGAACTCAGAAAGTTGATACTTCAGGAAGCCCATGATTCACCTTACTCGATACACCCAGGAAATACCAAGATGTATCTGGATTTGAAAGAAAGTTATTGGTGGACAGGTATGAAGAAAGATATTGCAGAGCATGTTGCCATATGTGATGTTTGTCAGCGAGTAAAGGCAGAACATCAGAAACCAGCAGGGTTACTCCAACCTTTGCCGATACCCGAGTGGAAATGGGAAAAGCTTGGTACGGATTTCATCACAGGATTACCCAGGACCCGTTCAGGTTATGATTCCATCTGGGTAGTGGTAGATCGTTTGACCAAGGTAGCTCATTTCATTCCAGTGAAAACCACTTATACCAGTGCTAAGCTAGCCAAGATATATATGACCAGGATCGTATGTCTGCATGGAGTTCCAAGGAGTATCGTGTCAGATAGAGGAACACAATTTACCTCAAAGTTTTGGCATCAGTTACATGAAACTTTGGGTACAAGGCTAGAGTTCAGTACAGCTTTTCATCCGCAGACAGATGGACAGACTGAGAGAGTCAACCAGATTCTGGAAGACATGTTGAGAGCTTGTGCGCTAGATTATGGATCTAGTTGGGATGATAACTTGCCTTACGCAGAATTCTCATACAACAACAGTTATCAAACCAGTCTAAAGATGGCCCCTTTCGAAGCTTTATACGGAAGGAGGTGCAGAACACCACTGACGTGGGATGGTGTTGGAGACCGACAACTTTTTGGTCCCGACCTTATTCAAGATTCGGAAGAGAAAGTCAGGTTGATTCGTGACAGACTCAAGATAGCTCAATCTCGACAGAAGAGTTATGCTGACAGCAAGCGCAAAGAAGTGACATATGAAGTGGGAGACAGAGCTTATATTCGTGTATCCCCGCTTCGAGGAATCAAGAGATTTGGTGTTAAAGGAAAATTAGCACCCAGATTCATAGGCCCCTACAAAATTCTTGAACGTAGAGGCGAAGTTGCATACAAACTGGAATTGCCAGAAGGATTATCCGAAGTTCATAATGTGTTCCACGTGTCCCAGCTGAAGAAATGTCGTACAGAGATGGCTGATATCCCTCTGAGAGATACAGTGCCCCTAGAGGCCATACAGCTTGAAAGTGATCTGACTTATGAGGAGAAGCCTGTCAGAATCCTCGAGACATCCAACAGAGTTACCCGCAGCAAGATTATCAAGTTCTGCAAAGTTTTGTGGAGTCACCATACTGAGGAAGAAGCCACCTGGGAATGCGAAGAAGATCTTCGTAGAGACCATCCACACCTATTTTCTAGCCAACCCGAATCTCGAGGGCGAGATTCATCTTAAGGTGGGTAGGTTTGTAACATCCCAAAATTCCATTTTGGAATGTTATGAAATAGCTATGCATCTATAATCATCATTGCTTGATTTTATGTGTTAGTTGAAATGTCTTTTCTGATTTTCTGAAAGCCCTTTCTACTTTTTCCCTATGTTGCCTTCCCCTATTTGAAATTTTGGTTAAATATTCAAAATAAGAGAGGAGTAACATGACACTCCACACCAGGGTCAAATTGGTGAATTATTTGAACAAAAATGACCAGGAGTTATTTTGAAAATATTTGCAAAAAGGATTCAAAAACAATTAGGCAATTTCTGAAAATAATATTTTTTTTCAAAGTCTTCAAATGACAGAATAAAAATGTTCATTAAATAGCATTTATTATTCTGTTAATTTTGATATATAATACCCCTATATTTAAAGACGATTTGAATGTCTCTGGAATTTTTTTAAAGAAAATCGGTAAGGGTTGCATTTAAACGGGCCGGCCCACGGGCAATTAATCGCGCATTCACTACGAGCCGGCCGACCGCGCGCAACGGTCACTCTCTTCACTCACTGACACCGGGCCCCACCCCCGACCGACCGTTGCCCGAAACGGTCATCGTCTCCCCCGCGAGCGCCGGACCGGATCTCGTCGCCGACCGTTTCCCCTCGCCGGATCTCTCTCCCCATTACTCCCCCGCACCCCTCGAGCGCCCTATAAGTAGCCGGCAACCCCCGCATCCATTTCACCCCGAGTCCCCTTCTCTCTCTCGCCGAGATGCCGTCGATTTCTCGCCGGAGTAGCCACCACCACCGGACCTCCCGTCGAGCGTAGCCACCACCTCCGACCACCGTTCGCCTCGCCGTCGCCACCAATCAACTCCGGAGAACCATCGCCGTTGCCCGGACCACTTCCCCGTTTTCCCCGACCACCGGAGCACCTCGCCGTCGCAATCACCGCTACCGGACTCGCCGGAGTACCCCGACGCCGACGACTTCTACCCCGTAAGCCCCCTCGACCATCGGATCCCGAACCCACGGTCCAGATTAGAACGGACTTAAGTCCGAAACGGTATCTTCTTCCGAATCGGTCACCCGCTCTAATTCACCTACCGCACACACTCGCTAGCCAATCGGATCACGCCACGTAGCCCCCTGACCGACGCAAATTTTTGTTTTAATTAACAGAATGTTTTCCAATTTTGTTTTGCTTATATCTTTTAATCTATTTAGTGTTTTGAGTTGATTCTTTTTGCAATAGCTCACATTTTTCATGTAGTTTCACCCTGTACTTTTAAATTTCAAATTTGAACTATAAAATTTGAATGTAATCAAATTTGCTCAAAATCTTCAAATCTGAATAACTAGAGTTTGAAAATAGATTTTGAACATGATTCTTTTTGATACTGTTTGGTATTAGTTACGACTATCTTCATGTTTAGTTTGAGTATTTTCATGATATATTTGATTAATGTTTTAACCAAAAACAGAATCTGCTTATTATTATAATATAGTTTTATAAACTTAATTTTAATTAGTTTGATTTAGATGTTGGTTTCATTTGTTTATTAGATTCTGTTAGTAAACATTTAGTGTTTTTACTCACTGTTAATAAAAATATAAATTTGCCTAATTTAATTTCATTTAACATAGGAATCACAACTTCTTTTCAAATAGGCATCATTTGATTAAAACAACTAACTAATGGTTTTGCTTCAAACAAAGTTTTATAATATTTAATTCTGTTTTCCTAAAATAAGTTTATTTGTAAATTATTTTCTGTTAAGAACATGTTTTGCTAATAAATAACAAGTTTAGTTTTCATTCTTTTGTTAGTACAACTATAGTTGATTCATATAGTGTTTATCAAAACTTTTATAAACTTTACTAAAGTTTTCCCAACAAACTTAAATTGATTTTCTTTGTTTAATAATAAAATATTCTATTGTTGTCTTGCTGTCAACAATTGTCTTGTTATTTCAAAATAGTTTTATTATGTAGAAGTGTTTTCATCGTCCCCTTTGGAAAACAAAACTTTGTGTGTTTTCTTACTTAAGATTTGTGCATTGTTTTGTCTTGATTGTTTACTAGTTCTTGGTTGATGTTTGTGAGTTACAATATTTTGTTGTATGCTTATTGAGTACTGGTCTGCTTCGTTAGATTATCCGGAGTGCGAAGCTTGTTACTTAGAGTCACTCACGTACGAAGATCATCAATCAGGGAAGTCACTTTGATCATGTTTTACCCATGTTTTATATGCATTAGTTCTACCATCTCCCTAGTTGCATGCAAGATAGGTTAGTTGGAAACTTGGTTACATTGTAGTAGTATCATGTGGTAGATACCCCTCTCAACCCTCTTTGACAACATTGGCCCCCGGGAAACGTTGTTTTACTTTTGCTATGCTAATAGTAGACGGGGTTGATTGTGTGATTCATGGGAGTTGAGAGAGTTAATAATTTCAAGACCTACATAATGAGCAAGATTTCAAGACTCCAAGTTTTCAACATACCTCTGGGTGGATGATGGTTGAACGGCGCCCTGGAGAAACCAGTGGTTAGCCTAGGTGATGCTGGAGATGGCCAGTATTCATGCGGAAAGGTCCACCCAGGCACAAAGAGATGGATGGATGCTTTAAAACGCAAGGCTTACCTGCACAGCCACAAGTCATTATGGGCTCTGGCTTGGTTGGATATCGTGGTGACCCTGGACAGGCGGTGCTACGAGAGGTAGAAGAACAGTAGGAAAGGATGGGCACCGTCAGAGTCGTAGGGAAACCCTTTGGAAGACCATGTTTTGGTCATCCGTTTCTCAAACACCCTGAAGTGCGAGAAATCAAATGGAGGCGACCAAATCTTGTGGGGAACGTGTGCAAAACTCTGCAGAGTACAAAACCTAATCGATTAGCCGTGTCCACGGTCATGGACAACTTGAGCCAAAGGAATTGGAATTTCCGGAACTCTCAACACAATTAATATGATGATGTGGGTATTAACAATTTTGGGTATGAGAACTGGTTGGTGGAACCATCTCATTAATCAACCAACTTAGTAATATTTTTGCTTAGCCCCTCTCTTGATGTAGGAAAAACTTGGCTTTACGCAAAAAACTAGACCACCACCTGCCATATAAGCATATAGACTAGCTGATTATTTTCACCCCTCTCTTGTGACTTTGCCGGCATATTCCATATGCTGACCTACACGGCTGCAACGTATCATGTTGTAGAGTATTTTTCCGACCAGGAGTGAGGACGCGTTCTATGCTCAGTGAGATGCCCTTGGAGTCGGATGGACTCATCTACCTTCGACGCTTCCGCAAGATTTAGATATTCTCATGAGTTGGCTTTTAGCCACTTTATTGTAATTTTTATTGTAATAAAGGACTCGATATGAGATTTCGATTAATATAATGCTGTGTGATTTACCTTTGATATATACATTGATGTACCGTGTGTGTACCAGAATGATCTTGGGATGGTACGGAAACACCGGAGACTTGACCTTCCAGGTCGGGTCGCTACAGGTGCCCCTTCACTTATTCTATTACCCATTCAATTCATGTTCCTCCAGAAAAAATCCCACCATTGCTCAATCCCGTGTTCTAGCTCATTTTCTGCCATTTTCGATCTCCTTGTGCAAAGCTTCATTCGCAAAACTGTTTCGGGAGGTTGCTTTTCGGTATGTGACTCCTCCAATGGTCCAATTAGTTTTGTTCTAGTGACTTATATATGCAATTTTTTGGTGCTATGGTGACCTTGTTCTTGAGCTTCCATGTCAAATTTATATGGTCCCAAGTAGTTTTGATGCATGATATAGCCTCTAGGCACTCGAGGGAGTAGTTGATATGAGTTTTGTTGATCTTTATTTTGAGTCACTAAACATTTCAGATTTTTTCAGAAAAAGAAAATAAATGTCGAGGAAGGTGTTCCAAGGGGGTTCATCGATAAAGAAGGCCCCGAGACTCGCGATACGTGAGCCCAACCTTGAACGACAGAGGGAAGCACAAGTACGATCTTGTGAATGGCCATTGGATCAATTCATGAGTGATGCCGGTTTCAAGGAAGAATTCTTTGCATACACAAGAAATGCTAGCTTTGAGGAATTCGTGTCGGATACATGCAATCAATACTATCAAATCACGGATTCTTTCGTGCAGAGGTTTGAATTTTCACTCAATCGTAATAAACCTTCCGTCCTATTTGACCTTTATGACAAATCATATACTTTGGACATAGAGGATTTTAATCATGCATGCAAAATTCCACAATGGGGAAATTGTAGTGATCCGCACAAAACTGAATATAATGATTTTCTTGCTAGCATGATTGTCCGAGAAACTAGAAATATTACACATGCTACCATGGGGAGCATTCACTTTCTTGCCATACATTATTTTGATCTATTCTTAGGTAGATGTATTAACGGTAAAACTGAGCATAGCCACCTTTGTGCAACCGATCTTATTATTCTTAATAGTAAAGTAATGGGCAAAAGGCGATATAACTTAGGAGCCATCGTTGATAGAAGGTTGCATAATAATGCTAAGGATGGAGATTTCTTTGGTGGGATTTATGCCACTCGTTTAGCTAATTATCTTGGGGTACCCATACGCGGAAATGATATTGAGTTACCACCTACTTTTCTTGATTATGAGGCTTCGGTACATTTCAGTTTCTCGAAAGGAACGAACAATCTCTCCAGTACCAACTAATTTTTGACAGACAACATGCTATCCATGTTACCCTTTTGGCTCCTTCCTTCTTTAACTTTCAGGAAAAACAGAGATACATTATAACCAGAGAGGAGGCAAACGAGTACGAGAGGAGCGCGGAATTAGCTCGCCTTCACACTGCAGTCGTTCAGGCGGTAGCAACTGCACCCAGTACAACCCCAACTATGACTTCGGATATTATTAGGGCCAGCCATGTCCATAGAACAATTTAGGCCAAAAGCCTAAGCTTGAGAGAGTACGTATTTCTCACCGACTTGACATTCATGTTCACACACTCACCTTAGTAGTCGGTTTTCATACTCTTTCATTGTACCGTCCATGGTAGTTTCTTTTGTTGTTTCACTTTCTTGTGTGTTTATTTAACTTTGAGAAAAATACAAAAAAAATTGTTCTAGCTTTATTTCTATTTGTTTAGTTTTAGCATCAAAAGAAAACCCAAAAAGATTTCTCGTTCTTCTTTTGCTTGTTGGGAGCTTTCTCATGTGAATAGTTTTTCTCGTTCTTATTTTGATTTTCCTTTTTTGGGTCGTAAGGAGAAGACCACAATGAAAATGTCGAGTGGCTCTCATATGCATTATTGTTTACCTATTAGAGAGCCCATGTTACCTTGTCTTCTCCTTTGAGTTATTGCTTGCAGATTCCATCTTAGTCCAATGCAAGTGAAATGACGATATTTGATGAAAATATTGAGATGGATAAAAGCTGGTATGAACTCGACCTATCTTGCTTTTGTAAATATGATTAGCTCATCGTTCCGAATTCAGTTCATCATGGGTGAGACATATTTGCAATGACAATTAGAGATTATAGTTACTCATGCAATTCTTAATTAGCTAAGAGTGGATAATGGTTTGTTTTGGGTGCCAACATGCATATTAAAATGGTTGTGATGTAGTATGATGGGATGGTATCCTCCTCTGAACGATTCAAGTGGCTCGACTTGGCACATGTTCATGCATGTAGTTGAAACAAAATCAACATAGCCTCCACAATATTTATATTCATAGTGCTTTATATCCTACTCATGCTTGCATTCAATGTTGGTTAATCTCAAAGCATGTTGATGACTGTGTCGCTCTCTAGTTGGTCGCACCCTAGTTTTTTGCTAGCCTTCACTTGTACTAAGCGGGAATACTGCTTGTGCATCCAAACCCTCAACCCCAAAGTTGTTTCATACGAGTCCACAGTACCTACCTATATGCGGTATTTACCTGCCGTTCCAAGTAAATTTGCATGTGCCAAACTCTTAACCTTCAAATAAACATTCTATTTTGTATATGCCCAAATCGCTCATGTGGCGACTTGGGGCTGTCAGATCTTGCATGCTAGGTGGGTTATTCTCACGATATGGGTTGGTTCACTATCATTCATGAGAAAGTGGCTGGTAATAGGGATGCCCAGTTCCATGCTCGTAATAAAAAGTAAAATATAATTAAACAAAACTCCCCTAGGGTTGTCTTCGTATGGACGGTACCCGTGGATTCGACTCACCGTGGAGTGTGACTGATTTGTGGATAGGGAGTAAAAACTTTATCATTCTGTTTGGGAACCACCTATAATGTATCCAGCATGGAAGATGTTGAAATCCTTTTTGTCGTTATGTGATCAATGAAAGCATACCGCTCAAAAATCATTACTTATCTCTGTTTAAAAAAATCAAGCTCTAGCACCTCTACAAATCAATGCTTCCCTCTACGAAGAGCCTTTCCGTTTACCTTATTGTTGAGTCATCCTCTTCTCATAAAAGGCACCAGTTAGAGAGCACCACCATCATTTGTATGCTTTGCTATTAATTGATATTGAGTATGAGCATGAATAGATCTCTTTCATCGTGAATTACAATGTCTAGTCAGTCCTTGTTCTTTGGAGGTGCTTTGCTTTATGTTTTGCGGTCCCAGAAAGGGCTAGCGAGATATCATTTCATCATATTGTATCATGATTGTTTTGATAAAGTGTTGTCATCCGAGATTTATTATTATTGCTCGCTAATTGATTATGTCATTAATATGAGTAAATATGAGACCTAAATGTTATTGTTAACGTGGTTAGTCCATGATCTTTGCTAAAAATCTGAACATCAGTTAGACATATTTACAACAACAAGTTCAAACAGAGTTTGTAAAAGTTTTTCTTTATCACATTCAGTTTATCAACTGAATTGCTTGAGGACAAGCAATGGGTGAAGATTGAGGGAGTTGATGCGTCTCCATTGTATCCACTTCTCCAAACTCTTTTGCCCTTGTTTTGGACTCTAATTTGCATGATTCGAATGGAACTAACCCAGACTGATGCTGTTTTTAGCAGAATTGTCTTGATGTTATTTTTGTGCAGAAATAAAAGTTCTCAGATCTTCCTGACAATTTACGGAGAATATTTTTGGAATTAATAAAAAATACTGGCGCAAGAATCAACCAGAGGGGGGCCACCTGCAGGCCATAAGCCTGCTAGGCAGGACCACCCCCTGGCCGCGCCTAGTAGGCTTGTGGGGCCCTCATGGCTCCTCCGACCTCCTCTCCAGCTCCATATAACACTATTCGCGGAGAAAAAACAGAGAGAAGAGTTCATCACGTTTCACGATATGGAGACGCCGCCACCTCCTGTTCTTCCTCGGGAGACCAGATATGGAGTTTGTTTTGGGCTCTGGAGAGGGGAAATCGACGCCATCGCCATCACCAACCATCCTTCATCACCAATTCGATGATGCTCCACACCGTTCGTGAGTAATCCCATTGTAGGCTTGCTGGATGGTGATGGGTTGGATGAGATCTATCATGTAACCGAGTTAGTTTTGTTAGGGTTTGATCCCTAGTATCCACTATGTTCTGAGATTGATGTTGCTATGACTTTGCTATGCTTAATGCTTGTCACTAGGGACCGAGTGCCATGATTTCAGATCTGAACCTATTATGTTTGCATGAATATATATGTGTTCTTCATCCTATCTTGCAAGTTGTAGACACCTATTACGGGTTATGATCCGCATCCCCCAGGGTGATAATAACTGGGATTCTTTCTGGTGATTACCGTAGTTTGAGGAGTTCATGTATTCACTAAGTGCTAATGCTTTGGTCCGGTTCTCGATTAAAAGGAGGCCCCAATATCCCTTAGTTTCCATTAGGACCCCGCTGCCACGGGAGGGTAGGACAAAATATGTCATGCAAGTTCTTTTCCATAAGCACGTATGACTATATATGGAATACATGCCTACATTACATTAATGAATTGGATCTAGTTCTGTGTCACCCTATGTTATAACTGTTGCCTGATGAATGTGATCTAACATAATTATCCATCACCGATCCGTTGCCTACGAGCTTTTCACATATTGATCTTTGCTAAGTTACTTCTCCGTTGCTACTATTACAATCACTATAAAACTGCTACTGTTACTTTTTCTATCGTTACTGTTACCTCCATACTACTTTGCTACTGAATACTTTGCTGCAGATATTAAGTCTTTCAGGTGTGGTTGAATTGACGACTCAACTAAGAATACTCGAGAATATTCTTTGGCTCCCCTTGTGTTGAATCAATAAATATGGGTTGAATACTCTACCCTCGAAAACTTTTGTGATCCCCTATACTTGTGGGTCATCAGTACCTTAGTTGCGGTTATGATTGCATTTGTTTTTGCATTTAAATTTTTTACATAGTTTCAATGTATGTTTTAGTTAGATGCTCTAGAGAGCTATACAATGAGAACTATGTATGAACTTTATGTATTTATTTTTTCAGTAATAACATTTGATCACTACTGTACTATGGTTTTAATGTGATGATGAACTTCTATTAAGTTGGTCACTTATCTATTCATGATGTTCTGTAATGGTTTTTGATACACTTAGTTATATAATGCACGCAGATGAACCAGCTATGGTTGTACGGTGACCAACGCCCCTCCGAGTACATTAAGGGCCTGCATAATTTTCTCGAAGTGGCTAAGGCAAACAAGCAATATGGTTTTATGTATTGTCCATGTACTATCTGTGGGAATATGAAGGATTACTTTGACTCGAAAACCCTTCATGTCTACCTGCTTGAGAAGGGTTTCATGCCACACTATAATGTTTGGACCACGCATGAAGAAAGAGGGGTTATGATGGAAGACAACAAAGAAGAAAAAGATGATGACAACTATCCACCCCCTGAATACGGTGATGCTACAACGGGGGAAGCTGAAGATCAAGAGGAACCACATGATGTGCCCGATGATGATCTTCGCCGGGTCATTGTTGATGCACAGAGAGAATGTGAAAGTGAAAGGGAGAAGTTAAAGTTCAATCACATGTTAGAGGATCACAAAAAAAGGTTGTACCCAAATTGCGAAGATGACAACAAAAAGCTCGATACCACACTGGAATTGCTGCAACGGAAGGAAGACAATGGTGTATCTGACAAGGGATTTGGTTCACTATTGAAAATAATGAAGAAGAAGCTTCCTAAGGATAACGAATTGCCCGACAGTACGTATGAAGCAAAGAAGGTTCTATGCCCTCTAGGATTGGAGGTGCGGAAGATACATGCATACCCTAATGACTGCATCCTCTACCGCGGTGCGTACGAGGATTTGAACGCATGCCTGGTATGCGGTGCATTGCGGTATAAGATCATACGAGATGACCCTGGTAATGTTGAGGGCCAGCGCACCAGGAAGAGGGTTCCTGGCAAGGTGATGTGGTATGCTCCTATAATACCACGGTTGAAACATTTGTTTAGAAACAAAGAGCATGCCAAGTTGATGCGATGGCACAAGGAAGACCACAAGAAAGACGGGAAGTTGAGAGCGCCCGCTGATGGGTCGCAGTGGAGAAAGATCGAGAGAAAGTGGGGGGACTTTACAGGTGACCCAATGAATGTATGGTTTGGTTTAAGTGCGGATGGCATTAATCCTTTTGGGGAGTAGAGCAGCAAGCATAACACATGGAATGTGAATCTATGTATGTATAACCTTCCTCCTTGGTTGTGCATGAAGCGAAAGTTTATTATGACGTCAGTGCTCATCCAAGGCCCTAAGCAACCCGACAATGACACTAATGTGTACCTAAGGCCATTAGTTGATGAACTTTTACAACTATGGAATACAAAAGGTGTACGTGTGTGGGATGAGAACGAACATGAGGAATTTGACTTATATGCATTGCTTTTTGTAACCATCAACGATTGGCTTATTCTCAATAACCTTTCAAGACAGACAAACAAGGGATACCACGCATGCCCGCACTGTTTAGATGACACCAAAAGTATATATTTGGATAAATGCAGCAAGAATGTGTACCTGGGGCATAGTCGATTTCTTCTGACCAACCATCAATGTCGAAATAAAGGAAAGCATTTCAAAGGTGAGGCAGATCACCGGAAGAAGCCCACCCTCTGTACTGGTGATCACATACTTGATATGGTCAATGATTTACAAGTAATCTTTGGAAAGGGTCGTGTCGGACTATATGTTCTGAATGATGCTAAGATCATGATCAGAGCTCCGATGACCTAATGGAGGAGGGATCCTCAACTGTTGCAAAGTCCGGCGAGGTAAGGAGGCGAGGCCCAAAGAAAAGGTTGCGCTAGGATGAAAGGTTCACGATCACAGAAGTTACAAAAGATGGCCTACCGATTACTCCCAAGAGGACCAAGGATACATTTGTACATAAGTGTGGAGTTGTTGTTATGGACTACGTCTCGATCAGCACCCAACAATGGAATAAGAATAATAAGGACCCTAAAGTTTCTTATGTCCAGGATAGACTGAAAGATGATCTTTGGAACGAGATGATGACAAATTTTAGCCTACCGCGAGAGGAGGATTCGAATAACCCAGTTATAGAGCAAGAGGTCAAGGCGTTTGCTCTTAAGAAGATGGCAGAACTATTCAGGAACTAGAATAAAGAGTTGAAGACAAAGTTTGTCGAGAAAGAGGAGACTATGGAATTCATCGGTCGATATGAGAAGATAAGAGATCAATGGCCTGAATTTGTGGCCTACAAGAAATTGGAGAAGGGTAAGAAAATGTCACTTACAAATAAGAAAAATGCTGCAAAGAAGAAGTATCACCATCACACGGGTTCAGGTGGTTACTACAAAGCCCAGCCATTGTGGGAAAAAGCTGAGCAAGACCTTCTTGCTAAATCGGTCCAACCAGCGGCATTGCACTGGCCAGATCATTCAAGGTCTTGGTTCTTCGTGGTTGGGGGAACTTTGGACCCAGAAACATGGGAGTGTGTTTGGATGAATGAGCAAATTGCAATACCCTTCCGGAATCTTCAGGAAGCAATCAAGGCAGCGCAGGAAGGGACGTTCATTGCCGACGGAGATAAGGACGAGCTGGCAGAGGCCCTTGGCAATCTTGAACATCTTGAACGAACACGAGGCACATCAGGCTCCGTTTTGTGGGTGCATGGGTTTCCCGATAGTGGTGCTTATAGAAGCCGAGAGATAAAGAGGAAACAGGAAGCAAGCGAAATGCAGCAGCTCAGTGCAAGATTAGGAAAACTAGAGGAACTTGAGAGCGAGTGAGCTACCGGCCAACCATCTCAGCGGCACAAAGATCCTTCCTTCATCGCTGCCCCAGAAGCTACCCCATGATACGTCTCCAACGTATCTATAATTTATGATGTATTCATGCCATTTTTAAAATAATTCTATATGATATTGGTATGATTTTATTAGAACTAACCTGGACTAACGCTGTTTTTAGCAGAACTGCCATGGTGTCGTTTCTTGTGCAGAAATAAAAGTTCTCGGAATGGGCTGAAAATTTAGTATGATTTTTTGTGGACCAAAAGAGACCCCAAGCATTGGAGTTGGGCCAGAAGAGCCATGAGGAGGCGGCAAGCCTACTAGGCGCGACCATCCCCTAGCCCGCACCTAGCAGGCTTGCCACCGCCTCGTGGCACCCCTTGACGTGATTCTAACGCCAAAAGTTCCTATAAATATAGAAGCCTCCAAAAAGAAACCTAGATCACGAGTTCTGCCACCATAAACCTCCAGAGCCTTGAAAAACTAACCGGGAGCCCGTTCTGGCACCCTGCCGGAGCGGGAAACCATCACCGGAAGCCATCTTCATCATCTCGGCGGTCTCCATGACGAGCAGGGAGTAGTTCACCTTCGGGGTTGAGGGTATGTACCAGTAGCTATGTGTTTGATCTCTCTCTCTCGTGTTCTTGAGATGGCACGATCTTGATGTACTGCGAGCTTTATTGATATAGATGAGTCATATGGAGTTTTTCCCTCTCTATCTTGTTGTGATGAATTGAGTTTTCCCTTTGAGGTTTTCTTATCGGATTGAGTCTTTAAGGATTTGAGAACACTTGATGTATGTCTTGCAATGGGATATCGATGGTGACAATGGGATGTTCTATTGATCCACTTGATGTATGTTTTGGTGATCAACTTGCGGGTTCCATGACCATGGGAATCTATGCATAGTGGTTGGCACATGTTTTCGTCTTGAATCTTTGGTAGAAACTTTGGGGCACTCTTTGAAGTTCTTTGTGTTGGATTGAACATGATGAATCTGAAGTTATGTGATGCATATTGTATAATCAAGCCCATGGGTACTTGTGGTGACATTGGAGTATCTAGGTGACATTAGGTTTTTGGTTGATGTGTGTCTTAAGGTGTTATTTTAGTACGAACTCAAGGGCTGTTCGTGACACTTGTAGGGATAGCTCATAAGATTGATCGCAAAAGATAACTTTGAGATGGTTTCGTACACTATAATAATTTCTTTGTTAGTTCTCCGTTATTTGTGACTTTGGAGTGAACTCTTTGTCACACGAGAGGTATTTACATATGATTCAACTATGTGAGTATTGTTGAGAGAAATTGCACTAGTAAAAGTATGAACATTAGGCCTTGTTTTCAAGCATTGCAATACCGTTTGTGTTGACTTTTCTTACTTGTTACCTTGCTGTTTTTATATTTTCAGATTACAAAAACCAATATCTACCATCCATATTGCACTTGTATCACCATCTCTTCGCCGAACTAGTGCACCTGTACAATTTGCCATTGTATTGGGTGTGTTGGGGACACAAGAGATTTCTTGTATTTGATTGCAGGGATGTTTGAGAGAGTCCATCTTCATCCTACACCTCCCACGGATTGATAAACCTTAGGTCATCCACTTGAGGGAAAATTGCCACTGTCCTACAAAACTCTACGTTTGGAGGCCCAACACCAGTTTACAAGAAGAAGGTTGTGTAGTAGACATCACCCCACCATCTCAGAGGAGAAGCAGCATGGCTTCCATGGAGCTTGTTTTGCCTAATTTCATGGCTCCTCACTACCCCATGGATAGTATCATGGAGTCTGAACATTGCGAGCTAATGAAGAAATTCCAGAACCTGACCTTCAAGGCGGCGATCAGCTCTGTTGTACCTCGTCGAGCTGAGGGGACTTTCCGTTGCCGTTCGATTCCACATGGCTATGCTGTTGTGACGGTGGATGAAATAATGGATGGTTTTGAGGGGCTGGAGCTTGACAACCCTATAGGTGAAGAGGATATTATTCTTCTGGAAAATGCTTTGAGGAGTACCTGTCAATGGAGAAAAGAGTACATCAAGCTTCCAAACTGGACGCCTCAGCAGACTCAGCCTCCTCCGGCGCATCAAGGCACTCCTCCTCCTCCTCCTCCTCCTTCGGCGCGTCAGGGCACTCCGCCTCCTCTTTCTCCTCCTCTGGCGTGTCAGGGCACTCCACCTGCTCCTTCGCCTCCTCTGGCGCGTCAGGGCACTCTGCTGCCTCCTCCGACGCATCAAGGCACTCCGCCTCCTCTGGCACGTCAACAATGGCGTAAGAGAGACGTCGCCGCTCCGGCGGCTAGCAGTACAATAGGCGGGAAGAAATACAAACTTGGTCCAACCCTCAAGCCTCTTCCAAAGTTATTATATGAGAGGACTGACAAGGAAACCGTTGAAATCATGGAAGCCTAAGTGAAGGCCCATTTTGCACGGAAACGTCCACCTCCGAAGGAAACGCTAGATCCGGTGAAAGCGAAGCGCACTCTGGATGCCCTGAAGTGACCACCACTGCCTCCACTCCAATCCAACTATGACCGCTGTATTAAAAAGACATATGATGAAGCGGGGCAGTCAGGAAGTACTTCCAGTGCTGCAAGAGACAAAAAAGAATAAGTGGGAAAACAATTCGCCAGCTTGGCGAACAGGAGAAGGAATCGTGTCCCTTGCTCAAATTGTCTAGCGATACCGCTAATCGGTGCGACTGCCCGGTACCACTCTTGGTGATTACATGGGCGATGATGCATAGTTTGAAATGGCTGAGGTAGTAGTAGAGATCTTTATAGATGAGCACGGGAAGCCTATCGTCAAACCTCATTAAGTCAACACCTGATGATGAGTCTGGGACAAGTTGATGATGAAGTAGTAGTTAACAACGATGATGCACAAATTGCATGAGTGGTACATGGAAACCTGCAGGGAGTCTGGGACAGACAGTTTGATGGTCGGAATTAAAAAAGAGCATGACTTCATTGGAGTCAACCTGATGCCTATTGAATTTGTGGACTTATTTTAGTTATTCAGTCAACAGGCTTTCGACAAACAACTCATGACTTGCTACTGTATGTAAGTATTAGTTCTATAATTAAGTCTGTAGCTCAGCTCATTCATTCCATGTATATATAATTATCCTCACCATATTATGCAGTTTGAAGATTATCGAATGCAAAAAAGTTCAAATCTATGACATTGGGTTCATTAGCCCAAATACCGTAAATGAATGGTCGGTACAAAATAGAGCCAAAGTTACTGAGGACAACTTGCTAGAAGCGTTCCTTAGACATCAAAACAAAAGGGAAATACTCTTTACTTACAACTTCAAGTGAGTATTACTGTCTCTGCATATTCGGTTTTTCTTAATCGAGGTTAAGTAACATAATTGATGAGTTATGCGTGCGCAGGTTCTACTTTATTTTATTATCCATTAAGCTTGATGTGGCATTAGTAACTGTCTTAGAATCGAGACGTAAAGATCCCGAGGATTATGCGGACATGACTGCAATGCTCCAGAAGTAAGTTCAATCAATACCCGGACCATATCTGCAACTTTTGTTCATTTCCTGATATCAAGTAATCATTTTCTTTGACTGGCAGGGTTTGGAAATAGTTCACCGGAATGGTTCCCGGTCTAAACAACGGGCTGCGATTTACACGCCCCAAAGTAAGTAGTACTAGCTAGTTCCGCGCATCTGTCATTGATTCTAGCTTCATCAATACCATTATCATGCTTGCTTATCAGTTTGATTGAACTCTATTCTTGTGTAGTGCTTGTACCAGGTACCTGGGAATCATTTATGTGGATACTACATATGCGAGTTCATTCGCCACTCGACCTTTGGGCGAGGCTTCTCTCACAAACAATTTTAAGTATGTATACAATATTCACAATTTTATTTTATATATTACCATCAATTGGGTTGAGTTTCATTCATATATATGTATTGACCCCGTCTTTAAATTAGATATGGCAGATGCGGGATGAACTCCTACCACATGATCGCATACGAGCAATTCAAGAGGAATTGGTGGGATTCTTTCTTGACTAGGTCATACCTGAAGACGGAGAATACCATGTGAAATTGCAAATGGATCTTGGGTAGATGATGTTAGGGATTGTAAAAGATGTTATATTGTATATATGTTGTAGTGTCGGATAGATATACGGAAACTTGTTGTTCGACCAAGCACGAAGAAAGAGATGTCACTTCTCTCTATATATGTTCATGACGATCTTGTGTAATTAATGGTTTCCTTCATTTTCTTACTAGCTAAAGTCGAGTTCTCTCTATATGTATAGTATCTAGCGTCGACCAAGCACGGAGAAATGGGGTCACTTCTCTCTGTTAGCTATCTAACACAATATGAAACCCCTAAATAAACCCTCCAAAACCCCTAAACCTCCCCCTTCGAAAACAAAAACAAAAACCCAAGTGCCAGCGACCTGCTGACGCATGGCTGCCTTTTGGTCCCGGTTGATGTTACCAACCGGGACTAAAGGTCCTCCTGCCTGGGTGTCCTGCAGCGGCCACGGGGAGCCCCTTTGGTCCCTGTTTGTAAGCAAACCGGGACTAAAGGTTTTTGTATTAGTCCCGTTTGCTTTGTCCTTGTTCCAGAACCGGGACTAAAGGCCCTCTCGAACCGAGACTTGTACCCTGTTTTCTACTAGTGTTGCAAAATAAATAAAAAGTAAATAATGGTAGAAAGGTAATGAAAGATTTTGTAAATATATAAGTGGATAGACTCGAGGGCCATATTTTTCCCTAGTGGCATCTCTCATGTAGTAGGCATACGGTGGGTAAACAAGTTACTATTGGGCAATTGATAGAAAAGTGCATAGTTATGCAATATTTATTCATGGCAATGATCATTACATATAGGCATCACGTCCGTAAGCAAGTAGACTGACTCCTGCCTGCATATACAACTATTACTTCACCCATCGACCGCTATCGAGCATGCATCTAGAGTATTAAGTAAAATCAAGTAATGCTTGGAGAACAATAACATGATGTAGAGAAACTAATCAATATGAGTGAACCCCATCGTTTTATCCTTAGTGGCAACCATACAAATACGTGTCTTGTCCATTTCTATCACTAGGATATAGAGCATCGCCAGATTGAGCCCACCACAATGCACCTCTCCCACTAAAGAATATCAATCTAGTTGGGCAAATTATTTCAATAGATCGGGGAGAATTACGAAGCTATCATATAATCATGCATATGTAAAGAAGGACCAGAAAGGGACTTAATATAATTTCATGAACAATCTGAACATAAACCCACAATTCATCGGATCACAACAAATGCACCGCACAAAGTGATTCACTACTGGAATCAGACAAGTTGTCGTCTGCCAGCTCTTTGCCGTCTTCTAGCAAACGGCAAAGAGTGTCTTTGCCATCAGCTAGCATGAAGCAGATGGCAAAGAGGGGCTTTGCCATCTGTCAGCTCTTTGCCGTCTACTAGCGGACGGCAAAGATTCTTTGCCGTCAGCGAGCGGACAACAAAGAGGTGGGTGGGGTCCAGTTGACGGCAGTACTGTAACAGCCCACTACCCCACCTCTTTGCCGTCCGCTAGCGGACGGCAAAGAGGTGATACCTAATTAGCTAACGACGCAACCCAGCCCCACCCATCGTCGCTCCCCCCGACCAGCCGCACGCCTACACGCCGCCGTGCCCCAGTCCCCACCCCCACCGCGCCCCCACGCCAGCCGCCGCCCCGCCATCGTGCCCCTGCCGCCGCTCCGCTATCGCGCCCCTATCGCCGGCCCCCATCGCGCCCCTGCCGCGCGCGCCCGTCGCGCCTCCACCGCCCCCACCCCTGCCGCCCACGCCCATCGCCAGCCGTCGCCCGCCCCCCCATCGACCGGCACACGCGCCCCCCCGTCGGCCGCCGCACGTGCCCCCGTCGCCCACCGCCCGTGCCCCCCCGCCGGCCGCCGCCCGCGCCCCTCATCCCCACCGCCGCCCGCCGCCCGCATCACTCACCCCCACCGCCCTCACCCCCCTGCCGGCCGCTGCGGACGCCCCCCCGCGCCGGCTGCTGCCCCACTCCGGTGAGCCCCCTCCCCCTCTTTTTTTCATTTTTTAATAATGTAGTTATAGTAATTTAGTTAGTTAATTAGGTGTATTTAGTTAGTTGTAATTTAGTTAGCTTAGTTAGTAAATTAGCTTAGTTAGTTGTAGTTAATTAGCTTAGTTAGTAATTTAGTTAGTTAGTTGTAATTTAGTTATTAGTAATTAGAAGAAGAGAGAAGAAGAAGAAGAGGAGGAGGAGAAGGAGATGAAGAAGAAGAAGAAGAAGAGGAAGGAGAAGAAGAAAAAGAAGAAGAAAAGGAGGAGGAGGAGGAGATTAAAAGAAGAAAAAGAAGGAGAATAAGAAGAAGAAGAGGAGGACGAGGGGTGCGTTGGCGCTGACGTAACCGGGTCGAGGATCGCCGACATGACACCACCGACACCCCGACCACCGACACGACACCCCGACACCACGACACGGGACCCCGGACCTCGACACGACACCCCCACACCCCGACCCCGACACGACACCCCGACACCCCGACCCCAACACGGCACCCCCGACACCCCGAGCCCGACACGGCATCCCCGACACCCCGACCCCGACACGACACCCCCGACACCCCGACCTCGACACGGCACCCTCGACACCCCGACCCCGACACGACACCCCCTACACCCCGACCTCGACACGACACCCCCGACACCCCGACACGGCACCCCCGACCCCGACACATCACCTCGACCCCGACATGACACCCCCGACACCATGACCCCGACACGACACCCCGACACGACACCCCGACACCCCGACACGGCACCCGGACCCCGACACCCCGAGACCCCGACACAGCACCCTGACCTCGACACCCCGACACGGCACCCCTAACCATGACACAGCATCCCGACAATGACACGACACCCCCTACACCCCGACCCCGACATGACACCCCGACACCCTGACATGGCACCCCCGACCACGACACAGCACCCTGACCCCGACACGACAACCCCAACACCCCGACCCCGACACGACACGGGTCATATATTTGTGAATTATGAGTTAGGTCATATATTTTTCGATTTTGTAGTATGGAACATCATATTTATGTTGATCAGGTGGATTTAAATGTGAAGTTGTTTCATCGTTACGAGGGTCTGGTGTTCGATGACCTCCCCGTGAGTTCGACGAGCTCCGCCCCTGCATTCGTGGGTGAGCACAAATGACATCTCCTCCTGCACCCTTCATTTCCTCTGTTCTGGTCTTCGTGCTGATGAAACTTGCTAGGTATATGTGTCTTCAATCATCAGTATGCGTGACCACTATGCGTCTCCCGTTCGAAAGGGTTACATCTATAAATATGCATTCATTAGCATATTTATAATCGTGATTCTTTCGAATTGTCTAACGTTATCCATGGACAGCCCGAGTATGTGTAGATTGGGTTCGTTTTCCCATATGCTCTGCTCCGGATCCGATGCAGAATTTCGTCAGTGCCACCCTGTTGTTCTCGGGGTACACATCCTCTCTGCTTATTGCCGAGACGTGTATCAGGAGAACAGCGGGGAGGTGCTACCGAAATTGTGCGTCAGATCCAAAGTGGAGCATGGGAAAACGAACCCAATCTACACATACTCGGGTGGGATTAGGACCTATCTTTACCTACTAGCGTCTAGGTTGCATCGACGTAATGAAACTGATAAACTCTATTAACTGATGAATATGGTTTGCTGAATTATGTATATATTTTATGTGTGTCCAATAGCTAGGCAGGATGAGTGATCGTGGGTGGATGTACACTGGTCACACTAGTCAGAAAGACATGACCCGTGAATGGTTAACAAAAACCAAGGAGTTTGTGAGAGTCACATTTGCACATGGACAGAAAACAACCTGGTGCCCTTGTGTCGACTGCGACAACGGTAAGAAGAAGTCAGAGTTTGAAATGATCAAACACCTGCAAAAGTGGGGTTTTACGCCTAATTATATAGTTTGGATATTTCATGGTGAGTCTGCCCAACGTGTCGGAGCTGAGGTGCTTCGTCGTCGCACCGACGAGCATGGTACCGGGATTGAAGACATGGTGCAAGACTTTGATGATGCTCGGGATTCGGACGATGAGATGGAGGAATCTGCAAAGGCCTTTCATAAAATGTTGGAGTCTTCAAAACGTCCTCTCCACAAGCACACTGAGCTTTGTCAGCTGGATGCCATCGTGCAAGTAATGGCTCTAAAGGCTCAGTTCAACCTGGGCAGAGAATGCTATGACGCGGTGATGACGATATTTGGACGCTTTCTGCCCAAAGGCCATGTATTGCCACCAAATCTGTACCAGTCGAAAAAAAATCCTACGTGCACTTAAGATGCCCTATGAGAAGATAGATGCCTGTGAGAATGGATGTGCCTTATTTAGGCTTGAGTATGCGGGCTTGAACTATTGCCCCATTTGCAATGCTTCCAGGTATGTTCTGTAGACAACGGTATGGGTGAGAAAAGTCAGACCAAAATCCCCATTAATGTTCTTCGGTATCTGCCAATCATACCAAGACTTCAACGGCTTTTCATGGTCGAAGAGACGGCTAGATAGATGACGTGGCATAAATTGGGCAAAAGAACAGAACTGGATGCAAATGGGAATCCGAAGTTGGGACACACTTCAGACACTTTTGCGTGGAAGCACTTTGATGCATTACATAAGGATAAAGCGGAAGATCCAAGGCATCCTCGAGTTGCCATCAGCACGGATGGGTTCAATGTGTATGGTATGACGACAGCACAATAAAGTTGTTGGCCTGTATTTGTCATTCCACTCAATCTCCCCCCGGAGAGATTATGAAAAGAAAGAACATTTTCCTGACGTTGATAATTCCAGGGCCCAAATATCCGGGGAAGAATATGAATGTGTACATGCAACCACTTAAGGATGAATTGCAAGAAGCCTGGGATAATGGGATCAAGACATACGACGCCGCTACAAAAAATAACTTCAAAATGCATGTGTGGTACATGTACTTGATGCATGACTTGCCGGCGTATGCGCTATTCGTTGGGTGGTGTGTGCATGGAAGGTTTCTGTGCCCCACATTCAAGGCAACACTTCAGTTCCGTTGGCTGGAGGCAGGTCGCAAGTTTTCTTGCTTCGACATGCATAGACAGTTCCTGGATCCTGACCATAAGTTTAGAAAAGAGAAGAATTTCATCAAAGGTATAGTTGTCAAAAACATTGCACCACCTATGTTGACAGGCCAATAGATCCTGGATCAGATAAACACTCTCGAGCCGGATCCAGATCGTCCAGGGTATTTCAAAGGGTATAATACGGAACACGCCGGGACTCACAAGATATATTTGTGGGATCTGCCTTACTTTAAAGACCTCCTTTGCCCACACAACATCGACGTGATGCACATTGAAAAGAATATTGCGGAGGCCCTTTTTGGTACATTGTTCGGCATATAGGGGAAGTCGAAGGATAATCCTAAGGCTAGAGTCGACCAGGAGGCTCTATGTGATAGACCGTTACAAAACATTCGAAAACCGACAAAAAAAACTGGAGGAAGCCAAAGGCATGGTTCAATCTTGGAAGGCCAGCTATGAGGGAAATGATCTCGTGGGTGAAAATGCAGATGATGTTCCCCGATGGGTATACAACGAATCTAAAGAGGGGAGCGAGTCTTGAAAAATTGAAAATATTTGGTCTCAAGAGTCATGATTGGCATATATGGCTTGAGCGGGTAATGCCGGTGATGTTGTGTGGCTTTATCCCTGAGGATGAATGGCTAGTACTGGCAGAGCTGAGCCATTTCTTCTATGCTCTTTGTGCGAAAGAACTATCGCCTGACGTGCTAGACGAACTAGAAGAGTTGGGACCGGAGTTGATCTGCAAGTTAGAAAAGACCTTTCCACCAGGCTTCTTTAATCCAATGTAGCATTTGATTTTGCATCTCCCGACCGAGGCAAGATTGGGGGGGGGGCATGCAAAATCGTCGGTGCTTCTCAACTGAGAGGATGCAGAAGACGCTTCGAGCAAAATGTAAAAATAAACGTAGAGTTGAAGCATCGATGGCCGAGGCATTCATTACTGAGGAGGCGGCAAACTTTGTGACAGCACACTACACAGCCTAGAATCGTCATTTTCATAATCCGAAGCCTCAGTACAATGATGGCGACCATGAAAAAGGTTGATCTAACCTCAGCCTATTCAAAGGGAAGCTCGCACCAGCCGGTGCTTCGAAATCAATAGGGTTGGATGTCAAAGAATGGCAGACCATTTCGTTGTATATATTCAACAACCTAATAGAAGTGCGGCCGTATATCGAGTAAGTTCTCGATACATTGTTTTGCAACTTCTAATTCCTTTGGAATGCTCTTATTCCTGGATATGTGATATAGTCGATACGTCACCAAATTCTCGGATGGAGCGGTGATCCAAAAGGATTCCGTCGAAGAGTATGAGCTTCTGGCAAAGCATGGAGGCGGATATCCCGGTTTCATCTGTTGGTTCAAGCAAACGGTAATTTCCATTAATTAGACGATTTCATTTCTTCGCCTAGTTTGCAGTTAATGCAACAATCCTTTGGTATAAAACTTGTAGGCTAATGCAGAGTCTATGGACTCCGAATTGAGACAATTCGCTAATGGTTTTAATTTTAAGGTCCGTTCATTTGACAAATACGAAATCAACGGGTATCGCTTTCGTACTTTTGGCAAAGAGCTATCTATGGCCGACCGAAAGTCTACAAATTGTTGTGTCTCCGCTGTCGGCGAAGGAGGGGTCGAGTATTATGGAAGAGTTGAAGCAATTTATGAACTTACATTCTCTGGTAAAAACCCACCAAACGTCGTAGACTTCAAATGTTATTGGTTCCAGCCGAAGGAGACTAGAAGGACTCATGAACATATAGGGCTAGTCGAAATCAAACAAAGCACCCATTTAGATGTTCCCGATGTCTATATTATGGCTCAATAGGCAACCCAAGTTTTCTATCTACCGTAGGCCTGCCAAACGGATCCAAATTTGAATGGTTGGGTTGTCGTTTATGATGAGCCGCCACATTTTAGACCACCTCCCCTCAATGAAGATGATTATGAACCTCACATTAACCCAAACACATATGAAAGAGAATTCTTCCAAGAAACACGTGTTTCCAAAAAACGCTTCAAGAACTGCTCTACTTCACCCCAGAACATTGAGGTCGACAACGACAGTGAACCCGACTTCACCCATGAGTAGGAACAAGAAGAGACGGAAGAAGAAGAGGTTACTGCTACGGATGACCTGACAATGATTGACCGATTACATAGAGGCCTTCCACATGTTGATGCGCTGGTACACAACATGCAGACACCGGCGGTCGCTTCTTCTTCGATCGGGAGAGGTCGGGGGAAGACGAAGAGAGGTGCTAGAGGTAGGAAGGCTATTGTGCCTCCCTCACCGCCACCCCCAGCTAATTCTCCCGACCACTGGACTGCTCCGTCTCAAGTGGACCCGTCTGACTTGGACCCATCTCGGACTCCGGTCCACGAGCCTCGGGTCGACGAGCCTCCGGTCACCGAGCCTTCGTCCCAGGAGACTCCGGTCCCAGAGTCTTCGTCCCAGGAGACTCGGGTCCCAGAGTCTTCGTCCCACATGACTCCGGAGGCTAGTGTCCATGCTGATGGTGGTGAGGACAATTACTTGTTTGAGGACTCCTATATCGAGGGGGAGCTGGTTGAGGAGGGCAAGAAGGTCTACCAGAGTGATTGTACAAAGCTGCCTCCCGTGCCGACTACCCATGAGCAGAGGTGGTTGATTGCACCTAATGCGGAGAAGTAAGTGCATTTACTATTTTTTAACCTTTTGCCGTCATGTTTCTTCAAATTAATATCTAATGTGTTGGCCTTGTCATACTGCAGGGGTTGGAAATACGAGCGTGGTGTTCGCAGGCCCAACCAGGTCCTTGGTGTGCTTCTCCGGCACCACTTCCCAGGGAAGGTCCAGTTGCCCTGTGAGGGTGAGGCTCCACATGTAGCACTGACCTGGGAGCTGTACAAGGCTTCCCCAGCCCTACCGAAGGAGATGGTCGACGTTGTCTTGTGTGAGACGGTGGCTGACATTGTGATACGTCGCTTTTGGGTAATTTCTCCTTTACAGAATTAAAAATCAACAACACCTAGTGATTGTACTAATGAGTGTCTAATGTGTTGTCTTGTTTGATTGCAGACCTTCTACAGGTGTCTTGAGGAGGACGAGGCGTGAGCGGTTGTTGTTCTCGAAGCTGAGTGCAAGCGCCTACTTCAGAACTTACGACACGAGGCTCGGGTGCAGGCTATTCGAGACTACTATGCCTCGAGTAACATTAAGAGGGCCAAGAAGAAGTGCCGCAAAAATTATCTGAGTAAGGATAAGTTTATGAAGGTAATTATCTATTCTTAAGGCCTTGTACTTATTTTCTTTGATTTGATTCGTAGGTGTAGCGCTGATATTTCTCTTGTCTAACTTAGGTGCCCCCGAGATGGTGTGCGGATAGGATGGACTGTTGGGAGGCATTGGTGGATGAGTGGTGCTCTCCCGAATGGCTAGCTGAACACAACAAGGCCAAGGAGAAGCGTGCCCAAATGAGAGGTGTGCCACACCATCAAGGGAGCTCCAACCTGTTTGAGTACGGGGATAACTGGGTATGTGGTTTGCTTCATGATTCATGCAATTTCATTCTTCATGCTAGCTTGAGCCCTTAACTAATATTTTGTTCACCTCTTTTAGGCGCGAGAAAACAAGAAGGAGGTGCCACCTCTATTCGACCTCTATTCCATGGCCCATACTGCCTCGTACAAGAAGGCCAAGGCATTCTCTGAGGATGACCTTGATCATCCATAGAGCTTCAGCAACATCTCCTCCCACAACAAGCTCGTGAGGTATAGAGATTTTGGGAAGGCGAGGAAAGGGGAGAACTTCAACCCGAGCCAGAGTCCTTTTGATCTAGAGCTCGTGATGATATCTGGTGGTGGGAGGCCCCATGGCTCGATAGCCATTGGGGATGGACTGATACGTTGTCCTAGAACTCTCCCCGAGATCAAGAAGCACCAGACGAGCTCTGATCCTGAGATAACGCCTCGTTCAGGGCCAATGGAGCTCACCATTGAGGCTAGGGCCCAGGAGCTTCTGGCGGAGGCAAACAGGCAGGCAGCACAGAGGGAGATGGACATGGAGGAGAGGACGGCTAGGCTGTTGGAGGAGGAGAGGAACCGGAATGATGCGTCTGACCGGGCCCTATACGAGCTCCTCGTGGAAAGTTTCTCCTCCATATTAGCCAAATCATGCACATAATGTTCGTTTCATCACTAACTAATATGAATGACTCATGAAAGCAAAATGTGCAGACCGTGTGCCAGAACAATGTTAGGACCCCTCTTCGATGCCCCATATTGCTATAGCACACACGGTGAGTTTCATTTAAATGGTCATTAGTTACTACTATTCACATTTGAGTTGCATCATGCTAAGGAGACATTGCAAATGATCTTTCCTGCAGCGTGCCTCCCGACAAGCATCGACCGATCCTACCGCGTCTGCCGCAACCCCGACCGGTCCTTCTACGTCTCACCCTGGCCCAAACCCTACCGGTCCTTCACCTTCGTGTTGATGGTAAATTTTCCCAAGTGTTTTCTTTAACAAATGCATACTTAGCTTAAGAAATTACCTACTTAGCTCCAAAATGACCTATACTTAGCTTATTTTCGTAAAAAATGACTTGATATGCTTAGTTAGCTAGAAAATGGTATATTCTACCTAGGATAGCTATAAAATGACCTATACTTAGCATTTTTTCCTCCAAAATGACTTGATATGCTTAGTTAGCTAGAAAATGGCATTACTACCTACTATAGCTCAATAATGATCTATAGCTAGCTTAGCTAGTTCATTTATGACATAATTATCTCACTTAGGTACAAAATGGCATAACTACCTAGGATAGCTCAATAATAATCTATAATTAGCTTAGCTAGTTCATTTATGACATAATATGCTCACCTAGGTAAAAATGGCATAATAACCTTGGTTTAGCTCCAAAATGACCTATACTTAGCTTATTTTCCTCAAAAATACATAATAACCTTACTTACCTCCAAAATGATATATTCTACGTAGGATAGCTATAAAATGACCTATACTTAGCATTTTTTCCTCCAAATTGACTTGATATGCTTAGTTAGCTAGAAAATGGCATTACTACCTTTGAGAAGAGGAGAGGAGAGGAGAAAAAGAAAGAGAAGATAAATTCTTCTTCTTCTTCTTTTTCTTCTTCTTTTTCTTCTTTTTCTTCTAGCTAGTCTTCTTCTTCTTCTAACTATCATCTTTCCTACTTTGCAGATTTGCTATAGATGAGGAAGAGTGCATTGATGGACTGTACTCTTCTACTTCTGCTACCTTTATGTTTATGGAAAACTTGTTTTGGATACGTATGTATGGATATGTTGTTGGAAACCATATTGTGTGTTGTTGGAAACTTTTATATATGTTGGACTTGTATGTTGAAACTTATTGTTGGTATATGCTTGTTTCAACTTATTGTTGGTATGCTTGGATATATATGGGATATTGTTGGATATATATGTTTCAAATTGAATGATTTTAAGAAAAAACAAAAAAAACAGGGGCTATATAGCAACTTTGCCGTCTACTGGCAGACGGCAAAGACATTTGCTCTATGCCAGCGGACGACAAAGCTGCCACGTGGGAACTACCTGTGCAATCTGGGGCTAGCCTATGTTGGTTCTTTGCCGTCCGCTGGCAGATGGCAAAGAACCTTAGGTCCTTGTCGTCCGCCAGCGGACGGCAAAGAACCATCCTAGGCCAGCAAAAAAAAGGTGCGTTGTCGTCCGCTAGCGGACGGCAAAGCACGCCGTTAAGCCCCCTAATGGAGCTAAGTTGCCACGTGTGCCGTCCAGGCCCTTTGCCGTCTGTTGGCAAATGAGAAAGATTCAAAGGTCTTTGCCGTCTGCCAGCACACGGCAAAGAGCCCTTTACTGTGGCTTATTCAGCCGGACGGTTGGCCATCTGCTGGCGGACGGCAAAGCCTTTGCCGCCCGAAATTCATGCCTTTGCCATCTGGGATGGCAGACGGCAAATTGTCTGATTCTTGTAGTGATTACATCGAATAGATCATCGTGGAGTGCGATGAACTTTGTATTAAAGATCAAAGAGAGAGAGAGAGTGAGATGTAGGGACTAACTATGGAACCATAGGTCTATGGTGAACTACTCACACAACACCATGGGAGCAGCAAGGTTGATGTAGAGGCCCTCCGTGATTGATCTACCCTCTGGCACGACACTGGAACTGGGCTCTAGACGGGAACACGGCAGAAGAGAGACTTGCAGCGGCAGAAAAAGTATTTCGGGAGGCTCCTTAGGGTTTCCCCAATATATTGGAATTTATATGCCAGAGAGGGGTATCGGGAGGTGCAAGGGGGAGCCACAGGCTAACAGGGTGCGTCCACCCCCCTGGGCATGCCCTGTAGCCTTGTGAGGGGTCGTGTGGCCCTCGACCTCCTTCCGAAGTTTCCAGATCTTCATTTGGTTCGAAAAAAATTATTACAAAAATCGTGGCAAGTGTACCTCGTTTGGTACTGTAAACCTGAAAAGCCAAAAACATATAGAAAACTAAAACTTGCACTGGGCCTTGGGTTAATAGGTTAGTGCTAAAAAGTAATATGAATTAGCAAATAAATTCCCATAAAGTATCCTAGAATGAAAATATTATAACATGTAATAGTCAAAAAATATAGATATGTTAGAGACGTATCAACATCCCCAAGCTTAATTCCCGCTCGTCCTTGAGTAGGTAAATGATAGAAACAGAATTTTTTATGTGACATGCTACCCAACAAGTAATTTGTTGCAGGGAGGATCATTGAGAGACGATGAATTAATAAACATCAACATAGTAATATCCATAAACATAAGTAACATAATGATCGAGTTTCAAAATATACGATCCTTAGAGAATGTTTAGCCCCTATTCATTTTATCATATTAGCATGGCATGGCTCCGTCTTCACCACATAAATAGAAATGTCAAGCACCACGTTGTTAAGTCAAGCAATTGGATCGTACTTTTTAACGCGCTTCAGGTTTTTATAACTCACTCAATACATGAGCGTGAACCATGGATATAGCATGCAGGTGGAATAGAATATGGTGGTAGGTTTCAAAGGAGTAAAAGTGGAGAAGAAAGTATCGCATCAACTAGATGTATAAATGGGCTATGGATATGCCCATCAATAGATATCAATGCAAGGAGTAGTGATTGCCATGCCACTGATGCATTAGAACTATAAGTGTATGAAAGCTCAACTGAAGCTAAGTGGGTGTGCATCTAACTTGCTTGCTCACGAAGCCCTCTGGAATTTGAGTAAGCGTGTCATCATAATATACAAGCCAAGTTCTATACTGAAAAATTCCCACTATCATATGGAAGTGACAAAGCATGAGACTCTATATGACGAAGATGGTGTCACTTTGAGATACAAGTGTGGAAAAAGAGGTAGTAGCACTATCCCTTCTCTCTTTTCTCTCATTTATTTTTTTCCTTTTCTTTTTCTCCCCTTTTTTCCTTTCCCTTTTTTCCTCCCTTTTTTATTCTGTTTTTCGTCCGAAGTCTCATCCCGACTTGTGGGGGATTCATTGTCTCCATCATCCTTTCCTCAGTGAGACAATGCCCTAATAATGATGCTCTTCACACTTTTATTTACTTACAACTCAATATGAAAACCTCCACAAATACCATGTCATCTATATGATCATGCAAAGCAATATGACAATGAAAGTACTAGTCATATGATGTAATAGTGGAAGTTGCATGCAATATATCTCGGAATGGCTATGAAAATGCCATGATAGGTAGGTATGGTGGCTGTTTTGAGGAATATATAATGAGGCTTCTGTGCAACAGAGTGTATCATGTCACAGAGTTTGGATGCACTCACAAAGGTTGCACCGATCCTCGAGGTGAGAATGGGCAATGCATGGTACCGAAGAGGCTAGGAAATATCATGTGGCGAGAGTGCATACATAAATGGTTCACATTAGTCATAAAAAACTCACATAATTATTGCAATATTTTATTAGCTATATCTTATCAAAGTACTACTCGCATGCCCCTAGGGAGGAAGTTGGGAGGACTTATCCATCGTGAGCCTCCCACGTAAACAACACTAGGATTTCAACGAGGAATAAGAATGCTCACACATCATCACCATGCCATAAACAATATTTAGATGAACAACAAGTTAACACCCTATAATTAGTTATATTTTTACTAACCAATGATCATGAACTCATGCCCTTTCACATTACTAGATTAATATCATTAACTCACAATTTCTCTTTTATGTGCTTATTATTTTTGGACTAGTATTATAACCCATGAATATTACCATAACTATTTATTAACTCTCAAACAAATATAAGAGAATAACAAGAGTGCAATTATTTCTATAAAATCTATATGCCAACGTGCTCTAAAGGATATAAGTGAAGTACTAGAGCAACTACTTAGCTCAAAAGATATAAGTGAACCACAAAGAGTATTCTAATAAATTATGGTGATCTTGTGTCCCTATCACACCCTGTGTTTGTATCCTTGTCATGTTTGGATTTATAAAATTTGTAGCCAATTAAAACTTTTTCAATGCTTGTGCTTGTTTGAATTGTGTGCTTGTTGATTGTGGTATATGGCACTCTTAGATTCTATACCTCCTTGTATTCATCTTCCTCGGCCCAAACTTCTTGCCCAATAATCATGCCATGTGAATAGTGCCCCAAATTATTTTTATCAAATTTTGTTTTGACCAAATGGGATTTATTCCAATTAGGTTTAAAAAAAACCTGAAATGAGGATTCCACTACAAGTCCTCAAATTGGGTGGATCCTTCGTCCCCAAAGGATTTACTTCAAACCTACTATATATAAGACTTTTCAAAACCACCAAATATTATTTTTAAAGATTATTCTTATATTTTATTTAAAGGATTTTTATTAAGACCAGGAGTGGTTTTTCATAGGGAATAATTATTTAAATGCTTTCAAAATATTTGATAAAATTTAGGGAAACACATTGGACATATATTTTCCATATATATGAGTTTCAACATATGGGCATGTTCAAATCATGGGAAAAACCCCTCAAAACCCTTTCTGTCCAAATCAAGATTTTGAAATATTTCTATAAGAAATATTCTCAATAAATTCGAGGAAAATTATAGCAATTCAACACTATCATAGGTGATGCTCTTGCAAAGTTTCACCTCAATCCAAGTTGATTTGGTTTATCAAACCATCCCAAAACCCTTCCTGTCCAGACTCAAATTTGAACAACTTTACATTGTGAAGTTTCTACCCTTGACCCCAAAGTTTGTGGACATGCTCTAATCACCAAATGATGATGCTAAACTAAGTGGTACATAAAGGGTAATGGCTTGGCATAACTGGATCTATAAAAACCTGATTCTGTTAGTTTTTAGGGTTCACAAATTTTCCATTGTCAACTTTGCTCATTTGAGCTCAAATCTGGTGATACATCTCCTTTTTACCTATAATTTGACCCTATTGAACATCTCAGTAAGTTGGTAAACTTATCTTGCCCAAACACCCATCAAACACCTTCTAGTGAAATAGTAAGTCACTATTTTCACCCCTTTCACTATTCCCCTTGCCACAAAATTTTTACCACAACCTCTCAGGGTTACCAACTACCCCAGTAAATCTTGTGTGGCCTTAGATCAAGAGTGGGTGGGGTAAAACCCCCATTTCACCCTCTGTTTTACCATATCAGGGGCTTCTTCCCCCCATTTTTTTCTTTCCTAGCCCCCTAGCTTCCCCTAGCTCCTAGAGCATCCCAGGAACCCCCAGGAGCTATTTAGACAAACGGGGACACCCAAAGCACGCGGGCAACGGCTATGTCGACCATTTGGGCGCTCTGGAGCGCGCTATAGTGCGCCACTGCACTGTAGCAGGGGCATCCCGAGGCCCCCCGACCGCCTGGGGATGCGGGAACATTTCCCCTGGCTGCCCCTCGACGTTCGCAAGGCGCCAGGTGGTACGGCCCCTCCTCCCTCCTCCTCTATTGCCCCCCTTTGCTCACGCACGGCGCCGCCCGAGCCGACCAACATAAGAGCTCGCACGCGCGGGCGCTAGAGCCCTTCCCCGCTCTATCTCCCTTCCCCTGGACGTGGACCGCACCCAAGAACTCCTAGGACACGGACCGAAGCCCCCCATGGTGCATGACGACGGACCCGTCCTCACCGGCGCACCACGCCCTCGGTGCACCGGCGCCCAGCTATATAAAGCCCTCCTCGAGCTCCCGCTGCTCTCCCTCGCTCTCTCCTCCCCTCAGCCGCTCCCCAGTACCCAGCCCCCTCGTTTCCGTGGTCATGAGCTTGAGCCCGAGCCAAACCCTCACTGCCGTGTGGGTTTTCCCCTCGTCGGCGATTCCCTCAGCCCCGGCGACCCCCTCGGTCACCCACCGACATGCGGGGAGCCCCTAAGCGTGCCGGTGCCCTTCGGTCGAGCCGCCGTAGCCTGAGCCCCCGCTGGTAAGCTCCTCTCCGTCCCTGTCTTGAGGAGAGGGATGACAGGTGGGGCCCACCTGTCATCGGCTGTGTACTTTTGGCCCGAGAGGCACATAGCCTTTTTCCTTTTCATTTTCCTCTGTTTTCCAAAAAATCTATAGATCTGAGAATAATTCCTAATCCAAATATTTTCCACCTAAAATCTTAGAATATTCCCTAGAATTTAATAGTGCCTTTTTGTAAATATTTGAAAACATTTTTCGTACTGTTTCAATTTAAAACCCCTATTTGGCATTATTAGCCCCTATTTGAAATATTTTTTGAAAACCTTTTTAACTTCAAAGTCTTAAACAAATAGTTTTAGTATGACCTTTAGTATTTATCATAATAGGGTAGCATTTTTAATATTAGCTTGTGTGCTCTATTTTTGTGTGATGCTTATTTTTATCGTTATTTATCGCGACGATAGATTGCGCTATTGACGAGGGAGTTGGACCCGAAGACTTTAAGCAACCCGAAGACTTTGTTGAGCCAGGGAAGCAGCCCTTTGACCATATTAACAAACCATTTTTATTGCATGTCATATAGCACTTTACTTTCATTATACTTGATCATGTGGCGTAGTGACCACTTCGGTGGGTTGCTTTCGACACTTTTACCGTTGACGCTTGCATCGTGCATGACCCTGCCACCTTATGAGGGTTATGCGGGTGGGTATAGATAGGATGTTAGTAGTTGCTACGCTAGTGGGATGGGAATGTGCATGGTGATGCAAAGAAAGAGATGATTTCAAAGACTTTTCAAAAAACCCGTCGGGTGCCACTAATGCCCGAGGGAGATAATGATGAGTTGGGTGACCACTTGAGAAAGAAGTGGTGTCCCGGAACAAGTTGAGAATGTGTTTTCGAAAACGAAGAGTTTTAAGGTCTGTTGACCGTCCCAACCTTACATGCGCAATCATGATACCCCTTATGGGACGGGGCTTTGTTGATTACCTTGGTGGGTACTGGCAAGGAGCCCGCATTACTAGTGGCGAGAGTGGCGTGGTCACTCTCGATACGGGGTCGTGCCGGTATGGATGATCATGCGCTGTCTTCACAAGCACCAGGCACACTGTTGGTCCCTGCATGGATGATACGAGTGTTGTACATCATGTGGGCTGGGTACAAATCGAGTAGACTGTTTGTTTACTATCACTAGGGGAAGGCATTGTTCGGGTGGTTACCTCGGGTATGTCATATACCGCGAGTCGTGGATGACACGGAAGCTCCCCAAGTCTTGTGGGTAAAGCGTACAACCTCTGGATAGTGTAAAACTATTCGAATAGCCATGTCCGCAGTCATGGACAGTTGGAGGTCCTTCTTAAACTACGTTCGGATGTTTTCGTAAACTTGGTGTGAGTGTGTGTGGAATGACAAAAGGATGGTACTTAAGACAAGTCTGAAGACTTGATGTGATGAATGAACACGAGATGTTCACCCCTGCTTATGATGATATCCGTAACTTCTTTATATGGATATTTGCCGACTATTGATGCATGCTTACCTAGTTACTTGATCATGTCATTGCATTAAAAAATTAGCTTTCCGCAAATAACCTATTTAGTGCTATATCATGCATCATTATTTCCTTGTTCCACAACTTGGGTTGCTTGCGAGTACATTCAAAGTACTCATTGGCTTGCCATTGGTTATTTAATTGGCCAGGCATGGAAGAATAGGAGTATGTTGAAGAGTTCGTTGGTGGCGAACATGCGAACTAGGACGCTTCCTAGTCAAAATGCCTATAGGTTAAGGCAGATGGCATGGGTTCACGCTTTCTATAAGGATTTCCACTGCTTGTTCTATTTAAGTGTTTGGCCCTTATGGCCCTATCTATGTAAGACTAGACCTTCATGGTCTTTATTTGTGTAAGACGCTAGATGTGGATGTAAGACTCTTGTTATTCAGCTTATGTGTGTTTAGTGAGCATTGATCTCTGGGATCAGTATACACGTGCATTCGGTGATCACGACTTATGAGTCAGGGTCACCACAGAGGTGGTATCAGAGCCATCCTGACTGTAGGAGGCCCTTAGTTAGCATGGGAATTAGTCAGGATAAAACCATTTTCAAAACTACACATAGCACCTATACTTAGGAATTGTACATTATTTACCTCTTCTATTCTTCACACAATACTCTGCTAACTCTCCCCTTTCAAACTTTTGTAGATGGTCATCGTACCCGAAGCCTTCGTGACATCCGGCTTTCCCTTACTCCTTGGGGATAGCCCGGAGAAGTGCCAGTTTCACCAACCATCCAGTTTCCTCTACCATGAGCACTGGGTCGATGCCGTCATGAAGGAGTACCACGTGGATGTGGTTGTGAAGGCAAATGACTCCCCGAGCAGTTGGTTCTTTGAAGGACCACAGATGGATACCATGATACTTGTAGTCGAGACAGCTACGCGCAAGGCACTTCTGCACCTACGAGACATCATTCCAGAGATGGCTGATGAGCCGGCTACTTGCTACCTTCCTTCCAGAAAGGATGATCTTGGTGAGAGTTGGACACTAGTTCCGACCCAGGAGGATGTCACACCACTCAGGTTCCAGACCTACTTCAGCCTCTCTGCGGATAGTCTGGTTCACCACTTGATTAAGGAGTCCGTAAAGCTTCGCGAGGAACTTCGCCACACCCGAGAGCTAATTCGACAAGCCAAGACGAAGCCAGACAAGATCAAGAAGGATGGAGCCCCTGAGGGACGACCAGCCATCGCTTATCGAGGAGGAGTACTCCCAGCTAGAGATGCACCTACATATTGACATCACATGAGTGCGAAGGAGTACCTTGAGCTTTTCACTCACACGCCAACAAAGTGTTGTCGGGATGGACCTCCTCGTTCCCTGACCCCTTCGACACGGAATGATGCCTGTTCAGATGATGAACATGAGGAAGACCCAAAGGAGTGCGACTACGAGACCGAGCACTCCACCACGTGAGTCCGAGAACCCCTATGGTAGGATCAGTCATGTAGCCCTCATGCGAAGTCGAGTCCTTGTAATGGTTCATATGAAACCATGTGTGCTTGTTTATTGTTTTTTTGTTTGTGTTCCGATGCAAGTCGCACTTTGGCCTTAGGCAACATGTAAGTGACTCCATCCTCTATCTTAATATATGTTGGTCTTTCGACCTTTCTTTTAACACACTTGCACTCGACCAACCCCCTTAGGCGCGCTTTTCCATTGTTGCTTTTCCCCTCGTCTATCCCAGTTGTTTGACTTGGCTGCTCCAAAGAGGATGGTGACTGCTACCCGCAGCAGCTCCTTCGCCAACCTTGAAGCCGGCAACTCAAGCCAACAACAGGGAGTTGGTGGGGCTGCTCACGCTGGAGGACATCAGGAGCAGCCACAAGGCGACATTCCCCCGCCACCACCTCCACTGGAGAACATGACCATAGCTCAGTTTCTCCAATTTCTATGGGAGGAACGCCAAGCCAACAAAGCTGCTATTTAGCATATGGCTCATGCCCTTGTGAACAACCAGCAGCAAGCCAGGAACGACAATGGCCGCTCCACTCTGTCTGAGTTCATGAGGAATTCGCCCCCAACCTTCCCCGAGACTGCTGAACCCTTTGATGTTGACGACTAGATCCACACCATGGAGTACCTCCTTGCACTGGTCAATTGCAATGAGGACCGTGACAAGGTGTTGTATGCCTCTCACTGCCTCGGAGGTACCGCCCGAGCTTGGTGGGATGGATTTAAGGTCATGCAAGGTGAGCGTGTGATCACTTGGAATGACTTCAAGGAAGGATTCCGCATCGCCCACATTCCTTCTGGGATCATGGGTATCAAGAAGAGAGAATTCTGAGCGCTGAAGCAAGGAAGTGTCTCTATCAAGGAGTACCTGCAGAAGTTCAACCTGCTGTCAAGGTATGCACGTGAAGATGGCAACACGGAGGCTGCCAAGAAGGAACGCTTAATTGAAGGACTTCAACAAACCCTGCAATATCAGTTCATTGTCTATGACTATCGCACCTTCTTTGACCTGGTGAACAAGGCCCTCATGCTGGAAGACAAGCGTCATGCCATAGACGACACTCGCAAGTGCAAGATGATCAGCAAGGGTAGATCCAGCAACCAGAAGCCTCACCCCTGGCAGCCAGCCCCAACGCCAACCTATCAGCCACAGCAGGCTAGACCTCCTGCACCTCGTCCGAGCTACCAGCCTCAGCAGTATGCCAATCCCAGACCAGCTTACAACAACAACCCCAATAACAACAATGGTGGCAGAAATTACAACAAGAACCGTGTACAAGTCGCTTTCTTTGGATGTGGTCAGCCAGGACACATCTCTAGGCTGTGTCCCAACAAGAAGTCAGACGCACCGTGCCCCAATGCGCCAAACCAAGGTCAAGGCCGTGGAGCACCCCCAAGGAACCTAGCTCCCCGCAACCAGCCGAACAATGGAAAGGGTCGTGCGAATCACGTCACCACAGAGGAAGCCCAGGAAGACCCGAACGTCTTAATGGGTACATTCCTCGTCAACTCAACCCTAGCAATAGTATTGTTTGATTGTGGAGCTTCGCATTCTTTTGTCACCCAAAATTTTGCACTAGAGAGTGGCATGAAGCCTACACCCCTAGGTAGTCATATGTTGATACAAACCCCGGGGTCAGTTATGAAGTTTGGGATAGGTTGTGAGGGAGTTGAGATTAACATCAACGGGGTGATTTTCTAGCAGACCTCATCATCGTGAAGTCACAAGGCTTGGATGTGATCCTAGGCATGGATTGGTTGACCAAGCACCAAGGCTTCTTAGACTCTGCCAAGAGGATTGTCACCATGACCAATAGCCAAGGAGTGGAAGTCAAGTATGTTCCCAACCCTGCCTCCACTCAAGCCCCTCAGGCTAACTGTCTAGTGGGAATTGAGTTGGATCAAGTGCGAGTGGTATGTGAATACCCGGATGTGTTTCCCGATGAGCTGCTCGGAATGCCTTCTAACCGCGACATTGAGTTCATCATTGATCTTATGCCCGGATCAAGGCCCATCTATAAGAAAGCCTATAGGATGGGATCTGAAGTGTTGGCTGAATTGAAGAAGCAACTGGCAGAGCAGCTCAGAAAAGGATTCATTCGCCCTAGTGCCTCTCCTTGGGCATCACCAGTTCTATTTGTGTCAAAGAGGGACGAGACTATCAGACTCTGTGTCGATTACCGTTCTCTCAATGAAGTCACAATAAAGAACAAGTACCCACTCCCCAAGATTGAAGACCTGTTTGATCAGTTGAATGGAGCCAAGGTGTTTTTCGAGATCGATATTAGGTCTGGGTACTATCAGCTGAAGATCAGACCCCAAGACATTCCGAAGACGGCATTTGTAACCCGGTATGGCCTGTATGAATACACGGTCATGTCATTTGTGTTAACCAATGCACATGCCTACTTCATGTACCTCATGAATAAGGTCTTCATGGAGTACTTGGACAAGTTCGTTGTCATCTTCATTGATGACATACTCGTTTTCTCGGAGTCTGAAGAAGAACATGAGGAGCACTTTAGATTGGTCCTAGAGAAGCTTCAGGAGCACCAGCTTTATGCCAAGTTTAGCAAGTGTGAATTCTGGCTACATGAAGTTGGATTCTTGGATCATGTGTTGAATGCAAAAGGATTGTCAATGGATCCCGCCAAGATTGAAGCCATGACTGAGTGGCAGACTCCTACCACTATGAAGGAAGTCAGGAGCTACCTCAGACTCGTGGGATATTACCGCAAGTTCATGGAAGGGTTCTCGAACATTGCCAGCCCATGACCCAGCTTTTGAAGAAGGACAAGAAGTTCAAATGGAGAGCTAAGTGCGAGGAAAGGTTCCAGGAGCTCAAGAAGAGATTGAACACAACCCCCATTTTGGACACCCCCGATATTCACAAGGAGTTTGTGATATATTGTGATGCGTCAAGGACCAGGCTTGGAGGTGTTCTGATGCAAGAAGGAAGAGTCAGAGCATATCTATCCAGATAGCTACGTCCTCATGAAGAGAACTGCGCCACTCATGACCTTGAGTTGGCAGCCGTGGTTCATGCCTTGAAGACATGGCGACATTACCTTCTGGGGAAGCGATGTGAGATATACACATAACACAAGAGTTTGAAGTATATTTTCACCCAAAGGGAATTGAACATGAGGCAGTGAAGATGGTTGGATCTGATCAAGGATTATGACCTTAGTGTTTAATACCACCCAGAAAGGCCAACGTGGTAGTAGACGCCTTAAGCAGAAACGCTTGTTCGATGAATGCTATGATTAAGGAAAGGCTACCCGCCTTGTATGAAGAATTTTCTTGGAACTAGTTCCACCTGGATTCCTCGACAACCTCAAAGCAAAGCCTACCTTGATGAATGATATCAAAGAAGCTTGGAAGGGACACGAGAGCATTGAAGGCATCAAGAGGAAGATCAAGGCAGGCAAGGCCCCAGGATTCTTAGTGGATGAGCAAGGAGTTGTATGGTTTGGGAAGCGCATCTGCATGTCCAACAAAGAGGATCTCAAGAACTTGATCTTGCAATAAGCTCATGACACTCCATACTCCATCCATCCTGGAGGAACCAAGATGTACCAAGACCTCAAGGGAAGATTCTGGTGGCATGGCATGAAATGGGAGATAGGAACATTCGTTGCTAAGCGCGACATATGCCAAAGAGTCAAGGCTGATCACTAGCAACCCGCTGTGCTATTGCAGCCTCTCAAAGTGCCTGAATGGAAGTGGGACAAAGTCGGGATGGATTTCATCACCGGTTTACCAAGGTCAAGTAAAGGACATGATTCTATTTGGGTCATAGTCGACCACCTGACAAAGGTAGCCCATTTCATTCCCGTCAAGACCACCTATGACTATAACAAGCTAGCCAGCCTCTACATCGAGTGTATTGTGAGCCTTCACGGAGTTCCTAAGGAGATTGTATCGGACCGGGGGACCCAGTTCAGCTCGAGATTCTGGAAGATGTTTCAAGGAGCCATGGGCACCAAGCTCTCCTTCATCACTACTTTTCACCCCTAGACCGGCGGACAGACAGAACGAGTAAATCAGATAAACGAAGATATGCTCCGCGTTTGTGTTTTGGCATATGGAGCCAAGTGGGAAGATTGCCTACCGTTCGCCGAGTTCTCCTACAACAACAACTATCAGTCAAGTCTTCAAATGGCACCATTTGAGGTGTTGTATGGACGCAAGTGCCGTACTCCCCTCAACTGGTCAGAGACTGGAGAAGGATTAATTTTTGGAGCAGACATCCTCCGCGAATCCGAAGAGAAAGTTCAAATCGTCCGAGAGCGCCTTGAGACCTCCAAGTCAAGACAGGGGAGCTGTGCCGACTCCCACCACCGAGAAGTGAGCTTCTGTGTCGGTGACCATGTCTACCTTCGAGTCACGCCTCTCAAGGGAACCAAGCATTTCCATGTCAAAGGGAAGCTTGCACCAAGATACATCGTCCACTTCAAGATCACCGCTACGCGCGGAGAAGTTGCCTACCAGCTAAAGCTACCTTCCGAGCTATTGGATGTGCACAACGTATTTCACGTGTCACAACTCCGGAAGTGTCTTCAAGTTCCCATCCGCCCCGACCTCTACAAGGACATCGACCATCAAGCCATCGATCTTCAGCCAGACCTCACTTATCGTGAGAGGCCAGTTCGCATTCTGGATGAAGCCGAGCACTGCACCCAAAGCCGCACCATCAAGTACTTCAAGGTTCAATGGAGCAACCACTCTGAAGCTGAAGCAACCTGGGAGCATGAAGACTATCTTAGATCTGAGTTCCCTTATCTCTTTAGCGCTTACCCTAGGAATCTCGGGGACGAGATTCTTGTAAGGGGGGTAGGTCTATCACAACCTGTGTTTGTATCCTTATCATGTTTGGATTTATAAAATTTGGAGCCGATTAAAACGTTTTCAATGCTTGTGCTTGTTTGAATTGTCTGCTTGTTGATTGTGGTATATGGCACTCTTAGATTCTATCTCTCCTCATATACATCTTCCTTGACCCAAACTTCTTGCCCAATGATCATGCCATGTGAATAGTGCGCAAAATTATTTTTATCAAATTTTGTTTTGACCAAATGGGATTTATTCGAATTAGGTTTTCAAAAAAAACTGAAATGAGGATTCCACTCCAAGTCCTCAAATCGGCTGGATCCTTCTTCCCCAAAGGCTTTACTTCAAACCTACTATATATATAAGACTTTTCAAAACCACCAATATTAATTTTAATGATTATTCTTATATTTTATTTAAAGGCTTTTTCTTAGACCAGAAATGGTTTTTCATAGGGAAAAATTATTTAAATGCTTTCAAAATATTTGAGAAAATTTAGGAAAACTCATTGGACATATATTTTCCATATAGATGAGTTTCAACACATGGGCAAAACCCCTCAAAAATCTTTCTGTCCAAATCAATCTTTTGAAATATTTCTATAAGAAATATTCTCAATAAATTCCAAGAAAATTCCAGCAAGTCAACACTATCATAGGTGATGATCTTGCAAAGGTTCACCTCAATCCAAGTTGATTTGTTTATCAAACCATCCCAAAACCCTCCCTGTCCAGATTCAAATTTGAAGAACTTTACATTGTGAAGTTTCTCCCCTTGACCCCAAACTTTGTGGACATGCTGTAATCAACAAATGATGGTGCTACTGTATGTGGTACATCAAGGGTAATAGCTTAGCATAACTAGATCTACAGAAACCTAATTCTGTTAGTTTCTAGGGTTCACAAATTTTTCATTGTCAACTTTGCTCATTTGAGCTCAAATTTGGTGTGCTCAAATCTGGAGATCATGTGGAGTAGTGACCACTTCGGTGGGTTGATTCCGACACTTTTACCGTTGATGATAGCATCATGCGTGACCCTACCACCTTATGAGGGTTATGCGGGTGGGTGTAGATAGGATGTTAGTAGTTGCTACGCCAGTGGGATGGGAACGTGCATGGTGATGGAAAGAAAGAGATGATTTCAAAGACTTTTCGAAAACCCCGTAGGGTGCCACTAATGCCAGAGGTAGATAATGATGAGTTGGGTGACTACTTGAGAAAGAAGTGGTGTACCAGATCAAGTTGAGAATGTGTTTTCGAAAACAGAGAGTTTTAAGGTCTGATGACCGTCCCAACCTTACATGCGCAACCACGATACCCCTTATGGGACGGGGCTTTGTTGATTACCTTGGTGGGTATTGGCAAGGAGCCCACATTACTAGTGGCCAGAGTGGTGTGGTCACTCTCGATACGGGGTCGTGCGGGTATGGATAATCATGCGCTGTCTTCACAGGCACCAGGCACACTGTTGGTCCCACTACTAGGAAAAGGGATATAGCAAATATAGACATTAGTGGTTCACTATGTATGTGGTGCGCCACTGCTATATAGCAGTGGCACGCCAGATACTGGTGCGCCATTAGTGGCCATATTACTAATGGTGCACCTCGTGTGTGGTGCGCCATTACTAGTTGTGTCCTGGGCCCACACCCCTCACCAAACTTAGTAGTGGCGCACCAGGTGGAAGTGCGCCATTACTAGTTTCAACAATTAATGGCGCACCACACATATGGTGCGCCACTACTAACAATTTTTGTTCAATTTGTTTCAAAACTAGTAATGACGCACCATGCACCAGGTGCGCCATTAGTAACCCTGGTTACCAATGGCACATTCTTAGGAGGTGCGCCATTGGTAACCTGAGAGCAGCTAGATATTTAATTTTTTACAGCCACCTACCACACGCACTTTCCCCACTTCATTCTCTCCACCTCTAGCTACCAAGCTTGGTCTCGACTGCCTCCTCCTCCTCACCTCATTTGCACCATAGATTCACCCACATTAAGTGGTTAAATTTCCTTTTTTGATAGGTAAGTAAGGGGAAAGCTTTCTTTATGTTCTAGATCTACTTTTTTCTCCCTCCAATGTACACGCTTTTTATGGCCTAAATCTACGTGTGTTTGTGGTGCGCCATTGTTTGTGGTGATGACCCTCCCCTAAATGTTGCCAATATTTTGCCGGAATGTTGATTCATTTCCGTTTCAGCGAGAATTTGGCACTATGCATTATTTTTGGTCCTATTTTTAGGCAAAGTCATGCCAAAAAAATTTTGTTTCTAAAATATCGTTTTGCTCTACCCCGCAGGCAACCATGGTCCGCACGATGACCGAAGGCATCGTGAATAGGTTTTTGAGCTCTGCGAAGGCCGAGATGCTTCAAAAGAATGAGACAGAGCTAAGATGTCCATGTCGAAGATGCAAGCTGAAGAGCCTTATGGACCCGGATTCCAGACAGGTGCGAGACCACCTGCTCGTGCATGGTTTCATGGATGGCTATCGGTGGCAAGGTGATGAAGATGATTATGAAGTCGTCCATGGGGGCCGGGAAAGAAATAAGGAAGGGCAGCAAGACAATAGCGGCGAGGGAGGGCGAGAAGACGAAGAATGTCCAGGACATGATCACGAAGTAGATGCAGGTCACAGTCATCATGCAGAAGATGCCGGACATGATGATGAGGAAGATCAAGATGTAGTGCATGATCATGAAGATGAAGATGCTGGAGCAGACGACGATGGACCATCGATGGGCTGGGTGCAGGAACCTCATATTCAAGAGCTGCTTCTCAAGCAGACGGGTAACGCAAGAGCTGCCGCCCGAGAGAAAGACAAGCTAGATCAACTGGAGATAGACGCGGTTACTCCATTGTATGAAGGATACAGGCCCGAGGATACCCGCCTGAAAGTAACGCTCATGGCTCTGGCGATGAAGGTAAAACACAAAATGACCGACACATGCTTCGACGAGAACATGTCATTCTGGCACGAACTTCTTCCCAAGGGGAACAAGTGCCCGACCAGTTTGGAGGAGGCAAACAAAATCGTGTGTCCTCTGGATTTACCGCACGTGAAATACCATGTGTGCATGAACGATTGCATCATTTATCGGGACGAGCACGTGGAGTCTACCATATGTCTGGTGTGCGGCGTCACTCGATAAAAGAAGAGGAAGAAAGCTCCTCGAAAAGTGGTGTGGTACTTTCCGATCACTCCTCATCTGCAACGGTATTTCGCGGTCCCTAAGCTAGCAAAGCTCCTGCGTTGCCACGTGGATAGGGAGGAGAAGAAGCGAGAAGATGACGGAAATGATCCGGAGATAAATAAAAAAGACAAGATGCTAAGTCACCCTAAGGATGCGAGCCAGTGGCAAGCGTTGAACTTCGAAAACCCAGAATTTGGGGACGATCCAAGGAACATCGTGCTGGGCGCGAGCACCGATGGAGTCAATCCGTTTGGCAGCCAGAGAAGCACACATAGCACCTGGCCTGTGTTTGTGTGGATGTACAACCTTCCCCTTGGATGTGCATGAAGAGGAAGTACATTCACATGACTTTCTCGGTTACGGATATGTCGCGGGGCAGGTGGTCCATAGATTTAGTGCATGCGTCAGGTGCATGGATGACACAACGTATCGCCAGCTAGATAGAGATCTCGGGTCTTCGAAAACCGTGTTCATGGGACATCGAAGGTGGCTTCACGACGATGATGCATGGAGAAAACGCAAGGATCTGTTCGATGGTGAAACCGAACCCCGAAGACCCCCACATATGAGGAGCGGCGAGGAAATAGACGAGCTGTTGAAAAATTGGAAAGAGTGCCCACTGCCGGGAAAGAAGCGAAAGGCGCCAGAGCCGCTCCTGAAGGTATGGAAAACGAGGTCTGTTTTCTAGGACTTGCCATACTGGAAGATCCTCCATGTGCCTCACAACCTTGATGTCATGCATATCATGAAGAACGTGTGCGAGAGTCTGCTTGGTACCCTACTCAACATGCCAGAGAGGACCAAAGATGGGCCAAAAGCAAGGGCAGACTTGCAATCAATGGGCATCAGGGAGGAGCTTCACGCAAAACGCCCTAATGATGATGATGATGATGATGAGGCGAAGGACACGGAAAGTCGTCGCAACAAAGGCAAAAAGGCCAAGAAGATCGAATATGAATGCCCTCCCGCGTGCTTCACTCTAAGTCAGAAGGAGATCGAGCAGTTGTTCACCTGCCTCGTAGGAGTAAAACTTCCTTACGGTTACGTGGGGAAGATAAGCAGATACCTAGACTCAGCGAAGCAGAAGTTCAGCGGGATGAAGTCTCACGACTGTCACGTGCTGATGATGCAGATACTTCCAGTTGCAATCCGTGGGATCATGGACGCACACGTCTGTGAAACGCTATTTGGCCTATGCAACTTTTTTGACGTCATCTCTCAGAAGGCGGTTGGCGTGAAGCAACTCAGAAGGCTACATGAAGAGATCATGGTGATACTATGCGAGCTTGAGATGTACTTCCCGCCCGCATTGTTCGATGTTATGGTGCATCTGCTAGTCCATATCGTGGAGGATATCATCCAACTCGGGCCGACGTTCCTGCAAAGCATGATGCCGTTCGAAAGGATGAATGGTGTCATCAAAGGATACGTTTGCAACAGGGCACGTCCAGATGGAAGCATAGCCAAGGGCTTTCTGACCGAGGAGTGCATCTCCTTCTGCACGAATTATCTAGGCATCCAGAACCCCGTTGGTATGCCCGTCAACAGGCACCTCGGCAGGCTCGCTGGATGGGGTCACCGTGAGGGTCGCCACGAAATGTATGTCGACTTCAAGGGTCGACTCGCCGACATTGAAAGAGCAGACCTAGTCGCGCTACAACACATAGACGTGGTCGATCCTTGGGTGGTAGAGCACAAAACCTTTATTGAGAAGACGTACAATGACCGAGGCCAACAGTGGACGAACGAATATATAATCAAAGAGCACAACTCATGTTTCACGCGTTGGTTCAAGGACAAGCTTCTGTCGTACCCTTTACATGAGGATTCTTCCGCAGAAGAAAAACTCATATTCTCCTTGTCACGGGGCGCCGAGCATAACCTGATGACCTATGAGGCGTACGATATCAATGGCTACACATTCTACACCGAGGAAAAGGACATGAAGAGCAATTATCAGAACTCCGGGGTAACGATGGAATCCTACACCGGTAACGACAAGGACATATACTACGGAAGGATCGAGGAGATCTGGGAGCTGAGCTACGCTGGAGAGAAGGTCCCGATGTTCCATGTCAGATGGGCCAAGAGCATCCTAAAAGAAGACCGGTATTTCACCACCATGGTTATACCCGAAGCCAAATCCAAGACCGCAGGCGCAAACGTCACCGCAAAAAATGAGCCATGGGTACTGGCTTGCCAAGTGGACCAATGCTTCTTCATTACCGACCCGTCAAAGCCCAGTCGTGTTGTCGTGAGGAGAGGCAAAAGGAACATCATCGGAATGGATGGAGTCGCCAACGAGCAAGACTTCGACAAGTACGGCGACCCGAAGATGGAAGATGGCGATGACGATGGAGTACCATACACCACAAGAAGAAGCAGGACCACCCTACCTAAAGGACGTCCGTTCAAGAGAAGAACTCAAGGGGTTCCGGGGCTAAATTATTCAGCCACGAGAAAGAAGGGCAAGAAGATTGTGAAAATATAGCAAAGATCAAATCAAAATGCTTCTGCATGTGTGCAAAAAACCCTACTCTTTTTAACTAAGTAGCACCTGACCAGAAGGATTCTACCTGTGGTTCCTATGCAATAGATAACTTTGTATCATAGTGAACCAACTACACAACAACCACCAACATACACACTTTGTATCATACCATGTCATATAATTCTAAACTATTACATGCAAACTAAAATCCAAAAAAATAAAAAAAGTTAGTAATGGCGCACCAGGAGAAGGTGCGCCATTGCTATCACTGTTTCTATGGCGCACCCCTAAAAGGTGCGCCATTGATATACCAATAAAAAAAATGTTAGTAATGGCGCGCCAGGAGGAGGTGCGCCATTGCGATCACTGTTTTTATGGAGCACCCCTAAAAGGTGCGCCATTGCTAACCCTCCCCCCACTACGGCCTTTTCCCTCCCTCCCTCCCTCCCCTTCCTATCACTGTTTCACAACCGGCCCTCTCACCCCCGCTCCGCCGTCGCCTCCCACCCCCGCCCTCGCCGCCATCGACTACGTCTCCGTCACCGGATCCCTCGCCGCTGCCCACCGGAGCCCGCCTCGCCGCCTACCTACCTGCTCCCTTCCCCTGCGGTAAGCGCCTCTCTACCTGCTCCCTCCCCCCTTCCAGCGTGCTCTTCCCCCCAAAATACCACCAGCCCATGCTTTTTGAGCCGCCGAGGAAAAACACTAAGCTACGGTTAAATAATGTGGGATAGACAAGCCGTGCTAGATTTCAGTGGATCAGCAGGTGATAGTTTTCCCCATTAGAAAGGTGCCTGAACTGTAGGGAAGCTTATACCTGGGAATGTCTAGTGAAATTTGTTCACCCCTTATTCTAGTTCAGTTGAAATGATTGAGTGTGGTACCATTTGTATCTCAGTTTTTATTAGTATTCTGAATGTTCTAAACCATTTCCTTATTTTAATTTTTTATATCTAGATTCTTCCGCACTTATAGGAATTCAACTAGCCGCAGGTGCTTTTAAGCTTTTAATATGGTATAAATGTTAAGAGAACAGTGACCTATTTGACACAATTGAACAAAGTATAGTTTTTTTTGCTAATATCTGAGCCAAGTATAGTGACTAGTGTGTATTTTACTCTGCAAAGTATAGCAAACCAAAGCTTGTGATGTTTTCGGTTCTTCCTTGTGAACTTGTGGCATGGTCATTAGGAGTGCGTGGTCGCTTATTGTGGCTATCTGACTTAGTTTTTGCAGGAGGTATCTGACTTTGTTGATTGTCCATTCCAATTTAAGAAATGTTTTCCTAGTCAGGAGGTATCCTCTATTTTACATAACTGGCATGGAGCTTCCTTCCAGAATCAAGAAAAACAATAAGACTGGTGGCCTATATTAAGTGGGATCTGACGTCATTGATGGGCCTGGCGCTCGCTTTGGCCGACGTCCTGGCTGGAAACGTTTATACCATATTAAAAGCTCAAAAGCTATCATTGTGGAAAACTATCACCTGCTGATCCACCTGAATTAGAACTAGGGAGTCTGAATTCTGCTCTCTGAAGAATAATGTGGGATGCTGTAACAGTTTATTTTAAGTTTGGAACCAGGGAAACATTGTGACCGTTTATTATCAAAATTGGAGTAACTAGGATTTAACTAGCTAAGAAACTTGGCTTATTTCCATGTGCACTTCACACTGATTATAAAATTATAATCACCATAGAACTAGAAACTATTTACACACAGAAAACTGAAAAGGATACATGAACTATCCATTAATTTCAGGCATTAAGTTTTTGGTCTTCGTATGAGAGTATCCCATTAGCCTGTGAGTCTGGAATTATATAGGCCGTAATTTTTTTAATGCAATCGTTAACTAACTAGGGCATGATCTAATTTGGATTTAGTAGTATTCTTGCTGTCAATCCTCACTTGTTAGGTATCATCATTAGGCTAATTGACAGTTGCTTTCAAAGTTACAAGTCTTGTCCGAAGATTATTATAATTTCTTCCTGTTGTGAACATTTTCTTGAAGGTGCTGATAGCTGCTGATTAAAATAGTCTTGCGATTCCTAAGCACAGGGGGCTGCAAATAGCTGCTTGAGACTGAAGCCCATTCAAAATATCACACATCTGCTTGTATTCTTTTTATGTAACTTTATATAGAAGTGGTTTAAGTCATGGGAAGTTAATAGCCGAAAGTGATTCTAGATATCCCCCGTGGGTTTGCATAAGTAACCTCCTATCAGATCCGATCATGTATCAGGATCAGACCCCCTCTCTACTGGTTGCCAATCCAAGGGTTTGCAAAGCATCGGAAGATTTAGTTTGATAGGGAGCAGATTTATGTTCAAATTGCACATAACATAACAAGAATTCTCTATACACCCTTGACCTTTCTTAAGAACCAGCACTGTGGTCATGAGTTTGTAGTAGAAGACTAGAAATATAATTGCATTGTGGTCATTTTTGTGCAAATTTAAGCATTATGGTCATTTTTGTCCAAATTTAATTGTTATTTGTAATGTTATTTGCAAACTGTTGTAATAGGAAGAAGAACAGACATAATATCAATAATCTCACTACATGACCTCCCACCTTTTGGGAAGTTACCAAACCTCAAGGGCCTCTATTTGAAGAAAATTTCTCGAATGCTCCAGTTTGGGCCTATATGTTGGTTGGGCCTATATGTAGGCCTTTTTTGTGCAGGGACAAATAGTTACCCCTTTCTCCTGAAATGTTTATTAATTTCTGTTTTGATTGAGAATGGGGCACTCCTAGGTCAAGAAAATTAGCAAAGGTCATGCCCAATTTTCTTGACCCAGAAGGTGCCCGATTCTCAGCCATAACAAAAATTAATCAACATTTTGCATGTTTTATTCTCAGTTTTCCTCTAAATTTGAGAAGAATAGATACTACCATGATCTCATCCAATAACTCTAGTAGCCTTTTTTCTATTTAGAGCGAACATGGCCGACAACGATGAGGCCTGTGGTTTCGGGCAAGCCATTATGGGAGCTGTCCCAGGAGATGGAGGAAGAACCTCACCGCTATGAGGACGCCGCGGAAGACACCGATCCCGACTACACAACCCCTAGTGGCGTCAGGGATGCCACCACTGATGGTGCCACCGGGGATGCCACCACTAATGATGGCAGCGAACGCATAGATGGTAGCCAACCAAAGAGGCAACGGAAGGACCGGTGCCCGAACGTGCTCGGCACCGTCAAGGAGGAATTTACTGAAGTGTCCTCTAGTGGGCATCCAACGGCGCCCAAAGAATTAGTCCGTGGGTTCGCGGGACAACTCGGGTGCATTCGCCGGAGCACCATCTCGATCAACACCGAGAACCTAAGGCATCCTGACCGAGGGAATTTGCGCAACCTACTCTTCACAAAGTTGCACGAACAATACAAGTTCCCCAGTGACTTCGCAAACACATGCCTCTCAGGGAATAAAGTGAACAGTGCCGCCCTCACGAAGATGAGCACGACCCTGGCTACTTGGAGAGTCGTGGTGAAGAGAAGGATTCTAAGTGGTGATATTTATGAGAAGATCAAGGTGACAAATCCTTCTATCAGCGAATAGGACTACTTGGAGTTCAAGATCAAGTGGGAGAGCAACGCATCTGTGGAATCAAGTCAGTGGGGGAAATATATGCGGGACTTGAACTTAGGGGTCCACAAACTCGGTCCCGGAAGTTACAAAGTGGCGGAATCTAAATGGGACAAGGAGGACGCGGAGCATGCCGCGCAACGCCTACCGCCCCTCTTCGATAAATACCATGAAAAGCAGACCAGGAACTATGCCAGGGCCCGGTACAAGGTGGACCCGGTAACAGGGGAGCTTACCATGGATCCGAAGGTGAAGGAGCTTGAGCGTGTTCTGGTAAGGAATACACCCCCGCGTAATTACTTCCATATGGTTGCATTCTAATTAATGAAGCCAAATTTCTAAATGGTTCACGTTCCTTCCGTAGGAAACTGAAAGCAGTAGCATGCGGTCTCAGAGCTCCCTGCCTACTGCCCCTTGGGACCCCTCTTTAAATAGGGCGTTGAACGTTCTGAAACAAAAGGATAAGTTCAGTAAGCCATCGTCAGCTGGTCGTGTTGCCGGCGAAGGCTTGCCCATGAAATGGTCGGAATACTATAAGGCTGGGCGAAAGGAGAGAAAGACCAGCTCGGAAAGCCAGGAGCGCGAGGTTAAAGAACTCAAGGCACAAGTGGCGCGGATTCCGGAGATAGTCCAAGAGCAAGTGCGAGACCAACTGGGAGCGACGATCACCGCCATTATGCCTTCCTTGCTTGAGGGGCTGTAGGGGTGGATTGCGGGCGGCCAACAGGGGCCGCCCCTGATTCCCAGCTTCACGGGCAGCAACTTGCACAACGTGCCGACAATGGTGTCTCCGGCGGAGGAGGCATTGGTGTCTCCAGCGCCGGCGCCGGTATTGGACCTTAATGCACCCGGGTGTGGGAAAAATATGCCAGCCGGCACCTCGGCAGCAAGCGGCCCCTCCGTCACTTGCACGCCCGCTATTGGCGGTGCCGAGCTCGACGCCATCACGGTAACTAAGCCTCGGCCGATGACTACTTCATCTCCTTGCCTTTGACTGGGCATCCCTGACGCCCTACATTTTTTCGCAGGGCGCCGCCAACGTTCCATGCACTCTCCTGCACTACGTGGATGGCAAGTTGATCGATGTCACCAAGGCCAAAATCATTGAACCCGGCAACCGCGTGTTCCACGGTAATCCGATGCCACCCACCGTGTATAGGGTTCAACTGGTTCGGGTGCTACGGGGCTGTGATGACTTGTTACCTCCGTATCCACCCCCTGGGGCCGACGAAGATGATGTGATGACCCTCAGCGCCTGCTTAAACTGGTCCATGCTTTGGCCGAAGAGCCAGATTCGTTTGGGGGTGGGGGACACCACCCCACAGACAACACCGCCAGTCGTGCCGGTGCCAAGCCATGAGAAGACCGCCGCAATGCTACCGCCGTCAGCTCATCCGGAGATGCATATGGCACAAGATCCAGATGACGACGATGGTACATTTTCCAACGTTGATAAGTACATCAACGAAGATGGGTACGGTGACGAATTCTTGAGGCCTCCTTCTCAAGAACCCAACCCTGCAAAAGATGATCGAGATCTAGCTGGTACCGCGGAGAAACCCAATTGCAACAGGCGTTGTCTGTTCAGTTCTCAGGAGATGCCTCCAGCTGCCGCCTTCACCGAGACTCAAACAGCCGAGGTGCGAAATATTATCAGCCCCAACACACTCAAGAAGGTGATCTCTGAGCAGAACTCGATCCCATTATAGAAGAAGAAGCAGAAGGCACGGAAAAGAAAAAATAACAAGGGTGTGAGCCAGCCGGCACCGAGTACGATCCATGCTCAAGACAGGCCACCAATACCTAAGGATATCTCGAGGAGGGTGCATGTGGCGGGTAGGCCGATGCTACCGACTAATCTGCTCAATGCTGCAACCGGTGTTATGCGGAGTCTGCATGACGGTGTTCTTACTATGGAGAAGCGGCGTCTCATCGAGAATGATGTGGCATACCCGGTTTTCATGGCCAAGGTGCCAGAGGGCAAGGGCTTTGTCGAGAGCACCGTCGGGTGTATGATCGTCCTGCGGTTTGATGACATCTTTGCTATGTTTAACCTTTATCTGCTGCACTACACCTTCGTTCGGCTATTTTTGCTCAGATTCGAGATGCGGATCATTAGAGACAAGACCCCAGACATCGTGATAGTCGACCCCTTCTACATGCGTGCCAAGATCTTGGGCAACACTAGGGACCGGCAAGTCACAAGTTCATACCTCGAAGGCGTCATTCTGGGGAACCCTGATAAGGATAACTTCCTCGTGCATATGATTTCTTAGATTTCAATCATTCTTTTTTTTCTAACGTTCCATGTTTTGTGCAGTGACACACATTGCACACTCATCCTCTTAAGCCCGAAATATTCCGTGGCCACGTATTTTGACTCGGACCGTCAGTCGAAGAAAGACTACACAAATATCAAGAAAGTTCTTGATGATGCTCTCCCCGGCTATGCCAAATCTGGAAGTACCTTCAGGAGGCCAATTTATAGATATGGCAAGCACTTGTTCACCCACGTAACGACGTTCCCCTGCGTCAAGCAGCCGCCTGGTAGTCAGAAGGATGCCTACTACGCCCTCCATCACATGCGGGCAATCGTACGGGACCTTCATCACCTTATGCTACCGAGTAATCTCAAAGATTGGGCCGCACGCTTGTCAGAAATCCAGGACAGGGACATCAGACAAGAATTCTTTCGCATCTAGTCGGATATTGCGGAAATCATCTATCAAGATGTCCTTCGTACCTTGGGGTAGTTCTACCTCAAATATCAACATTCCAACAGTGAAATAGAAACAACGCCACAAATGCAGGCTGACAACGACCGCACATTCATGACCATCACGAAAGACAGCGGCTTCATCCACGCTCCGGTCCCTGAGCCGAGTTGAAAGTATTGATGCTATGTAGTTTTGGAAGAAGGGTTTAGCTCATGTTGTAATTAAACTTTAATGAACTTGTATGTCTCTCTAGTTTGGACAGTCGTTCAACTTATATGTAATCGATGCTATTTGTTAGTAGGACCATGAATCATGCTATTAATGTGTTGCTTTTCTCTCCCGATCCTTTTGTTGCATACTTGTATATTGCTTATATATTATCTGTGAATTGCTACTAACGTTTTGTTTGTCTAGTGCATGGAGATGCCGTCGTATGTCATGTACAAGGGTAAGGTTCCCGGAGTCTACGACGACTGGGAGGAGTGTTAGAGACAGGTTCACCGTTTTAGCGGTAACAGTTACAAAGGGTACACCACTAGGGAGGAGGCGGAAGCTAGATACGCGCGCTATCTAGCGGGAGAGAGGAGGGAGCGGAGGAGGAATCGGATGAAGACCAGTTTCATCGCGATGATGCTCATCGTGACCGCAACTCTCTTCTATGTGATGGTAGTTTAGATGATTGATATCGACTTTGTAATGTGACGATAAACTCGGCTAATACGATGAACTTTGCTAATATCTCGAGACCTAAACTTGGCTAATGTTTGAACTTTGTTCACTATTTCGAATTTGGAGACTAATATGATGAATTCTATTGTCTGATGTTTATATTCTGTGTTGTAACGTATTTTGTAACCTATGCAAATACCAGAAAAGCAAAAAATTAATTATTCCTAATATTCATAGTAGTGGCGCACCATATTGAGCATTAGTAGCGCACTAGGGCCAAATACCAGTGGCGCATTATGGGGCATAGTAATGGCGCACCTGGGGGCATAGGTGGAGGCAAATATGCCCCCCTAGGAGGCATATTAATGGCGCACTATTGGACATAGTAATGGCGCACTCTGTGGTGCGCCACTATTATTTGGGATACTAATGGCGCACCAGAGGTGCGCCATTACTATTTGTTACTAGTGGCGTGTTAATAGTGGCGCACCCATGGTGCGCCATTAATATTAAAAACGGGTGCGCCACTAACAGCCTATTTTGTAGTAGTGTCCCTACGTGGATGATACGAGTGATGTACATCATGTGGGCTGGGTACCAATCGAGTGGACTGTTTGTTTACTATCTACAGGGGAAAGGCATTGTTCGGGTGCTTACCTCGGGTGTCTCATATACTGCGAGTCGTGGATGACACGGAAGCTCCCCGAGTCTTGTGGGTCAAGTGTGCAACCTCCGCAGAGTGTAAAACTATTCGAATAGCCGTGTCCGCAGTCATGGACAGTTGGAGGTTCTTATTAAACCACATCCGGATGTTTTCGTAAACTTGGTGTGAGTGTGTGCGGCATGACAAAAGGATGGTACTTGAGACAAGTCTGAAGACTTGATGTGATGAATGAACACGAGATGTTCAGCTCTGCTTATGATGATATCCGTAACTTGTTTATATGGATACTTTACATCTGTTGATGCATGCTTACCTAGTTACTTGACCATGTCATTGCATTCAAAAATTAGCTTTCCGCAAATTACATATTTAGTGCTATATCATGCATCATTATTTCCTTGTTCCACAACTTGGGTTGCTTGCGAGTACATTCAAAGTACTCATTGGCTTGCCACTGGTTATTTAATTGGCCAGTCATGGAAAACAGGGGTATGTTGAAGATTTCATTGGTGACGAACATGCGAACTAGGACGCTTCCCAGTCAGAATGCCTGTAGGTTAAGGCAGATGGCAAGGGTTCACGCTTTCGATTAAGATATCCAATGCTTGTTCTATTTAAGTGTTTGGCCCTTGTGGCCCTATCTATGTAAGACTAGACCTTCATGGTCTTTATTTGTGTAAGACGCTAAATGTGGATGTAAGACTCTTGTTATTCAGCTTCTGTGTGTTCAGTGAGCATTGATCTCTAGGATCATTATACACGTGCATTCAGTGATCACGACTTATGAGTCAGGGTCACCACAGTCTCTTTCGAGTGGGTGTTTCAAGAAAACAATTATTGTGTAAAACTAAAAGAAAATAATGCTAAATCAAACGATGCTCCAAGCAAAACTCATCTCATGTAGTGAATAAAAATACAGCTCCAAGTGACATACCAACGGATTGAGACAAAAGAGGGGATGCCTTTTAGGGCATCCCTAATCTTAGACGCTTGAGTCTTCCGAGAATTTTACTTGGGGTGCTTTGGGAATCCCTAATATTAGGCCCTTGCCTCTCGTTATTCCTCCATCCTGTTGGAAATATGCCCTAGAGGCAATAATAAATTAGTTATTATCATATTCCCTTGTTCATGATAATCGTTTATTATCCATGCTATAAATTGTATTGATCGGAGACTTAGATGCATGTGTGGTACATAGACAAAACCATGTCCCTAGTATGCCTCTAATGGACTAGCTCGTTGATCAAAGATGGTTAGTGTTTCCTAGCCATGGACATGAGATGTCATTTGATAACGGGATCATATCATTAGGAGAATGATGTGATGGACAAGACCCAAACTACAAACGTAGCATATGATCGTGTCAGTTTATTGTTGCTGTTTTCTACATGTCAAGTATATGTTCCTATGACCATGAGATCATGCAACTCACGGACATCGGAGGAGTGCCTTGTGTGTATCAAATGCCACAACGTAACTGGGAGACTATAAAGGTGCTCTACAGGTATCCTCGAGGGTGTCTGTTGAGTTGGCATGGATCAAGACTGGGATTTGTTACTCCGTGTGACGGAGAGGTATCTCAGGGCCCACTCGGTAATGCAACATCACAATAAGCCTTGCAAGCAATGTGACTAAGTGTTAGTCATGGGATCTTGTATTACGGAACGAGTAAAGAAACTTGTCGGTAACGAGGTTGAACTAGGTATGGAGATACCGCCGATCGCATCTCGGGCAAGTAACATACCGACGAACAAAGGGAACATCATACAGGATTAACTGAATCCTTGACATAGATGTTCGACCGATAAAGATCTTCATAGAATATGTAGGAACCAATGTGGACATACAGGTCCCGCCATTGGTTATTGACCGTAGAGGTGTCTCGGTCATGTTTACATAGTTCTCGAACCCGCAGGGTCTGCACACTTAAGGTTTGGTGACGTTTCAGTAGTATAGAGTTATGTATGGTGGTGACCGAAGGTTGTTCGGAGTCCCGGATGAGATCCCGGACGTCACGAGGAGCTCCGGAATGGTTCGGAGGTAAAGATTCATATATAGGAAGTCTCGTTTTGGTCGCCGGAAAAGTTTCGGGCTAATCGGTAATGTAACGGGAGTGCTGGTAGTGTATCGGGAGATCACCGGGAGGGGTATTTCGACCCAAGAGGCTTCATGGGATGTGGGAGAGTAAATACCAGGGCTGGTGGAAGTCCCACACAAGGCCCATGCGGCTGGGAGAAAAAGCCCAAAGGGAAAAAGGTGGAAAAATGCCAAAAAAGGGAGGAATCCTAGTCCTACTTGGATTGGAGGAGGAGTCCTCCTCTCCTCCCCACTTTGGTCGACCCAAGGGCTGGCTTTTTGGCAGCCAAGACTCCTCCTCTCCTCCTATATATACTAGAGGATTTTAGGGTTTTGGCACAGAATTTTCAGCCACGTGCTACCCGTTCCTCTAGTGCATAGTTTCTCCTCTAGATCAGTTTTCTGTAGTGCTTAGGCGAAGCCCTGCCGGAATTGCTCCAACACCATCACCGGAGCGCCGTTACGCTGACGGTGAACTATTCTCCCTCTCCACTTCCTCTTGCTAGATCGAGACGGTGGAGATCGTCATCAAGCTGCACGTGTGCTGAACGCGGAGGTGCCGTCCGTTCGGCGCTAGATCGGAAGGACCGTGAACAAGATCGCGAGACGGTTCGTGATGAGTTCACGGGACGGATCATGATGAGATCGTGGGATGGATCGTGATGAGATCGCGGGACGGATCGTGATGAGTTCACGGGATGGATCATGATTGGGTCGTGGGATGGATCGTGATGTGATCGTGGGACGCTCGGCGATTTGGATCGCGAAGATGTTCGACTACACCAACCGCGTTTCGTAACGCTTCCTGCTTAGCGATCTACAAGGGTATGTAGATCCACTCTCCCTCTCATAGATGCTCATCACCATGGATAGATCTTGCGTGTGCATAGGAAATTTATTGTTTCCCATGCAACGTTCCCCAACACATCCATCATGATAGTCCCCAAAACTTGAAAACTTCAGCAGACACAACTCAACAGAAACCTTCGTGAAATCCATTAGTATAATAAACATATAAAATACTATAGCTACTCTTATAAATTGGTTCTTATTTTATTATTTCATAAGGTACTATACTCTAACTTCTCCATGGCTTATACCCCTTGATACAATCCATAGCATCATCAAAACAAGCAAACTATGCAAGCAAAAACAGAATCTATCTAAAACAGAACCGTTTGTAATCATGTGAAAATGAACTATACTTTTGTAACTCCAAAAATTATAAAAATTAAGGAAACCTAGGTAATTTGTATAGAAATACTTTTTAAAAATTACAAATCAAAAATACATCCAATAAAATTATAGAATTCTACAGTGGACGCTAAAGTTTCTGTTTTTGCACCGTATCATTTCACTTTTCATGCAAGTCATCCCAAAGGCTTTACTTGGCACAAACACTAATTTAAAAATTAAAACACAATAATTACAGTAGAAATAATCATGTTATATCAAACAAACATAAAGTATTGGGTTGTCTCCCAACAAGCTCCTTCTTTATAGCCATTAAGATAGGCATGGGACAACAATGATGCTCACGTAAAAGATAATAAGTGAATCACAAAGAGAGAACCATATAGCATGTGAAAAACACATCTAAGTATAACATACTTCCTACGCATAGGAATTTTATAAGCAAACAAATTGTCAATACAAGAGGTGTCTAGCGTATGCAAGTAAGAAGATCGAACCATTAACAATTTGAACATCAAGAGAGGTAAGTGAGTAACATCACTATAACCATATTTGCCTCTCTAATAATAATTAAACATAGGAACATATTCAATTTCAACAATATATCTATCATATAAAATATTTTCTCTATGATCCACACGCACAAAAGTTTTACAATCTTCCAAGATAGTGGGATTAACATTAACTAAAGTCATAACCTCTCCAAACCCACTTTTATCAAAACTTTCATAGGATTGATCATTCTCCTAAATAGTGGCATCATTATGACCTAAAGTTGACGCTTTCCAAACCCACTTTTAGTACTATTGAAAATATCATTGCAGAAGGAAAAAAGCAAGACAAGGTATGGTGAGCAATATCAAATTGGCAACAGGAAAAGGCGAGACAAGGTATGAAGCTCGATCAGCTAGCAAAGCAAACACCATTATGGTAGACAAAGCAAACATGATGCCAACGTGAGACAAAACCCCTGAGGAACCTGGAAGAACCAAGAATGGGTTGCGAGAAGAACCTAATATGTGTGGCATGTGTAAGAAGTGTAAAATAAACGAGCCCACCGCGTGATACGTACCGTGATAGAGGCGAGGGTCCCGATCTTTTGATGAGATGATAACTATAGATTTGGTGGAGACGACTTTGATGATCCGACTACGAATGTGCATGACTTTGAACCTTAGCAATCGCTAAACCAATCTCCAAGAAGTTATTGACCACACCAGAGCATGGTCAACCTGAGCACGAAGTTCTATTCCTGCAAGCAATCAAAGAATAAGCAAGAATACAATAATTCAATCTTAATATTGTGAATATAGATGAAGTATTTATAAGGGTTGGGTTCCGAAAGTGGTCTTGGTCTGGTCGTTGGACACAAACGAAGTACATGAAGTTGCAATGGCTAACTCTTAACTAAATAAAACCCAAAGAAAAAGCTACTAGATAGATCTACTTATATAGAAGCAAGGGGTGGCGGACAAGGAGGTGGGAGGACATCCCAAGGCAGCCTAAAACTAATCCTAGGTCGTAAATGGCCCATGGGCCCAAGTGGAAGTGATGCAACACCTTTGGACTTGTAGTTTGGCACGGATTCTACTACAATGTCAGATTGTTTCGTCAATATCTCCACGCTCCAGACGAATTTTAAGGTGATTCCAATTGGGCTGAAATGCATATGAAATCAAATTTCCAACAAAAAAAGAATCACCCAATATGGAGTTCGGATGAAAACGTTCTTGGCGTTTTAGGTCAGGTGTGTCTGTGTAGTCCGAATCTGAGTACAAAACGTGAGAGACTTGGACTCTATCTTCTCTTGGGCTAAACATGACGTGAGAGAACTTATTTGAAAGTACCTAATTACTTCCTTTGATGTGAGAGGACCTCTTGAATATCACCCAACCATTTCCTCTTCCTTTGTCATCCCACATGGTTCATACAATTGTTCGGCCATTCTGTATTTAGGCATAAAATAAAAATAGGTGAAGTATTTTTGTTCCACGTAATATAAATAACTTATTGCTTAAATTTCTTATAATAAATCACCTCACAAATATGCACTTATGCAATATGGTCGTATCCAAGGTAGTCATGTCCCCATCATCCTCCCCTTCTTGAAAACAAAGTCATCCTCGGCGTTGCTTAATCTGAAATGTGGCTAACAAAAGAGGTAAGGTATACATGTTGTATATGTATATGTCATATATTTTTATTGATCTCAGTTGTGCCACATGTGACACATTTATAAAAGAGCACACTTCAAATGTCATGAAATATAAAGCCAAAATGTTATGACTAGAAGTAGAAGGCATGAAAATATTGCAACTCAGTTTGCACATATAAATGAAGTCTTTATTCATATCAAAGATTAAGAATGTTTATCATTAAACCATCCCAACATTGGTAAATAAACTTGAATTATTCCAAATTTAGATGCTACAATATGATAAAATAAGCAAACATGCAACATGTCATTTGACACAGAATCATCACCAAAATTGGAGATCATATCAAAATGATTAAACTATGGCAGAACTATTTTCAAACATATTTCATTTATTTCCTGATTCACATGGTTCTTTCTGATCAACAGTTAATTCAAGGGGTGCACTCAAAATTGTTCATATATGATCACATGGCAAAGTCAAATCATGAACGTAGTCCTCTAAAATAGGTAGTGTGATCAAAGTAATGGGTAGCTCATCACACACATTGGAATTGACAAGGAATTCGTCACACGCCTCTGGAGGTGGAAGACTAGTATCTTTGTCATTACCATGTAGGCACTCTCGATACTGATGTGTCACATGGTGATGGTGATTTAACCTCATAACAATTGATGTGGTTGTGATAGTATGCCTAGTAGTTGTGGAACAACCGTATCAACTCTTGGAATGTGCACCTTGCGCTCGTTCTCCTTGTGGGAAACACGTTATTTTCTTTCTTGTTTAGCTTTACAAGCAAGACGAAACAAATGATCCATAGGATAACACTTTTGATGAATTAGTATCTCCTGAATATAACAGCTTAATCCTCCCCAAAATATATCCATAAAATTATCTTGAGTTTCTTGTAATGAGGAATGCAACAAGGTCGTTTGTAAATCATCATAATATTTTGTTATGGACTCACTACCTTGTTTTAAATGTTCCAACTTTTTAATCATGTCATGAGTACAACAAGCAGGAATGAATGTGTGTCTCATGGCAAGTTTCAAATCATCCCAAGTAGAATGTATATAATCAAGGTGTGACCGACAATATTCGCTCCACCAAACTGAAAAATAACGAGTGAAAGAACCAACTTTGACCTAACTTTCTTATTTTCAACAAAATTATGGTAAGGAAATATATCATCTATTTCAAACTCCCATTTGGTATATAAAGCAGGTCTAAAACAGACATTAAATGGTGGTATAGGAACATTAACCTGATCATGTGCATTTGGATCTCTTTGCAGCTCTCGTAGCAGTTGTTGTGGTAGCACGTCTCCCACGATCGAAGAAACCCATGAAATGACAACTCTGGATCCTGTCATGACTAGTAGAAATGAGAAACAAAGATCCAAGAATATTGTTCCTATGAACTACTGAGATGTGGTGGTAAAACGCTCACAGTAAAGCAAATATAAATGTCTTACAAATTCTTACCATGCAGCAGGTGGTGACCAGCAACCGACGGTGTCAATATCTCCAAAGATTGAGTAAAGCGATTACCAGGTGAATGTATGTATACACGATGTAGAAATATGTGGAGCTTGGTAGGCTAAATATATGGTAGCAAAAAATTAGCAATAATCAATTCACAGATGCAATGTTGAATAAACGCTCAACGATAGTATTGTGATGGTCCTAGGCTAGACCGTACTAGAAACGCGAGCCTAGAACACTAACAAAGTCATGGCAAAGCACAAATAGTAGCAATGGTTGATATGTAGTAGCTGTAGATAGCAAGATATAAGTGAATATCACAATGAAAGTAAAGATAATGGTGAGAAATGACCTCCTAGGCTAGTCCTAACTAGAGACGCGAGCCTGGAACACTAACAAAGTCATGGCAAAGCACAAATAGCAGCAATGGATGATATGTAGTAGCTGTAGACAGCAAGATATAAGTGAATATCACAATGACAGTAAAGATAATGGTGAGAAATGATCAACAAGTAGAATATAACAAAACTCTCTCTGCAACTTTCATTCATAAAATATTATGTGAAATTTCTCATATTGTTTCTCAAGATTGCCACTGGCTCAAGCTTTTAAATGAAAAAGGAATCACTCAATTCCGAGTTCGTATGAGGAGTCAAGAAATTCAGGAACATACCCGGAAAATATTAACAAACTGTGTTCACGACATTCGGAGGGCAAAACGTCCTATTTAGAAGATGATTTGGTGGTGGCAATAATGAACAAGCAACATGAACTATTCAGTTGCAGCTCGTCGATAGCTTGAATTGGAGCACTCGTGGAGCCAAAACGGACTTCATATGAAGAAGATATGCCTTTTTATTGAACACTGCACAAAACAACTTTCAATCCGAATCCAGATACGAGATTGATTCTAGGTAGATCCAAAATTTATTTTTTCTCTCTTCTCTATTTTTTTTGCATTTTTTTCTCTTCTCTTCAATAAACCAAATAAGATACATATTGGATCAAGCATAGATGCGACTGACCTCAAATAAAATAATGACAATGAATGGCGTGGATCATGTGGTGGAAATTGATGGATGGTGGTAGATGAAAATGGAAAGGATGATGATGTTGATGATGATGATGGTGGTGGTCGTATATGACAGTAGTGGGGACGATGGTGTGGCGGCGGCGTGACAATCTTTGGACAGAACTCGAAACTCTAAGAGACTAGATGCTAAGACCAGCAACTCAACATGATGATGCAACCGATAATTCAACTACACAAGCACTGAAAAGGAAATTGCAAAGGCTCAGACTAGCTTGGACAAAGGATGAATAGATCTAAGTTTTCTTTGGATTTTTTTGGGTAATAGGTAAGAATAATAAATCTAATACAGGCATAACTAGAAATTCTCACAGAGCAACCTGAAAATCTGATACCACTTGATAGAGGCGAGGGTCCCGATATTTTGATGAGATGATAACTATCGATTTGGTCGAGATGACTTTGACGATCCGACTACAAACATGCACGACGTTGCGCCTTAGCAATCGCTAAATCCAATCTCCAAGAGGTTATTGACCATACCGGAGCACGATGAACTTGACCATGAAGGTCTGTACTTGCAAGCAATCAAAGAACAAGCAAGAATATGATAATGCAATCTGAATATTGTGAATATAGATGAAGTATTGATAAGGGTGGGGTTCCGAAAGCGGTCTTGGTCTGGTTGTTGGTCACAGACGAAGTACACGAAGTTCCAATGGCTAACTTTTAACTAAACAAAACCCAAAGAAAAGCTACTAGATTTATCTACTTATATAGGAGCAAGGGTTGGTGGAGAAAGAGGTGGGAGGATGTCCTAAGTCAGGCTAAAACTAACCCGAGGTCGTACAAGGCCCATGGGCCCAAGTGGAGGTGATGCAACACCTTCGGACTTGTAGTTTGAATCGGATTCTGCTACAACATCAGATTGTTTCGTCAATATCACCATGGTCCTGAAGAATTTTAACGTTAATTCAATTGGGTAGGAATGCATATGAAATATACTTTCCAACAAAAAAAATCATCCAATTCGGAGTCCGTATAAAAAAGTTCTTGGCATTTTGAGTCGAGTGTGTCTATGCAGTCCAAATCCGAGTCCAAAACGTGAGAGACATGGACTCTATCTTATCTTGAGATAAAAGTGACGTGAGAGAACTTTTTGAACATCACCTAATTACTTCCTTTGACGTGAGAGGACCTCTTGAATAGCATCCAACCATTTCGTCTTCCTTTTTCATCATGAGTGGTTCATACAAGAGTTCGACTATTCTGCATTTAGCCATAAAATAAAAATAGGTGAAGTATTTTCTATCCGGATAACATAATTAAATTATTTCATAATTCATATAATAAATCACCTCAAAAATATGCACGTATGCAATATGGTCATGTCATCATCATCCTTCCCTTCTTGAAAATAAAGACGTCATCGGCGTTGCTTAGTCTGAAATGTGGCTAACAAAAGAGACAAGGTGTACATGCTGTATATGTATATGTCATCTATTTTTATTCATCCCAGTTGTGGCACATGTGACCCATTTATACAAGAGCACACTTAGAATGTCAGGAAATATTAAGCCAAAATATTATGACAAGAAGTAGAAGGCATGACAATATTGCAACTCAGTTTGCACATATAAGTGAAGTCCTTATTCATATCAAAAGATTGACAATGTTTATCATTAACTCATGCCAACATTGGTAAATAAAATTGAATTATTCCAAATTTAGATGCTACAATATGCTTAAATAAGTACATGTCATTTGACACAAAATCATCACCAAAATTGGAGGTCATATCAAAATGATTAAAGAGTGGTAGAAATATTTTCAAACATATTTGATCCAAATTTGATTTATTTCCTGATTCACATTGTTCTTTCTGATCAACAGTTAATTCAGTTGGTGTACTCAAAATTGTTGATATATGATCACATGGCAATGTCAAATCATGAACATATTCCTCTAAAATAGGTGGTGTGATCAAAGTAATGGGTAGCTCATCACATGGTACATTGGAATTGACAAGGCATTCGTCATACTCCTTTGGAGGTGGAAGATCAGTACCTTTGTCATTACCTGTAGGCACTCTCGATGGTGGCGTGTCACATGGTGAAGGTGATTTAACCCTCACAACAATTGATGTGGTTGTCATAGGATGCCTAGTAGTTTTAGGAAAAACCGTATCAACTCTTGGAATGTGCACCTTGTGCTCGTTCTCCTTATGGGCAACAAGTTGTTTTCTTTCCTATTCATCTTTACAAGCAAGATGAAACAAATGATCCATAGGATAACACTTTTGATGAAATAGTATCTCCTGAATATCATGGTTTAATCCTCAAAAAAATCTAACCTTAAAATCTTCTTCACTTTCTTGTAATGAGGAATGCAACACGGTCGTTTGTAAATAATCATAATATTTCGTTACGTTGTCACTACCTTATTTTACATATTCCAAATTTTTAGTCATGTCACGAGTGTAATAAGCAGGAACAAATGTGTGTCTCATGGGCATTTTCAAATCATCCCAAGTATAAGGTATATAATCAAGGTGTAACCGACAATATTCGCTCCACCAAACCGAAGCATAACCAGTGAAAGAACCAACTGCAACCTTAACTTTCGTATGTTCAGAAAAATTGTGGAAACAAATATATCACTTATTTCAAACTCCCATTCAATATGTAAAGTAGGTCTAAATGGCCATTAAATGGTGGTATAGAAATATTAACCCGATCTTGTGCATTTTGATCTCTTTGCAGCTCTCATAGCGGTTGTTGTGGTGACATGTGTCCCATGATCGAAGAAGCCCATGAACTGATAACTCTGGATCCTATCATGAATAGTAGAAACAATAAACAAAGATACAAGAATATTGTTCCTATGAACTACTGGGATGTGGTGGTAAAACGCTCACAGTAAAGCAAATATCAATGTCTTACAAATTCTTACCATGCAGTAGGTGGTGACCAGCAACTAACGATGTCAATATCTCCGAAGATTGAGTAAAGTGATTACCAAGTGAACGTATGTATACCAAATGTAGAAATATATGAAGCTTGGTAGGCTTAATATATGGTAGCGAAAGATTAGCAATAATCAATTCAGAGATGCAATGTTAAATAAACACTCAACGGCGGTACTGTGCTAGTCCTAGGCTACACCGTACTAGAGACTTGAGCGTAGAACACTAGTGGAGTCACGAAAAAACACGAATAGCAGCAATGTATGATATGTAGTAGCTCTAGATAGCAAGATATAGGTAAAGATCACAATGACAGTAAAGATAGTGATGAGAAATGATCGGCAAGTAGGATATACCAAAAATCTCTCTGCAACTTTCGTCCGTAAAATATCATGTCAAATTTCTAATATTGTTTCTCAAGATTGCCACTGACCCAAGCTTTTAAATGCAAAAAGAATCACTCAATTCTGAATTCATATGAGAGTCAAAAAAATTAGGAACGCACATGAAAAATATTGACAAACTATGTTCACGACATTCGAATGGCAAAACGTCCTATTTAGAAGCCGATTTGGTGGTGACAATAATGAACTAGCATAATGAACTATTCATATGCGGCTCGTCGATAGATTGAATTTGAGTACTCGTGAAGCCAAAACGGACTTCGTATGAAGAAGATATGCCTGTTTTACTGAACACTGCATAAAACAGATTTCAATCCGAATTCAGATACGAGATTGATTCTAGCTAGATCTGATTTTTTTGTCTCTTCTCTCTATTTTCTCTCTCACTTTTTTCTGTTCTCTCAAACAAACTAGATAAGATGCAGATTGGATCAAGCGTAGATGTGAATGACCTCAAATATTATAATGACAATGAATGACGGGGAGCATGTAATGAAAATTGATGGATGGTCGTACATGACAACAGAAAGGATGATGATGATGGTGGTGGTGGTATATGGACAATGGTGTGGCGGCGACGTGACAATATTCTGTGGACAGAACTCAAAACCTTGAGGGACTAGATACTAAGACCAGCAACTCGACACGACGATGCAACCGATAATTTAGCTATGCAAGCACGCAAAAGAAAATTTCAAAGTCTCGGACTAGCTTGGACAAAGGATGAATAGATCTAAGTTTTTTTTGGCTTTTTCTTGGGTAATATGTAATAAAAATAAATCTAATCTATGGATAACTTGAAATTCTCACCAAGCAACCTGAAAATCCGATACCACTTGATATCACTTGAAAGAGGTGAGGGTCCCGATGTTTTGATGAGATGATAACTATCGATTTGGTCAAGACGATTTTGACAATCGGACTACAAACATGCATGACATTGCGCCTTAGCAATCGCTTAACCAATCTCCAAGAGGTTACTGAACACACCAGAGCACGATGAACCTGACCACGAAGGTCTATTCCTGCAAGCAGTCAAAGAACAAGCAAGAATATGTTAAGTCAATCTTAATATTGCGAATATAGGTGAAGTATTGAGAAGGGTTAGGTTCCGAAAGCGGTTTTGGTCTGGTCGTTGGACACAAACGAAGTACACGAAGTTGCAATGGCTGACTTTTAACTAAACAAAACCCAGCGAAAAAGCTACTAGATTGATCTACTTATGTAGGAGCAATGGGTGGCGGCCAAGGAGGTGTTAGGACATCCCAAGTGAGCCGAAAATTAACCCTAGGTCCTACAAGGCCCATGGTCCCAAGTGGAGGTGATGCAACACCTTTGGACTTGTAGTTTGACTCGGATTCTACTTCAACGTCATATTGTTTCGTCAATATATACATGTCCAGGATGAATTTTAATGTGATTCCAATTGGGATGGAACACATATGAAATATACTTTCAAACAAAGAAAGAAGACCAAATTCAGAGTCCGGATGAAAACGTTCTTGACGTTTTGAGAAAGATGTGTCTGTGCAGTAAAGAATCTGAGTCCAGAACGTGAGAGACTTGGACTATATCTTTTCTTGGGCTAAAAGTGACGTGAGGGAACTTATTGAACAACACCTAATTACTTCCTTTGACGTGAGAGGACCACTTGAATACCATCCAACCATTTCCTTTTCCTTTGTCATCACACATGGTTCTTACAAGTGTTTTGTCATTCTGCATTTAGCCATAAAATAAATATAGGTGAAGTATTTTTGTTTCAGATAACATAAATTAATTATTGCATAATTTTTATAATAAATCACCTCACAAATATGCACTTATGCAATATTTTTGGTCGTATCCAAGGTAGTCATGTCCTCATCATACCGAGCCCACGAAAAAGCGACATAGGAGACCCCGAGCACCCACCCGCTAGCACTTACCAACCTGACACAAACGAACACAAATAGGGTACCCAGACGCATGGCGTGCCTGGGGCATGTGAAGAAAAATGGTTGACTAAAAGCATCTACAACTAGACGCCTCAAATGACATCTCATACGTTCGAGGACGTGCCCGGTGAGTGACCGGACAAGAGATTGAAGGAAAAAAAGTGATCCAACTCTACCCCTCATATCATCCCTATATGTCCGTGTTGTCCGTGGACCCTCATATCCATCTTAAATATAGGAAGGATATGGGGCTCAAAACGCGCCCGGTCATGCCTGGTCAGTCTGCCACGTAGGACACGACCCCACCCCGACCATCTTTTCTTTTTATTTATTCATTCTTTTCTTTCTCTCTCTTCCTCTCGATTAATCACGTTAAGTGTCTAGACATATGAGGAAAAATATGAGGAGTGTGGTTGCCCAGACGGATAAATAAATCATATTCGCTAAGTCTGGCTATAGATGCTCTAATGCATGTATCGCACCCAGTGCAAGTGGACACCAATAGGGTATCGGGATGCACAAACGCACCTGAGGCATATGATCACGAACATGGTACCTGCACTCACGAGCATACCGATGCATGCCCGGTAAGCCCAAATAACCGATCAGACACGAAGAGCCTTGGACAAGGCAACAAAATAGCCGGGTGGACGAAAAAGAAAATCATATCCATCGCACTTTTTGGCAAAGTGTCGAGGCTCCGCACCCCTCTGACTCGATTTTGGCCGGCCCAGTTTGTTTACCCATTTTGTTTCTTTTCTCTTTTTTCTGTTCCTATTTCTTTTTTGTTTTCTATTTCTTCGTTTTTTCCTTTATTTTCAAGGTTATTTATATTTTTAAACTAAGTTCATGTTCTAAAATTGTTATTAAAATGCAACAAATGTTCTTGCTTTTAAAAAATTGTTGAAAATTTAAAATAATTGTTGTTTCTCAAAACTTTTCATAACTTGAAAAAACGTTCAACGTTTTCAAAAATGTTCAATATTTTCAAAAAAATCTTAGGGATTTTCAAAAAATGTTCTTGTTCAAACAATGTTATTGTTTTCGTTTGCATTTTTCCCCTTTCCTTTTTCCTTTTTCCCTTTTCCCTTTACCTATTCCTTTTTTTGACAATTTCAATTATTTGTGCTGAATTTCAAAATATGTTCTCGTGTTCAAAATTTTGTTCACAATTTTGATTTAATTTTTTGTGCTTAAAAAATAATCAGGAATTGCCAAAAATGGTTTTGCTTTCAAAATGTGTTCATATTTTAAAAAATGTCCGTCTTTGAAAAAAAATGTTCTCATACTAAAAAAAATGCAGAATTTTCCAAATTTTCCGTATTTTGAAAAAAATGATCTAAAAAAATGTTTTTGTTTTCAACAAAAAAGTATTATTACATAAAAGTATTTGTGTTTCAAAACTTGTTCTCATTTTCGAAATTTGTTCACAATTTCTATAAAATGTTCATGTTTAAGATTTAGTCTCATTCTCAAAATTTGTTCACAATTTTCATAAAAATATTTGTGTTTCAAAAAGTGTCTAGGAATTTCAAAAAAATACGTTTTATAAATTTGTTCACATTTTAAAATCATGAAAACATTTTATGAAGCTCGCAAACAAATTTGTAAATACAAACATCTTTTAAAATCCCAAACATTTTTTGTAAATCCCAATCATGTTTTGAAGTTATGAATATTTTCTGAAAGTTGAACATTTGTTTTAAATATGCAAATATTTTCTGAATTTATGAATAAAAAATTAGTAGAAAGATTTTTTGAAATTTTGAAATATATATATATATATTGAAGAACAAGAAAGAGATGGAGAATGAATTAAAAATAAGTTGAAAATGAAATAAATAACAAAAAACATAAAACGGAGAAAGAAAGGATAAAAAATTGCTACAGTACCCGAACGCCTATTGGACCAACCCTGTCGGGGGGGGGGGGCTTGTGCGAAGCCTCGATTGCTTGCCGTAGTAAGCGGCGTATAGGAGCTCCCGGATCAAAACCCCCGATGAAATGCAAGAGGGGGCACATGCGGGATAAGGGCAATGACCCGCAAACAAGATGGTCTCGGGCGCACCCTGGGGCCAGTTGCATAGCAAGAAGTTTGTAATGCCCCGGACCAACAGCAAATGAAGAGAGCAATTAGTTAGTGAGCACTCCTTCGAGAGCTTCCCAACGACCACTCCCACGTGCCGCCACGTGTCATGTTCTGAGCGTTTTCTTCGGATTTCGTTTTTTTCTGCACGCGTTTATGGTCCTTTTAGATTGGTGTTTTGTTCGTTTTTTTGGTGTTCCAGTTTTTCACCGGTCTTTCTTAGCTTTTGGACAAAAAAATTCAAAAAACATTTGGCGAAAAAACTCGTATTTTTTCGCGAGAGGCACGGTTTTGCTTTCGCGAGAGGCATAACCGTGCCTCTCGAAAAGGAAATGTCACAGCCCTAGATTACTACTTGTAATTAGTTGCATTTGCATCCATGTCACCATATTATTTCTCCTCTTAATTTTGATATGGGGAGGACCAAACCCTAGCAACAAATAAAATTCAAATAGTGTTAACCAAAATTATTTCCAGTGAACCAATGTGGCCCAACAAAATGTCGATCATTTCTGGAGAAATGTGGTATCATCAACCGGATGTGAAACATATTTTTCCATGTCACTTTTGGTCACTTTTTCCATATTCAACTCAATAAGTATTCGCTTTGGAGATATTAAATTCTATATATAATTCCATAGCTCCAAATAATTTGAAACTTGGTAAGGGCCTCTAAAATAATTTAGTGACGGTCCATAAAAAGTTTCAGATTTTATAAAAATGAGTTGGTTTGTAAATAAAATCAAAACAAACTAAAACATTAGAAAACTGAACCAAATTAAAAAAACAGAAAGAAGAAACCTTACCTGTGTCCGGCCCATTAGGCAGCCCAGCCCACCAGGGGCATCGTCGTCTTCTTCCTCCTGCCAGAAGGCAAATGAGAAGGAGGCCACGGCGCCCGCGGCCTCGCGTCATGCCGGCAGCAGCCTGGCTGCTTCACTGGCGAGCGCGACAATGGGGATGAGTCCGCATGCCGTCTGGATCCCGCTGACCCTCTCGATTCTCTTCCTCTCCCCGCTGCCCTCTCTCCCTCGCGCACCCACAAGCTCGCCGCCATAGTGCTGCGCTCTCAGCCGCTCCCCTCACCCACTGTGCCGCCCTAGAGCTTTGTCCTGTCGCCCTCGACCTCTCTATCTAGCCACCCGAGGCCAGGCTCCACAGAATGCCAAGGCTGCCATCGTCTTCAAGCTCCGGCTCCGGCGCTCCTCTCCGGCGATTCGTGGCCATCTGTGCCTTCTCGAGCTCGTCGTCTTCCTTAACCAACCCGCTGTGAGCCCCTGCGTTGATTTCCCCTAACCATGCGGCCTGCCCCTCGCTGTAGTCGCCCCCCTTGCAACCGGAAACCCGCCGCCGCTCAGTTTGTCACCGGCCGTAACTCCGGTGGCCCTCGAGTCCCCTATGTTGCCCCTCTGGATGTGCGCGTGCGTGAGCTACCTCTCGATGCCCTCCGCGCACCAAATGACCACCGAAAGTGCAAGTCCAGCGAGTCGCCGCCACGCTCTTTGGTCGCCGCCGGCTGGCCTCCGACATGGTGACGTGGCAGGGCCATCAGGGCTAATTACCCTGCTAACCAGCCCCCCAGCCAATGACCAGTGGGCCCTGAAGTGGATCAAACCCCTCGTCAGCGCGGGGATTAACCCTATGTTACTAACGTGCAGGCCCCGCACGTCAGGTTTGACCTGGACTAGGTCAGCCGACCTGCTGATGTCATGATGACGTCAGGATGACGCAGTAATCAATTTTTATAATAAAAATAATTCAGCAATTCCAGAAATTATTATAAAACTTCTAAAAATCATAGAAAATAATCTATAACTGAGATGGAAATAATTTATATATGAAAAATGATCAGAAAAATCCAATGAATCTGTTTATTCCATTAGCATGCATGTTTGAACAAGTTAACATCACCAAGTAGGATATTTTATGATTAGGATAATTTAATAAATGGTGTTGGAGTTGGAATTTAGTATATATTTGAATTGCACTTCACTTAATATGACTACCTATAGCACTAGGTCAATTCAGTACCTTAACATGCCATTTAATGCATCATGTTCGTTGCATCACATTGAATGTGTTCATTTCTCTGTTTGTCGGTGTTGTTCCCTCTCAGTAGACGATGGGTCTGACGATGTGATCGTTGACACTAATGAAGAGAAATAATATCTTCAGGACTGTCAGGCAAGCAAACCCCCTTGAGCATACTGATATGAACCCACTCTCTTGCTCCTGCTCTCTTTTACTGCATTTGGACAACAACAATTTAACTGTTACATGTCATCGGTAGTTGAACCCATTCCTTTGCATGACCTGTCTTTGCCACAGTAAATAGTTGGAACCACTTAGCATGAGTAACAACTGCTTGAGTCTTGTTGTGCTTACTCATCCATGCATACTTACTGTGCCTGCTAAGCTTAGAGTCGTGTCGTGTCGGGTCTGATCCATCCGGGTGATGAATCGAAATGGCAGTGTTGATGTCCTACAGTGTGAGAGCTAAGTGCATGAACATGATTTGGTAAAGGTAGCGATGAGAGGCCATGTAGGAGTACATGGCGGGTTGTCTCATTGGGACCGTCCTTAAGAACTGAGTTCTGTGTTTGTGATCCAAGACAGTTACTACCACACATTAGGCCCTGCAATATGACCCCGCTCGACTTATTAATCGCCTAGACCTCTGTCCAGGAGTTGCAACTAGTTTCTGGTGTTTGTAGTAAAAGTGTTGGCGTCCATGCATAGCACTGCCCGACGGGGTGGACTATGATACGGTATAGGCACAGTGGCACGGTGGGCTTGGGAACCCTACGCACATCGTTTGAGGCCGTAACGGAAACTTCGGCTGGACTTGTGTGCGGGCTCAGTCTCAAATAGGCGATAAACCTGGACTAGGGTCTTGTGTGGTTGACGGTCGCGGCCAACGCCCACGCTAGTGCTTTCGCTTGTAGGTTGCCGAGATGCATGACGTGCATATGGTGATAAGTGGTGAGAGCGTGTGTGAAGAAGTATATGTTGGGGAACGTTGCATGGGAAACAAAAAATTTCCTACGCAAATGCAAGATCTATCCATGGTGATGAGCATCTACGAGAGGGAGAGTGGATCTACATACCCTTGTAGATCGCTAAGCAGGAAGCATTAAGAAACGCGGTTGGTGTAGTCAAACGTCTTCGCGATCCAAATCGCCGAGCATCCCGCGATCTCACCACGATCCATCCTGCAATCTCACCACGATCCATCCCGCGATCCAATCACGATCCGTCCCGCGAACTCATCACGATCTGTCCCGCGATCTCATCACAATCAGTCCTGCGATCTCATCACGATCCGTTCTGCGATCTCATCACGATCCGTCTCGCCATCTTGATCACGGTCCTTCCAATCTAGCGCCGAATGGACGGCACCTCCGCGTACAACACACATATAGCTTGATGACGATCTCTGCCTTCTTGATCCAACAAGAGGGAGAGGAGAGGTAGAAGAGTTATCCGGCAGCATGACGGCGCTCCGACGATGGTGGTGGAGCTATTCCGGCAGGGCTTCGCCTAAGCACTGTAGAAATCCGATCTAGAGGAGAAACTATGCACTGGAGGAACGGGTGGCACGTCACTAGTAGAAAACAGACCTTTCATCCCAAGCATTAGTCCAGGTCTGGTTACGAGCCGGTACTAAAGACGGTATTAGTCTCGGTTCGTGCTGGCTCCAATGGCTAGGAGCAGGGCAACCTTTAGTACCGGCTCGTGAGCGATCTTTAGTACCGATTCGTGTCACGAGCTGGTACTAAAGGGGGCATGTCAGGCTTTTGATCAGACTTGGGCCCCGCATGCACCTTTAGTACCGGCTGGTTACACCAAACGGTACTAAAGGGCAACCTTTAGTACCAGCTGGTGTCACCAGCCGGTACTAAAGACGTCCTACATATACGCTTCGTCCGCAGCCGATCGAAGGGGCTCTCATTTCTCTGTTTTCTCGCCTGTTGTTCTTCTTGCTCGAAGCTCATCCTCCATTTTGCCAAGGATTTGTCAAGATTTAAAGGCACCCCATCTATCCAGGTGTTCATAAAGGTTAGCAACTTTGCTCCTTCATCTCTCATTGCTAATTACCTTGTGGTATGCTCAAAGATATGTGATTTATGGGTTTTAGCTAGGTTTTGGAGGAGTGATATCATTTTGTGGGAGTTTATTTGATTTATATGCAATCTGAGCTCAAATTAACTTGTTAGGTTGCATATGTGTAGGTGTGGTTTATTTGGTGCCTTCCCATCCCTGGCTGTCCTAATCACCGTCGATCGTCCGCACCGTCTCGTCGCGGCACCGACCACCTTGGTGAGCCTCTTGTTCTTCTTAAATCCTTTTAACAAAATTATTTGTATGATTTAGATAGCTGTGTGTACGATTTACATACTTGTATTATTGTTAATTATTCTATAGTGTCATGGTTATGGTATCTGCCCACATCGGCCCTCGTCCAATTTATGATTCAGATGTGGTATGTCATTATCCTTTATAACTATTTCACACATCATCTAATGTCTGTGACAATTAATTATGCCACCAAATTGACGTAGATGTTTTTATCTATAGGAAGTAGTTGAGCCAGAAATTCCAACCGACTATGCAATTCTGCTCGAGAAATTAACACAAGCTGAAAAAGAAATTGATCATTTGAAAGAAAAATTGAAAAGAACTGAAGATGAGAAGATGGGATTGGAGTTGCATGTTGCCGATATCGTCGATGATCACAAGAACAAGATGGCTGGAATGCGCTTGAAGCTTAGAAAGATTATAAAATATGCCATTGATAAAGAGGCTTGGTATCATTATGTTGTTGACTCAATTGTTACTTTAGTTGCGATTATGATCTCATTTGTTGTTGCATTTACATGTTTTAGATAGTTGTATGTTGTTTTCTGAGATGTATGTATGAACTATAAGTATCTATTATTTGCAGTAATAACATTTGGTCATTTCTAGCTCTACTTTTGGTTGTAATGAGATGATGAAGTTGTATTAATTTGGTCACTTCGATGTTGTGTAGTGAACATGAGCCGACAATGGATGTACGATGACCGACTAAGTCCAGGGTTTCTTAATGACCTGCATGATTTTATTTGTGTGGCTCAGGCAAACAAGCAGAATGGTTTCATGCGTTGTCCATGTCATGACTGTAAGAATGATAGGAATTACTCTACCTCAAAAACCCTTCACTACCACCTGCTGAAGTTCGGTTTCATGTACGGCTATAGCTGTTGGACCAAGCACGGATAAAGAGGGGTTATAATGGAAGACAATGAAGAAGAAGAGGATGCTGACAACTATCCTTTCGCTGATACAACAATGGGGGAAGCTGAAGAAGAGGCATCAATGGGGGAAGCAGAAGAAGAGGCATCATATGAGCCCGCTGATGATTTGGGTTGGGTCATTGTTGATGCAAAGAGAAACTGTGAAAATGATAAGGAGAGGTTGAAGTTGAAACGCATGTTAGAGGATCACAATAAATTATCGTATCCAAATTGTGAAGATGACCAGAAAAAGCTGGGTACCATGCTGGAATTGCTACAATGGAAGGTGAAGAATGGTGTAACTGACAAGGGATTTCAAGAATTGCTGATAATGATAAAGAAGATACTTCCAAAGGATAACAAATTGCCTAAAAGTACGTACGAAGCAAAGAAGGTTGTCTGCCCTCTAGGATTAGAGGTGCAGAAGATACATCCATGCCCTAATGACTACATCCTCTACCGCGGTGAGGAGTACAAGAATTTGGATGCATGCCCGGTATGCGGTGCACTGCGCTATAAGATCTCCTGCGATGACCCTGGTGATGTGGAGGGCGAACGCCACAGGAAGAGGGTTCCTGCCATGGTGATGTGGTATGCTCCTATAATACCACGGTTGAAACGTTTCTTCCAAAAGAAAGAGCATGCCAAGTTGTTGCGATGGCACAAAGAAGAACGTAAGAAAGACGGGATGTTGAGAGCACCAGCTGATGGGTCGTAGTGGAGAAAAATTGAGAGGTAGTTCAAGGACTTTACAGGTGACGCAACGAACTTATGGTTTGGTCTTAGTAGAGACGACATGAATCCTTTTGGGGAGCAGAGCTCCAGTCACAGCACCTGGCCCGTGACTCTATGTATCTACAACCTAAAAGATCAAATGCATGAAAATAAATGATTAAATGCATGAAAATAAATCATTAAATGCTTTTCAAATTTAGGGTCATTTAGCTCAAAATAGATCATTAAATGCATGAAAAATATCAAATGAAGTCAGAAAGGGTTGAAAATTGATGATGTGACTTTGAATGGTGCATATTGAACACACAAAATTATGGAGTTAAAATAAGATATTAAAAATGAAATCCCTTTGTAATAGATGAGTTTTCATCCGAAACCCTCGTACTTCGAAAGAGATTGTCCAATTTGTACACCAAGTGCATCAAGTTTTTGCCGTAACCCTCTCAACTCTTTAGAAGTTGCTATGTGGGTGAAATTATGATGTCATGCCAAGTTACAACCTTTTCAGAGTTCATTTGTACTGCTTTTCAAAATTCAGGGACATTTAGCTCAAAATAAATCATTAAATGCATGAAAAATATCAAATGAAGTCAGAAAGGGTTGAAAATTGATGATGTGCCTTTGAATGGTGCATATTGAACACACAAAAAGTATGGAGTTAAAATAAGTTATTAAAAATGAAATCCCTTTGTAATAGACGAGTTTTCGCTCGAAACCCTCATACTTCGAAAGAGATTGTCCAATTTGTACACGAAGTCTATGCAGTTTTTGCCGTAACCCTCTCAACTCTTTAGAAGTTGCTATGTGGGTGAAATTATGATGTCATGACAAGTTAAAACCTTTTTAGAGTTCATTTGTATTGCTTTTCAAATTTAGGGTCATTTACCTAAAAATAAATCATTAAATGCATGAAAAATATCAAATAAAGTCAGAAAGGGTTGAAAATTGATGATGTGCTTTGAATGGTGCATATTGAACACACAAAAAGTATGGAGTTAAAATAAGTTATTAAAAATGAAATCCCTTTGTAATAGATGAGTTTTCGTGCGAAACCCTCATACTTCAAATGAGATTGTCCAATTTGTACACCAAGTGTATCCAGTTTTTGCCATAACCCTCTCAACTCTTTAGAAGTTGCTATGTGGGTGAAATTATGATGTCATGCCAAGTTACAACCTTTTCAGAGTTCATTTGTACTGCTTTTCAAATTTAGGGTCATTTAGCTCAAAGTAAATCATTAAATGCATGAAAAATATCAAATGAATTCAGAAAGGGTTAAAAATTGATGATGTGCCTTTGAATGGTGAATATTGGACACACAAAAAGTATGGAGTTAAAATAAGTTATTAAAAATGAAATCCCTTTGTAATAGATGAGTTTTTGTCCGAAACCCTCATACTTCGAAAGAGATTCACCAATTTGTGCACGAAGTGCATCCAGTTTTTGACGTAAGCCTCTCAACTCTTTAGAAGTTGCTATGTCGGTGAAATTATGATGTCATGCCAAGTTACAAACTTTTCAGAGTTCATTGGTACTGCTGTTCAAACTCGAGATATGACATTCAAATGCCATTTAATCAAATTGTCTTATACAGAAGTTTAAGTTGTTCAAACCTGCACGGAAATGCCATAAACAGATTCTTTATATTTTTTCATATATTATTTATTTCCAGTGGAGTCATGGTTTTTTTCTATGATTTTTTAAAGTTTAGGGGTTTTTCTGAAAATAATAACTAATAATGAATTAAAAAACCCTTTAGTACCGGTGCGAGCCACGCACCGGCACTAAAGGTCCATCGCCCCGCGTGTTTTTGGGGAGGACCTTTAGTATCGGTGTGTGGCTCGCACCGGTACTAAAGGCCCTCCCTGTATAAATAGTGTCGCCCTCCTCCCGGTACGAGCCACGTATCGGGAGAAGGTCATCCGCGCGCCGCCAGGCTGCCGAAAATTGACGTCGCCGCCACCCGCCGCCCCGACGCCGCCCGCAGCCCCGCCGGGATGCCGCGCGCCGCCCCGACGCCGCCCGCAGCCTCGCCGACCGCCCCCGCCCCTGCCGCCAGCTGCCCCCGCCCCTGCCGCCGCCGTCGTGAGTCTGCCTTCTTTTTTTGTTTAGTTTAGGTTTTAGTTTAGGTTTAGTTTAGGTTTAATTTAGTTTAATTTAGTTTAGATTTTGTTTAGTTTAGGTTTAGTTTAGGTTTAATTTAGTTTAGATTTTGTTTAGTTTAGGTTTAGTTTAGGTTTAATTTAGTTTAGATTTAGATTTTGTTTAGTTTAGGTTTAATTTAGTTTAGAGTTTGTTTAGTTTAGGTTTAGTTTACGTTTAATTTAGTTTAGGTTTGGTTTAGTTTTAGTTTTAGTTTAGGTTTAGTTTAGGCCCCCCCGACCCCGACACGACACCCCCCGACACCCTGACCCCGACACGACACCTCGACACCCCGACAAGGCATCCCTGACCACGACATAGCACCCCGAACCCGGCACGACACCCCCGACACCCCGACCCCGACACATCACCCCTATTTAGTTAGTTAGTTAGTTAGGTTATCAGGTTAGTTTAGTTAGTTTAGTTAGTTAGGTTAGTTTAGTTAGTTAGGTAGGTAGGTCCTTAGGTTATTAGGGTATGTGTTAATTTTGTTAGATGCTAAGTGTTATTTAATTTGTTAGATGCTAAGTGTTAATTTTGCTAAGTTTTATTTATTTTGTTTTCATAAGTGTTTCTTCTCGACATCGACGATGCCGATCCCGCATCCTTCTCGTCGAGTCGCCGGAGGAGGTCACTTGCTTGAGCCGAGGGGTCCTGTCAGGGATTGGGCTTCGCCAGGCTGGTATTAGGAGGTGCTGCCTTCTGGGTGGCGTATCTTGGTGAGGAGCCAGCCCGTCGTCGACCCGGAGGTTCTGTGGTGGCGGCCGCATGGGCCACGGAGTTTTCAGAGGCTTGAGTCCCTCGTGGAGGTGGTACAATACCATGTCAGCAAGGAGAACGAGCACGTCCATCGCTACATGGCAGCTTTGGAGGCCAGGTCCGACAATACCTGGCAGATTCTTCAGGGATCTCACTGTAGCTATGTTCCTATGATGGTTCCTTCTCGTTGGGTGTCCACCGCCCGCCCCGATATCCGTCAGGCGCTAGGGTTCTAGCTAGATCGATATATTAGCTACTATATATGTATTATTATGATGTATTAGCTAGATCGATGGATTAGCCGATGTATTAACAATTATCCGAGATTATGAGATGAGATATTTTCTAAGAACTACTATATATGTATTCGATGATGCATTATTAGTTAACTATCAGTTATTCTGCCTGTTGAATGCATGCTAATTTGAATACTAATTTGTTTTATCTATATTATTATGGATAAGTTATTAAGCTATGGACAATACCGGTAGAGCTGATGAAGAGGACATCTTCGACATGATACGCTCCTCCGAAAACCCAGCTGACCTTCTGGGTGAATCACATGATGATGATGGCTCACAATATCTGAACGATTACGGTGATGGATGTGAGGCCGAGGAAGAACAACTTATGTTCCAAAATCCGGAACAACTAACAATGTCCGGCGAGGTATATACACATATTAGCCTCTAGTGATCACTACATGTGTATTGATTGATTTGTATATATATATATATTAAAAAATATTTTTTCTTTTAATTATCAGCCCTCCGGATCGAGCCAATCTAGTAGAAAGGTACGAGGCGGTGCCAAAATATTGGACGGCAACGTAAAGCTCAATCTTGATGCTTTCAAACATGATGGCGCGTCGACTCACCCTGAAGCCAATGCCAAGACATTTGAATGCGGAGTGGTTGTTAGGGATGGAGTCCCGATCACAATGCAAGAATGAATTCAACCAAACAACCCAAAACCAGAAGTGAATTATGTCGATACAAGAATTAAAGATACCCTTTGGCAAGATCTCATGGAGCATTTCATCCTACCAGATTCTCTCTCGGAGCGCCAAAGGGACAAAGTCAAGGAGTTTGCTCTCCATAAGATGGCCGACGTGTTCCAGACTTGGAAGAAAAGATTATGGACCGAGTACAACGCTAGAGGCCAGAAGGCGTCCGAATTCATAAGAATATACGGTAAGGTAGAGAATCACTGGGACGCATTTATCGAGTACAAGACATCCGAAGCTGCTATGGAGAAGTCGGCAAAGAATAAGATAAATGCAGCGAAAAAAAAGTATCACCATAAACTAGGGACAGGTGGATACAAGTCAGCCATTCCTAAGTGGGATGCATTAGAGAATAAGATGCATGCTGAAGGCATCACTCCAGTAACCTTCCACTGGCCCCGGAGGTGCAAGAATTGGTTTTTTGCGCATGGGAGAAAGTTGGACCCAGTAACAGGGAAGATTATTGCACTGGCCAGTCTGAAGCATGCATCAGATGAGTTGATTGATGCAATAAAAGCTGCCCAAGAAGGACGGTTTCACCTCGATAGAGAGAACGACGAGCTTACACACGCCCTTGGGAATCCCGAACACGGAGGACGAACACGAGGCGTGGGTGTTGTTCCATGGTACGAGGGGTTTGCGGGATGGAAGGACAGTTATAAAAGCCGTTCGAGAAAAAACAAGGTGGAAGCAGACCGACTTTCAAAGTTGGAACAAAAGTATGAGCAACAGGAGCTGCAGATACAGATACTGACCCAGCAAAGGGAAACTCCGCAGCAGGAGGCAGGGGAACCCGTCCCATCTACACTGCCGAAAAGCAGCGTGGGTTCCACGGGGGCACCACTGGGTCACACCCCCGTGGATGATATCACCGAGAAGACATCTTGTGAGCTAATCCAGAAAATAAAGAACATACCCGTGCGAGTCGCGACGGGCTATGCTTTACCAAATACACCTGATGTTCTCTGGCATTGCAATCCGGTTCCAGCTGGGTATGCTCATGTCGCGGTGGACGCAATAGAGCCAGGATATGATGAACTATTGCTTGACATCCCTAGAGGTGAGGGGGAGTCCACATTGGCAGAAGCCGGCCGTGGTCATTCTATGGAGTAAGGACTGCATTGTCTTTCCATAGTGGGCGCTAAGGCCACCGGCTCCTCCAAGTATCGATGTCCAGCACCAGGGATCCCAGCCAGAGGCATCACAGCGCTAGCAGTCCTCCCCACTCGCCAGCAGTCCTCCCCACCTCGCCAGCAGTCCTCCCCACCTCGCCAGCAGTCCTCCCTACCTCCCCAGCAGTCCTCCCCACCTCGATAGGCGTCTCACCTCGCCAGCAGTCCTCCCCGCCTCGCCAGCAGTCCTCCCAACCTCGGGACGGAGCACGACACGAGTCCATATCGTCGATATCTATCTCCGCCGCGTGAGCCGACTCCACCCCGACAGCGGTCCCGCCAGTAGGGCACCCAAAAGAGGAAAGCCAGCAGTAGTCCTCTTGGGAATAAAGCAAAGAAGAAACCCGAGCCTCCGGCCAAAAGGAAGCTGCCTTACGACATGACACCAGAGGAAAACAAAATTGAAAGCGATCGCCAAGTGAAAGCCTTTTTTGCGAAGAAGACCGTGCCGCCAAAGGAGGTAATACCCAAGGAAGTCCAAGAGCACTTTATGGAACACTTTATTGATTGACCCCCGACATATGTCGAGCATATGCCGACAGACTATGAGCGACAAATTCAGAAGGCAAGTGAGCAGAGAAGTCGGCCCAGCCCAAGGAAGAAGTCGGGAAGTATGACATCAACGACAGGTGGTTCTACTAGCGGGAAAACAGTTCCCCAGCTCGGAGAACAATCCAAGCAATTGATCTCTCCGCTCAAGGTGAGTACCAATCGAAGCAGGAAATCGATCCAACCAGGCGACGTGAAAGGCAACCCAATCGACCTCGAAGCAGCAGAGGCTGTAGGTCTCACTCTTGGCCAAATCCTTGGCACCGAGGAATTCCACGGGTATGGTGCAACTGAGTACACAATGCAATATGCATCGGAAAACCACTTGTCACACATGAGCAGTACAAGGAACTACCACCTGCAATGAGACGGTTTGCATGATTGGTACCTGCGTGAAGGAAAGCGAGGGACGACGGCGGTCATGGTCAAAGTAAGAAAAGAGCATTACGTCAATGCATGTGACATATGTCTTGAATTCTCAGAACTTTTGCAGTTATACCACATGGACTCTATCGACAAAACTCTCATCAGTTGTTATTGTTTGTAAGTGATTTATATCTTTAATAATTTAAGTCTCTAGCTAAGATATCGTTCATTAGCTTACCCTCACTATATATGTTCTTTTTACGCTATTATGCAGATTGAAGAGGTGGGAATTGAAACAAGAGGGAATCGATGACACTGGGTTCATCGACCCAAGTACCGTTAATGGTCACGTGGTAAAACATTCAGCCAAGGACACAGAAGATCTCTTGGAAAATTTTCTAGAGGCACTAATGAATACCAAATCTACTATAATATTTCCTTACAACATGGGGTGAGTGTTTACTCTCTTGTATACTACTCATTCTATTTGCTTACTACCTCGCTGTCAAGTGTAATTGATGAGTTATATGCATGCCTGCTTAATTATATAAACTTCTGCGCAGAGACCACTATATCCTCCTAAATATTATCCTCACGGATGGACTTGTTCAAGTGTACGACTCACTAGATACACTAGAAAAATCATAAGTGGACTTGTTTTTCATGATAGAACGGTAATTTCAATCTTTATCGACCTCGCTTTCTTTCATTATTGCCTGATATCAAAAGTAATTACAATAACTCTTTCGTTCTTTTTCTTTGCCGCATAGTATTTGGAAAAAGATGATAGAAAAAAACCATCACGGTCATCAATGGAAACCGAAGCTGAAGTGGAAAAAGATACAGGTAATTAAGTAGTACTACTAGGTCCGCGCATGTTTTTATTTCTAGTTTCAATACCATTATCATGCTTGATTATTATTTATCTTATTGAATTCTATTCTTTTGCAAAGTGCGCGAAGCAGCCACAGGGGACAAATTTATATGGATACTTCCTCTGCGAGAACATTCGCATCCAGACCGAAGGCCGTATATGCCGCTGAGGAGCTCGTGAAAGACAGCTCCAGGTTTGGCAGATGATGTCGAAGCTCTCACCCGAGAAACGCTTTGTAGCACTCCAAGAGGAATTTGCGGCATTTCTTCTTCAACATGTCATTGATGTAAACGAAGAACACTATTACTTACCGCTGCCTAAATAATGCCTGCAAATCAGTAGTAGAAAACTGAGATTTCATCTAGTCCCGACCGGGTTTTGGGCCTTAAGTTATAAGTCCATAATATATATATGGATGTGTAATTCCATTTGTATATACACTGTGTATGAGACATTGTATATTATATTATATATATGCATAAACTTGTGTAATTAATGTTTACGGTATGTAGCACCGTAAATTAAATTTGAAATGAATGGAAAACACAATAAATAGAGAGGAAAACTAAAACCTAATTAAAATCGGAAAAAAACAGAACACTTAGTACCGGTTGGTATCACCAACCGGTACTAAAGGTCCTCCACCACCAGCCCACGCAGGCAGCCATGTGGTGGGGCTTTAGTACTGGTCCGTGGTCCAACCGGTACTAAACATCTGGACCTTTAGTCTCGACCCTTTAGTACCGGTTGGGGAACCGGTACTAAAGGCATATCCCGACCGGAACTACTGATCGACATTCTACTAGTGCGTGGATGAAAATCTAGTGCCAAAAACCCTAAAACCTCTAGTGTATATAGGAGGAAGAGAGGAGGAGGCTTGGCTCCCAAGGAGCCAGCCCTTGGGTCGTCCGAACCAAGGAGGAGAGGAGGAATCCTCCTCCAATCCTAGTAGGACTAGGACTCCTCCTTATTTTGGTCTTTTTGCATTTTTCCACCTTTTTCTCTTTGGGCTTTCTCTCCCAGCCGCATGGGACTTGTGTGGGACTTACACCATCCCACTAAGGGCTGGTATTCACTCTCCCACAGCCCATGGAGCCTCTTGGGTCGAAAACACCTCCCGATTGTCTCCCGGTACACTACCCACACACTCGGTACACTACCGATGAGCCCGAAACTTTTCCGGCGACCAAAATAGGACTTCCTATATATCAATCATTAACTCCGGACCATTTCGGAGCTCCTCATGATGTCCGGGATCTCATCCGGGACTCTGAACAACCTTCGGTCACCACCATACATAACTCTATACTACCAAAACGTCACCGAACCTTAAGTGTGCAGACCCTGCGGGTTCGAGAACTATGTAGACATGACCGGGACACCTCTATGGTCAATAACCAATAGCGGGACCTGGATGCTCATATTGCTTCCTACATATTCTACGAAGATCTTTATCGGTCGAACCTCTGTGTCAAGGATTCAGTAAATCTCGTATGATGTTCCCTTAGTTCTTCGGTATGTTACTTGCTCGAGATTCGATCGTCGGTATCTCCATACCTAGTTCAACCTCGTTACTGGCAAGTCTCTTTACTCATTCTGTAATACAAGATCCTGTGACTAACACTTAGTCACATTGCTTGCAAGGCTTTATTGTGATGTTGTATTACCGAGTGGGCCCTGAGATACCTCTCCGTCACACGGAGTAACAAATCCCAGTCTTGATCCATGCCAACCCAACAGGCACCCTGGGAGATACCAGTTATGTTGCGATGTTTGATACACAGAAGGTACTCCTCCGGTGTCAGTGAGTTGCATGATCTCATAGTCATAGGAACATATACTTGACATACAGAAAACAGTAGCAATAAACTGACACGATCATATGCTACGTTCGTAGTTTGGGTCTTGTCCATCACATCATTCTCCTAATGATGTGATACCGTTACCAAATGACATCTCATGTACATGACTAGGAAACCATAGCCATCTTTGATCAACGAGCTAGTCTATTAGAGGCATACTAGGGACATGGTGTTGTCTATGTATCCACACATGTATCTGAGTTTCCTATCAACACAATTTATAGCATGGATAATAAACGATTATAATGAACAAGGAAATATGATAATAACTAATTTATTGCCTCTAGGGCATATTTCCAACAGTCTCCCACTTGCACTAGAGTCAATAATCTAGTTCAGATCACCATGTGATTCGCATTGTTATGAATCTAACACCCACTGATTTCTGGGGATCGATCATGCTTTGCATGTGAGAGAGGTCTTATAGTCTACGGGTCTGCGACATTCAGATCTGTATGAACTTTGCAAATCTCTATGTCAAACTGTAAACACTGCTACCACACTCCACTTGGTACTATTCCAAATGACTGCTCCACTATACGTATCCGGATTGCTACTAAGAGTCATCCAGATTAGTGTTAAAGCTTGCATCGACGTAACTCTTTACGACGAACCCATTTTCACCTCCATAATCGAGAAATGTTTCCTTAGTATTTTAGTCATTAAGGATAATATTGACCGTTGTCCAGTGATCCACTCCTGGATCACTCTTGGACCCCTTGACGGACTCATGGCAAGGCACACACAGGTGCGGTACACAGCATGGCATACTATACAGAGCCTATGGCTAAGACATAGGGGATGACATTCGTCCTTTCTCTTTCTTCTGTCGTTGTCGAGCTTTGAGTCTCACTCAACTTCACACCTCGCAAATCAGGCGAGAACTCTTTCTCTGACTGATCCATTTTGAACTCTTTCAAAATCTTGTCAAGGTATGCACTCATTGAAAGTCTCATCAAGCATCTTGATCTATCTCTACAGATCTTGATGCTCAAAAATTAGGTAGCTTTATCCAGGTATTTCTTAGAAAAACTCTTTTCAAACAACTGTTTATGCTTTCCAGAAATTCTACATCATTTCCGATCAACAATATGTCATCCACATATACTTATCATAAATTCTATAGTGCTCCCACTCACTTTATTGTAAATACAAGTTTCTCGTAAACTTTGTATAGACTCAAAAACTTTGATCACGTCATCAAAGTGTATATTCCAACTCTGAGATGCTTGCTTCAGTTCATAGAAGAATCACTGAAGCTTGCACACCTTTTAGCATCCTTTGGACTGACAAAACCTTCTGGTTGTATCACATACAACCTTTCCTCAAGTAAACCGTTAAGGAAACGATGTTTTGATATCCATCTGCCAGATTTCATAATTGAAAAATGCAGCAACTGCTAACATAATTCCAACAGACTTTAGCATCGCTACGAGTGAGAAAGTCTCATCGCAGTCAACTCCTCCAACTTGTCGTAAACTTCTTTGCAACAAGTCGAGCTTTACAAATGGTGACATTTACCATGAGCGTCTGTCTTCATTTTAAACATCCATTTGTACTCAACGACCTGCCGTCCAATGAGCAAGTCTACCAAAGTCTATACTTGGTTTTCATACATGGATCCTTTCTCTGATTTCATAGCCTCGAACCATTTGTCAGAATCCGGGCCCATCATCGCTTCTCCACAGCTTGTAGGTTCATCGATGTCCAACAACATGACCTCCAAGATAGGGTTGTCGTACCGCTCAGGAGCAGTACACATCCTTGTCGACCTACGAGGTTCGATAGTAACTTGATCCGAAGCTTCATGATCATCATCATTAACTTCCTCTTCAACTAACGTAGGCTTCACAGAAACAAATTCCTGTGCTGCACTACTCTCTGGTTGAACAAAGGTTCAACAACCTCATCAAGTTCTATCTTCCTCCCACTCAATTCTTTCGAGAGAAACTCTTTCTCGAGAAAGGACCCAGTTTTAGACACAAACACTTTATGCCATGATCTGAGATAGAAGGTTTACCCCAACTGTCTTTAGGGTATTCTATGAAGATGCATTTTTCCGCTTTGGGTTCGAGCTCATTAGGTGAAAACCTTTTTCACATAAATGTTGCAGACCCAAACATTAATAAATGATAGCTTAGGTTTCTATCAAACCATAATTCACACGGTGTCATCTCAACGGATTTAGATGGTGCCCTATCTAAAGTGAATGTAGTTGTCTCTAATACATAACCCCAAAATTATAGTAGCAAAACGATAAGAGACATCATAGCAAGCACCATTTTCAATAGAGCATGACTATGACATTCAAACACACCATCACACTATGGTGTTCCAGGTGGCGTGAGTTGTGAAACAACTTTCACATTGTCTAAAGTTGTATGCCAAAGTCGTAAGTCAGATATTTACCTGCACGATCATATCGCAGACATTTTTATCTTCTTTTCACGATGATCTTAAACTTCACTCTGAATTTGCTTGAACCTTTCAAATGATTCAGACTTGTGTTTCATTAAGTAAATATACACTATATCTACTCAAATCATCAGTGAAGGTAAGAAATTAACGATATCCACCGCATGCTACAAGACTCATTGGATTGCATATATCAACATGTATCATTTCCAATAAATCACTTGCCTGCTCCATCCATCTGGAAACGGGGTCCTTAGTCATCTTGCCCAAGAGGCATGGGTCGCATGTCTCAACCGATTCGAAATCGAATTAGTCCAAAGATCCATCAGCATGGAGTTTCTTCATGCGGTTTATACCAATATGACATTTAGCGACAGTGCCACAAGTATGTGGTACTATCATTATTAAGTTTGTATCTTTTGGCATCAATGTTATGAACATGTGTATTACTACGATCAATATTTAACAAACCATTCTCACTTGGTGCATGACCATTGAAAGTATTATTCATGTAAACAAAATAACCATTATTCTCTAACTTAAATGAATAACCGTGTTGCAATAAACACGAACTAATCACGTTCATGCTCAACGCAAAACACCAAATAACATTTATTTAGGTTTGTCACTAATCTGGGGAAGGTAGAGAGAGTGTGCGATGTTGATCACATCAATCTTGGAAACATTTCCAACACACATCGTCACTTCACCCTTAGCTAGTTCTCCGTTTATCCCGTAGCTTTTATTTCAAGTTACTAACATTTAGCAACCGAACATGTATCCAATACCCAGGTGCTACTAGGACTACTCGCAAGGTACACATCATTAACATGTATATCAAATATACTTCTGTCGATGTTGTCAGTCTTCTTATCTACCAAGTATCTAGGGTTGTTCTGCTTCAGCTACCGCTCTCCTCATAATCGAAGCACTTAGTCTCGGGTTTGGGTTCAACTTTGGGTTGCTTCACTGGAGCAGCAACTGACTTGCTACCCATCAAGTTTCCCTCCTTGCTTTCCCTTCTCGAAACTAGTGGTTTGACTAACCATCAACACTTGATAATCCTTCTTGATTTCTACCTTCGCGGTGTCAAACATCGCGAATAGCTCAGGGATCATTATTTCTATCCCTCGCATTTTATAGTTCATCACCACGTTCTAGTAGATTTAGTGACAGTGACTTGGAGAACTATATCAATCACTATCTTATCTGGAAGATTAACTCCCACTCGATTCAAGCGATTGTAGCACCCAGACAATCTGAGAACATGCTCAACGATTGAGCTATTCTCTTTCATCTTGCAAGCAAAGAATCTTGTTGGAGATCTCATATCTCGCAACACGGGCACGAGCCTGAGATCCTAATTTCAGCTCTTAGACCATCTCATATGTTAAGTGACGTTCAAAATGTTTTGGAGCCTCAATTCTAAGCCGTAATGCATGACGCACTAAACTATCGAGTAGTCATCAGAACGTACCTGTCAGATGTTCACAACATCTACAGACGACGCTAGACGGGTTGGCGCACCGAGCGGTGCATGAAGGACATAAGCCTTCTCTGCAGCAATGAGGACAATCCTCAGATCACGAAGCCAGTCCGCAATATTGCTACCATCATCTTTCAACTCTATTTCTCTAGGAACATATAAAAATTCAAGGGAGCTACAGTGTGAGCTAGTAATCTACAACACAGTTTGCAAAGACACTACTGACTATGTTCATGATAATGAGTTCAATTAATCATATTACTTAAGAACTCCCGCACAAATTGACATCCCTCCGGTCATTCGAGTGATACATGATCCAAATTCACCAACTCAAGTCCGATCATCACGTGAATTGAGGTGGTTTTAATGGTGAACATCATCATGTTGATCATATCTGCTATATGAATCATGTTCGACCTTTCGGTCTCTTGTGTTTCGAGGCCATGTCTGTACATGCTAGGCTCGTCAAGTTTAACCCGAGCGTTCTGCATGTGCAACACTGGCTTGCACCCGTTGTATATGAACGTAGAGTCTATCACACCCGATCATCATGTGGTGTATCAACATGACGAACTTTCGCAACGGTGCACACTCGGGGAGAACACAATTCATCTCGAAATTTAAGTGAGGGATAACCTTATAATGCTACCGTCGTCCTAAGCAAAACAAGGTGCATAAAAGGATTAACATCACAGCAAATCATAAGTGACATGATATGGCCATGAACTTGTTCTTTTGATCTCCATCTTGAAAGCACCGGCATGATCTCCATCGTCACCAGCACGACACCATGATCTCCATCAACGTGTCGCTATCGGGGTTGTCGCGCCCATCATGTTTGTACTACTATTGCGACCGTTTAGCGATAAAGTAAAGCATTACATAGCACTTTAATTATTGACACGCATGTCATACAATAATTAAAGACAACCCTATGGCTCCTGCCGATTGCCGTACTCATCGATATGCAAGTCGTGATATTCTATACAATACATGATCATCTCATACATCACATATATCACATCATGTAATTGGCCATATCACATCACAACATACCCTGCAAAAACAAGTTAGACGTCCTCTAATTGTTGTTGCATGTTTTACATGGCTGCTACGGGTATCTAGTAAGAAAAATTCTCATCTATGCAAAAACCACAACTCTGATACACTAGTTGCTTTTCAACCTTCTCAAGGACCGCCTTTGTTGAATCCGATCCAACTAAAGTGAGAGAAACTGGCACCCACAAGCCATCTATGCAACAACTTGCGGTTGAGGGAACCGGTCTCTCATAAGCGTATGAGTAATGTTGGTCCGGGCCGCTTCATCTTACAATACCGCTAAACCAAAACATGACCAAGGTAGGAAGCAATCTAAGCATCAATGCCCACAAACTGTTTGTGTTCTACTCGAGATCTCATCTACACATAGACCTAGCTCTGATACCACTATTGGGGAACGTTTCATGGGAAACAAAAAAATTCCTACGCACACATAAGATCTCTCTATGGTGATGAGCATCTACGAGAGGGAGAGTGGATCTACATACCCTTGTAGATTGCTAAGCGGGAAGTGTTAAGAAACGCGGTTGGTGTAGTCGAATGTCTTCGCGATCCAAATCGCCGAGCATCCCGCGATCTCATCACGATCTGTCCCGCGATCCAATCACAATCCGTCCCACGAACTCATCATGATCCGTCCCGCGATCTCATCACGATCCGTCTCGCGATCTTGATCACGGTCCTTCCAATCTAGCGCCGAACGGACGGCACCTCCGCGTTCAGTACACGTACAACTTGATGACGATCTCCGCCTTCTTGATCCAGCAAGAGGGAGTGGAGAGGTAGAAGAGTTCTCCGGCAGCATGATGGCGCTCTGGCGATGGTGGTGAAGCTATTCCGGTAGGGCTTCGCCTAAGCACTTTAGAACTCCGATCTAGAGGAGAAACTATGCACTGGAGGAACGGGTGGCACGGGGCTGAAAATCTAGTGCCAAAAACCCTAAAATCTCTAGTGTATATAGGAGGAAGAGAGGAGGAGGCTTGCCTCCCAAGGAGCCAGCCCTTGGGTCGGCCGAACCAAGGAGGAGAGGAGGAATCCTCCTCCAATCCTAATAGGACTAGGACTCCTCCTTATTGTGGTCTTTTTGCCTTTTTCCACCTTTTTCTCTTTGGGCTTTCTCTCCCAGCCGCATGGGCCTTGTGTGGGACTTCCACCAGCCCACTAAGGGCTGGTATTCACTCTCCCAAGTCCCATGTAGCCTCTTGGGTCGAAATACACCTCCCGATGGTCTCCCGGGACACTACCGATGAGCCCGAAACTTTTCGGCGACCAAAATAGGACTTCCTATATATCAATCTTTACCTCCGGACCTGTCCGGAGCTCCTCGTGACGTCCGGGATCTCATCCAGGACTCCGAACAACCTTCGATCACCACCATACATAACTCTGTACTACCGAAACGTCACTGAACCTTAAGTGTGCAGACCCTTCGGGTTCGAGAACTATGTAGACATGACCGAGACACCTCTACGGTCAATAACCAATAGCGGGACCTAGATGCCCACATTAGTTCCTGCATATTCTACGAAGATCTTTATCGGTCGAACCTCTATGTCAAGGATTCAGTTAATCCCGTATGATGTTCCCTTTGTTCTTCGGTATGTTACTTGCCCGAGATTCGATCGTCGGTATCTCCATACCTAGTTCAACCTCGTTACCGGCAAGTCTCTTTACTCTTTCTGTAATACAAGATCCCGTGACTAACACTTAGTCACATTGCTTGCAAGGCTTTATTGTGATGTTGTATTACCGAGTGGGCCCTGAGATACCTCTCCGTCACACGGAGTAACAAATCCCAGTCTTGATCCATGCCAACCCAACAGACACCCTCGGAGATACCTGTAGAGCACCTTTATAGTCACCCAGTTACGTTGCGACGTTTGATACACACAAGGTACTTCTCCGGTGTCAGTGAGTTGCATGATCTCATGGTCATAGGAACATATACTTGACATGCAGAAAACAATAGCAATAAACTGACACGATCATATGCTACATTTGTAGTTTGGGTGTTGTCCATCACATCATTCTCCTAATGATGTGATCCTATTACCAAATGACATCTCATGTACATGACTAGGAAACCATATCCATCTTTGATCAACGAGCTAGTCTATTAGAGGCATACTAGGGACATGGTGTTGTTTATGTATCCACACATGTATCTGAGTTCCCGATCAACACAATTTATAGCATGGATAATAAACGATTATCATGAACAAGGAAATATGATAATAACTAATTTATTATTGCCTCTAGGGTATATTTCCAACAGTATACCCCTACAGGGTGAAATAATCTATTTGAATAGTCACGTCCTTGGATATGGACTACTTGGAGAACTTATGTGGTTCATAAACAACTTGAAATGGATACTCTAAAATGCGCAAGATAAGTGTGAGTGCTATGGATGGCCTTCTCGTAGGGAGACAGAAGTGGATCCATAGTGGTGTATTGATTGGAGAATATGTGGACTCGTGTGCACTATCCCACCTCAAAGATACTACTTGTAGTTGTAGTACATGTTAGCCAAGAGTCATAGCTGGCTTGCTGCAATAAACTCCACAACCCCCTTCATTGATACTGATGCATGTGTAGTTAGTTCTGATGTAAGTCTTGCTGAGTGCCTTTGTACTCACGTTTGCTTAATTGATGTTTTTGCAGAGGAGACGTCAGTCTCATTAGTGGTATTTTCGACGTGAAGTTCGATGTTGACCGGATTAACTTGGGAATCCCAGACAGAGGTCTGGTTCCTTTGGTAGGATCGTTGTAGCTTTTCAAGCTCCTCCAACCACTTTTGTAGATGTTTGTACCCAGACATGTTTAACTTCCGCTTGCTTGTTTGAATGCTCTGAATGTTGGGTCTTGCGACCCCTGTTTGTAACATCTTATTGTGTTGGCTCTTTCCGAGCCTTCTAAATAAATGTTGTAATGTTGTATGGTTATGTTGTGATGCCATAGTTGTATCTATGCATATCGGGCATGTCGTGCGTACGTGTGACGTGCAACGATATGTATGGGATTCGACACCTAGTTGTGTGCCTTTAGTAGTACTCTTTACGGGGAACTGCCTCTTTGTGCTTCCATCGAGCCTTGGTAGCTTGCTACTGCTCCGGACACATTGATTGACCGACATGTATCCTTCTTTGCAGCTGTGTCTGTCCCTTCGGGGAAATGTCTCACAGTGTACTGGAGTCCCTGTAGCCTGCTACGACTCGTCTACGTGCAGTGATGACATTTATGTCCCACGGCGTAATGGAGTCCTTGTAGCTTGCTATGACTCGTCTACACACGCTAGAGATCGACACCTGCATTGTTGGGTTACGTATGCCTGTTCCTGTACGGATGTGCCACTTGGGTTCTACGACTAGTCATGTCGGCCCGGATTCTTTGACATTTGAATGCTAGCGACACATTCACATACGTGAGTCAAAAGACGCAAACAGTTCCGACCCAGCTAAGGTGGCAGCCATGGAGATAACCGTACGTGAGACCGCAAAGTGATGTGATGTGTTACAGGCTGGATTTGTATGGCTTAGGATCGGGGTCCTGATAGGAAAAAATACGTTTTATGTTTTTTTTGCAAGATTCACAGTTTTGCTTCCGCGAGAGGCACGGGTTTGCTTCAGGAAGAGGCACGGTTTTGCCTTCGCGAGAGGCATGCCCATGCCTCTGAGAAAAGAAAAAAAATGTGTATTTCTTTTTCGCGAGAGGCACGGTTTTGCTTCCGCGAGAGGCACGGTTTTCCCTTCACGAGAGGCACGGTTTTCCCTTGACAAGAGGCACGGCCATGCCTTTCTTAAAGAAGAAAAAACGTTTTTTTTCTCGTGCGTGACATGGTTTTGTTTCCATGAGAGGCATGATTTTGCTTTCGCGAAAGTCACGGTCGTGCCTCTCAGAAAGGAAAAAAATACGTGTTTTCTATTTTTTTCTATAGTTAGAGGCACAATTTTTTTCGCCTGGTTTTTCTCGGTCGTTTTTTTAAGTTTGTCAAAACCTATCAACTTGGGATCTTGTTTTGAAGATCTCGACGCGAGAGACTCAATGATAAAAACGGGTCGGGATTTAAACGCACGGTTTAAGAGATAAAATGTTTCAAAAATACTGATCTACAAACAGAAAAGGAAAACTCTTACATTGCGACAAGTGACACACAAACTTTAAAAGGTATACTCCTCGATTGGTAAGTGCTAAACAGTAAACAATGAAAAGTGTTGCCATGAGGATTAGACAACGCGGAGGCTAGGAGGCTTCAAGAAGACAGGTACTCCAACATCCTTTATTAGATTAATATTGAGACAAATCTTTTGTCTAGATGAAAAACATGGAGATGATAGCGGCAATGTCAACAATCAAATAAAGCACATCTGCCACAAAAATCAACATACGTCGCAAAAAGGGAAGAAAAAGGACAAGTTTCTGAACTGACGACCTAGCACATCCAAGATTATCGATCGAGAAGCTCCTGTTCATTATATATGCATCTTTCGACCCATCTCTATCATTAAAGAACAATCTGAATGACCATACCATATATACGAGGATAAGTTTGACAGATTTGTTGGTCCCGTCCATCTTATTGAGTAACCATGGACTGACCTTGAATTCGACACGCACGCATAGGTCCATGTGCCCCATGTTCCAAGATGATTAGACTTGCGCCTGCGTGTACATGCTAGAGTATACCCCTATTTCGCTGGTCTTTCTGGACATCGACAGGCAATCTCAAACACAAGACATATTTATTTTTTCAATTAGAAAGCCAGAAGCAGAATGACATGTACTTTCCACTTCCATACATGAATCTAATAGGGGATTGAAGTCGACAAAATTCAAAGTTTTTCTCTGTTGGCTGTGCGAATCAAAGTTTTACAGTGTTGGCTGCATGTTCTGAAACATTTAACAGAGGAGATAAGTAAGCATGTTGATTCACGTTCAGTCCGCTCATTAATTGGTTGTGATTAGTAAACATCTCATTGCATATCGGCAAGTTACTTTATATTTTATTCTCACACAGGATTCCCTTTCTCCATTTTCTTGATAAAAGGAACAATTAATAGAGCTACCAATCAACCAAACGTATAGAAATATTACCGTTTTGCACCTTCTTTCTACAAGATGATATGGCGAATATTTGGTTTGAATGTAAAGCGAGCCTTGCCACGTAATAAGTCTCATCCCCTCCCCTTTCTCCCGCAGTTTTGTTTACTACCTCCAAGAGATCTCTCTTTCTTCACACTGATCGAATAGTTTGAAAGGAGATCGAATATTGTTGATCCATTGAACGTTACGTGGAAATGGAAAGTGTAACATGAGTCGACACGATTCCGTCGGTCTCTACTTGGCGGAGGATTAGATTAAATAGTAAATACCTGACCACCCATTTCGTGTGTCGAATTGTAATAAGCGGACGGATGCCGGCCACGGGACGTTATGGACAGTTGCATTGCTTTTGTATGATTTTATTTTTAAAACACATGACAGGCACGGACGTTCACAACATGTGCACACACACTTGTCCTATGAATACATGCAAAGAAACATTCCTTATAAAACTTCAAAAAGACAGCCGATAAATGTTTTGATTGCCAAAGTCAGCACGAACATCTTACAGCTGACGGCACACTATATCATTGAAAGAATATAATCAACACTGAATAAATCTAAAAACTATGCGAACACCCTTCTCATGTTTATGACTCAAACCTAGGTGGGCTACTTCCACTGTAAGGCTGTTAATCATCTACTTAAGCTTAATTCCACGAGTTATTATTTATATCTTTTAGATAGTTGCGATGCATATAGTGTTAAACTTATTGGATCCTCCTACTTAAATAAAGGTATAAAAATTATCTATGTGTGCCCTTATTATCACACGGAATATGCGCTGGTCGTGAACTCCTTACTAGTGGTGTGCACAAAAGCCTACTAGTGATTTTCAGGCACGCCACTAGCAATGAACATACTAGTGATATGCAAGTGGTTGCCCGCTCGTGAGACAAGCGCCAGTGAAGTGCAACATAGGGTGGATGCCACTAATTATTTGGCTGCATTCAAAAAGTTAATTCTACATAGTTTTATTATTGGCGCGCCATTAGTGTTGGACGCTACTAGTAGAGAACCACAGTGTTGGCATGTGGCGTGCAACAAATGCCACTAGTAAACTTTTCCAGTGGCAAAACTTTGCCACGGCAACAAATTCACTGCCGTGACAATGAAATTGGTAGCGCTTTTTGCTGTCGTAGCAGTTTTTTTTATATGAATCAAAATATCAAAACACATTGATAGCGATCCGTTACATGCATGCATTTCATACACTGAATTTGTAAACCAAGTAGTGTCATCTCATCCATTCTAGCTTGAGGGTGGCTACTCGGTCGTGGGGTGGGGATGAGGTAGAACTGTTTAAGTTGCGAATGACGAATCTGTCGCGTGTCCAAATAGCACAATATCAGGATAGATACTAACCATATAGCACCATATATAGGAAAAACACTTTCTATCTCAACTTAGATACCACATATAAATAATTACTGCTATGACAACAATTTACGTTCATTTTACTGCCATGACAACATTTATGAGCCAAAGTACTTATTATGCTACCATGACATAATTTTGAGCCTTGGGCCTCATATTTACTGCCACGGTTGCATTTGATGTGTATTTTTTATTGCCATGCCATTATTTATTAGTCGGAATGCTCACTTTTTTGTTATGGATTGACTTGTATGTTTCAATACCTCACAAATCCTACTTAGTTTAATAAAGTATGCACAATAAGTAACTTTCAACATGCATCTTAAAATGTAAGTAACAACAAGTCAAATGATAACTCTACATACTCAAGTTTGGAAAACGTAATGAAAATGGAAACTATTGTTATAGACAATACAACCACTACATCGTTAATCGTTCACTTCACGACGCTAGCTTCTCTTACACGGGGACCAAGAAGGACGAGCATATGCAATCAAGGTAACAGAAGACGACATGTACTAACCATGCCATTTCATGCGAGTTGCTCGCACCTCCTTGGTTAATACGATGCCATTGAATGTCCCTTTCTTGTGGACAACATCCTTGTTGATGATCTTGGTGAGGGCAACCGACAGTCGTTTGAACTGTTCTGGACGTGTTTTTCTTTATTGTTTTACCACCACTTGGTGACGTCCTCCTGCAGTTTGAAGTTTTCCTAATCCCGTGTATATTCATCCATGTGGTACATGACGTAGTAGGCACATGCCTTCGGCTGTTGCATGCAACCGAAGTTTTGTGTGTGGCTGATGTGGGCCATGCCGACTCTGGTCCCGTTCATGCAATCTTCCTTGATGGTACCTCCCCTAAACTAGTAGTTGAAGAGACTGTAATTTAGAAACCGTTTCAATTTCGTGTACTTTCTCTTCTCTCTTCGATACGAATCCAAGAAATACAAGTTGGTAGTCCTCGGGGATAGAACGAAAAAGATCTTGTGATCATTGTGCGCCAACCTTGGTATAATGCAAGAACAATGGAGATCTAAGGAAGTACATTTTAATTGGTGTTACCATGGACTTACCGGGGATGGTAGGGCATGAGATGGCAGTCTGGATACTTATTGGTAACCATGAAATCAACATGTTTGCGTAATGACCTTTTCCCTCATTTCCTTTTTTTGGGCCAGACCTATGCCACTTGGGCACTGACCACAACTTCTCGGGATTCCCATTTTAAGGTCTTTAGGGTGATCTTTGCTAGGGGGAACCTTGATCATTAATGTCAACTAGCAGCATATTAAATAGACTCTTAGCATAAATATAGTTAGTCATACAAGTCATACCATTGTATTGTTCATTAAGTACATATATATGTCCTTACTCTGCTCAACTTCGACGGTGGTCTCATCATCAACCATCATATCCTTGGGACTATGGATTTTGCCCATACCACCCAAAGGAGATGATCCTAGTGTAGGAACATCAGTATGGAGCGCTAGTGGCGATGTCATTTTGTGTCGGAGACTTAGCTGCCCTAAGGGGCCAATTCTTACAATCTATGAGCTTCCTGTGTGTTTCTTCATTTGCACCTTAAGATTTTCTAGGAGGATCCAAACAGTAACTTGTAGCAAATGTATCAAAAAGTCAAAAGCTGAAAAAATTATATGAAAAAAACTCAAACAATAAATTCTAGTATATGAATTTTGAATTTAAAAATAATGTAAACTTGGTCTAACAAACATGGAACTTGGAATGGTGCCATTATATGACCTATAGAAGTTGTTGTTAAATTTTCAAAGTGTTGTAAAAGAGTTTTGATATACATTGGTTAGAACAAAAGGATATCCGAGGAAGAATCATAGTTTCAAATAGGAAGTATCACATTTAGAGACACACAATAATTTTCATATTTAGTGAACATTGAAAGCGTTTAAACATTTAACGTACACCATTTGTAGGTCCATTTTAAATTTAGTACCTTTTTAGGGTTAGTTTGCTATTTTAAGGGAATTAAATGTAATCTGTTAGGGATTTCTATTTTCATGCCCCTCCTTGCTTAGTTCTGCTCTATTTTTCCCCAGCTATTTTGCAGCCCTCACTTTTCCCCTCCACCGTGCGGCCGACCCTCACAAAAATCCAAACTGGTGTCTGCCGTTGGGTTAGAGCCTTTGACCGTTAGTTGGCGCGATTACTGATGCGTGGGACACCCCTGTCAGCAGTTGTGCGGTCATAGATAGTGGGTGGATATACTGACTTGTAGGGCCCGCGTGTCAGCGGTCGCGTGATCGAAGGTGGGTCATCTCAAAAACGCGTAGAACACCATGGGGGGCAATCTATTAGCGGGTGAGGAGTTACTGACGCACGGGTGGCGGGTCAATCTATAAGTGGGTGCACAATTAATGATGCGTAGGACCACAACCACGGGCGCACCTGTTGGGGAACGTTGCATGGGAAACAAAAAGAAATCTACGAACACTCAAGATTTATGTATGGAGATCAACAGCTACGAGAGGGATAGTAGATCTATATGCCCTTGTAGATCGCTAAGCATGAAAGCATTAAGAAACACGGTTGATGTAGTCGAACGTCTTCGCGATCCAATCAAGATTCGTCCCGCGATCCAATCACGATACGTCCCGCGATCCAATCATGATCCGTCCCGATCTTGCGCTGAACGGACGACACCTTCGCGTTCATCACACATACAGCTCGATAACGTCTCCGCCTCCTTGATCCAGCAAGCGAAGGTGGAGTAGTAGATGAGTTCTCCAGTAGCACGACGGCTTGGTGGCGGTGGTGGTGGAGCAACCTTAGCAGGCCTTCGCCAAGTGTTGCGGCAGATGCGTTTGGTTGAGAAAAAGATCTAGGGAGAGAGGGACGGCTACACCTATGACTTGGGGTGCGGCTGCCCTCCCTCTCCCTCTCTATTTATAGGAGGAAGGGGTAGGTAGACCGCAACCCTATCCCCTCCTCGAAGGGAGGGCTGGCTGGCCAAATGGAGAGGAGTCCACCTCCCACAAGGGAGGTGTGCACCCTAGAGGAGGAGTCCCTCCTCCTCAAGGCACCTCTCCACCTACCACTTGGGCGTATGGGCCTCTTTGGGTGTGCCCCCAACCCATCAAGAGCTGGTGTGCCTCACTCCTCAGCCCACTTGGCCCCCCGGGGTGGGTGGGCATCTCCCGGTGGACCCCCGTTGCCCTTTCAGCACTCCCGGTACAATACCGAATACGCCCAAAACTTCTCCGGAACCCGAATACCACTTTCCTATATATAAATCTTTACCTCTAGACCATTCCAAAACACCTCGTGACGCATGAGATCTCATCCGGGATACCGAACAACCTTAGGTCACGAACATACATAAATCAACAATACTATATCGTCACCGAACATTGAGTGTGCAGGCCCCGCGGGTTTGAGAATGATGTAGACATGACGGAGACACTCTGCGGTCAATAACCAATAGCGAGACCTAGAAGCCCATATTAGTTCCTACACATTCCATGAAGACCTTTATCGATGGAAACACGATGTCAAGGATTCAATCAATCCCGTATGCAGTTCCCTTTGTCCATCGACATGTTACTCGCTCGAGATTCGATCAATGATATATCCATACGTAGTTCAAACTCGTTACCGGAAAATCTCTTTACTTGTTCCATAATACAAGATCCCGTGACTAACTCCTTAGTCACATGGCTTGCAAGATTCTTGTGATGCTAGATTACCAAGTGGGACCAAATATACCTCTCCATCATACAAAGTGACAAATCCCAGTCTCGATCCATGCCATCCCAATAGACACACTCAGAGATACCTGTAGAGCACCTTTATACCCACCCGGTTACATTGTGATGTTTAGTACACACAAGGCATTCCTCTGGTGCTAGGGAGTTGCGTGATCTCATGGTCGTGGGAACAAATACTTGACATGGATAAACAATAGCAATAAACTAACACGATTAAATGCTATGCTTATGCTTGGGTTTTGTCCATCACATCATTCTCCTAATGATGTGATCCTGCTATCGGATGACAATTCATGTCTTTTGTCAGGAAACCTTGACCATCTCTAATCAACGAGCTAGTCTAGTAGAGGCTCACCAGGGACATGGTGTTGTCTATGTATCCACACATGTATCTGAGTTTCCGATCAACACAGTTCTAGCATGGATAATAAATAATTATCATGAACAAGGAAATATGATAATAACCAATTTATTATTGCCTCTAGGGCATATTTCTAATAGTCTCCCACTTGCACTAAAGTCAATAATCTAGTTAACATCACCATATGATTAACACCCAATGAGTTATGGGTTTTTATCATGTTTTGCTTGTGAGGGATATTTTAGTCAATGTGTCTACTACATTCAGATAGCTTGCATCGACATAACCCTCTACGACAAACTCTTTATCACCTCCATAATCGAGAAACATTTCCTTAGTCCTCGAGTTACTAAGGATAATTTTAACCGCTATCCAGCGATCCACTCCTGGATCACTCGTGTACCCCTTGACAGACTCATGGCAAGGAACACACCATGTGCAGTACACAACATGGCATACTATTTAGAGCCTACGGCTAAGGTATAGGGAATGACCTTTGTTCCTTTCTCTTTCTTATGTCGTGGTCGAGCTTACCTTATAATACAGCCAAGAACTCCTTCTTTGACTGATATATATTGAACTCCTTAAAAATCTTGTCAAGGTATGTATTCATTGAAAGTTTTATCAAGCGTCTTGATCTATCTCTATAGATCTTGATGCCCAATATTTAAGTAGCTTCATTCTAGGTCTTCCTTTGAAAAACTCCTTTCAAACAACCATTTATGCTTTCCAGAAATTCTACATTATTTCCAATCAACAATATGTCAACCACATATATTTATCAGAAATTCTATATTGCTCCCACTCACTTTCTTGTAAATACAAGTTTCTTATAAACTTTGCATAAACCCAAAAGATTTGATCACCTCATCAAAGCGTATATTCCAACTCCAAGATGCTTGCTCCAGTCCATAGAAGGATTGTTGTCTTTTGACATTCTTTCCTCAAGGAAACCATTGAGGAACCGCCGTTTTGATATCCATCTGCAAGATTTCATAATCGAAAAATGCCACAACTGCTAACATAATTCCAACAGAATTTAGCATCGCTACGGGTGAGAAAGGCTCATCATAGTCAACTCCTTGAACTTGTCACAAAATTCTTTGTGAAAAGTCGAGCTTTATAAATGGTGAAATTTTCCATCAGCGTTTGTCTTCTTCTTAAAGGTCCATTTGTACTTAACGGCCTGTTGTTCATCGGGCAAGTCTACAAAAGTCCATACTTGGTTTTCATACATGGATCCTATCTCCGATTTCATGGCTCCTAGACATTTGTTGGAATTCAGGACCACCATTGCTTCTTCATAGCTCGTAGATTCACTGTTATCTAACAACAAGACCTCCAAGACAGGATTGCCATATCACTCAGGGGCGGTACGAGTCCTTGTCGACGTACGAGGTTCGGTAAGGTTCAATAGTAACTTGATTCGAAGCTTCATGATCATCATCATTTGCCTCCTCTTCACTTGGTGTAGGCACCGCAAAAATATCTTTCTGCATTGTGCTACTATCCAAATGAAGTGACAGTTCAACAAACTCATCAAGTTCTACTTTTCTCCCATTCAATTCTTTCGAGGGGAGCTCATTCTTGAGAAAGGACCCGTTTTTAGTGACAAACACTTTGCCTTCATATCTGAGATAGAAGGTATACCCAAATGTTTCCTTAGGGTATCCTTTGAAGACACACTTGTCCTCTTTGGGTTCGAGCTTATCAGGTTGAAGCCTTTTCACATAAGCGTCACAGCCCCAAACTTTAGGAAACTATATCTTAGGTTTCTTGCCAAACCATAATTCATACGATGTCGTCTCAACGAACTTTGATGGTGCCCTATTTAAAGTGAATGCGGTGGTCTCTAATGCATAATCCCAAAATGATAGTGGGAGATCTGTGAGAGACATCATAGATCGAACCATATCCAATAGAGTACGATTACGACGCTCGGACACAACATTACGTTGTGGTGTTCCACGTGGCGTAAGCTGTGAAAGACTTCCACATTGTTTCAAATGCATGCCAAATACATAGCTCATATATTCTCCACGATGATCAGATCACAGAAACTTTAGCTTACTCTTATGATGATTCTCTACTTCACTCTGAAATTGCTTGAACTTTTCAAACATTTCAGACTTGTGTTTCATTAGGTAAATATACCGGTATCTACTCAAATCATTTGTGAAGGTAAGAAAATAAAGATATCCATCGCGCGCCTCAACACTCTTCGGACCGCATACATCAGTATGTATGATTTCCAATATGTCACTTGCCCTCTCCATCATACCAGAAAACGGGGTCTCAGTCATCTTGCCCATGAGGCATGGTCCGCACGTCTCAACCCATTCAAAATCGAGTGAGTCCAAAGATCAACATGGAGTTTCTTCATGCACTGCACACCATTATGACCTTAGAGGAAGTGCCACAAGTATGTGGTACTATGATCATTAACTTTGCATCTTTTGGCATCAGTATTATGAACATGTGTATCACTACGATCGACATTCAATAAACCATTCACATTGGGTGCATGACCATTGGAGGTATTATTCATGTAAACAGAATAACCATTATTCTCTGACTTAAACGAATAATTCTATTGATATAAACACGATATAATTGTTGGAAATATGCCCTAGAGGCAATAATAAAATGGTTATTATTATATTTCCTTGTTCATGATAATTGTTTATTATCCATGCTATAATTGTATTGACTGGAAACACATTGCATGTGTGGATACATAGACAACACTTTGTCCCTAGTATGCCTCTAGTAGACTCACTCATTGATAAAAGATGGTCAAGGTTTCCTAGCCATTGACATGAGATGTCATTTGATGAAGGGATCACCTCATTGGGAGAATGATGTGATGGACAAGACCCAAACTATAAACATAGCATATGATCGTGTGAGTTTATTGCTATAGTTTTCTACATGTCAAGTATATGTTCCTATACCCATGAGATCATGCAAATCACTGACACCGGAGGAGTGCCTTCTGTGTATCAGACATTGCAAAGTAACTGAGTGACTATAAAGGTTCTCTATAGGTCTCTCCAAGAGTGTCTGTTGAGTGGGTATAGGATCAAGACTGGGATTGGTTACTCCGTGTGGCAGAGAGGTATCTCAGGGCCCACTCGGTAATACAACATCACAACAAGCCTAGCAAGCAATGTGACTAAAGTGTTAGCCACGAGATCTTGGATTACAGAATGAGTAAAGAGACTTGCCGGTAACGAGATTGAACTAGGTATAGAGATATCAACGATTGAATCTCGGGAACAAAGGGAACAATGTACGGGAATAACTGAATCCTTGACATAGAGGTTCAACCGATAAAGATCTTCGTAGGATATGTAGGAACCAATATGGGCATCCAGGTCCCGCTATTGGCTATTGACTGCTGAGGTGTCTTGGTCATGTCTACATAGTTCTCGAACCCGCAGGGTCTGCACACTTAAGCCTTGGTGACGTTTCAGTAGTATAGAGTTATGTATGGTGGTTACCGAAGGTTGTTCAGAGTCCCGGATGAGATCCTGGACGTCATGAGGAGCTCCAGAATGGTCCGGAGGTGAAGACTGATATATAGGAAGTCCTTTTTTGTTACCAGAAAAGTTTTGGGCTCATCGGTAGTGTACCGGGAGTGCCGAGAGGGTACCGGGGGACCATCAGGAGGGGTGTTTCGACCCAAGAGGCTACATGGGTTGTGGGAGAAGGTATACCAGCCCTTAGTGGGCTGGACGAAGCCCCACAAGAGTCCCATGCGGTTGGGAGGAGAGACCCAAGGTGGAAAGGAAGTTTCCAAGTGTGAGAGAAGGAGTCCTAATCCTACTAGGATTGGAGGAGGACTCCTCCTCTCCCCACTTTGGCTGAACCAAGGGTTGGGCCCGTGGGGGACAAGTCTCCTCCCTCCCTCCTCCTATATATACAAGAGGTATTGAGGTTTTTTCACAATAGAAATCATCCACGCGCTACCCTCTCCTCTAGATCGTAGTGTCTCCTCTAGATCGTTTCAGCGGTGCTTAGGCGAAGCCCTGCTAGAATAGTTCCACCACCATCGCCGCAACGCCGTCGCACTGTCACAGAACTCATCTACCTATCCACTCCCTCTTGCTGGATCAAGAAGGCGGAGATCGTCATCAAGATGTACATGTTCTGAACGCGGAGGTGCCGTCCGTTCGACGCTAGATCGGGGCGGATCATGATTGGATTGCGGGACGCTCGACGATTTGGATCGCGAAGACGTTAGACTACATCAACCGCATTTCTTAACGCTTCCCACTTAGCGATCTACATGGGTATGTAGATCCACTCTCCCCCTCGAAGATTCTCATCACCATGGATAGATCTTGAGTGTGCGTAGGAAATTTTTTGTTTCCCATGCAATGTTCCCCAACAGTGGCATCATGAGCCAGGTCTATGTGTAGATGAGATCACGAGTAGAACACAAAGGAGTTTATGGGCGTTGATGCTTAGATTGCTTCCACCCTTAGTCGTGTTTTGGTTCGGCAGTATTATGGGATGAAGCGGCCCAGACCAACCTTACTCGTACGCTTACGAGAGACCGGTTCCGTCGACTGATGTGTAACTTTGTTGCACAGAGATGGCTGGCGGGTATCAGTCGCTCCTACTCTAGTTGGATCAGATTCGGAAAAGGCGGTCCTTGAGAAGATTGAATAGAAATTTATGTATCACCGTTGTGGTTTTTGCGTAGGTGAGAATTGTTCTTGCTAGATACTCGTAGCAGCCACGTAAAACTTGCAACACGAATTAGAGGATGTCTAACTTGTTTTTGCAGGGTATGTTGTGATGTGATACGGCCAATTACATGATGAGATATATGTGATGTATGAGATGATCATGTTTTGTATAGAATATCACGCCTTGCATGTCGATGAGTACGACAACCTGCAGGAGCCATAGGGTTGTCTTTAATTATTTTTGTCATTTTTTTGCTTTACTTTATCGCTATGAATTAGCAATAGTCATGGAAGCAACATTCGGCGCGACAACCCCAATGGTGACACGTTGATGGAGATCAAGATGATGGAGATCATGGTGTCGTGCCGATGACAATGGAGATCATGTCAGTGCTTTCAAGATAGAGATCAAAAGCACAAGTTCATGGCCATATCATGTCACTTATGATTTGCATGTGATGTTAATACTTTTATGCACCTTGTTTTGTTTAGGACGATGGTAGCATTATAAGGTGACCCCTCACTTAAATTTCAAGATGAATTATGTTGTCCCCGAGTGTGCACCGTTGCGAAAGTTTGTCGTGTCGAGACACCACGTGATGATCGGGTGTGATAGACTCTACGTTCACATACAATGGGTGCAAGCCAGTGTTGCACGTGCAGAACACTCGGGTTAAAATTGACGAGCCTAGCATGTACAGACATGGCCTCGGAACACAAGAGACCGAAAGGTCGAACATGAGTCATATAGTAGATATGATCAACATGATGATGTTCACCTTGAAACCACCTCAACTCATGTGATGATCGGACTTGAGTTGGTGAATTTGGATCATGTATCACTCAAATGACCTAAGGGATGTCAATTTGAGTGGGACCTTTTGTAATTTGATTAACTGAACTCATTATCTTGAACAATAGTCCTAGTAACCTTTGCATATTTATGTTATAGATTAATGGCTCGCACAGTAGGACCCCTAAATTTTAATGTATTCCTAGAGAAAGCTGAGTTGAAAGATGATGGAAGTAACTTTGTGGACTGGGCCCGTAACTGAGGATTATCCTCACGGCTTCCGAGAAGGCTTATGTCCTTAATGCACCGCTTGGTGATCCACCCGCCCCAGTTGAGTCTGCAAACGTTGTGAATGCCTGGCACGCACGTTCTGATGATTACTCAATTGTTGAATATGCAATGTTGTATGTCCTAGAACCGGGACTTCAAAGACGTTTTTAACGTCATGGAGTATATGATATGTTCCAGGAGTTGAATTTTATCTTTCAAAAGAATGCCCAGATGAGAGGTATGAGACCTCCGATAAATTCTATGCTTGCAAAATGGAGGAGAACGGGTCTGTCAGTGAACACATACTCAGAATGTCTAGGTATTCCACCCGTCTAGCTGAATCGGGGATGCCCCTTCTGGCAGAGGCAATCACTAATAGAGTTCTTCAATCATTGTTGCCTAGCTACAAGAGCTTCGTGTTGAACTATAACATGCACGGGATGAACAAGTCAGTCACCGAGCTGTTTGTGATGTGAAAAGTCGATGAGTCTGAGATTTAGAAGGAGCATCAAGTGTTGATGGTCAATAAAACCACTAGTTTCAAGAAGAATGGCAAGGGAAAGAAGGTTAGCTCCAAAAAGAGTGGCAAAGCAGTTGCCCCTCCCGTGAAGAAACCCAAGGCTGGACCCAAGCCAGAAACTGAGTGCTTTCATTGCAAAGGAACCGTTTACTAGAAGTGGAACTGCCCCAAGTATCTAGTCGAAAAGAAGGCGTCCAACAGCAAACAAGGTATATATAATATACATGTTATTGATGTGTACCTTACCAACTCTCATTGTAGCGCCTGGGTATTTGATACCGGTTCGGTTGCTCACATTTGCAACTCAAAATAGGAACTACGGAATAGACAAACGCTGGCAAAGGACGAAGTTACGATGCGCGTGGGAAATGGTTCCAAGGTTGATATCATCACCGTCGGCATGCCCGCTCTTCGATTACCATCGGGATTAGTGATGAACCTGAATAATTGTTATTTAGTGCCTGCGTTAAGCATGAACATTATATTTGGATCTTGTTTATTGCGAGACGGTTACTCATTTAAATTAAAGAATAATGATTGTTCTATTTATATGAGTAATATCTTTTATGGTCATGCACCCAATGTGAGGGGTTTATTCATATTGAATCTCGATAGTGATGATACACATGTTCATAACATTGATGCCAAAAGATGTAGAGTTGATAATGATAGTACCACTTTCCTGTGGCACTACCGTTTAGGTCATATTGGTGTAAAACACATGAAGAAGCTCCATGCTGATGGACTTTTGGAGTCACTTGATTTTGAATCACTTGACACATGTGAACCATGCCTCATGGGCAAGATGACTAAAACGACATTCTCTGGAACAATGGAACAAGCAAGTAACTTATTGGAAATCATACATACTGATGTATGTGGTCCAATGAGCATTGAGGCACGCGGTGGATATCGTTATTTTCTCACCTTCACTGATGACTTAAGTAGATATGGGTATATTTACTTAATGGAACACAAATCTAAAACATTGAAAAGTTCAAGAAATTTCAGAGTGAAGTTGAGAATCATCGTAACAAGAAGATTAAATTCATGCAATCTTATAGAGGACGAGAATATCTGACTTATGAGTTTGGTAGTCACTTAAGACAGTGTGGAATTTTTTCACAACTGACACCGCCTGGAACACCACAACGTAATGGTGTGTTCGAACGTCGTAATCGAACCTTATTGGATATGGTGCATTCTATGATGTATCTTGCCGATTTGCCACTATCATTTTGGGGTTATGCATTAGAGACAGCTGCATTCACTTTAAATAGGGCACCATCGAAATCCGGTGAGACGACGCCATATGAATTATGGTTTGGCAAGAAGCCAAAGTTGTTGTTTCTTAAAGTTTGGGGATGTGATGCTTATGTCAAAAAGCTTCAGCCTGAAAAGCTAGAACCCAAAGCGGATAAATGCATCTTCATAGGATTCCCAAAGGAGACACTTGGGTATACCTTCTATCTTAGTTCCGAAGGCAAAGTGTTTGTCTCTAAGAACCAAACTTTTCTTGAGAAAGAGTTTCTCTTGAAAGAATTGAGTGGGAGGAAGATAGAACTTGATGAGGTTGTTGAACCTTTGTTTCAACCAGAGAGTAGCACAACGTAGAAAGATGTTTCTGTGGAGCCTACGGTAGTTGAAGAGGAAGTTAATGATGATAATCATGAAACTTCGCATCAAGTTACCATTGAACCTCGTAGTTAGACAAGGGCGTGTACTGCTCCTGAGGGGTATGACAACCCTGTCTTGGAGGTCATGTTGTTAGACAACGATGAACCTACAAGCTATGGAGAAGCGATGATGGCCCTGGATTCCTAGAAATGGTTAGAGGACATGAAATCTGAGATGGGATCCATGTATGAAAACAAAGTGTGGACTTTGGAAGTATTACCTAAAGGGAGAAAAGCCGTTCAGAACAAATGGATCTTTAAGAGGAAGACGTACGCAGACGGTAATTTCACCATTCATAAAGCTTGGCTTGTGGCAAAGGGGTTTTCACAAGTTCAAGGAGTTGACTACGATGAGACCTTCTCACCTGTAGTGATGCTTAAGTCCGTGAGAATCAAGTTAGCAATAGTTGCATATTTTGACTATGAAATTTGGCAGATGGATGTCAAAACAATGTTCCTAACTATTTCCTTAAGGAAGATTTGTATATGATACAACCGGAAGGTTTTGGTTATCCACAGAATGCTGACAAAGTTTGCAAACTCCAGTGATCCATTTATGGACTGGTGCAAGCATCTCGGAGCTGGAATCTGCGCTTTGATGAGGTGACCAAAGTGTTCGGGTTTTTACAGGTTTACGGAGAAGCTTGTATTTACAAGAAAGTGAGTGGGAGCTCTATAGCGTTTCTAATATTATATGTGGATGACATATTGCTGATTGGAAACAATATAGAAATGCTAGAAAGCATGAAGGAATATTTGAACAAGTGTTTTTCAATGAAGGACCTAGGAGAAGCTGCTTTCATATTAGGCATTAAGATCTATAGAGATAGATCGAGATGCCTAATAGGACTTCCACAGAGCACATACCCTGATAATGTTTTGAAGAAGTTCTAAATGGATCAGTCCAAGAAGGGGTTCTTGCCTATGTTATAGGGTGTGAAGTTGAGTAAGACTCAATGCCTAGTGACTGCAAAAGATAGAGAGAACATGAATGTCATCCCCTATGCTTCAGTCATAGGATCTATCATGTATGCAATACTGTGCACAAGACCCGATGTCAGCCTTGCCACAAGTATGGACGGAAGGTTTCAAAGTGATCCAGGAATGGAGCACTGGATGACGGTCAAGAATATCCTTAAGTACCTGAAAAGGATTAAGGAAATGTTTCTCGTTTATGGAGGTGATGAAGAGCTCGTCGTAAAGGGTTACGTCGATACAAGCTTTGACACTGATCGAGATGACTCTAAGTCGCAAACCGGATACGTATTTATTCTCAATGGGGGAGCGGTATGCTGGTGTAGTTCCAAGCAGAGTGTGGTAGCCGATTCTACATGCGAAGCAGAGTACATCGCAGCCTCGGAGGCAGCGAAGGAAGGTGTCTGGATGAAGGAGTTCATGGCATATCTTGGAGTAGTGCCCAGTGCACTGAATCCAGTGGATCTGTTCTGTGATAAGACTGGTGCCATTTCCCTAGACAAGGAACCAAGGTTTCACAAGAGGACCATACACATAAAACGACGCTTCAATTCCATCCGCGAGTATATCAAGGAGGAGGACATAAATATTTGTAAAGTGCACACGAATATGAATGTTACAGATCCGTTGACTAAACCTCTTCCAAGGGCTAAACATGATCGACACCAGAACTGTACGGGTGTTCGATTCATTACAATGTAAATCACATAGGGATGTGAGCTAGATTACTGACTCTAGTTCAAGTGGGAGACTGTTGAAAATATGCCCGAGAGGAAATAATAAAATGGTTATTATTATATTTTATTATTCATGATAATTGTTTATTATCCATGCTATAATTGTATTGACTGGAAACACATTGCATGTGTGGATACATAGACAACACTTTGTCCCTAGTATGCCTCTACTAGACTAGCTCGTTGATTAAAGATGGGCAAGGTTCCCTAGCCATTGACATGATATATCATTTGATGATGGGATCACATCATTGGGAGAATGATGTGATGGACAAGACCCAAACTATAAACATAGCATATGATCGTGTTAGTTTATTGCTATAGTTTTCTGCATGTCAAGTATTTGTTCCTATAAACCATGAGAGCATGCAACTCACTGACAATGGAGGAGTGCCTTGTGTGTATCAAATGTCACAACGTAATTGGGTGACTATAAAGGTGCTCTACATGTATCTCTAAGAGTGTTTGTTGAGTGGGTATAGGATCAAGACTGGGATTTGTTACTCCGTGTGACAGAGAGGTATCTCAGGGCCCACTCGGTAATACAACATCACAACAAGCCTGGCAAGCAATGTGACTAAAGTGTTAGCCACAGCATCTTGTATTACGGAACGAGTAAAGAGACTTGCCGGTAACGAGATTGAACTAGGTATAGAGATACCGACGATCGAATCTCGTCCAAGTAACATACCGAAGAACAAAGGGAACAACGTACGGGATTAACTGAATCCTTGACATAGAGGTTCAACCGATAAAGATCTTCATAGAATATGTAGGAACCAACATGGGCATCTAGGATCCGCTATTGGTTATTGACCTTAGAGGTGCCTCGGTCATGTCTACATAGTTCTAGAACCCGCATTGCCTGCAAACTTCAGGTTCTGTGATGTTTTGGTAGTATAAAGTTATGTATGGTGGTGAATGAAGGTTGTTAGAAGTGCCGGATGAGATCTTGGACATCATGAGGAGCTCCGGGATGGTCCTGAGGTAAACATTTATATATAGGAAGTCATGTTTTGGTCACCAGAAAAGGTGTGGGCTCATCGGTAGTGTACCGGGAGTGCCGGGAGGGTACCGGGGGACCATAAGGAGGAGTGTTTCGACCCAAGAGGCTACATGGGCTGTGGGAGGAGTTATAACAGCCCTTAGTGGGCTGTCCAAAGCCCCACAAGAGGCCCATGGGGCTGGTAGGAGAGACCCAAGGTGGAAAGGAAGTTTCCATGTGGGAGATAAGGAGTCCTAATCCTACTAGGATTGGAGGAGGACTCCTCTCTCCCCATTTCGGCCGAACCAAGGGTTGGCCCCTTGGGGGCTAAGTCTCCTCCCTCCCTCCTCCTATATATACTAGAGGTATTGAGGGTTTTTTGCAATAGAAATCAAACACGTGCTACCCTCTCCTCTAGATCGTAGTTTCTCCTCTACATCGTTTCAACGGTGCTTAGGTGAAGCCTTGCTGGAATAGTTCCACCACCATCGCCGCCACGCCATTGCACTGCCGGATAACTCATCTACCTCTCCGCTCCCTCTTGCTGGATCAAGAAGGCAGAGATCGTCATCGAGCTATACGTGTGCTGAACATGGATGTGCCGTCTGTTTGGCACTAGATTGGGACTCATCATGATTGGATCGCAGGACGCTCGGCGAATGGGATCCCGAAGATGTTCGGCTACATCAACCGCGTTTCTTAACGTTTTCCGCTTAGTGATCTACAAGGGTATGTAGATCCTCTCTCCCCCTCGAAGATGCTCATCACCATGGATAGATCTTGTGTGTGCGTAGGAAATTTTTTGTTTCCCATGCAATGTTCCCCAACACTAATCATGTTGATGCTCTACAAAAACTCCAAATACCTTTTATTTAGGTTTAACAATAATCCAGAAGGTAAAGGGAACCTCCGATGGTGATCACATCAACCTTGGAAACACATTTCCAACACACATCGTCACCTTGCCCTTAGCTAGTCTTTGTTTAGACCATAGGTTTTATTTCAAGTTACAAATATTAGGAACTGAACCAGTATCTAGTACCCGTGCTACTAGGAGTACTAGTAAGGTACACATCAATAACACGTATATAAAATATAGTTTTGTTGACATTTCCATCCTTCTTATCTACCAAGTATTTGGGGTAGTTCCACTATCAGTGATCATTCCCCTTACAATATAAGCACTTAGTCTCGGGTTTGGGTTCAACCTTGGGTTTCATCACTGGAGCGGAAACTGTTTTGCCATTCTTGAAGTTTCCCTTCTTGCCCTTTCCCTTCTCAAAACTAGTGGTTTCACTAACGATCCGCACTTGATGTTCCTTCTTTATTTCTACCTTTCGCGGTGTAAAACATCGTGAATAGCTCAGGGATCATCTTGTCCATTCCTGGCATGTTATAGTTCATCATGAAGCTCTAGTAGCTTGGTGGAGGTGACTTGGAGAACTATGCCAATCACTATCTTATTTGGAAGATCAACTTCCACTTGATTCAAGCGATTGTAGCACCTAGACAATCTAAGGACATGATCACCGATTGAGCTATTCTCCTTCATCTAGCATGGAAAGAATCTTGTTGGAGGCCTCCTACCTCTCAACACGGACACGAGCCTGAAATCCCAATTTCAGCTCTTGGAACATCTCATATGGTCTGTGATGTTCAAAACGTCTTTAGAGCCTCAATTCCAAGCTATAAAGCATGACATCCTGAACTATCAAGTACTCATCAAATATGTGTCTGTCTGATGCTCTCAACACCCACATATGATGCTTGAGGGGTTGGCGCACCGAGAGGTGGATCAAGGACATAAGCCTTATGTCCAGCAATGAGGACAATCCTCAGTTTACGGACCCGGTTCGCATAATCGCTACTACCATCTTTCAACTTAGTTTTTCTCTAGGAACGTATCAAAATATAGGGGAGCTATAGCGCGAGCCATTGATCTACAACATAATTTGCAAATACAACTTAGATTATGTTCATGATAATAAGTTCAATTAATCATATTACTTAAGAACTCACACTCAAATCAACATCCCTCAGGTTGTCTAAGTGTGACATGATCCAAATCCACCAACCCAAGTATGATCATCATGTGAGATGAGGTGGTTTCCATGGTGAAGATCTCCATGTTTATCATATCTACTCTATGACTCATGTTCGACTTCCGATATCCTATGTTCCGAGGCCATGTCTGTACATGCTAGGCTCGTCAAGTATAACCTAGATGTTCTGCATGTGTAAAAGTGGCTTACACCCGTTGTATGTGAATATGGAGTCTATCACAACCGATCATCACGTGGTGCTTAGAAACGACAATCCTTAGCAACGGAGCACACTTGAGGACAACATAATTTTATCTTGAAATTTTAGTGAGGGATCATCTTATAATGATACCATCGTTCTAAGGAAAAGAAGATGCATACAAGGATTAACATCACATGCAAATCATATAAGTGACATGATGTGGCCATCGTCGTCTTGTGCTTTTGATCTCCATCTCCAAAGCACCAGCATGATCACCATCGTCACCGGCATGACACCATGATCTCCATCATCGTGTCATCACATGGTTGTCACGCCAACTATTGCTTCTACAGCTATTGCTAACGCATAGAGATAAAGTAAAAGCAATTAAATGTCATTTAGTGATTAGGACCCAGGTCATACAATAAATTAAGGACAAACCTATGGCTCCTACTGGTTGCTGTACTCACTATCATGCAAGTCATGATAACTATTACAAAACATGATCATCTCATACATCAACATATATCAAATCACATCTTGGCCATATCACATCACAACATGCCCTGCAAAAACAAGTTAGACGTCCTCTACTTTGTTGTTGCAAGTTTTACGTGGCTGCTATGGAAAACTAGTACTAACTGTTCCTACCAATGCAAAGCCACAATAGTGATAACCAAGTTGCCTTTTCACTTCTACAAGGACTGCCTTGGTGGAATCCAATTCAACTAAAGTGGGAGAGACAGACACCTGCCAACCATCTTTATGCAATAAGTTGCATGTTAGTCGATGGAAACGGTCTCTGGTACGTCGACGAGTAAGTTTGATCTGAGCCGCTTCATCCCACAATACCACCAATCAAGATAAGACTAATGAGTTAAGCAATCTGAACATCAACACCGACAAACTCTTTTGTGTTCTACTCATGCATATCAACGCTCATGATACCACTGTTGCGGAACGTCGCATGGGAAACAAAAAAATTCCTACGAACACCCAAGATCTATCTATGGAGGTCAACAATTACGAGAGGGAGAGTAGATCTATATACCCTTCTAGATCTATAAGAGGAAGTGCTAAGAAACACAGTTGGTGTAGTCAAACATCTTTGCGATCCAATCATGATCCGTCCCGCGATCCAATCATGATCCATCCCGATCTAGCACCGAACGAACGACACCTTTGCGTTCAGCACATGTACATCACTCTGACACCTTGATCCATCATGCGATGGCAGAGTAGTAGATGAGTTCTCCGGTAGCACAATGGCATGGTGGCGGCGGTGGTGGAGCAATCTCAGCAGGGCTTCGCCAAGCGCCGCGACAAATGCGTTTGGAGGAGAAATTGATCTACGGAGAGAGTGATGGCTGCACCTATGACTTGGGGTGCGGTGCCCTCCCTCTCCTCTCTATTTATAGGACGTAGGTGTAGGTAGGGCGCAACCCTAGCCCCTCCTCCAAGGGAGGGCCGGCCAGCCAGATGGGGAGAAGTCCACCTCCCACAAGGGAGGTGGGCGCCCTAGGGGAGGAGTTCCTCCTCATCAGGGCACCTCCCCACCTACCATTTGGGTGCATGGGCCTCTTTGGGTTTGGCTCTCAGCCCATCAGGGGCTAGTGTGACTCACTCTTCATCCCATGTGGGCCCCCAGGATGGGTGGGCCCCTCCCGGTGGACCCCCGGAACCCTTTCGGCACTCCCCGTACAATACGGAAAACACCCAAAACTATTTCGGAACCCGAATACCACTTATATATATATATATAAATCTTTACCTCCGGAAAATTCTAGAACTCCTCGTGACATCCGGGATCTCGTTTGTGACTCCGAACAGCCTTCAGTCACCAACATATATAACTCAACAATACTATATCGTCACCTAACATTAAGTGTGCACACCCCGGGGGTTCAAGAATGATGTAGACATGACTGAGAAACTCTCCGGTCAATAACCAATAGCAGGACCTGGATGTCCATATTGGTTCCTACACATTCCATTAAGATCTTTATCGATCGAACCACGATGTCAAGGATTAAATCAATCCCGTATGCAGTTCCCTTTGTCCATCGTTATGATACTTGCTTGAGATTCGATCGTCGGTATTTCCATAACTAGTTCAATCTCTTTACCGGCAAGTCTCTTTACTCGTTTTGTAATACCAGATCTCGTGCATAACTCCTTATTCACATTTCTTGCAACCTTCTTGTGATGTTGTATTACTGAGTGGGCCCAGAGATACCTCTCATTCATAACGAGTGACAAATCCTAGTCTCAGTCCATGCCCATCCAACAGACACACTTGGAGATACCTGCAGAGCACCTTTATAGCCACCCGGTTACGCTGTGACATTTATTACACACAAGGCATTCCTCTGGTGTCAGGGAGTTGTGTGATCTCATGGTCGTAGGAATAGATACTTGGCATGGATAAAGTAGTAGCAATAAACTAACACGATCAAATGTTATGCTTATAGTTGGGTAGTGTCCATCACATCATACTCCTAATGATGTGATCCCATTATTAGATGACAACTCATGTCTATAGTCACGAAACCTTGACCATGTTTGATCAATGAGCTAGTGTAATAGAGGCTCACTATGGAGATGGTCTTGTCTATGTATCTACACATGTATCTAAGTTTCCGATCAATACAATTCTAGCATGGAGAATTAACGATTATCATGAACATGGAAATATCGTAATAACCAATTTATTATTACCTCTAGGGCATATTTCTAACAACATCCGTTGGCGTGAAGGGGTGGTATCTGAGCGGTCTCACTGACGCGTGGGATGCCACTGCCGGTGGGCCAATCTGTCAACGGGTGCACGGTTACTGACACGCGAGACCCTAACTGCGGCCCATCTGTTGATGGGTGTGTGGCGTGGTGGTTCTCTCACTCACACGTGGGACACCCTGTCAGCGGGCCAATCCATATGTGGGTGCATGGTTACTGACGCACGGGACCCTAACCACGGGCCCATCAGCTGGCGGGGGCGCGATGGTATTTGAGCGCTCTCGAAGACGCGTGGGATGCCCCTGTCTGTGGGTCAAACTGTTAGCCGGTGCTTAGTTACTGACACACGGGACACCAAGCGCTGCCATTCTGTGAGTGGCTGCACGGTGTGCAATGGGTAGAAAAGTGGCTTCTTACGACAAGAAGTATACTCGAACTCGTGACCACCCGCTCAAAGGGCGACGCAAACGCCAAGTGATCAAGTACATCTATGCGTCGTTTGAAACACTCCTCGGTCTTCCTTTTTCTATTTGCCAATTTTTTTTCAACATTTAAGTTTAATTTCTGGCTCAAATGGACATAAAAAATGAAAAAAAATATGTTTCTGTGTTTTGAAATACTTTCATGCAAATAGTACATTATGTTCTTTCACTCTAATGCTTGCAACGGCCACCACTAATTTCAAACAAAGGAATAGGTACTTGCAAGCAATAGATAACCACATTAAAATTTAATTTGATGCAAATAAATATTCGGAAAAATAAAAATGCAATCGCATGAACAAAGCATTAATATATTATATATTCCCTTAATATATCGAGAACACACCACTACTAGGGAAAACCCTAGCAGTAGCGCAGGGTTTTAGCTACCAGTACCGCTGGTAGGCGCACTACTACTACGATGCTATAGCTAATTATTAATTGTAGCATGCATTTAGACTAGCACTAATCGTAAAATCACATATCAGTAGCGCTCCTTATAGAAGCGCAACTGTTAAGTATTTGCAGCATGTGTGGGCTGGTAGTGCTACTGTTAAACCCGCGCTGCTGGTAACCCTTGGTGCAGCGCTACTACTAGTGTTTTATTCTTTTTTCTTGGTTTCTAGCTCTATTTAAACATGTACAACTTCTATACAATAACAACATGCATATTCGTTGAAACAGATATGATACCAGAATGTCTAATCGTCAGCATTGATGAACAAAAGTAAGTGTCTTCTCATATCATCATCATCACTCATGGTCGAACACATGTCTCGAAATATAGCGATACATGTTATTACAAGTCTATAATACATGCAACTACCCATGGTCATAGTCATGTTTCATCATCTATGTAATCTAGCTATGATATGATCACATACAAAAGAAGGCCGGTCACGATGAGCAAAAGCAGGATTATGTAGTAGTTCTTGAGGCGCCGGTTCCGATTTCTCTCTCGCGCTAGAGTCTACCTCAAGTAAATAGCTTCCATTTCACTTCTTCTATTAAACCTTTTCTAGCTACTGCACGGAAAGCGATACACTTGGGCCTGACACTCTAGCCACTCCTCGTACACTACCAGAACCCTCCCACAACATACCACCTCACCATCAATGATCTATATACCTGTCAGAGATGTATATATCATCAACTGAATTCAAGGATAATATGCAACATAATGTACGAGTCGACCTGCGGAGAGAAAGAGTTAGAAAATAGAAGCAACATAAACACAATTAATGAAATTCATCGCTCCCAAACTAACTAACTAGAGTACAATAGCGTTTACATCTAATAGTTATGTCGCACAGAGAGATTCAAAGTATCGGTTGTAGAGAAAGTAACGACTAAACATATAGAGTCTCATCGTTTAAGCAGTGCACTCATCCCATCTATCCATATACAGGAGGATGCAACCTATCTTGGTGAAAGGTGTGTTGTCTTGACGTTGTAAGGCTGTGCGGGTTCAGATGTTACCTCGCGATATTGGGCCGCTGTAGAACATCCCATTCTCCTCAATGTCGTATTTCATGATGATCGACGCAATTTCCTGCTGGATGTTGTAGAATTCATTTTGTAGTTGATGATCCGATATAGTTTCTAAGGCTTCGACCCATCTCTAGATATGGGAATTGGATGAAGATGTCATGCGAAGTGACTATTGATCCCTTCTATACTCCAGCATTTTATGGATGACGTAGAATCCATCCTTATTACTTTTTGTCTGTTGCTGGATGCAACAAAAGTCCGTCTTATGGACAAAACACATTATGCCCCTATATATCTTCTTGAATTGGATGCTGCCACCCTGCATGTTGTAGGCCAAGAGAGCTCTATCCAGAACAAACTTGATGTGTGTGTAATATTTCTTCTTTATGGTCACTGATGGGTCCAAATACAGAGCGGGAGAAATGCAGGTAAAAAAGATGAAAATGGCACCCTCGTCACTGCAGAACATAAATACAAGATCAAGTTAGCCTCCATGCGTGCAAAGTAGTGATTGAAATGCACGAAAGGATGTATGTGCTATAGTGGCTATCCGTGGATTACTTACCCGTGATGCTAAGGTACAAAATGGCTTCCTTGTGCTTATTGTTGACCATGAACTCTTCGATGTACTTTGCCTCATATTTATGGTTTGCTTTGTCGATTAACAAGAAGCCCTCACGCATGTACTACAAGTCCGTGACCGCAAGACCACTGATTTGCTCTCTCCTGGTGATGAAGTTCATATGTTGCGCATAAAGCTGGAGAAACGCCAAATTGAGCCGCCTCATTAGTATATGTCGAAGATGTAGTTAAATTGTAGGAAGAACAGGCCCGCAGAGCAGTCATGGACATACTCCTTGCCATGACACGACACATGGACCATATAAAGAGGGTATCCTGGATCATTTGAGGTGAGAAGGCTTGTCTCCGTCGACAACACATGGTCATGCAGTCTCCTGAGATCCCCTGTTATGCGGCTAGTGCATCATCTGGTTACATTGGCTCTCCCACGATATGGATAAACGAGCACCTTTCATCGGTACACTGCCTGTAACCATATGGCAGATTTGGTGGCAGTCGGAACTTTATTCGATTGTCTCTTCCTCTGCTTCTTGGTGGGATTCAGTGCTGGTTGGTCTATCAGACCCTTTATGACCATCGCCCCCAATGTCATCGGGCTTAGCATTGCACGACCTTGCCTTAGTTGAGCTTGTAGTGAGGCAGCATCAGGAGGGGTATCCTGTGAGGCTTGCATGAACAAATACTTCTTGCACTCTCGAGGATGTTCTGGCTCTGGCTCATGCTCATATGTCCGACTCATCACTATGTCCTCATAGGATCCGGTATGGAACCACTAGAGAGGGTCGTCATCCTCCATGTCATGATCCATATCCTCCTCCATAGGGGCAACATCATCATCCATTAGAACAGTTGGACCCTCTTCCTCGCGTCACTCGCTGCTAACTCTTGAGCTTGCATTAGTTTTCCCTAGAAGAGGAAAGGGTGATGCAGCTAAGTAGATAAGTATTTCCCTCAGTTGATGAGAACCAAGGTATCAATCTAGTAGGAGGAACAAGCAAGTTACCAATGGATGCACCTACACAAACAATAAAACTCCTGCACCCAACGCTATAAAGGGGTTGTCAATCCCTTCATGGTTATTGCAAGGATTAGATCTGATAGAGATAGATGTAAAATATCATGGAAAGTGAAAAGTAAATAAATTTCAGCAAGGTATTTTTGGTTTATAGATCTGAAAATATAATATGGAAAGTAGACCTCAGAACCATAGGTTTCACTAGAGGCTTCTCTCTTGAAGGAAAATAACACGATGGGTGAACAAATTACTGTCAAGCAATTGATAGAAAAGAGAATAATTATGATGATATCCAAGGAAATGATTATGCATATAGCCATCACGTCCGTGCCAAGTAGACTGAAATGATTCTGCATCTACTACTATTACTCCACACATCGACCAAATCCTGCCTGCATCTAGAGTCTTAAGTTCATGAAGAATAGAGTAACAAATTAAGTAAGATGACATGATGTAGAGGGATAAACTCAAGAAATATGATGAAGACCCATCTTTTTACCCTTGATGGCAACAATACAATACGTGCCTCGCTAACCAAATACATTGTCACTGGGTGAGGACACCGCAAGATTGAACCCAAAAGTAAGCACTTCTCCCATTGCAAGAATTACCAGCCTAGTTGGCCAAACCAAATCAATAACTCAAAGTGACTTACAAAGATATGAAATCTTGCATATAAGAATTCAGAGGAGAACCAAATAATATTCATAGATAAGCTGATCATAATCCCACAATTCATCGGATCTCAACAAACACACTGCAAAAGAGTATTACATCGGATAGATCTCCATGAAGATCATGAACAACATGGTATTGAAGCATAGAGAGAGAGAGAATAAGCCATATTGCTACTAGCTATGGACCCGTAGGTCTATGGTGGACTACTCACACATCATTGGAGGGGCAATTGAGTTGATGTAGATGCCCTCTGTGATCGAATCCCCCTCCGGCAGATTACCGAAAAAGGCTCCAAGATTGGATCTCTCGGGAACGGAGGCTTCTGGTGGCGAAAAGTATTTGTGTGGCTCTCTTTGGTATTGAGGGAATATTTGGGTATTTATAGGATGGAGATTAGGGTTAGGAGACCTACCGAGGAGTCACAAGCCTGCTAGGCGTGACCAGGGGTGGTGGTCGCGCCCCCTGGCTTGTGACCTCCTGGCAGGTACCTTGCCTTGCACTCCAAGTCTGGTAGGTGTCTTCTGGTCCATAAAAAATCACCGCAAAGATTTTATTTTGTTTCGACTCCGTTTAATATTCCTTATCTGCAATACTCAAAAACAAGGAAAAAATAGAAACTGGCACTAGGCTCTAGATTAATAGGTTAGTCCCAAAACTAATATAAAATAGCATATTAATGCATATAAAACATCCAAAATAGATAATATAATAGCATGGAAGAATCAAAAATTATAGATACGTGGAGACATATCAAGCATCCCCAAACTTAATTCCTGCTCGTCCTAGAGTAGGTAAATGATAAAAACAGAATTTTTGATGTGGAATGCTACCTAACATATTTATCCATGTAATATTCTTTAATGTGGCATGAATGTTCAGATCCATAAGACACAAAACAAAAGCTTAATGTTGACATAAAACAATAATATTTAAAGCATACTAGCAAAGCAATTGTATCTCTTCAAAATATAATGGCAAAAGATAGTTATCCCTACAATATCATATAGTCTGGCTATGCTTCTTCTTCCCCACACAATGTATTTATATCATGCACAACCCCGATGAAAAGTCAAGCAATTGTTTCACACCTTTTATTTTCTCAAACTTTTTCAACTCTCATGCAATACATGAGCGTGAGCTATGGATATAACACTATAGGTGGAGTAGAATATGGTGGAGGTTTTGAAGAAAAAGGAGAAGATAGTCTCACATAAAATAGGCGTATCAACGGGCTATGGAGATGCCCATTAATAGATATCAATGTGAGTGAGTAGGGATTGCCATGCAACAGATGCACTAGAGCTATAAGTGTATGAAATCTCAAAAGGAAACTAAGTGGGTGTGCATCCAACTTGCTTGCTCATGAAGACCTAGGGCAATTTGAGGAAGCCCATCATTTGAGTATACAAGCCAAGTTATATAATGAAAAATTCCACTAGTATATGAAAGTGACAAAATAGGAGACTCTCTATCATGAAGATCATGGTGCTACTTTGAAGCACAAGTGTGGAAAAAACATAGTAGCATTGTCCCTTCTCTCTTTCTCTCATTATTTATTATTATTATTTTGGTGGGCATCTAAGGCCTCTTTTTTTATTTGGGATTTGCTGGCCTCTTTTATTTTTCATAAAGTCCAGAGTCTCATCCCCACTTGTGAGGGAATCATAGATTCCATCATCCTTTCCTCACATGGGACAATGCTCTAATAATGATAGTCGTCACACTTTTATTTACTTACAACTCAAGAATTACAACTTGATATGTAGAACAAAATATGAATATATATGAATGCTTCCGGTGGAGTACCGGGATATACAATGATCTAGCATACAAAATGACATCAAAAAACGGACAAGCCATGAAAATATCATGCTAGCTATCTTACAATCATGCAAAGCAATATGAAAATGATGGTGCGTGTCATAATAAACGGAACGATGGAAGTTGCATGGCTATATACCTTGGAATGGCCATGGAAATGCCATAATAGGTAGGTATGGTGGCTGTTTTGAGGGAAGATATATGGTGGATGTTTTGAGGGAGGTATATGGTGGCTGTTTTGAGGAAGGTGTTTGTTGTACCGGCGAAAGTTGCGTGGTACGAGAGAGGCTAGCAAAGCTGGAAGGGTGAGAGTGCGTATAATCCATGGACTCAACATTAGTAATAAACAACTCACATACTTATTGCAAAAGCCTATTAGTCAATGAAGCAAAGTATTAACTGCATGCTCCTAGGGGAGAGGTTGGTAGGAGTTAACCATCGCGCGCTCCCTACCCTCACACGAAGGTCGACAATCTACAAACAAATCATGCTCCGACTTCCTTACATAACGGTTCACCATACGTACATGCTACCGGAATCAAAAACCTTTACACAAGTATTTTTACCAAATCATAGTTACTTCCTAACATGACTCTTAACATTACCATCTTTATATTTCAAAACTTTGTGCAAGGAATCAAACTTCTCATAAATACTCAATGCACTTAATATGGAAGTTTTTATTATATCCCTCTTGGATGCCTATCATATTAGGACTAAATTCGTAACCTAGAACAATGACAATGCTGTTTAGAGACTCTAAAAATAATATAAGTGAGGTACGAGAGTTCAAGTATTTCTATAAAACGCAAACACCACCGTGCTCTAAAAAATATAAGTGAAGCACATAGAGCAAAATTGCCTAACTCAAAAGATATAAGTGAAGCACATAGAGCATTCTAACAAATTCACGATTCAGCTTGTCTCTCTCAAAATATCTGTACAACAAGGATTATTGTTGCAAACTAACAAGCAAAGACTCATATCATACAAGACACTCCAAGCAAACAACTCAAAGAAAACAGAATCTGTCAAAAACAGAACAGTCTGTAGCAATCTGAAAACTTCGTATACTTCTATAACTCAAAAAATTCTGAAAAATTAGGACAACCTGACCACTTTATATATAAATATTGTGTAAAACTTTGAGACTCATTCGATGCTCTTAAAGTTTTTGAAAATTCCTAGACTGAGCGCAAGAGTTTCTGTTTTTCAGTAGGATAAAATCAACAACTACCATAGATCACCCCAAAGGTTTTACTTGGCTCAAACACTAATTAAAATACGAAAACACATTTACTACAGAAGTAATAATGTGGTAAAGACTAAAAAACGGAACACAAAAATAAAATTGGGTTGCCTCCGAACAAGCGCTATTGTATAACGCCCCTAGCTAGGCAAAACGCAATAGATCTTTGGTATGTAATCCAAAAGTAGCTCTCATAATAGATTCATAAGGCAATATAATTTTATTTCTAGGAAAGTGTTCCATGCCTTTATTTAATGGAAATTGAAATCTAATGTTTTCTTCTTTCATGTCACTAGTTGCACCAATCGTTCTAAGGAAAGGTCTACCAAGAATAATATGACATGTAGGATTGTAATCTATAACAAGAACAATGAAATCTACAGGCACATAATTCCTACTTGCAACAATAATAACATCATTAATACTTCCCATTGGTTTCTTAATAGTGGAATCCGCAAGGTGCAAATTTAGAGAGCAATCATTAAGATCATGGTAACCTAGCACATCACATAAAGTTTTCGAAAACGTGGAAACACTAGCACCCAAATCACACAAAGTATGGCACTCATAATATTTTATTTTAATCTTAGTAGTAGGTTCCCATTCATCACGAAGCATTCTACGGATAGAAACTTCTAACTCAAGTTTTTCTTCAAAAGATTTCATCAAAGCATCAACGATATGTTTAATAAACGCCTTATTTTGACTATAAGCATGTGGAGAATTCATCATGGATTGTAACAAGTAATACGATCAATCAAAGAGAAGCTATCATAATTAAAGTCCTTGATATCCAAAAGAGTGGGTTCATTGCTATTCAAAGTTTTGACGTCTTCTGTCCCACTTTTATCAATTTTAGCATACAGATCTATAGACTTTGAATCATTGGGACGCTCTTAAATAAAGTTGACTTATATCCAGACCCACCTTTATCAAGATATATATTGGCAAACAAAGATTCAATAGGATTCACGTCAATCACTTTGAGATCTTCATCATTATTATCATGAGAACACACCTTTTCAAGCCATTCACGCTTAGCACGTATTCTAGCGGTTCTTTCCTTACTTTCATCAATAGAAATTCTCATAGCTATTAAAGACTCGTTAATATCATGCTTAGGTGGAGTAGATCTAACTTTCAAAGAATAAATCTCAAGCGAAATTCTATCAACGCTCCTGGCCAAATCATCAATCTTGAGCACTTTTTCTTCAATAGTAGCATTAAAAATCTTTTGTGAACCAATAAATTCTTTAACAATATTCCCAAGATTAGAGGGCATCATATTATAATTTCCGTAAGAATTTTTTTAGGAATTACCATAATTATTAGAGCAATTACTAGGAAATGGCCTAGGGTTGAAATTACCTCTATACGCGTTATTACCAAACTTGTTCCTACCAACAAAATTCACATCCATAGATTCATTATTATTTCCAATCAAAGAAGACAAAGGAATATCATTGGGATCAATAGGAGCACTCTTACTAGCAAACAATTTCATCAATTCATCCATCTTTTCACACAAAGTATTTTTTTTCTTCAATAGCATGCACCCTTTTACTAGTAGGAGATCTTTCGGTATGCCATTGAGAGTAGTTTGTCATAATATTATCTAGGAGTTTGGTAGCTTCTTCTAATGTGATTTCCATAAAAGTACCACCCATGGCGGAATCTAAAAGATTTCTAGATGCAAAATTCAATCCCGCATAAAAAATTGTATAATCATCTATAAACTCAAGCCATGTGCGGGACAATTCCTAATCATTAATTTAATCCTCTCCCAAGATTGTGCAACATGCTCATGCTCAAGTTGCTTAAAATTCGTTATATCGGTCCTAAGGGAGATGATCTTAGCATGTGGAAAGTACTTGGAGCTAAAAGCATATTTACACTTTTTCCATGATTCAATACTATTTTTAGGCAAATATGAAAACCAAGTTTTAGCATGATCTCGTAGTAAGAACGAAAATAGCTTCAATTTTAGAATATCATTATCCACATCTTTCTTATTTTTCATATCACACTACCCAATGAAAGTATTTAGATGGGATGCGGCATCTTTACTAGGAAGGCCAGAAAATTGTTCTTTCATAACAAGATTAAGAAAGGCACCATTGATTTCATAAGATTCCGCACTAGTGGCAAGAGCAATCAGACTAATAATAAAATCATTATGATTAGTATTGGAAAAGTCACATAACTTGGTATTCTCAAACATCATAACAAAGCAAGCAATCAAGCACACAAGCAAACGAAAGAAGTGAGAAAAAAAAGGAAAATATTTTTGGTATTTTCTGAAAATCGTTTTAGAAGTGGGGGAGAGGAAAACGAGAGGTAAATGGAAAATAATGTAAATGCAAGAGATGAGTTTGTGATGGGTACTTGGTAGGATTGATGTGTATCCTCCCCGACAACGGCACCAGAAATCCTTCTTGCTACCTCTTGACCTCGCGTTGGTTTTCACTTGAAGAGGAAAGGGTGATGCAGCAAAGTAGATAAGTATTTCCCTCAGTTGTTGAGAGCCAAGGTATCAAGTCACAAGTGGACGCACCTATACAAACAATCGAACTCTTGCACCCAACGCTATAAAGGGGTTGTCAATCCCTTCACGATTATTTGCAAGGATTAGATCCGATAGAGATAGATGTAAATGAGAACGGAAAGTAAAAGGAAAATAAATCATAGCAAACTATTTTTGGTATTTTTTGTTATAGATCTGAAAGTATATTATGGAAAGTAGACCCGGGGGCCATAGGTATAACAATAGGCTTCTCTCTCGAAGGAAAATATCATGGTGGGTAAACAAATTACTATCAAGGAATTGATAGAAATGCAAATAATCATGTAGTTATCCAAGGCAATGATCATGCATATAGGCATCACGTCCATATCAAGTAGATTGAAATGATTCTGCATCTACTACTATTACTCCACACATCGACCGACTCCTGCCTGCATTTAGAGTATTAAGTTCATGAAGAACAGACTAACACATTAAGAAAGATGACATTATGTAGAGGGATAAAATCAAGCAATATGATGAAAACCCCATCTTGTTAACCTTGATGGCAACAATACAATACATGCCTCGCTACCCCTACTATGTCACTGGGTGAGCACACCGCAAGATTGAACCCAGAACCAAGTACTTCTCCCATTGCAAGAATTACCAATCTATTTGGCCAAACCAAACAAATAACTCGAAGAGACTTACATGGATATGAAATCATGCATATAGGAATTCAGAGGAGATTCAAATAAGATTCATGGATAATCTGAACATAAACTCACAATTCCTCGGATCTTTACAAAAACAGCACAAAATAGGATTACATCGGATATATCCCCATGAAGATGATGAGGAACATGGTATTGAAGATCAAAGAGAGAGAATATGCCATCTATCTACTAGCTATGGACCCGTAGGACTATGGTGACTACTCACGCATCATCGGAGGGGCAATGGAGTTGATGTAGATGCCCTCCGTGATCAAAACCCCCTCCGGCAGATTACTGGAAAAGGCTCCAAGATTGGATCTCTCAGGAACAGAGGCTTCTGGCGGCGAAAAGTATTTTTCTGTATCTTTTTGATGTTGGGGGAATATTTGAGAATTTATAGGACGAAGAATAGGGTTAGGACACCTGCCGGGATACGGCAAGTCTGCTAGGCACGGCCAGGGGGGCGACTACAAAGCTTGTGACTCTCTGGCAGGTGCCGTGACGCACACTCCAAGCCTGGTTGATTTGTTTCCTTCCAGAAAAATTCCTTCCGAAGGTTTTATTCCGTTTGGGCTCTTTTTAATAGTCCTATCTACAAAACTAAAAAACAAGGAAAAAACAGAAACTGGCACTAGGATCTAGATTAATAGGTTAGTCCCAAAAATAATATAAAATAGAATATTAATGCATATAAAACATCCAAGACATATAATATAATAGCATGCCATCATCGAAAATTCTAGATCGTTGGAGAAGTATCACCTGTCATCTTAGGACTAAATTCATAACCTAAACCAATTACCATGCTGTTTAAGGAGTCTAAAAATAATATAAGGCATACACATATACTCTTTGCCCTAAATATGATTTTTCAAATCACTTTTGTATATATTTTTTTGTACTCGTAGTACAAATTTGAATGCTAGAAATGTAGTTAATGAGTCAAATATAGCAAATGAGCTCCGAAAAGTGCCAAATTTTAATGTGGAGGATTTGATGGTGTATCTTAACTTGGAAAAAAACATTCAAGGTCAAATGATAAAGGAAAGCATAAGTTCACCACCAATTTCGTACATTCACTGTCGAAACCATGATCTATCCTTCGAGGTTGTCATATTTCTAAAGGATGTACATAAAAAATGTGAAACCTTTTCAAATTTTGACCACATCATGGTGAGGTCATATCATGACACTATGCCAAGTTTCATATTTTTCAGACTTCATTTACATTTTTTATCGTTTCAATACTAGCAAACTCTATGTTAGCGGGTGATTCTTGCCACATATGTCTAATAAATTTATATTCACTTTCTTGTATGAGGATAAAAATATACTCAATAACCTAAATGTGACTTTTCAAATAATTTTTGTGTACTATTTCATACATTCAGACTTCAAACTTTAATTATATCCATTAAATGACTGGAAATGCAGTTAATGACTCAAATATAGCAAATGAGATCTGAAAAGTGTCAAATTTTAATAGGGAGGATTCTATGGTGCATGTTAGGTGTAGAAAAATAATTCCAAGTCAAACGACGAAGGAAAATGTCACTTCGCCTTCAAACATATTGCACAAACTAGTATTCTTTCAAAAAATAATAATTGCAGGCATCACACACGGTTTCATTTGTGAAATTACGTGCGATGAAAGACTATATCCCACACACAGAGTATGCAAAAAACATGTGCAAGGCATCACACATGTTTGCATTTTTAACTCTGTGTGCAATGATATGCTACATCACACACACTTTTTGCAAAAACTGTATGCATGGCATCACACACAGTTGCATTATAATAACTATGTGCAATGATATAATACATTATACACACACATCATTTGTAAAAATTGTGTGCAAAGCATCGCACACATAAGTCTTTTCCGTATCATATTTGATGGATCCGCCATTGCACACAGTTTGTGTCATTAGCGATGGAGCTTGGACTATACCATTTGCGATTGGTAGATCACACACAGTTTTGTCGAAGGGTCTCTGATTCATGTGTTGTCTTTGGACCATCCTACAGTAGGGAGTACGTTTTAGTAAAATGTGCTATAGCTAAATTTGCTATAGCGCTTGTCCTGTCACAATGCGCTACTGTTAATTCTTTTGTTTATATTATATAAATTATGTTGATAGGTTAGTCATAGTGCTTGTCTGGATAAAAAGTGGTACTGCTAACTCTTTCCCCTTTTTCTTTTTCTTTGTTCTTTTTCTCGTTCTTTTACATTTTTTATTTTTTATTTTCCCCCTTTTCTCTTTCTTCTTCCTAACCGCTAATTAGGGTTGTTTATGTAGTAATAACACCTGACCCCAGCCCGTATGATCGAGCACCTACGGATGACGTACCTTCGGTGATGCCTCGAAGTATATGGGAACATCTCCGCCCACTATGAGAAATTCCGAATAGTAATTAGTGCATAATATATATTACATCAGTTGACTGATAACGGTGTTAAGTTCTTATACAAAATAGGTACATATAAATTATCATAGTTTGTTAGCCGTGTGGGCGATGGTGCTTCAGACTAATCTTCTTCCTTCCTTTTTTTCCATTGTCAAATAATTGAGTCCCTTATGGTGACTTTTCCTTTTCCAGGGAGTATGATCTTTCATAGGTAATGTTGTCTAGCTTCTTCTTTTGATGTACGGTTCGTCGTCATCATCATCTTCCCTCATCGGGTCACCATACTGGTTGTAGTCTTCCTCGTTGGCGACTCCATACATTCTGACGATGCTCCTTTTGCCTCTCCTCACAACAACACGTTTGGGATTGCGAGGGTCGGTTACGAATAAGCATTGGGGCATGTGCTTTGCATGTACCTATGGCTCATTTTTGGTGGTGGTACTCATGCTAGTGCTATTGGTGTCGGGTATACACATGGTAGTGAAATGACGGTTTTTTATTTGTACGTTCTTACCCCAGCTTGTTGGATTTCGGGCTCCGCAAAACCCAAAGAGGTTTGAACTCAGGGGCGTGTACGAAGATCCCCACTAGATCCGGCCTCAAGCTCATCGGTGATGACCTAGCCCGACGCACTCACACAATCATGAGAAGAGGACAACACACAAGGATTTACCTAGGTTCGGGCCGCTGCAAAGCATAAAACCCTACTCCTGCCTTTCGGTGGATTGCCTCACGAGGAGGTTTGTGGATGAGCTAGTACAATGGTGTGCAACCTGGCGAGGGTGCTTTGGTGGTGTTCCATCTATCTTCCCCTCTATTGAATGGCCTATCCTATATTTACAGTGGCCCTGGTCCTCTTTCCTTATCGCAATGGCGGGAAGGGATCCCACAATGGCCAAATTTCAAGGAGCCAAGGGAGACAAGGAGTACATCCTTATCCTCATGAAAGGTGGTCTTCGCCTGCAAAGTAGTCGGTGGTGATGCAATGATGAATGGTGGTCGTGTTGAGCTTGTGGTCTTGGTCTTGTTGCGCTGGAATGGAAACCTTTGGGAAGTGCTTTGGGAACCGGCATTCGTCCTTGCCTCCTCTGCACCAAAGAGGAAATTGTCTTCTCTACGCGCGCTGATGCTCGTCTGGCCCGTCTTGCATCATCCTTGACCTCCCGAGGCTGAGTGCTACATAGAGATCTCCGCCTCTTGGGAGGCGACCTGGGGAGGCCTCTTCCCTATCGGGGGTCATGGCATTGTCCTCCTCGCGAGGGTGGGGCTCTTGTGAGGGTATTGTCTTGAGTGAGGTCGCGCTGGGCCGTACCTATCCGTTGAAGTGGGCCACGCCCTGGGCCACAGGCTGGTAGGTCTAGGTACCCCCGTTCCCAGAATGCCGACAACAGCCCTCGGGCCCAAGGCGCGCACGAGTTGGCTTCTTGTAGAAACCATAGAAGATGGCCCGAAGCGCCACGGGCCCCAACTGCCCGCGGGCCAAGTTTGACATGCGACACTCTCTAAGACGCCGACGCCTCCAATCCCCAAAGTCGTTAGGAACCGCCCCGAGCTAGGCTGATGCGAGGCCTGCATGCCACGCCGTCCGTCATTACCCTTCCTTGAATGCTGCTATCTCCTTGTGTTTCCACCCCTCGGGCCACGCGGATGTGACCCAAAGAGGGCAACTGAAGCAACGTGAAGTAGGATTGCACACCGACCGAGCCCGTCCTGTGGAGCCCGATGAGCGCACAACGCCTTTGTTCCCCATGACGCTCCATGTGCAGCGGTAGCGGCTATAAGTCCACCCCGCTCGGAGGGTCTTGCTATCCTGACACGCCTTCTCGCTCTCCATCCTTCAGATATCCTTCTCATCCTCCTCTCTTTCCTTACTCCCCATGGCGTCCGTTGGGAGTATTGTAGGTGCGGGGAAGTGCACGAGGTCTTCAGTTCCACCGACGGCCTCTGGAAGCAGCGGTAGGGGGGTCTTCGAGGCCGGCCCAAGCTCGCCGGTGGGGGGTCATCGACGAGTGAGAGTGTTTTGTCATCCTCCCCCTTTCTTGTAATCACACCTAATGCACCGTACTTGACTATTTCCTCCTCCCAAGGCGCCTGTGCCAAAGAGGCTCAAGACTAGCGAGCTTTAGGATGAGGCGGACGTACTGAGGGCCGTGCTGACGAGTGCCGAGGCCTCCCTCCACACTGGGATCAGGGGAGAGGAGGAGGCCAAGGTGGAGCTGGCGTCTCTCCAGGCCCAGATCAAGGAGGCACCCGACACCATACAGGCCACCCAGGACAAGGAGGCGCACGTGAGGATGTTGGAGGCGCAATGCGTCAAGCAGTACCTGGATATTGCCCATCGCGCGGCTAGTGCGGTGGACCCGTTCGTTGGGGAAGCCCCCATGTTGCCGTGCGCGCACGGCAACGAAGGCTACCTCAACTTCTTTGGCAAGGTGGTGGAGGCGCTGGAGACCGGCGTCTCTCGGGTGGACGAGGACAACGTGTCCAACACACGTGACCTCCTGGACATGGCGCTGACGCGGGTTTTCTCCAACCTGCGCCGCCATGCCCCGAAGCTTGATCTTTCTCTAATCATGGAGCCTGTGCCCAAGGAGCTCCAGAGGCCCCTCATAGACGAGGTGCGTTCGTATGTGGTGTCCCTGGTGGAGCGGTTTGTCCTAGTGCCCTCCTCCGACATGGGTGATGACTTCGGTGCCGAGGCGGGTGAGGGCCTGGATGATGACAGCGACTCCTCTGCCTAGACTCTCCCTGCTTTCTCCCTTGATGCCTGGTACACCAAGAAGTACATGGCCCCTGAGGGCGTTAACTTTTGTGTTTTACCTTTGTCTTCCTCCATCTTCTTTTGAACCGTTTGTCTCTTGCTTTGCGCGACGTTCCCTCATCTCTCGCATGGGGCTTGGTGTTATGGTTGATGCAGCGCCACACATTCCCTGTACCGTCGGTCGTCCCGCTCCTCTACTGGTCTACGCCTGGCACCCTTCGGGAAGTTCGCGAACGTGCCATGCTGTGCCCGGCTATGACGACCTATCGCGTCCTTGTGGGGTGGACCCTCCTGAGGGAGAGCGCACTGCCCCATGGCTGGGATTTTAGCGATGACACCTAGAAAGACCAGGTTCCTTCCCTTGTGATGCCCTGCCCTGTACCTGGAGCCACAAGAGGCCAGACGGGAGCAGGTAGTAAACCGTAGCACCTGCATTCCCTCGTTAGCATTCAGGTTATTATCAGTTCATGAGGTTTCTACTCTTTGCGGTCGGGGTACTTATCTTTATGGGTCGTGGCGCGCTCGTGCGTCGTGAGGTGCTGCTGGGGTGTCTGATGAACTCATGGATCAGGCCAAAGAAGGCGTCTTCCTTGCGGGCGGAAATAGTCTGTTAGCCTTTCGGCACTCTACGTCGGTAGGGCCCAATCTTGCGCACACCTTGACCACCGTTAGGGAGTCCGGATCGCCAGGACGAGACCAAGGGGAGAGGTGCGACGTGATTAGTGAGACTCCTGAGCCCTAGAGTTGGCAGGGCCCAATCCCGTGCCTACCTCGACCACCGTTGTGGAGTCTAGATTGCCAGGATGAGACCAAGGGGCAAGTCACTTCGTGATTAGTATGGCTCCCGAGGCGTGTTGCTCAGGTGTCCGCTTGACATTCAAGTGGGGCTCTACGTTGGCGGGGCCTAGTTGTGCGTAGACCTCGACCGCCGTTGGGGCGTCCGGATCACCAGGACAAGACCAAGGGGTGAGGGACCACATGACTAGTGAGGCTTTTGAGGCGCGTTGCTCAGGAGTCCCCTTTGACGCTCAAGCGCCTCCCATTCCTTTCCTGTCTGTTCCCACCCCGAGAGGTGCCTCAGCCTCGCGAGGCCTCATGATGCCGTGTCGGGCCGTGGTTGGAGCCCCCGAGCGAGGGTCGACTGCTAAAACACAGATACCTTGGAAGCCACAGGCTCATGTTGGCCTGCCCATAAACGACTTACGTGGACCAAGGTGGCATGGCCTTAGAAAGGTGCTCACATCGCGCTCGTGTCGCCCTGCCCACGTGGCGCGTGAGGGGAGACCGATAGGTGTTGATTCAGAAGCAAGATCTTAGGACCAGAAAAAGAATCGCAAAGAGAGAAAATTCCCACCCTTATTTAGGAATAGAGTCGCGAAAACTTCGAGTTTAATTTCAAAAAGTGGCAATTCGAATTCAAAAAGGAACAAGGAACACCCGTGCCTGACACCTAGGCTAGTCTTCGTCTTCGTCTTCCCCCAGCACGGAGCGTAAGGCATCCACGTTGCATGGGCATAGCCATTGGAGGGTAGTGTTGTCCGCCAGCGCGGAGCATGGGGCTTCCACTTGGGCGTGGGTAGGAACCCCTCCGCGTCCTCGGGGGGCTCTGGGCGTATACAACTGACTCACTATTACGTGAGAGTGTCACGGTCGAAGATAGTTGGGCAAGCCCCCGAGCACTCGGCCTAGGTGCTCCCAACCCTGTCAAGAGTTGCCCCATGCATTTCTGTGCGGTTGCGCGCCCCTACAGCCCAAACCTGAGTGCATTTCTGTGCATTGCTCCCACAGCCAAAACATGAGCACAATGCAACCAGCGCAGCAATAGGGGTGTTGTGTCGGTGAAGCCGCCTCGTGAGGCGTCGAGGCACCGACCAGTCCATGACCCGAGGACCTCACGAGGCCGTGCCTCCTAAGGGACATGAGAGCGTCCCCATTGCCGCGTGTGGCCCCCTTTGCTCGTATCCCGCCGATCCCTCTAGGCAGCTGCCCATGCGGCCCGGCTGCGTGCTGCTTTGCTCGCGAGGGCGACGACTGTGTCGCGCCCCTGCGCATCCCAGCATGCCCCCTCGCTTGTGCCAACGTGCCCTGGTGCCTCCTCAGCGGAAGCCCCCATGCCCGACTTGGAGAGGACGCCTGGGATAGATCCCTACCCCAGGAGGATGCTGGCACCCACGAGGGGCACGTGATCCATGGCGACATCTGCAGGTATGACAAAGCTTGGCACATAGGCCTCGGTGAAAAGTCCTTCGCTTCCTCCTATGCTATCAGCGCACGCCCCATGGGCAGCCTCCCTGGGCAACAAGGCAATGTCACTCTGGATTCGCGGCCCACAGACCCTCCGGTGTCGAGCATCCACCCAAAGCTGCTTACCTACCCTCGCCGCGTGGTTGGTCGCTCTTGCCTTGACGCGGCTAGCCTCCTTGGTCATCCACCGTGCCTCCGTTTTGGTTACCTGCCTGCTCGCGAGCCTATGTCGCCTCGTCCCTGTGCCGGTTGGCACGCTCGCGCCGGGATGACCCAGGCTGTTGGCAATCCACCGTGGCGTGAGTGCGCATGTTGAAGCATGTGTGGAGTTCCCCATCACCTTCTTAGAATGCTCCATTGGTAGGGATGGTTAACACTCCGAAGCTGGTCACTAGGATCCGTAGGAGGAGGAGCAGGGCATGCGGCGGGCCATGCCCGGGCTCACCCGGGCAAGGGGAGGGCGTGCCGTCTGCCGGCGAGGTGAGCGGTACGGCGAGCAATCCCCCGATGCCTTGCGTTGGGGGTTGAGAATAGTTGTGAGGAGCCCAGGCCCTCCTCACGATGGTGACCAACTCCGCAATGTGGTCGTCCCAGGCTTCAAAGCCCCTGTGCGTCGGCGGTGGCAAAGCATCTCACTTGCCATCAGCAGCATGTCATGCGCGTTGAGGTCTCCCACGTGGGTTAAGGTCGATGTTGGTCCCGTGGGCGCCGCACGTCCGCCATGCACCTGGCCGGCTCGAGCGGCAACAACGGTGGATGTGACACTTGTGGCCTGGTAACGTCCACCCAGCATCGAGCTGCTAGGGTGCGTGTAATGGGGGCAGTGGCAAGGTTGGTGAAGGCAGGTCCGCCGGGGCCGCAGGAAACTTGCCAAGCGTCAACCATCGGAGCGACAGAGCAGAGGAAAGAGAAGCTTGCGGAAGACTCTGACACGCCACCTACCTGGCGTGCCAAATGTCGGATTTTGGGCTCCGCAAAACCCAAAGAGGTTCGAACACAGGGGTGTGTACAAAGATCCCCACAAGCTCCAGCCTCAAGTGCACCGGCGATGACCTAGCCCAGCGAACTCACACAATCATGGGAAGAGGACATCACACTAGGATTTACCTAGGTTCAGGCCGCTGCGAAGCGTAAAACCTTACTCCTGCCTTTGGGTGGATTACCTCATGAGGAGGTTTGTGGATGAACTAGTACAGTGGCGTGCAACCTCGCGAGGGCACTTTGGTGGTGTTCGATCTGTCTTCCCCTCTATTGAGTGGCATATCCTCTAGTTATAGTGGCCCAACTCCTCTTCCCCGAATGTCCAAATTTGAAGGGGGACAAGGAGTACATCCTTATCCTAACGAAAGGTGGTCTTCGCCTGCAAAGTAGCCAGTGGTGATGTAGTGGTGGGCTTGGCGATGATGTTCGTCCTGCTGATCTTGTGGTATTGGTCTTGTTGCACCGGAATGGAAACCTTTGGGTGGTGCTTTAGGAACCTATGTACGTCCTTGCCTCCTATGCACCAAAGAGGAAACTGTCTTCTCTACGCGCGCTGATGCCAACATGGCCCGTCTTGCGTCATCCTTGACCTCCCGAGGCTGAGTGAGATCTCCGCCCCTTAAGAGGCGGCCTAGGCAGGCCTCTTCCCTCCTGGGGGTCTTGGCATTATCCTCCTCGCGAGGGTCTTTTCTTGAGTGAGGCCGTGTCGGGCTGTACCTGTTCGTCGAATTGGGCCGCACCCTGGGCCATAGGCTGGTAGGTCTAGGTACCCCTGTTCCCAAAATGCCGACACATGTGACATAGAACACCGTCGCGCTATGCACTCCAGAGTAGTCAAGTTCCCAGATCTCTTTGAAACTTCCACAGTATCTTTTAGTTACATCACCAGTCATGGATTCCATCGTCACCCCTGAGTTCTGGTATACACTGTCTATATCTTCAGCCTACGTGTAGAACATGCATCTGTTGATATAGTATGCCTGATAAGTTGCGAGGTTGACTGCCGGGACATGTGCTAAGGCTTATATGAACATTCCATTCAGACATCCCTCGTCCGGGGGATTAGCCACAACTTAGTCTTTCAACCAACACAAGAAAGTGGAGCTGTGCTCTCTAATAACTTCAGTGTCCGTCCTGTGCAGCCCATAGTCATGATAGTTCTTTGCGATTGTCTATTTTTGCACTGTCACGAAATATTCTAGCAAATCTAGGTGTTGTAGCACTACTAAGTTAGCTATGTCAAAGTCGTCTCATCGGCCCGAGCGGTACACATTCAATTCCCTTCGGTCGTTGATGTGACCTTGTCCTTTCAGCCTTCCACGATGCTTGTTGATGGGCAAACAAATAACAGGTTCTCCGATGCCTAGATAATTCTTGTAGAAGGAGATGCACTCTTTGGTCAGATAGCGCCGGGCGATGGTTCCATCCAGATGGTATATGTTACGAACGAATCCTTTCATGACCCCATTCATCGTCTCGAATGGCATCATGTTGTGTAGGAATGTCGGCCCTAGGTAAATGATTTTTTCCATGATGTGGACACACAGATGCACCATGATATCAAAGAACGCGAGCAGAAAGTACATATCTAGCTCATTTGGTATGAAGACAATCTCTTCCTATACCCTTTCGAGTTGCTTCACACTGATTGACTTTCGAGAGATAGCATCGGAAAAGTGACATAGATCAATAAGCGTATCACAGACGTGTGTGTCCAAAATCCCTCTAGGTGCAACCAGGAGTATCCACGTCATCATCACATGACAGTTGTGAGAGGTCATCCCGTTGAACCATTTTTTCTTAGTTTTCAGTTATCTGCTTATCTTCTCGAAGTACCCGGAACTAACTTTGATTCCAGCAAGGCACTTGAAGAATTGATTGACCTCCTTTGGATCTAAGGTGAAGCAAGAGGGGGGATACTGTTCTCCCTTACTATTTAGTTTTTTGCCCCTGTCTTCCGTCTTTGTCTCTTCTGATGACTTTTTATCGGGCATGTGGAGATCTTTCCTGATATCCAAAAATTCCAAGTCTTTTTTCTTGCCTTCGACCCATCCTTGTTCTTCTTCGACATGTTCATGATTGTTACAAGAAAACTCTCCAGGATATTCTTCACGATATGCATTTGATCAAGGCTATGAGGCATGTCATGTTTGGGCCAGTACTCCAAATCACAGAAAATAGAACTCGTTTTCCATACCTTCAACACTGGCTCCAAATCCTTTTATTTGTCTTTCCTACTGAGGGGCACTCTTGCCAGTTCTTCAACAACTCATCGATTTCGATGCCGCTCTGCTTACATGGAGGTCCTCGATGCTTGGCCTTACCATTGAATAGATCTCCATGCTTTCTCCATGGGTCATCCTTCTCGAGCCATCTTTGATTCCCCATGTCCATGTTTTTTGAAGATCCGCCATCTTTTGATAGCTGTTGAGACGTTGTATCATCCATGCACATGGTGCATTCGAAATATTTGTGGCACACCTGGCCTGCGACATATCCGTAATCAAGATAGTCATGCACCATCGTAATCAACGTGGCTCTCATGTCAAAATACACTCCTCTACTGGTGTCCCTTGTCTTGGTCAGTGTTGTCCACACGTGTGGAGCTCCACTTTAAGTTACCCAAGATACAAATTAATATCATTTTTCGGTTATCTCAGACCTTGAATAAGCGTAGTCATGTGTATGTATTTTGCCTTCATGCACTTCTAGGGGGGAGGTTGTACATCCATACAAACACGGGCCGTGTGCTATGCTTGGTGTTCTGGTTGCCAAACGGATTTATGCCATCAGCAGTAGCGCCAAGCATGTTGTTCCTTGGATTATCTGCGAAATATTTATATTCAGTGTTTAATGCTCTCCACTGGCTAGCATCCGCGAGGTGTCTCAGCATTGGATCATCTCCATCGTCTGGCTTCACCCTATCCATGTGCCATTGCATGAGCTGTGCTTCCTTAGGATCTATGAAATACCGTTGCAGACGGGGAGTAGTAGGAAAGTACCATATGGCTTTCTGTGGAGATTTCTTTCCAACCTTCTTACATCGTGAAGCATTGCACTTTGGGCAGATGGTTTTTTCTATGTGCTCATTCTGATATATGATGCAATCATTGATGCATGCGTAGTATCTAATGTGCGACAGATCAACATGTCACAAATTGTTTTTGGCCTCCTCGACACTAGTGGGACATAGGCTTACCCCGGGAAGAACCTTCTTTAGATACTTTAAAAGGTCATCGAAGCGTGTGTCCGCCCATTTGGTTTTTGCCCTAGTCTTTAGCAGTTCTAGTGTGAAACTCAGGCAGGTCAACTCGGGATCGCAACCCTCATACAATGGAGTGTTCGAGTCTAGCTCCAATTGCGCCAACTTGGCCTCGTCTTTAGAAGTAGCTCTGTCTCTAGTCGTCCTCATGGGAAGCAGGTATCGAACATGCGGGTCCCGCATGGCTAAACTTAGTTGGGACAAAGACTCCGGCATGTCCACATCTTTTCCATCATGTCCGGCCTCTTCTCTGCCAGGTCCGGCCTCTTCCGTGTTATGTCCCATGCCATTTCCGGTGCCCTCTTCGTCGGGCCCATTTTTGATCATCTCTTTGTCTTGGCCCATGTCATTATTGCCTGCCCCGTTGACGTCCTCATCACCATCGTCTTCACTTATCCATCGAGCATGGCCATCCATGAAACCATGCATGAGAAAGTGCGCCTTGAATTTGCCAACCTTAAAGGGGTCGAGCCATGCTCCTTCTTTGCATCTACGATGCAGAAATAAAACCTCCTTTGTTTGTTTTCATACATGTCATCCACTACGGGTAGAAAATATGTTTCCACCTTCCTTCCATTGACCTTCATGATAGCTTGGGTGAAGCAAAATAATTATCACCACGTACGCATGCATGCATACATGCGTGCACAAATTCATAATTTTTTTGTCATGACCTCCCCTAAACATAGGACATATTGAGTTTGCCCAAAATTCGCAAAAACGGAAATAAAATGACATTTCGACAAAATATGGGCACCTCAGGTCACACACATTTCAACAAATACACAATATAGGAAGCTCACTTCCCACACACAAAATTCAGTATCATCGAGCATATATAGGTCGGTCCTATCGCGCGCGCGCAGAAACATATACACATATTTCCAGTCTTGCATGTTAACTCTTATTTTTCTCACCTATATCGAGAGTGATCAAGCATGGTAGAAAGATATTCAATTCTTATTCTTAATTATCTAGTAGATATAGATAGTGAGGTAACTAGATAGCTCTAACTAGGGAGAGAGAGAACAAGCTAGTGGAGGTGGGGGAGGGGGTGGGAGATCATTAATTAATGGAGGTGGTGGAGGGTATTACTTAATGGAGGTGGGAGCGCAAAGAAAGCGAGAGGGAGGAGGGAGGGCATTAATGGACATGATGGATGCACAAAGAAGATAGAGGGAAGAGGGGAGCATTTAAGGAAGAAGCAAGTGGAAGAGAAGGTGGGAGAAGAGGAAGAAGAGGGAAGACATAATGTGGCTTGTGAACATACGAGCAGTTATGGTCATGGAAACGCGATACTACTAGTTTCACTAGCAATAGCATTGGGACAAAACACATGTTGCTGCTAATTGAGGCCTGCTAGGTTGCATATAGAGAAATATTAGTAGTGTGTTTCGATGGCTGCGCGCTATAGACATAGAAATAGAAGTAGCGCTTGTTATGGTCCACACGCTGCTACTTCATCCTGACCTACGGGTTCCATTGTGCCCACTAAGCAGTAGCACTTTTTGGTGTAAGCAGTGCTATTGCTAAATTTTAGCCGTAGCACTATTTCAAGCCAGCGCTACTAGTACTTAGGGATAGCGTACGGGCCCTAAAAATCTCTATTAGTAAGTTTCGACCTATAAGATTTTTCTTAGTAGTGTGCACATTACATAGATAGGTTCGTACATAGATAGATGGAACGCTAGATACATAACTTAGCCCGACATCATAACCAAACATGACATGGACCCTACACCACCAAGTTCACTTCGGGCACGCGCTCGCTCCTCATCCTCGGGGAAGATGTATTGGAGAGTGTGCATGCTGTCGACCATGGGGAAGATTTTGTCGAAGGTCGTGAAGATATTATAGGTGGTGAAGGCGATGAACTCACACCCGCACCAGAAGACGTTGTCGAGGAGGAAGGCATCAAGGCAGTTGGTGAAGCAAGCAAGGAGCCCAATCACAAGGCCTCCATTGGCACATACCTCTTCGAGAGACGCATGGGAGGTGGTGGGAGCCGGCCGTGAGGAAGTAGTTCACCAGCTCCGTCGGCCCCCTCCACCTCTAGATGGCCCACACCCGGAGGGTTTGCTCCATGATGACCCCGGCGGGGTACTGCCTCTCCCGCATGATAGTTGGCAAACGATAGGTTGGGCCGATTGATACATCTCCAACGTATCTATAATTTTTTATTGTTCCATGCTATTATATTATCTGTTTTGGATGTTTTATACGCATTAATATGCTATTTAGATTATTTTTGGGACTAACCTATTAATCTAGAGCCTAGTGCCAGTTTCTGTTTTTTCCTTGTTTTTTGAGATTTGCAGATAAGTAATATTAAACGGAGTCCAAACGGAATAAAACCTTCATAAGGAATTTTTCTGGAACGAAAGGAAACCACGAGACTTGAGAACCAAGGCAGAGGAGCCACCGTGGGGCCACAAGCCCTAGGGCCGTGCCTAGGGGGATAGGGCACGTCGGGCAGACTTGTGGGCCCACGGTAGCTCCCCTAACCCTAATCTTCTGCCTATAAATTCCCAAATATTCCATCATTATTAGAACAAGCCACGGAAACACTTTTCTGCCACTAGAATCCTCCATTCCTGAGAGATCCAATCTTGGAGCCTTTTCTAGTAATCTGCCAGAGGGGGATTCGATCACGGAGGGAATCTACATCAACTCCATTGCCCCTCCGATGATGCGTGAGTAGTTCACCACAGACCTTCGGGTCCATAGCTAGTAGCTAGATGGCTTCTTCTCTCTCTTTGCTCTTCAATACCATGTTCTTCATGATCTTCATGTATATCTATCCGATGTAATAATCTTTTGCGGGTGTTTGTCGAGATCCGATCAATTGTGGGTTTATGTTCAGATTATCCATGAATATTATTTGAGTCTTTCCTGAATTCTTATATGCATGATTTCATATCTTTGCAAGTCTCTTCGACTTATTGGTTTGGTTTGGCCAACTAGATTGGTAATTCTTGCAATAGGAGAAGTGCTTAGTTTTGGGTTCAATCTTGCGGTGACCTCACCCACTGACAAAGTAGGGGTAGCGAGGCACATATTGTATTGTTGCCATCAAGGGTAAAAAGATGGGGTTTTCATCATATTGCTTGAGTTTATCCCTCTACATCATGTCATCTTACTTAATGCGTTACTCTGTTCTTCGTGAACTTAATACTCTAGATGGAGGCAGGAGTCGGTCAATGTGCGGAGTAATAGTAGTAATTCAGAATCGTTTTGGTCTACTTGTCACGGACGTGATGCCTATATGCATAATCATTGCCTTGGATATCTTCATAATTATTCGCTTTTCTATCAATTGCTCGATAGTAATTTGTTCACCCACCGTAATACATGCCATCATGAGAGAAGCCATCTAGTGAAACCTATGGCCCCAGTGTCTATTTTTCATATTATATTTTCAGATCTAAAACCAAAAATACCAAAAATACTTTCTGCCCTATTTTTACTTTTAGTTTTACTTTCTGTTCAAGCATCCTATTATATCTATCTCTACTAGATCTCATCCTTGCAAATAACTGTGAAGGGATTAACAACCCCTTTATAGCGTTGGGTGCAAGAATTTGATTCCTCTTCAGGGGAAACCAACGCATGCTCGAAAAGTAGCACCGGTCAATTGCATCTCCTCTGCTTTGGCTTTGCCTTTTTGGTGAAGAATAAGGGGGTACAGATGGATGTGAGATCGAGTTGAGAGAGAGCCATGAACTCGTTTCATTGTGTTCATTAATGCACGGTCTACATGTTCACACGTTTAATGACCAACCGAGCGAACGGAGCCCTATGCGCTTTTCACACTGTATTGGGGTGTGTTAATCGGTAAAGCTGCATGCGTTTAATATCCCTTATGGGATGGCGTTGCCTTGGCTGTGCGTGCATGCATGATGACAGCGTGGTTGCGCGCGTCTTAATTTTCTTGGTGCGACGATGCATTGGTTCCCGTGTGCATGCATGGCATTGGCATTGCTGCACGCGCGCATGGCATGCTGAGATGGCGAGCAGAGAACCACAACCCATCCATTGGTCCAACAAGCATCCCCCAACCAAAGTATCTAGACCACAGCTCAATTTCCGGCCGGTGGTCACTGTCGTTGTTCGTTTGTCCCACTTCTATCACTTCTAGGTGGGCCACTCACATCAGTATCCGACGGAATCCAACTAATAAGGTTGCCTCTCGCGGATCGACCATGTGTAACCTTAGCGCATGATCCAAATTGTTCCCCTAGGATGATCCAATATACCGGAGGGTGTGGGGTTTCAAAAGAAGTTTGAGGTGTTTTAAAGGGGTTAGAGGGTTTTTGAGTGAGGTTTGAGGGGTTAGGATTGAGCATCAGTAATTTATAAAAAATCAGAAAAATGTTAAACTTGTGCGCAACATCATTTTATGTGACTAAGTTTCTAGGAAAAATAAGAAACCAAGTTAACGGATGTTTTGCATGAAATTCTCTTCACAACTTAGCCATCACAAATGAGGTAGCATAGTATTCAAGGGAAATGAACGAGGGTTTAGGGTTAATCATAGTTTTCAAGCGACCCCATATTGGGCATGTACTTGTATTTGCACACTATATGTAAAGTATTTCTTAATTTCATTTAGAGAAGGTCAAAAAACAAATGTTTATAAGTAGGGTTGTTTACCCTAACTTGGTAGCTCATTTGGAGCACATTTTGTATGACTATGAGGTTTACTTCACAGAAGTGCTTGGATTGATCACCTAACGTGCATAAAAGTTGAGAATGAATTGGAACATCAATACACATCAATGTACTAATTTCAAATGTGGCTAAAATTTGGAAGTTGTCTCAAATTTGAAATGTAGCTCAAATTTGGAACATGGCACATAGTTTTCAAAATAAAACACACATCAAAATATAAGTATGATGACATCACTCATAGACTAATAACTATCACTTCTTATTCTTCTTCTCCTTCTTCTTCTTACCACAGCTTGCTTTCGATTTTAGAGCACAAAGTGGACTTATGATCTTAGTTTTTTTAGTGGACTAGCTGTATTAGTTTTGGCTTGCAATTTATCTAGCACACAACTGGAATAGCTTCAGTTTGCAATGTTTCACCAACAATGAGTTGTCTTGCACACTTCCTCCTGACAAGCAAAGCAATTCATTTGGTTAGTAATTAAAATAGAATCCAAATGAAAACATCACAAACATGAACATACTTTGGCCTTTCATAAGTGTGACGAGAATTTGGAGATCCTTTTTGGTGCCCATGTTCTTGAAACATCTTGCATATATTTTGTTGCCTTTTTGGAGCCTTTTAGGCTTTGCATCTATCTCTCCCTTCTTACTTGTATCACCTTTCTAAAAGCATGCCTTGAATGTACTCTCCTTAGATCTGTCAGCCTTTCTATTTCTTAAGGAAGGACACATGGAAAATTCAGTTTCTACTTCAGACCACTGATAGAGATCTAAGAGTGCTAGAATTGGAGTTGCATACGCAACCTTGAATCTTGCTACTGAGTATTATTCATGAAAATATTGGTCCATGTTTATCTTTGGTTGGGAGGCCAAGAAAAGCTTTTCCTGATCACATGGTTTCTGAGTGTGTTGCCACTCGAGGCAAATGCAAACATGCATTTGATTGTTAACAACATGTCGCCTTCCAGTTTTTGTATCTAACATCAGTGCACCACACTGTAGATTTTTTAGCAGATAAATGTGTAACATTCCTTCTCCTGTTGTACCACTTCAGGAAACTTATCCCCTTGCAAACAATCACCAATCCTTATTTTCAATTCCCACAAACGTATGATCATGATCTTTAATTGGCAACCATGTCATGCACATGAATGTTCATAAATTGCTTCACCTTGTTGTTAAAAGGCTTTGCCAAGTTGTTGATATAATCACACTTGCTCGTTGTGTTAAATAGTGACATGTACCATAATAGATCATGGTAGGTGTTCATCCATGGAACAAACCGACTCATGCTGCCATTATCTTACCAAGATGATATGAATGTGTCTAATTAGCATAAGATCTTGTTGTTGGCCACATGTGCTCAAATACATCCTCACTGAATATTTTGATAAAATTCATCCGCATATGGCCGAAGCTCTCCCTCTGCTCAACATGGGGGAAAACATTCTTGACTACTTTTTCTAGCTCTTTACATGCACCTGTGTGGAATGCCAAAGGTGACACCGTCCCTATGGATCTTTTCAGCCATATCATGAGCCGTGTCAATGAAACCTCTGTCTCTGAATGAAACAAGCCAACAGCAACAGGGAACATCCTATTGTGGCCATCTAGAGCATTCCATGCTGCAAATTGACCATTCCACTTCCCCGTCAAAGAAGAAGAGCCTATGCTCAAATATGGATGATGCCCTTCTTTGAAGCCATCGATGCAAGGCTTTAAAGCCACAAACAGCATAGAGAAACGACTTTGCCATCTTCTGTTATATCAGTACCTATCTCAACAACACTACCAGGTGACCTCTTCTCCGCCTCTTCTATGAAGTTATAAAGCATCCTAAAGATATTTTCCCAATCTCCATATAATTTTGTCATGGCACTTTGCTTTGCCTTCCACACCGTTGTATATTTTAGCTTAATGGGGTACTGATTTTCTAGGTCTATCAAAAGTTTCTTTGCAATAGTGTTTGGTTTCTTGGCTAAAATAGGAGTGATCTTTTCTCCAATCCAAATGTGTGATGTCAAGGTTGATACTCTCTTTCAACTTGTAATCGAAGTATGTTGATATGGGGTTTGATTAATCCTAATGTCACGTCCATCAGGTTGGCATCTAGGATATATGTACCACTTGCAAGGCGTGTCATTTTCTTCAAAACCTATGCACATCGCATAAAGCTTCTTTCTATCAGTCCACTTAGTCTTGGCATTAAACTCATGCTTGCCTGCATAAGTCTTGAATACATCCTAAACTGATCCATGTTTGGTGAAAACCTCTGCACTTCAATAACATGATTTTCTTTGTCATAGGCATTTACCATGTAATCATCATATGCATCATCAACACCATCTGCAACATCTTCCATCAACTGTCCATCCACATCTTCACTTGAATCTTTTTTAGCACCAGCAAGAAAACTAGATTCACCCCTCTCCTCTGTATCTCTAGCATCTAATGGAATGCCAAGAAATGACATCTCTTTTGTCTTGGTGAAGTGAACAAATCTATAGGCTCATCTAATTCCACCAAATTCCACTCAATGGAAGCAACCCTTGCAGCACCACCACCCTATTTGTCATTGTCGGTTCCATCTCGCTCATACCATACGCACCCCTCACAATCTACATTGTAAATCATATGAAAACAAAGGAGCCACAGTCAGATCTAAATCGACACGATGTAGGATTCTGAATTCACTCAACTTATTCGTGTGCCGAGAACGATAGCTCCATCGCTCGCTGCCTGCCGCCGAGAACAAAGAGGGGAACATGGAGGGTTCACTCCGGCACGGGGGCAAGTTTCACTCGATGTGCTACCTAATTATGTGGGACTCACCAGCCTTAACATAAGCTCATTCCATTGCCGGTTGTTTTATCACCTAGTTGGACCTTTGTTGTTTCTGTCTTAAAACACCGCAGGAAAACCTTGTCATTACCAACTGCGTCCCTCCCCTTCCATTACACGTTCAAACACTTTTCACAGGAAGTAACACGCCCCACCTATCAGGATATCACGGCCTCCCACTAGTGAGGAGGTAACGGCCAATGGCATTTACTGGCTGGCATTGCTTTGGTTGCCCTTTTGTGAGCAAGTTGTCGAGGGGGGGGAGGGGAAACATGAGCAAAGTTAGTTGTGTTGGGCAAAATTGAGCACAACTAAGCAACTAGGGGCACAAAATAGAAATCCCAATATGTTATTAGTGGTGTGCAGAACGGACAACACACCTATTAAGCTTATTAGTGGAGTACGCATTGTTTCTACATGCCATAGTAAGTTTTTATGGTATTTTGTAAATTTGTTGATATTTGAAGGGATTTAATTGTTGGCGTTCTGTCACAAACACGTTATGAGTGTTTGTCGGTGTATATTTAGGTATTACGGAAGAAAAAATAGAAAATTGAAAAAACCAAAAATTAAGTCCTAGTAAATGGACTTTGAATATATAAAATGATATGTGTGGTTCAAAAAATATGATACTTCGCATTGTATTATTATATGACCTTTAGAAGTTCTGGTTAAATTTGTAAAGTTTTACAAAAAAGTCGTATTATATGACCCGAGGAAGAATCATAGTTAATGGGGAAGTGTCAGACTTGAGAAAGAGATAATGTTTTTGATATTTACTTCACATTGCAGTTTTTGAATATTTAATATCGGCCATTTATTTTTTCATGTGAAAATTTGGCATTTTAGAGGTTAGTTTTCTATTTTAAGGGATGAAAATTTAATAAGTTATTGGCTTTTTAATATGAGGGTCTGTACCATTCTACCTAAATGTCATGGGTGTCCACTGCTTCGGCATCTTCATCATGTTCGGCCTCATAATCACGCCAGAACTCTTCATCATGTATGGGCGCATCTTGGTGCTCCATCATTTCTTCTTTCGAATATTCACTCCCCGATTCTTCGTTTGTTAACAATTTGATGTTGGAAACATTCTCATTCTCCTAACCATGATTTGTCCGCAATTTATAATTATCCAGGAAAGCCCAGATGACCAAATGAGCCACGACTTCACCAAAACATGACGTTAACATTTGCAGGTTTTTGCATTACGACACGAAAAATATATCTCCTTGCCACTCCTTCAATGTCTTTGAACCAAACACTAAAAACCCTTCCAAACTTTTATCCATTATATTTCCAGCACGATCGATCCATGTAGGACAATATAAGCAAGAAAATGAAACCAACAAGGTCATAGCAATTTTTGCCATGAAATTTACTAAAGAATGACATAAATTGAATGTCCCAAAATTTTGACAAAACATTGACGACTCAAAATAATAATTCAAAATCATTGTCCTCTCATATATCCATAAAAATAACAAATGGACCAACTATAGTTGTTGCCTCATCTTGATGACCGACACCAAAGCCGCTCGTCAACGCAACGATGGCTCTAACGTTGAAAAAATGTTTTATTCATCTCACACATATATGCATGCCCACAACAGCTCTATTAATTTTATTTCATTTGAAAAGTAAGTTCTCACAAGAAAGATAGGACCGACTGAGATAGACGTCGATCGATCGGTAATGAGGCCCTCTATGTTGTGGTGAAATATAAATATTAATGGATAGGGAGAGAGCTCTAGAGGACTTGGGGAGACATATAAGCATTAATGAAATAGAGAGAGAAAGAGAGTTAAATTATTGCATGGGAGAGTGTGGAGTAGAGAGACTAGCTAACTATAGTGCTTAATTAATTAGTTACATAGATCTAGGGATGATTGGCTAGCTAGATCTAAAATAGTGTAGTGACCTGTGGGAGAGATTAATGTCAAGACAGGAACATGGGGATATGAGGAATAAGGAATAAGGGAGAGGAGGGAGGAAGAAGTGAGCTAGCTAGTGAGAGAGGCTCCCATGTGTACTATAAGCTCTACTCAAATAACTCATAGCTATCAGTAGCGTGTAATGCAATAGACAACCCAGTAATAATCTAACTACTAGCGGCATACCAGTCATTAGGATTGCCAATATAAGTGGGACCCATGCAATAGACAATAGTGGTGCGTAGCGGAAGATCATAATGCACTACTGGTGTATACACTAGTGGGGTGCGACAAATTAGGCAAGTAACAAATGGGGCCCATAAGGAATTAGTAATTACGCGCACACTCCTAGTTTTTCCATTATTAGTAGCATGCAACTTAGCACACAACTAGTAAGTTCTATCGAGAATGATTCCGATTGGAACTTATTAGTGACACTGTGCATCTTATGGCACACCATTAGTAGTTGATTATTAGTGATGTGTGCTTATGACCACACACCCCACTAGCATTTTGGTCACTTACTACTGGTGTGTACCTTTTCTACCATGCCACCAGTAACAAAAACCTATGAAGGCCTTCTCAACTAGTGATGCATGCTGTCTAACTTAGAAAAAACAAGTCCCTAAGCGTACTCTAGCAACCAGGTGCTAGCATCGTCCACCTCCGTGTACACAAGTTCCCCTCAACTCCGTCAGTCTTTCGTGCTGAAGGTGGGTGAAACCTCATATCTTTATATGGTGAGAAGTTTTTATATTTTAGTTTTAATTTTGTGTGTATCTAGCGATGAGGTCTTGTTAGTGAAGACAACACTTATCCAAATAGTGTTTTTGGCTATACCCTTCCCTAGTGGTATCATTGCTGATGTCGGGGAGCTAGTGGCATCAAAAGTCCTAGTACTAGCATGTTTACAAGACTTGATAGCTCACACAGATATGTATTGCCATAATGACATTGCAATAACCTTGTGATTAGAGACCTTAAACCTAATAATAAAGAGAATGAATTCGGAGATAATGTTTCTAATCATTACAGCATCTAAGTGATCCTCGTCATAGAAAACATGAGTTCCCCTGGTGTCTTGGATCTTCTAGTTAATGGAGAGGGTCAGCGATGACAAAGCATCATTGTTGAGGCCACCTTGAGAGAAAGTCCCAAATGACGTCGATCGATTGTAGAGACCGGAGTCCAAAATTAATCTAAACATGTGTAGCATCCGGAGAGTGGATGAAAATGCACACAGTAATAGAATTTATTGCTAGAGTACAATTGTGGTACTTTGGCTTGTGCCCATGAGGAGACTCTTGAACATCTGTTATGTTCTTGCATTTTTGTTGTGGGGTACTATAGTTTTATGCTCAAAGAGGCGGACCTCTCCCAGTTCTTGATGTTTTTCATGACTAGGACTAGAAACTACACATGCGTTTCTTCATTGAAATAATCATTCTCGCACCAGGGGTCATTTGTATTTCCATGAAGAAGAAGATCTTCATAGTTAAGCTCCTAGTTTCTAGAGGTGGAAGAAAATTAGTTTTATGAGTCTCTTTAGTGGTATATAAAGTAAAGAGGAAGTAAATTTTATTGAAGTCTTGGCTGCTAGAATAGATGATCATGTAATATCGTACTTTCAGATAGATAGATAGATAGATAGATAGATAGATAGATAGACACCACTTGGCATGAGAACTTAGCTATCCTAAAAACCAACGATACACAAAGATAGATACATAGTTTTGTTTCTCGTGCTTACCTCTTTGTACATAACTTTGTATTGGGCCATAAAATTTTGGTGGGGTTTTCATAACACCGTGGGCATGTGCTACTTGGGCGACTGTGAAAGCACATATGCTCCTTTGTACTATTGAGCCAGTTTGCATTCGGGTTTGTAGAATACTCTTGTGTTTTCTAACATTGTTTTCTCAAATGTGTTTCTGCTATTAGAATGTTCAAGAACTCAAGGTAACTATATGCGTCATATCTTTGATCAGGATGATGTCTTGCTTCTTGCACATATTATTTGCTAGAGTGAAGTCTTGAACAAGGATATATCTTACTCACATATATTTGATGCATATAGCCAAGATACACATGACTCATTATATCCCTTCTACTATATGTGTCTCCATGCATTCCAAAGCAAGTATCCCTCAAAAGGATTGCACACATTTAGGAGGAGCACATTTTAGTCATGTGTGTCTTAAAGTCTTCATTATATCTTTGCATATCTTTATTTTAATCTTTGATTGTATGTTGTAATCAATTTACCTAAAAGGGGGAGACTGAAAGCACATATGCTTCCTTGGTGGTTTTGATAATTCATACGACATACATTGTCTTTTGGACTAATATATCTACCTAGTTTATTTCAGGTTTAGTTCACAAAGAGTTTTTGCAAAGGATTGTGAGGAGATTCCCTAAGAAGAAGAAGAAAAAGTCGAAAGAATAGGATTGGCCAAGCTACAAGCATGAAGACTCTACATATTACATTGTGAGAAATCTTTTTGAGTCCATAAAAAAAGCCAATCTATACTTCTATACTTTATTATATTAATTAGGCACTTCCAAGAAATTACCACGTTAATCAGTAATATTAGCCGTTAATCTGGTGGGTCCAGATTATTACGGTCTAAATCTACGTTATAGTCCTTTATAGTATTTTTCTCAATTTAGAGAAAAACAACTAAAAGACCCACAATTCTATCTCTCCGTTCTAACAACTCAAAGGCCCATAATTCTATCTCTCAGTTCTGAAAATAAAAACATTGTTACGATCTCCAGAAACCCATACAATCGTGGCCCTGAAGCGCATGATCCTCCTAAAAGAAAATTCTGCCCTAGGCGAGGTTGCGATCTCATCTTCTCTCAAGCATGCACCTCCATGGCAGCCAGTCCATCCACGCTTGATTTGTTTTTCTTGCTCCAATCCGATGTCCAATCAATGTTTTGATTGATAGAGATAGATAGATGTTCATGAGGCTAGCTAGCAGATGCACCTACAGACTACCAGCCACCATCAGTTGATTTGTTCTTTGTAACGTATTTGTGTGCCTCCCGTGGATTTCATCAATCGGCTAGCTACCTAGCACACGTATAGATCTTCTCTTGATTTCTTTTTCCTTATAAGGTTCATCTCTTGATTTCTTTATTTCCCTCCTGTCAGATATCAGATCAACCTATGTTCTACAAGATCCGCGTGTACGAGGTCGATCTGGACCAAATCGGCCAAGCTGTATTCGTCGGTGATCTCGGAGTGGTGCGGTTGGCCACGACAGACTCATGTATGAAAGACAAGATGGTAGATGGATTTTCGAGCAACAAGCATGTAGAAAAATACGTGCTCCCAACCTTCAAATCAATCTATGTGTTATATCGTATACATATATGTCTCCCTGTAGAATCCATCAATTAGCTAGCTAGCTAGCTAGCTATCCAGCACATGGAGGGATCCATCATCCTGGATTCGTGGTTACATACTGTACTTGGGATTTCCTACCGACAAATGTACCGACCAGCAAAAATATCATATAGTGCAGTCTGCGAACGGCCAGAAAGAATGTGCCAGTTCGACAGACTGAATCGGGTACTAACATGGTATTATCCAACACTATGTACTCCAACTGGTCCGAGATTCATTGTATATTACTTTGGAAGATAGTATCCTGATTACGGCAATGTGCTATGTTTCTCTTAGTTCCTAGAAAAAATGTTTTACTGACTCGGATGATCTGGCATAGCAAATATATCTTGGCAGAACTGTTTTGATGTATTTTCACAATATTTTTTCTTTCAGCGAGACAAATTGGTGCAAGCTACTATGAGCCTATGTATGTACAAAAATCATCAGGCTAGCCCAAGCTGGCGGCCCTGCGCAGTCTTTCAAGCAATGAAGCATGAATAATTGTTGACATGATCAAGTACAAGTCTAAGATTGTTTTATTCTAAAAATGGTTATTTCTTTCACGGTGGTATGTATTGGAAGCTGCTATGTGCACCCAGTTATCAGTAAAAGCAGGTGGCCGTTAGCAGTCTATCAGCTAATGCTAGATGGATAACCAGGGACATGAGTAATTACAAGCTCGACATTCTATTTGTTGTTTTGCTTTTAATAGATAACCTCATGGAAAAATAATTAAGGTGATTGTTCTGCTGCTTTATAATTATATGATTTGTGGTGTATCTCGAGTTGATTGTAGCATTGACATACATTTTTATTTCAATATAAAATGTGTATGTCCATCAATACACTGTACTAAGAGAAGTGCGGGGATTTTTACTCTTGGCCGACATTACACACATATGGTGTATCTGACAGTGGTTAGTCTTATATTTTGTTTGTAGACATAGTGTCTAATATTTGACACGCACCATGTTTTTTTAAGTTATGGTTCCTTTTGCATTTCACAAAACCAAAGGTAACGATTTTGGTTCACAAGATCTAAGATTTTGACTTTTTCTGTGAGAAAATGATCAACAGTGGAACATATATTCACCTAAGATGATATTTAGGGTTGGTAGAACGTACATAAATAATTGACAAGATTGTTCAGATTTCGTTTCTATGTAATTAAACAAGTGTGTCTGGTTTAGTTATATTATTAACTATGAGATACTTGAGCATATTTTCAGTTATAGTCAATAGTTTTTGTGCACAGATATACAGATAAAAGTTGGAAAAATTTATATTGTTTGAACTATGTACTAATCTGGAGTTGTTATCAGTTATGTCGTACTTCCTTACTGCCTTATATTATCATTGGATTTTAGGTGACATGCATCAGGATCTAGGTTGTTTCTATTTCCTCATGTCAACATTGTTTAGAAATAGAGCAGTAAAAGTGCAGTTAGGTAAGCAAATGCTCTCACATCTCACTTGCGTTTCATCTGCTCTTACAAATTTTCTTTGATTTTCTACTGCTCCTGAGTGTGTCAGCGCTATGGTGACCTTTAATGATACAATAACAATGTCAACTAATATTAACTATACATAGTTTTCATGCAATTCGTTTGTTTATTATTCATTATAATTTAAGGTATTGGGGCTTCCTAACACATGAAATCATGGAGAATCACAGTGTGACACGGGGACAAAGTGATAAAGCTTCCTTTTTTTGGCACGTAATTATTATTATCGTCCTACTTGAATATAAATATGCAAGATATCAAAATGCACCCAATTTTTTTTAATTAATATTACCTATCATATCTAGCGACTATTCTATTTTAAATTTTTATTGATCCAAGTTCTTCAAACAAAATCCAAATTGATGTATGTTAGTTGGTATACATTGTTCACGTATGTCCTTTCTAGCATATATTCAAAGCGTGTGGTGCATGTTGCAAAGATTCACAATGATTTCTCGATATAACTATTTGGAACAAAAGAATTATTACCATTTACTATGTCATGACCGTTTAACACAAATAATGAAATGTGCACTTACTTTCGACCAACATCTCAATGGCTTAGACAGTGTTTTCCCCTAATAGTTTGTTTTGCAATGAGTTTTAGTTATTTTTGAAAATGATAATAAGCAGTACAAAATGACAGATCATATACAAATTTATGTTAGTGGTTCGTGTTATATTTGAATGTTAAAATTCTCATGACTATTGGTGCGCCCGTGCGAACGCACGGGTATATTAAAAGGGGGTGAGGTAATAATGGTGAATGAAATGTTCAAAATGATCAAGTGTTAGTCACCACAAACACCCACAAGCTCTCTCACAAATATTCTATTCTAGACCCTACCACTCAAAATCGGTGCCACCAACAATATCACTTCGGCTACACCAAGTCAAAATCCTAGGCAGAAACCCTAGCCAAAACCTCGTCTCGGTACTACCAAGTTTCACATCGGTGCAACCGAGTTTTAGTGACCAACTTCCTGGTGCCTCATTCACAAGAATCGGAATTTCCGAGAATTGTGAATCGGTTTCACCCAGTTGTGTAACTGCCCTCGGCCACTCATAAAGGTACCGCCGAGAATTCTATATCGGTCTCACCGAAACGCCGAAGTTGCCACATTTTGCACTAGTCAGTACAACCAAGTTCTAACTTTGGTTTCACCGAGTTAGGCAATAATGTTGTAATGGTTGGATTTTTGGTGATGCCTATATATACCCCTCGACCACATCCCACTCACAAGAAAAGCACTCAAAACATACCCACACTTCCCATATCCAAATTTTTGAGAGAGAACCACCTATCCTTGTGTTGAGGTCAAGATCATCCACTCCAACCATAGGGATTTTGATTTTCTAGCCTCCCCAAGTTGCTTCCCACCCAATCAATCTCTCCTACCCATGCCAAATATGTGAGAGAGTGATTGAGTGTTGAGGAGACTATCATTTCAAACACAAGAGCAAGGAGTTCATCGTTACTATCACATCCATTACCTTCTGGATGGTGGTGCCTCCTAGATTGGTTAGGTGTCGCTTGGGAGCCTCCTACTTTGTGTTGTGGCGTTGAACCAAGAAGTTGTTGGGGAACGTTGCATGGGAAACAAAAAATTTCCTACACACACGCAAGATCTATCCATGGTGATGAGCATCTATGAGAGGGAGAGTGGATCTACGTACCCTTGTAGATCGCTAAGCGAGAAGCGTTAAGAAACGCGGTTGATGTAGTCGAACATCTTCGCGATCCAAATCGCCAAGCGTCCCGTGATCCCATAAAGATCTGTCTCGCGATCCAATCACGATCCGTCCCACGATCTCATCACGATCCGTCCCGCGATCCAACCATGAATCGTCTCGTGATCTGGATCACGGTCCTTCCGATCTAGCGCCGAACGGACGACACCTCCGCGTTCAGCACACGTATAGCTCGATGACGATCTCCCCCTTCTTGATCCAGCAAGAGGAAGCGGAGAGGTAGACGAGTTCTCCGGCAGCGAGACGGCATTGCTGCGATGGTGGTGGAGCAATTCCTGCAGGGCTTCGCCTAAGCACCGCTGAAATCGATCTAGAGGAGAAACTACGAACTAGAGGAGAGGCAGCACGTGGCTTAGGGTTTCTTGATGTGTCCCAAGTGCTAGCCCCGCCCCTTTATTTATATGTTGATCCCTAGGGTCGAAACTTGGAGCAAAATATTCCTCAAGGTCGGTTTGCCCGCAAGGCAAGAACCAGACGCCAAGGTCCTCGGCATCTGGCCCTAGACGCCAGGGTCCCTGGCGTTTGGACCCTAGCCTCCACAAAACACCTTTTGCACCTTCCTAAAGCCTCATGGGCTTTACCCCTTGGACAAATAAAGTGTTCTTGTACCCCGAACATTTCGGGAAACATCCGAAACTACTCCGCTGAATTCCGAAACCCTTCCGGAGACCAAACACTATTATCCCATATATCAATCTTTATCTCTGGACCATTCCGGAGCTCCTCGTGACGTCCGGGATCTCATCCGGGACTCCAAACAAGCTTTGGTCACCACCATACATAACTCTATACTACCGAAACGTCACCGAACCTTAAGTGTGCAGACCCCGCGGGTTCGAGAACTATGCAGGCATGATCGAGAGACCTCTACGGTCAATAACAAATAGTGGGACCTGGATGCCCATATTGGTTCCTATATATTCTACGAAGATCTTTATCGATCAAACATCTATGTCAAGGATTCAGTTAATCTCGTATGTTGTTCCCTTTGTTCTTCGGTATGTTACTTGCCCGAAATTCGGTCGTCGGTATCTCTATACCAAGTTCAATCTCGTTACCGGCAAGTCTCTTTACTCGTTCCGTAATACAAGATCCCATGGCTAACACTTAGTCACATTGCTTGCAAGGCTTATTGTGATGTTGTTTTACCGAGTGGGCCCTGAGATACCTATCCGTCACATGGAGTAACAAATCCCAATCTTGATCCATGCCAACCCAACAGACACCCTTGGAGATACCTGTAGAGCACCTTTATAATCACCCAATTATGTTGCGACATTTTATACACACAAGGTACTCCTCCGGTGTCAATGAGTTGCATGATCTCATGGTCATAGGAACAGATACTTGACATGCAGAAAACAGTAGCAATAAACTGACACGATCATATGCTACATTTGTAGTTTGGGTCTTGTCCATCACATCATTCTCCTAATGATGTGGTCCCAGTCAAATGACATCTCATGTCCATGACTTGGAAAACATAGCCATCTTTGATCAACGAGCTAGTCTATTAGAGGCATACTAGGGACATGGTGTTGTCTATGTATCCACACATGTATCTGAGTTTCCAATCAATGAAATTATAGCATGGATACTAAACGATTACCATGAACAAGGAAATATGACAATAACCAATTTATTATTGCCTCTAGGGCATATTTCCAACAGTCTCCCACTTGCACTAGAGTCAATAATCCAGTTCACATCACCATGTGATTCCCATTGTGATCAATCTAACACCCAATGAGTTCTGGGGCTCGATCATGTTTTGCATGTGAGAGAGGTCTTTTAGTCAACGGGTCTGCGACATTCAGATCCGTGTGTGCTTCGCAAATCTCTATGTAATACTGCAGACAATGCTACCACACTCCACTTGGAGCTATTCCAAATGGCTGCTCCACTATATGTATCCGGATGCAACTAAGAGTCATCCATATTGGTGTTAAAGCTTACATTGACTTAACTCTTTACGACGAACTCCTTATCACCTCCATAATCGGGAAACATTTCCTTAGTATTTTAGTTACTAAGGATAATCTTGACCGCTGTCCAGTGATCCACTCCTGCATCACTGTACCCCTTGACGGACTCATGGCAAGGCACATACAACTGCGGTACACAGCATGGCATACTATATAGAGCCTATGTCTAAGGCGTAGGGGACAACCTTCGTCCTTTCTCTTCCTTATGCCATGGTCGAGCTTTGTGTCTTACTCAAATTCACACCTTACAAATAAGGCAAGAACTCTTTCTTTGACTGATCCAATTTGAACTCTTTCAAAATCTTGTTAAGGTATGTACTCATTGAAAGTCTCATCAAGCATTTTGATCTATCTCTATAGATCTTGATGCTCAACAATTAGGTAGCTTTATCCAGGTCTTCCTTTGAAAAACTCTTTTCAAAAAACCCTTTATGCTTTCCAGAAATTCTACATCATTTCCGATCAACAATATGTCAACCACATATGCTTATCAGAAACTCTATAGTGCTCCCACTCACTTTATTGTAAATACAAGTTTCTCATAAACTTTGTATAGACTGAAAAAACTTTGATCACCTCATCAAAGTGTATATTCAAACTCCGAGATGCTTGCTCCATCCCATAGAAGGATTGCTAGAGCTCGCACATCTTTTAGCATCCTTAGGACTGACAAAACCTTCTGGTTGTATCTCATACAACCTTTCCTTAAGGAAGGAAACGATGTTTTGGCATCCATCTGCCAGATTTCATAATTGAAAAACGCAGTAACTGCTAACATAATTCCAACATACTTTAGCATCGCTACGAGTGAGAAAGTCTCATCGCAGTCAACTCCTTGAACTTGTCGGAAACTTCTTTGTGACAAGTCGATCTTTATAAATGGTGACATTTATCGTCAGCGTCTGTCTTCATCTTAAAGGTCCATTCGTACTTGATGACCTTCCGTCCAACAAGCAAGTCTACCAAAGTCTATACTTGGTTTTCATACATGGATCCTTTCTCAGATTTCATGGCCTCTAACCATTTGTCGGAATCCGGTCCCATCATCGCTTCTCCATAGCTCGTAGGTTCATCCTTGTCCAACAACATGACCTCTAAGACAGGGTTGTCGTACCACTCAGGAGTAGTACACATCCTGAACGACCTATGAGGTTCAATAGTAACTTGATCCGAAGCTTCATGATAATCATCATTAACTTCCTCTTCAACTAACATAGGCTCCACATAAACATCTTCCTGCGCTGTGCTACTCTCTGGTTGAAACAAAGGTTCAACAACCTCATCAAGTTCTATCTTCCTCCCACACAATTCTTTCAAGAGAAACTCTTTCATGAGAAAGGACCTGTTTTAGCAACAAACGCTTTGTGCTCGGATCTGAGATAGAAGGTATACCCAACTGTTCTTAGGGTATTCTATGAAGATGCATTTGTCCGCTTTGGGTTCGAGCTCATTAGGTGAAAACCCTTTTCACATAAGCGTCGCAGCCCCAAACATTAAGAAATGACAGCTCAGGTTTCCGCCAAACCATATGGTGTCATCTCAACGGATTTAGATTGTGCCCTATTTAAAGTGAATGTAGTTGTCTCTAATGCATAACCCCAAAATGATAGTGGTAAAACGATAAGAGACATCATAATTCACCACATATCCAATAGAGCATGACTATGACGTTCACACACTCCATCACACTATGGTGTTCCACATGGCGCGATTTGTGAAACAACTTTCACATTGTCTTAAGTTGTATACCAAACTCGTAACTTAGATATTCACCTCCACAATCATATCGTAGATATCTTATCTTCTTGCCACGATGATCTTAAACTTCACTCTGAATTTTCTTGAACTTTTCAAATGATTTAGACTTGTGTTTCATTAAGTAAATATACACTATTATCTACTCAAATCATTAGTGAAGGTAAGAAAATAATGATATCCATCGCACGCTACCAGACTCATTGGATTACATACATCAACATGTATCATTTCCAATAAATCACTTGCCTACTCCATCAAACCGGAAAACGGGGTCCTTAGTGATCTTGCCCAAGAGGCATGGTTCGCATGTCTCAACCGATTCGAAATTGAATGAGTCCAAAGATCCATCAGCATGGAATTTCTTCATGCGATTTATACCAATATGACATTTAGCGGCAGTGCCACAAGTATGTGGTACTATCATTATTAACTTTGTATCTTTTGGCATCAATGTTATGAACATGTGTATTACTATGATCAAGATTCAACAAACCATTCTCACTGGGTGCATGACCATTGAAGGTATTATTCATGTAAGCAGAATAACCTTTATTCTCTGACTTAAATGAATAACCGTATTGCAATAAACATGATCTAATCAAGTTCATGCTCAATGCAAACACCAAATAACATTTATTTAGGTTCGTCACTAATCCCGAAGAGAGAGCATGCGATGTTGAATCACATCAACGTTGGAAAAATTTCCAACACACATCGTCACCTCATCCTTAGCTAGTTCTCCATTTATTCCGTAGCTTTTATTTCGAGTTACTAATATTTAGCAACTGAACCGGTATCCAATACCCAGGTGCTACTAGGAGTACTAGCAAGGTACACATCAATAGCACGTATATAATATATACTTATGTCGACGTTGCCGGCCTTCTTATCTACGGAGTATCTAGGGTTGTTCCGCTTCAGTGACTGCTCTCCTCATAATAGAAGCACTTAGTCTCGGGTTTGGGTTCAACTTTGGGTTGCTTCACTCGAGCAGCAACTGATTTGCCATCCATGAAGTTTCCCTCCTTGCCCTTCCCCTTCTTGAAACTAGTGGTTTTAGTAAGCATCAACACTTGATGCTCCTTCTTGATTTCTACCTCCGTGGTGTCAAACACCGCGAACAGCTCAAGGATCATCATTTCCATCCCTGGCATAATTATAGTTCATCACGAAGTTCTAGTAGCTTAGTGCTAGTGACTCAGAGAACTATATCAATCACTATCTTATCTGGAAGATCAACTCCCACTTGATTCAAGCGATTGTAGCACTTAGACAATCTGAGCACATACATGCTCAACGATTGAGCTATTATCCTTCATCTTGTAGGCAAAGAATCTTGTTGGAGATCTCATATCTCACAACACGGGCACGAGCCTGAGATCCCAATTTCAGCTCTTCGAACATCTCATATGTTCTGTGATGTTCAAAACGTTTTGGAGCCTCAATTCTAAGCCATAATGCATGACGCACTAAACTATCAAGTAGTCGTCGGAACGTGCCTGTCAGATGTTCACAACATCTACAGAGGACGCTAGAGGGGGTGGCGCATCGAGCGGTCCATTAAGAACATAAGCCTTATGTGCAGCAATGAGGACAATCCTCAGATCACAAACCCAGTCCGCAATATTGGTACCATCATCTTTCAACTCTATTTCTCTACCAACATATAAAAATTCAAGGGAGCTACAGTGTGTGCTATAACATAATTTTCAAAGACACTACTGACTATGTTCATGTTAATGAGTTCAATTAATCATATTACTTAAGAACTCCCACTCAAATTGACATCCCTCTAGTCATTCGAGTGATACATGATCCAAATTCACCAAATCAAGTCCGATCATCACGTGAGTTGAGGTGGTTTCAATGGTGAACATCATCATGTTGATCATATCTACTATATGACTCATGTTCGACCTTTCGGTCTCTTGTGTTCCGAGGCCATGTCTGTACATGCTAGGTTCGTCAAGTTTAACCCAAGTGTTCTGCATGTGCAACATTGGCTTGCACCCGTTGTATTTGAACGTAGAGTCTATCACACCCGATCATCACATGGTGTCTCGACACAACGAACTTTCTCAATGGTGCACACTCGGGGAGAACACAATTTATCTTGAAATTAATTGAGGGATCACCTTATAATGCTACCATCGTCCTAAGCAAAACAAGGTGCATAAAAGGACTAACATCACATGCAAATCATAAGTGACATGATATGGAACTTGTCCTTTTGATCTCCATCTTGAAAGCACCGGCATGATCTCCATCGTCACCGGCATAACACCATGATCTCCATCATTGTGTCACCATCGGTGTTGTCGTGCCCACCACGATCATACTACTATTGCTACCATTTAGCGATAAAGTAAAGCATTACATAGTGCTTAATGATTGACATGCAGGTTATACAATAATTAAAGATAACCCTATGGCTCCTGCCGATTGCCGCACTTATCGACATGCAAGTCGTGATATTCGATACAAATCATGATCATCTCATACATCACATATATCTCATCATGTAATTGGCCATATCACATCACAACATACCCTGCAAAAACAAGTTAGACATCCTCTAATTGTTGTTGCAAGTTTTACGTAGATGCTATGGGTACCTAGAAAGAACAATTCTCACCTACGCAAAACCACAACGGTGATACATAAATTTCTTTTCAACCTTCTCAAGGACCACCTTTGTCGAATCCGATCCAACTAAAGTAGGAGAAACAGACACCCGCCAGCCATCTTTGTGCAATGAGGTTACACGTCAGTCGATGGAACAAATCTCTCGTATGCGTACGAGTAAGGTTGGTCCGAGCCGCTTCATCCCACAATACCACTGAACCAAAACGCGACCAAGGGAGGAAGCAATCTAAGCATCAATGCCCACAAACTCTTTGTGTTCTACTCGAGATCTCATCTACACATAAACCTATCTCATGATGCAACTGTTGGGGAACGTTCCATGGGAAACAAAAAATTTCCTACACACATGCAAGATCTATCCATGGTGATGGGCATCTACGAGAGGGAGAGTGGATCTACGTACCCTTGTGGATTGCTAAGCGGGAAGCGTTAAGAAACGCGGTTGACGTAGTCGAATGTCTTCACGATCCAAATCGCCACGAATCGTCTCGTGATCTTGATCATGGTCCTTCTGATCTTGCTCCGAACGGACGGCACCTCCGCGTTCAGCACACGTACGGCTCGATAACGATATTCGCCTTCTTGATTTACCAAGAGGAAGCGGAGAGGTAGACGAGTTCACCGGCAGCAAGACGGTGTTGCGGCGATGGTTGTGGAGCAATTCCAGCAGGGCTTCGCCTAAGCACCGCTGAAACCGATCTAGAGGAGAAACTACAAACTAGAGGAGAGGCAACACGTGGATTAGGGTTTCTTGATGTGTCCCAAGTGCTAGCCCCGCCCCTTTATTTATATGTTGAGCCCTGGGTTCGTAACATGGAGAAAAATCCTCCTCAAGGTCGTTCTGCCCGCAAGGCAAGAGTCCTCCACGGACTCCAGGACCAGACGCCAAGGTCCTTGGCGTCTGGCCCCAGATGCCAGGGTCCCTGCCGTTTGGCCCCTGGCCTCCACAAAACACATTTTGCACATTCCTAAAGCCGCATGGGCTTTACGTCTAGCCCAAATAATGTGTTCTTGTACCCGAACATTTTGGGAAACATCCGAAACTATTCTGGTGAATTCCGGAACCCTTCCGGAGACCAAACACTATTATCCCATATATCAATCTTTATCTCCGGACCATTCCGGAGCTCCTCATGACTTCCGCCATCTCATCTGGGACTCCAACTAACCTTCGGTCACCACGATACATAACTCTATACTACCGAAACGTCACCGTACCTTAAGTGTGCAGACCCTGCGGGTTCGAGAACTATGTAGACATGACCGAGACACCTCTACGGTCAGTAACCAATAGCGGGACCTAGATGCCCATATCGGTTCCTACATATTCTACGAAGCTGTTTATCGATCGAACCTCTATGTCAAGGATTCAGTTAATCTGGTATGTTGTTCCCTTTGTTCTTCGGTATGTTACTTGCCCGAGATTCGATCGTCGGTATCTCTATACCTAGTTCAATCTCAATACCGGCAAGTCTCTTTACTCGTTCCATAATACAAGATATCGTGGCTAACACTTAGTCATATTGCTTGCTTGGCTTATTGTGATGTTGTATTACAGAGTGGGCCCTGAGATACCTATCCGTCACACAGAGTAACAAATCCCAATCTTCATCCATGCCAACCCAACAGACACCCTCGGAGATACCACTAGAGCACCTTTATAGTCACCCAGTTACATTGCGACGTTTGATACACTCAAGGTACTCCTCCTGTGTCAGTGAGTTGCATGAACTCATGGTCATAGGAACAGATACTTGACATGCAGAAAAGAGTAGCAATAAACTGCCACGATCATATGCTACATTTGTAGTTTGGGTCTTGTCCATCACATCATTCTCCTAATGATGTGGTCCCATTATCAAATGAAATCTCATGTACATGACTAGGAAACCATAGCCATCTTTGATCAACGAGCCAGTCTATTAGAGGCATAGTAGGGACATGGTGTTGTCTATGTATACACACATGTATCTGAGTTTCCGATCAATACAATTATAGCATGGATAATAAACGATTGTCATGAACATGGAAATATGATAATAACCAATTTATTATTGCCTCTAGGGCATATTTCCAACAGAAGTTTCTAAGGGCAAGGAGATCGCCTAGTTCATGAAGATCTACCCCGAGTTAGGCTAGTCCTCCGTGGACTTAGGCCATCATGATATAGACAAGGTTGCTTCTTCGTGGAACCCTTCGTGGGTGTAGCCCTCCATGGACTCTTGTTACCGTTACCCTCCATGGTCTGAAGTCTCCATAAACGTGGTTGTATGATAGTGCCACCTATCGGAACCACAGAAAAAATATTCGTGTCTACAATTGCGTTTGATCTTCCTATCTCTACTCTCTTATATATGCGTGTCTTATTTTCCACTGCCATACTTGTTGACTAGCCTGTGTAGGGTGCATTGGACTTGTTATAATTGCTAAAATCTATAACCAATTAACTTATTAAAAGGTTATGTTTTAATTTATGCAAGTAGTCTATTTACCCCCCTCTAGACGTCTCTTTTATAGATCCCTCAATTGGTATCATAGCTCTGGTTTCCATAGCTTCAGTTTCATCACCGTTGGAGGAATTTGGGGAGTATTAGTTGTGGAGTGCCCATTCTAGATGGGGATTACTATAGTCAATCGAAATATGAGATGCTTGAGCTACTCAATGAATTCCATTTGAGCATGTATGTTAAGAGCCCCAATATACCTCCCATTGATCCCTTAGATCCCACACACGAAGAGGAAATTGAAATGCTTCGCAATCTTAGAACCATAAATATCACTATCAAAGGATTGCCTAGATTTGTGTTTGATCAAATGAGGAATTTCGAATGTGCTTACACTTTGTGGAATGATTTGGAGAAACGATATTCAAATTATTCATTAAGTAATCTTGATCAAATTCTTCATAAAGCTATTTCCTTTCATATGATGAAGCCTGGTGATCCTAACTTTGACAAATGCTTGTTTGAGCTTCGTGACCTCATGTGTGCTAAAGGAGATGCCACTACTATCAATAACATTATCTTTGAAGCCATTTGCATTCATAAAGTTGAACATTGTCATTATCACAATCCTAACGAATCTCTTCTCTTAAGACGAGGAGATCCCACTTGATGATGACATTGTGGAACATGGAGACTATGATGAAGATGACTTGTTATGAATCGAGTTTAATAGACTATGAAGAGTCCAAGTCTCATGTAAAACTTCAAAGACTACATGTCCGGAGGAAAGGAATGGATTCTCGATATCTGATGCACCAATCATCTGACCAGAGATAGAGGCATGTTTCAAGATATCACACCAAACCATGGACCGTGAAGGCATGTGACTTTTGGAGACACCTCCAGGGGTAAGGTACTTGGTCTTGTTAGGTGTCCATATCTCATGATAGCTATATTAAAAATGCCATGCTTGTTGAAACCCTTGGCTACAATCTTCTTTCCGTATCTAGACTTGCCGATTTTGGTTTGATTGTGCTATTTACCAAAGTTGATTGCCATGTGTTTCGTCAAGATCATCATAGCATGGTCTTTACTAGTTTTCGTAGAGGTGATCTATACATTGTTGATTTCACTAAAAGATCCAAACATCATACTTGTCTTACTGAAAAAACTTCTAAAGGTTGGCTTTGGCATAGAAGGCTAGGACATGTTGGTATGCATATTCTAGACAAGCTCATCAAAGGTGATCATCTACCTTGTGTTAAATATGTTATCTTTGACAAAGATAGACTTTCTAGTGCCTGTCAAGACGGAAAGCAAGTAGGTGGAAGTCATCCCATAAAGAATATCGTGACTACTAGGAGACCACTCGAGTTGCTTCATATGGATCTTTTTGGTCCCAATGCTTACAAGAGTCTCAGTGGAAATTCCTTTGGCCTAGTTATAGTTGATGATTTTCGTAGATTTACATCGGTGTTCTTTATTGATTATAAGTTGCAAGTGCAAACGATCTTCCGGAACTTCTCTCACAAAGCTCAAAATTAGTTTAAGTTGAATATCAAGAAAGTTTGGATCAACAATGGATCGTAGTTCAAGAACACAAATGTGGACACCTTCCTTGACGAAGAAGGGATTATACATGAGTTCTCGACTACATACACACCTCAACAAACTGGAGTTGTCGAGAGGAAGATCTGAAATCTCATAGAGATGGAAAGAAAGATGCTCAACGAATACAAGATGCCAAGATACATTTGGGCGGAAGCTGTGGAAAAACTTGTCATGCCATGAACTGACTCTATCTTCACACGCTTCTCGGTAAAACGACATATGAGATACTCACCAGCAACAAACCCCAAGTTGGATACTTTCGGGTATTCGGCTCGAAGTGTTACATTATTGATAAGCATCGTAATTATAAATTTTCTCCTAAATCTCATGAAGGTTTACTACTCGGTTATGGATCAACCTCTCACACTTATCGTGTCTACAACAACTTCACTCGAAAAGTTGAAGATACTGTAGATGTGAAGTTTGATGAATATAATGGTTCGCAAGTCGAACAATTGCCAAATGATGTAGGAGATAAGGAACCTTCGAAAGCCATCCAAAAATTGTCCATTGGCAAGATTTTTCCCATTGAGGTGAAGGAAACTACTTCATCAGCCCAAGTGGAAGATCCTACTTCGCATCAAGGCGAACCTCAACACGACATGGAAGCATCCACAAGTGGTACAAGGCAAGATGATGAGGAGGAACAAGAACATCATGAAGATCCACCTCAACCACCTTCACCATGTCTCCAAGGCAACGACACCTTCGACAAAAGTGATGAAGAAGAAGATGATGGTGAGGAAGCTCCACCATCAACCAAGAAAAATCTAACTCGAGTTCGATCAAGAGTGAACAAAAATCATCCCTTAGAACAAATCTTCGATGACATTCAAACCGGGAGAATCACTTGCTCTAAAACCCGCTTAGCTAAATTTTGTGAACACTTCTCATTCATCTATAGTATTGAGCCTATGAAGGTGGAAGAAGCGCTTGAAGACTCGGATTGGGTCAATGCTATGCATGAAGAGCTACACAACTTTGATAGGAATGATGTGTGGACTCTAGTGGAGAAGCCCAAAGATGAGCAAAACATCATTGGAACAAAATGAGTGTTTTGGAAGAAGCAAGATTAAGACGGTCAAGTCGTTCGCAACAAGGCACATCTCGTGGCGCAAGGCTACACACAAGTCTAAGGTATGGACTATGGTGAGACCTATGCCCCCATTGCTAGACTTTAAGCTATTCATATATTACTTGCTTATGTCAATCACCATGATATCACTCTTTACCAAATGGACATTAAAGTGCATTTCTAAATGGGCAGATTCAGGAAGAAGTCCATCTTAAGAACCCCCCAGTTTTATGAATCCCAAGAAACTCAACCATGTTTAGAAGCTTCATAAAGCTCTTTATGGACTTAAGCAAGCCCCTCGTGCTTGGTATAAATGTCTAACGAAGTTCCTTCTTGAAGTAAATGGTGAATTATTTGTGTGCCAAATTTATGTGGATGATATTATCTTTGGATCTACTAATCCACAATTTAGTGAGAAATTTGTAAGGTTGATGTCCGAGAAGTATGAGATGTCCATGATGTGTGAGCCGAATTTTTTCCTTGGTTTACAAATCAGGAAGACGAGAGAAGGAACTTTCATTTCTCAAACCAAGTACATCAAGGACTTGATGAAGAAGTTCAACGTTCAAGAGTATAAACGTATGAAAACTCCTATGCCTACTAGTGGACATGTTGATCTTACCAAGGAGGACAAACCGGTTGATCAAAAAGTTTATTGATCAATGACGGTTCATTACTATATCTATTTGCCCCCCGTCGCGATATCATGCTTAGTGTGTGCATGTGTGCTAGATATCAAGCTTCTTCTAAAGAGTGTCATCTTAAGACCATGAGAAGAATTGTGACATACATGATACATACACCAAACTTTGGCATTTGGTATCCCAAGGGACATTCTTTTAACCTTGTTGGTTATACCGTCTCGGACTATGCCGGAGATAAGGTCGATAGAAAATCCACCTCAGGCACATCTAAATTTCATGGTATATCTCTTGTGTCTTGGTCATCCAAGAAAAAAACTCGATATCTCTATGTACTGCCGAAGTGGAACACATTGCCGCCGGGTCATGTTGTGCTCAATTGCTATGGATGACTCAAACTCTTAAGGATTATGGCATACATATGAAACATGTGCCATTGTTATGTGACAATTATAGTGCAATAAATATTGCTCATAATCCCGTGCAACACTCTCAAATTACTTGTATTCAAGTTTGACATCGTTTCATTCGTGATCATGTTGCAAAAGGAGATATCAATCTCAAGCATGTTCGTACTAAAAAACAATTGGTAGATATCTTTACCAATCCACTTGATGAGAAAGTGTTTTCACTTGAGGAGTGAGTTGAACATCATTGATCCTTCAAACTTGATCTAGACTCACTTGGTTCCATGCAAGGGCTTGAGCTTACATGGCTATCCCATGATACACCTGATATGATACTATCATATACCTTGGAAATACATGCCCCCTTGTATTGCAACTAACCTTTTGTAGGTACTTAGAAGAACTACACTCCATATGATTACCATCAACTCATGTCATAAGAAATCTTTTCATGACCAAGTATCCATAACCCTTCTTTGATGATGGAAGGAAGAAGACAACACAAAACATATCCTGCGCATATATTGCTATTCACAATTGGTATCATCTCATTTGGATAGATCATGTTCTTCCTTGCATGACTAACCCATGTAGGTAAAAAGAGAACCCGAAAAGATCAAGGGTAGCTCCCAACTCAAGATGATCTTCATCGACATCGAGCACCCACAACAAGTTCTCCTACATGCTACATCATCAACATCACTCAAAGGTATGTCCTCATATTCTTGAGAAGTTTTGCTCTAAGTCATGAGATAAAGCAACTCAAGTGATATGAAAACATTAAAATGCTTAATTGAAAAATGGCAACCCTATTTTGATCTTAAAGATGAGTATAACCTATGATCAACTAATCTTGCTTGTCTCCTACGTAAATATACTCTAATATACGTGACCTAGTCACCAACCCTTATCTAGATGAAGTTTCTTGTTTGGTTCATCTTAAGTTTGCATACCTTGTTGGAAACACTCAATCACCATCTAGTTGAAAATTCCTTGCAAATATTTATTGAAAATTTCTAGCAAATATATCTAAAAATTCATTCAAAAAATCTTGAATCTTATTGAGACTTTCTGAAAGTTGCTTTTGACAAACGTTGTAAAGTTTCTGTTGAGCCCTCGGAGCCTCCGATTCAAATCACTGATACGTACATTTTGCATCATGCTTTTATATTAATATTTATTGCATTATGGGCTGTTATTACACATTTTGGTACAACACTTATGCCTTTTCTCTCTCATTTTACAAGGTTTACATGAAGAGGGATAATGCCGGCAGTTGGAGTTCTAGACTGGAAAAGGAGCAAATCTGAGATATCTATTCTGCACAACTCCAAAAGTCCTGAAAACCTACGGAGAATTATTTTGGAATATATTCAAATATTGGGCGAAAGAAATACATCAGGGGGCCCACCAGGCAGCCAAAAGCCTATAGGGCGCGCCCCTGACAATTGTGGCCCACCTGGCAGCCCTCCGATGCCCATCTTCTGCTATATTGAGGGTTTCGACCTGGAAAAAATAATAAGGGAGCTTTCGAAAAGAATCGCCGTCGTCTTGAGGCGGAACATGGACATAACCAATCTAGATGTCCGATGCCCATCTTCTGCCAGGGAAACCTCCCTCCGGGAGGGGGAAATTGAAGGAATCGTCATCACCACTGATCCTCTCATCGAGAGGGGGTCAATCTCCATCAACATATTCATCATCACCATATCCTTTATAAACCCTAGTTCATCTCTTGTATCCGATCTTTGTCTCAAAACGTCAGATTGGTACATGTAGGTTGCTAGTAGTGTTGATTACTCCTAGTAGTTGATGCTAGTTGGTTTACTTGGTGGAAGATCATATGTTCACATCCTTGATCATCATTAATACTCCAATGATTATGAACATGAATATGCTTTGTGAGTAGTTACATTCGTCCTGAGGACATGGGATAGTCTTATTACAAGTAATCATGTGAATTTGGTATTCGTTCGATATTTTGATGAGATGTATGTTGTCTCTCCTCTAGTGCTGTCATGTGAACGTCGACTACATGACACTTCACCATTGTTTGGGCCTATAGGAAGGCATTGGAAACTAATAAGTAGATGATGGGTTTCTAGAGTGACAGAAGCTTGAACCCTAGTTTTTGCGTTGCTTCGTAAGGGGCTAATTTGGATCCACATGTTTCATGCTATGGTTAGATTTATCTTAATTCTTCTTTCGTAGTTGTGGATGCTTGCAAGAGGGGTTAATCATAAGTGAGAGGATTTTCCAAGTAAGGGCAGCACCCAAGCACCGGTCCACCCACATAGCAAATTATCAAAGTAACGAATGCGAATCATATGAAAATGATGAAAACTAGCTTGACAAAAATTCCCATGTGTCCTCGGGAGCGCCTTCCTTTATATAAGAGTTTGTCCAGGCTTGTCCTTTGCTATAAAAAGGATTGGGCCACCTTACTGCACCTTTGTTACAATTCTTACTTGCTACTCATTACGAATTATCTTATCACGAATCTATCTGTTACCGACAATTTCAGTGCTTGCAGAGAATACCTTACTAAGAACCGCTTGTCATTTCCTTCAGCTCCTCGTTGGGTTCGACACTCTTACTTATCGAAAGGACTGCGATAGATCCCCTATACTTGTGGGTCATCAAGACTCTTTTCTGGCGCCGTTGCCGGTGAGTGAAGCACCTTTGGTGAGTGGAACTTGGTAAGGAAAAATGTATATAGTGTGCTGAAATTTACTTTCAATTGTTACTATGGAAAATAATCCTTTGAGGGGCTTGTTCGGGGTACCTTCACCTCGACCGGAAGCCCAAAAGGTTGCTCCTCAACCTTCTGCACCTACTGAATATTTATTACGAAATTCCTTCGGGTATGATAGAGAAACTGCTAGCTAATTCTTATGCAGGTGATGGAACACTACATCCTGATTTGCATCTAATCTATGTGGATGAAGTTTGTGGATTATTTAAGTTTGCAGGTTTGCCCGAGGATGTTGTCAAGAACAAGGTCTTCCCTTTATATTTGAAGGAGAAGGCATTGGCATGGTACAGGCTATGTTAATATAGGATCATGGAACTACAACCGATTGAAATTGAAAGTTCATCACAAGTTTTATCCTATGCATGTGGTTCATCGTGATCAGAGTTATATTTACAATTTTTGGCCTCGTGAAGGAGAAAGAATCGCTCAAGCTTGGCAGAGGCTTAAATCAATGTTATATTCATGCCCCAACCATGAGCTCTCAAGAGAAATTATTATTCAGAATTTTTATGCTCGGCTTTCTCATAATGATTGATCCATGCTCGACACTTCTTGCTCTGGTTCTTTTATGAAGAAAGATATTGAATTCAAATGGGACTTATTGGAAAGAATTAAACACAACTCTAAAGATTGGGAACTCGACTAAGGTAAGGAGTTAGGTATAAACCTTAAGTTTGATTGTGTTAAATCCTTTATAGACACCGATGCTTTTCGAGAATTTAGCACTAAATATGGACTTGACTCTGAGATAGTAACTTCTTTCTGTGAATCTTTTACTACTCATGTTGATATCCCTAAGGAGAAGTGGTTTAAATACCATCCTCCCATTCAAGTGAAAGTAGTTGAAACTTTTAAAGTCGAAGAGGAAACTATTACTTATAATGTTGATCCTGTTATTCCTACAACTTACATTGAGAAACCACCCTTCCTTGTTAGGATAAAAGAACATGCTAAAGATTCAACCGTGGTTCGTAAGAGTTGTATTAGAACACCTACAACCCTTGAACAAATTAAAGTTGAACCTAGTATTGCTATGGTTAAAGATCTCTTGGTTGATAATATTGATGGGCATGTTATTCATTTTTGTGATGAAGCGGCAAGAATCGCTAGACCTGATACTAAGAGTAAACATAGACCAGTTGCTGGCGTGCCTGTTGTTTCTGTTAAAATAGGAGATCATTGTTATCATGGCTTGTGTGATATGGGTGCTAGCATAAGTGCAATTCCCTTTTCCTGATACAAAGAAATCATGCATGATATTACACCAATTGAACTAGAGGAAATTGATGTTACTATTAAGCTTGCCAATAGAGACACTATTGCACTGATGGGGTTTGTTAGAGATGTTGAAGTCCTGTGTGGGAAAATAAAATATCCTACTTATTTTCTTGTTCTCGGTTCCCCACAAGATGATTTTTGTCCCATTATATTTGGCAGACCCTTCTTGAATACTGCTAATGCTAGGATTGATTGTGAGAAAGAAATAGTTACTGTGAGTTTTGGGGATGTGTCTCATGAGTTGAATTTCTCTAAATTTTGTGGACAACCCCATGACAAAGAGTTGCCTAGTAAAGATGAAATTATTGGTATTTCTGCTATTGTTGTGCCTCCTACTGATCCTTTAGAACAATATTTGCTAGACCATGAAAATGATATGCATATGAATGAGAGGAATTTAATAGATGAAATTTTCTTCGATCAACAACCTATTTTGAAACACAACTTACCTGTTGATATACTTGGGTATCCTCCTCCACCCAGGGGTGATCCCGTGTTTGAGCTCAAATAATTACCCGATACATTGAAATATGGTTATCTTGATGAAAAGGAGATATATCTTGTTATTATTAGTACTAACCTTTCAGAGCATGAAGAAAATAGATTATTGAAAATTCTGAGGAAGCACCGTGATGCTATTGGTTATGCTCTTGATGATCTTAAGGGCATTAGTCCCACTCTATGTCAGCATAAAATTAATATGGAGCCTGATGCCAAACCAGTTATTCATCAACAACGAAGTTTGAACCTTAAGATGAAAGAAGTGGTAAGAAAAGAAATACTAAAGCTTCTGGAGGCAAGTATAATTTATCCTGTTGCTGATAGTAGATGGGTTAGTCCCGTCCATTGTGTCCCTAAGAATGGAGGTATTACCATTGTTCCTAATGATAAAAATGAATTGATCCCGCAAAGAATTGATACAGGTTATAGAATGGTAATTGATTTTATGAAATTAAATAAAGCTACTAAGAAAGATCATTCCCCTTTACCTTTTATTGATCAAATCTTAGAAAGACTATCCAAACATACTCATTTTTTTGTTTTTAGATGGTTACTCTGGTTTCTCTCAAATACCTATATCATGCCAGGATCAAGAAAAACCCACTTTTACTTGCCCTTTCGGTACTTTTGCTTATAGACATATGCCTTTTGTTTTATGCAATGCACCTGCTACCTTTCAAAGATGTATGGTGGCTATATTCGTTGACTTTCGTGAGAAGATTCTTGAGGTTTTCATGGATGATTTTTCCGTTTATGGAACTTCATTTGATGATTGTTTGAGCAACCTTGACCGAGTTTTGTAGAGATGTGATGAAACTAATCTTGTCTTGAATTGGGAAAAATGCCACTTTATAGTTAATGAAGGTATTATCTTGGGGCACAAGATCTCCGAAAGATGTATTGAATTTGATAGAGCCAAAGTTGATGCTATTGAAAAATGTCGTGCCCTACGGATATCAAAGGTATAAGAAGTTTCCTTGGTCATGTTGGTTTCTATAGGAGGTTTATCAAATATTTCACTAAGATTTCTAGGCCTCTCAAAAATCTTTTGCAAAAATATGTTCCATTTGTTTTTGATGATGATTGTGTAGAAGCATTTGAAATCGTTAAGAATGCCTTGATTACCGCACCTGTTGTTCAACCACCCGACTTGAACCTACCTTTTGAAATTATGTGTGATGCTAGTGATTATGTTGTTGGTGATGTTCTAGGACAAAGAGTCGATAAGAAATTAAATGTTATACATTATGCTAGTAAAACTCTAGACAGTTCTCAAAGAAACTATGTTACTACTCGAAAGGAATTTTTAGCAGTTGTGTTTGCTTGTGATAAGTTTAGACCTTATAATGTTGATTCCAAAGTAATTGTTCACACCGATCATGCTGCTATTAAGTACCTTATGGAAAAGAAAGATGCTAAACCTAGACTTAGTAGGTGGGTGCTACTGTTACAAGAATTTGATTTCCATATTATTGATAGAAACGGTGCTGATAACCGTGTGGCAGATAACTTGTCTAGGTTAGAAAATGTTCTTGATGACCCACTACCTACTGATGATAACTTTCCTAATGAAGAATTAGCCATTGTAAATGCTTCACACAATGCTCCATGGTATGCTAATTATGCCAATTACATTGTTGCTAAATTTATACCGCCTACTTTCACATACCAACAAAAGAAAAACTTCTTATATGATTTAAGCCATTACTTTTGGGATGATACACACCTTTATAAAGAAGTAGTAGATGGTATTATTAGACGTTGTGTACCTGGGCATGAACAGGAACAGATCTTACGCAAGTGTCACTCTGAAGCCTACGGAGGACACCACGCTGGATATAGAACTACAAATAAGGTACTACAATCTGGGTTTTATTGGCCTATTCTCTTCAAGGATGCTCGTAAGTTTGTCTTATCTTGTGATGAATGCCAAAGAATTGGTAATATTAGTAGACGTCAGGAAATGCCTATAAATTACTCGCTTGTTATTGAACCATTTGATGTTCTGGGTTTTGATTATATGGGACCTTTTTCACAATCTAACGGGTATAATCATAGTCTAGTTGTTGTTGATTATGTTACTAAGTGGGTAGAAGCTATCCCAACTAGTAGTGCTGATATTAAAATGCTTAAGGAAGTTATGTTCCCTAGATTTGGAGTCCCTAGATATTTGATGACTAATGGTGGTTCACACTTTATTCATGGTGCTTTTCCATAAATTGCTCGCTAATTACGATGTTAATCATAGAAGTGCATCTCCTTATCATCCTCAGTCTATTGGTCAAGTAGAATTGAGCAATAGAGAAATTAAATTGACTTTGCAGAAGACTGTTAATAGATCTAGGAAGAATTGGTCTAAGAAACTTGATGATGCATTGTGGGCTTATAGATGTGCTTACAAAAACCCTATGGGTATGTCTCCATATAAGATGGTTTATGGTAAAGCATGTCACTTACCTCTAGAGCTAGAACATAAGGCTTATTGAGCAATCAAAGAGCTCAATTATGATTTCAAACTTGCTGGTGAGAAGAGGTTATTTGACATTAGCTCACTTGATGAATGGAGAACCCAAGCCTATGAGAATGCCAAGTTTTTTAAAGAAAAGGTTAAGAGATGGCATGATAGAAGGATACAAAAGTGTGAATTTAATGTAGGTGATCATGTCTTGCTATACAATTCTCATTTAAGATTTTTTGAAGGAAAACTTCTCTCGAAATGGGAAGGTCCTTACGTTATCGAGGAGGTATACCATTCCGCGCCATCAAGATTAACAACGCCGAAGGCACAAAGCCAAAGGTGGTGAATGGTCAAACAATCAAACATTATATCTCAGGTACTCCCATAAATGTTGAAACCAATATCATCAATACCATAACCCCGGAGGTGTACATTAGGGAGACTTACTAGAACGTTTCAGACTCCAAAAAGGAATTGGTATGTGGTACGGTAAGTAACTAGACTCCAAAACTTTTCCAATGGCAATATTTATCCGTTTTGGAATATAAAAAAATTAGGAAAATTTAAAGTAGTCTGAATAGTGCATGAGGAGGCGACAAGCCTGCTGGGCGTGCCCTACCTCCCTGGGCGCGCCCCTGTGGCTTGTGGCCACCTCGTGCACCTTTGGGACTCCGTTTTCTTGTGGCATACTCCTTCGGGTCGGTAAAAAATCATTATATAATCTCCCAAGGTTTTGACTCTCATATCACGACAATACCTCCTATTTTCTATTTAGGCTGTTTTTGCAACAGATTTAGAGCAAGACGTCTTCGCAAGAGTCGGTCGGGGAGAACTGTTTCGAGTAGGCTACGGAGGAAGAGATGGATGATGAGTTGAAAAGGATAGATACCATGGAGGAAGACCAAGAAGTTACCTCTCATCTACAACCTGGAGCCATGTTGGAAGAACTTCAGAGCTCAGCAATACCGAATTCCGTTATCCCTTCCAATACTAAATTTCTTACTTTTAAAAATATGAAAAGGAGTGTTGCTTCTTCCCCCGCATCAATGAAACACCCATGGGTTAAGGGGGCTCTAACCATCTATGGTAAACTTCACAAGGAAATAATGGATCTCAGACAGCAAAATAACAAGCTTGAGGAGGAGAATCGCATTCCGAAGGGCAGCATCGCCAAGTATATAGCATCACCACCTCCAAAGCAAGACAACTAAACACATGGGTATGGGCACTGCCGTTGGCTTGCACCAAGCTTGGGGGAGGTGCCCCGATATCGTATCACCATCACACCTTTTATTTTTATCATGTTTTCTTAGTTCAATCCTTTTGGTTATATCTTGATCTAGTAGAATAAAGTTTTCGTGTGATCTAGTTTGAGTTTTTTCTTTATGGTTCCTCCTATGTAAGCAAGTCCGAGAGTTATATAGTAAAAAGTGCTTTTCATTTGAGGGCTTTGCTTGTTTGGTATGATCTTGATCTTGAGAATGATGAAGTAGAAAGAAGTATGGAATAAAAGCAAAGAGTATATATGATGATCTTATGGGGAGTGATGACTTCACATACAAGAAGTATGTCGACTGAAACCTGTTGTGCGTTTGACCAACATAGCTATTGGTCATTGGGGCAATTAAAAGGAAGTAATAAAGAAAGAGAGGTTCACATATAAATATATTATCTTGGACATCTTTTATGATTGTGAGCACTCATTAAAAGATTATATGTTAAGAAGTTGATGTCGTACAAGGAGGAAAACATAATGGTTTATGTTTGCTTATTTCCGAATAGAAGTTATATTGTTATATCTCCCTCAACATGTGTCGCTTGGTTGTACCTCATATCATCCAAAACTTCCGCACCAAGTAGAGATACTACTTGTGCATCCAAACACCTCTACCTAGTTTTGCCATGAGACTCCACCATACCTACCTATGGATCGAATAAGATCCTTCAAGTAAGTTGTCATCAGTGCACGCAATAAAAATTGCTCTCTAAATATGTGTGATCTATTAGTGTGAGTAGAATAAACTTTATACGAACTTGTGACAAGGAAGAAATAAAAGCGACGGACTGCATAATAAAGGTCTCTATCACAAGGGGCAGTATAAAGTGACGTTCTTTTGCATTAAGGGATTGTGCATCCAACTCTAAAAGCGCATGACAACCTCTGCTTCCCTTTGCGAAGGGCCTATCTTTTAATTTTATTTTCTAGTACTTACCTTTATGCAAGAGTCGTGGTGATCTCCATCACTTTCTCTATTTTTTCCTTTATCTTCTGGCAAGCGTCACATGTTGGGGAATGATCTAGACACATATAACCACTCGGAAATGGACGAGCATGAGTTATTACTGTTGACTTTACCCTTGAGGTAAATAGTTGGGAGGCAATACTATAAGCCCCTATCTTTCTCTGTGTCCGATTGAAGTTTTGACCTCATAGGTACCTCGTGAGTGTTAGAAATTGTGAAAGACGAAAAGATGATTGAGTATGTGGATTTGCTTTACAAGCTCTTATGTTGACTCTTTCCTACGTTACGATAAATCGAAATTGCTTCAATGACTGAGATCATATTTTGTCGGTTCTCAATAGATTTCTTGATTCATACTTTACCATTGTGAATGAAATGTTACTTTAGCATAAGAAATTATATGTCAATATATTTTGATGTTCTAAATATGATCACGATGACTTCATGTACGTATTTTATTTTATCGACACCTCTATCTCTAAACATGTGGGCATATTTATCGATTTCGGCTTGCACTTGAGAACAAGCGAGGTCTAAGTTTGGGGGAGTTGATACGTACATTTTGCATCATGCTTTTATAATGATATTTATTGCATTATGGGCTGTTATTACACATTTTGGTACAACACTTATGCCTTTTCACTCTTATTTTACAAGGTTTACATGAAGAGGGAGAATGCCGACAACTGGAGTTCTGGACTGGAAAGGAGCAAATCTGACATACCTATTCTGCACAACTCCAAAAGTCCTGAAAATCTACAGAGAATTATTTTGGAATATATAAAAAATATTGGGCAAAATAAATACATCAGGGGGGCCCACCAGGCAGCCAGAAGCCTACATTGCCTGCCCTAACCCTAGGGCGCGCACTAAGGTTTGTGGCCCACCTGGCAGCCCATCGATGCCCATGTTCTGCTATATTGAGGGTCTTGACCTGGAAAAACTAATAAGGGAGCTTTTGGGATGAAGCTCGCTGTCTTGAGGTGGAACTTGGACAAAGCCAATCTAGAGCTCCGGCAGGGCTGTTCTGCCGGGGAAACATCCCTCCGGGAGGGGGAAATCAAAGCCATCGTCATCACCAACAATCTTGTTATCGAGAGGGGGTCAATCTCCATCAACATCTTCATCAACACCATCTCCTTTCCAAACCCTAGTTCATCTCTTGTATACGATCTTTGTCTCAAAACCTCAGATTGGTACCTATGGGTTGCTAGTAGTGTTGATTACTCCTTGTAGTTGATGCTAGTTGGTTTACTTGGTGGAAGATCATATGTTCAGATCCTTGATCATCATTAATACTCCTATGATTATGAACATGAATACGCTTTTTGAGTAGTTACGTTTGTTCCTGAGGACATGGGATAAGTCTTGTTATAAGTAATCATGTGAATTTGGTATTCGTTCGATATTTTGATCAGATGTAAGTTGTCTCTCCTCTAGTGGTGTCATGTGAACATTGACTACATAACACTTCACCATTGTTTGGACCTAGAGGAAGGCATTGGGAAGTAATAAGTAGATGATGGGTTGCTAGAGTTCAGAAGCTTATACCCTAGTTTATGTGTTGCTTCGTAAGGGGCTGATTTGCATCCACATGTTTCATGCTATGGTTAGATTTATCTTAATTCTTCTTTCGTAGTTGCGGATGCTTGTGATAGAGGTTAATCATAAGTGGGAGGCTTGTCCAAGTACGGGCAGCACCCAAGCACCGGTCCACCCACATATCAAATTATCAAAGTAACGAACGCGAATCATATGAGCATGATGAAAACTATATTGACAGAAATTCCCATGTGTCCTTGGGAGTGCCTTGCTTTATATAATATTTTGTCCAGGCTTGTCCTTTGCTAAAAGGATTGGTCCACCTTGCTGCACCTTTGTTACAATTGTTACTTGCTACCCATTACGAATTATCTTATCACAAAACTATTTGTTACCGATAATTTCAGTGCTTGCAGAGAATACCTTACTAAGAACCGCTTGTCATTTCCTTCTTCTCCTCGTTGGGTTCGACACTCTTACTTATAAAAAGGACTACGATAGATCCCCTATACTTGTGGGTCATCAATCACTCGGTGTCACCAATTCAGCAGACAGGCTGCACAACCACTTATCGATTCCACCAAATCCTCTTGCCTCGGAGCCACCGATTTTACTATCTTCATTGATCTTGGAAAAATTTAGCAAATCTCCATTTCTTCAAGGAATCCTTTGTAAAATACTTGAAGATGGAGAGACTCTATTTAAGGGTCCCTATGTCAAAGGGAAATTATTTCCAGCGCCTTTTCAGATGATTAAAAAGGGGAGAAAAAGTATTCATTGATCCCTTAGTCTCTATGATCCTTATCTTTCTATGATCCCTACTTTCAATGGCCCTTGTTCTCTAGGATCCCTTATCATTCAGTGACCCCTATATTTGATGTTATGTTTCAACCTTTTTGGAAATTAATGACAAAGGGGGAGAAATACTAAAGCTTCAAAGCTCATGCTCATACCAAATGGGGAGAATATATAGAGGGGGAGAATATAAATCTTGTGCTTATATAGGGGGAGAATACCAATAAAGGGGGAGAATACCAAAGTCTTTGCCTATCCATAGGTGGAGAAATATGATGATCACCCAATGTGGAGAAACACTACTTCAGGGGGAGAGAGTATATAAAATCTTATTCTATCATTTAAGGAGAGAGAATATATATTTTATTCTTTTTGCCTATATTAGACTTGTCTCACCGTACCTGCTACCAATATCCACATGATAAGATTCAGGGGGAGAGGAAGATTTATAATTTCACACTCAAGGGAGAAAGCTCTAAATGATCTTGGAGACATATCAGTCTTAAGGAATACTATGTTCTATATGTTCTCCACATCTTGGTACTGTTGAGTTCATTTGCAGCTGGATTTGTGGAATGCTCTTGTGTTTCCTAACATTGTTTTCTCAAGTGTATTTCTACTATTAGAATGCTCAAGAACTCAAGATAAGTATATGCATCATATCTTTGATCAAGATGATCTCTTGCTTCTTGCACATATTTTTGCAGGAGCGAAGTCTTGAAGAAGGATACATCTCACTCAAATCTATTTGATGCATATATCCAAGATACACATGACATCATATCCCTTCTACTATATGAGTTTCCATGCATTCAAAAGCAACTATCCCTCAAAAGGATTGCACACATTTAGGGGGAGCATATTTTAGTCATGTGTCTCTCAAAGTCTTCATTTTGTATTTGCATATATTTATTTTAAAATTTCATTATGTGTTGTCATGAATTACCAAAAAGTGGGAGATTTAAAGCACATATGCTCCCTTGGTGGTTTTGATAATTCATGACAACATACATTGTCTCTTGGACTAATATCTCAACCTAGTTTATTTCAGGTTTAATCCACAAAGAGTTTTGGGAAAGGATGTGAGGAGATTCCCTAAGGAGAAGAATAAGAAGAAGTGGAAGGAATAGGATTGGCCAAGCTACAAGCATGAAGACTCTAGATTTTAGTTTGTGAGAAATCACTTTTAGTCCATAGAAAAGATAATACTATTAAAAGGGGGTGAGGTAAAAATGGTGAATGAAATGCTAACAATGATCAAGTGTTCGTAACCAAAAACACCCACAAGCTCTCTCACAAATATTCTGTTCTAGACCCTACCACTCAAAATTGATGCACCCAACAATATCACTTCGGCTACACCAACTCAAAACCCTAGATAGAAACCCTCGCCAAAACCTCTTCTCATTACTACCAAATTTCACATCGGTGCAACCGAGTTTCAGTGACCAACTTCCTGGTGCCTCATTCAGTAGAGTCAGAATTTCTGAGAATTGTGAATCGGTCTCACCAAGTTGTGGAACTACCCTCGGCCACTCATATCGGTACCACGGAGAAATCTATGGCTGTCTCACCGAAACGCCAAAGTTGCCACATTTTGCACTAGTCAGTGCAACCGATTTCTAACTTCAGTTTCACCGAGTTGGGAAATAATGTTGTGTCGGTTTGATTTTTCGTGATGCCTATATATACCCCTCCACCACATCCCACTCACAAGAAAAGCACTCATAATAGACCCAAACTTGCCATATCCAAACCTCTAAGAGACAACCACCTATCCTTGTGTTGAGGTCAATATCATCCACTCCAACCATATGAATCCTGATTTCTAGCTTCCCCAAGTTGCTTTCCAGCCAATCAATCTCTTCTACCCATGCCAAATCTATGAGAGAGTGATTGAGTGTTGAGAAGACTATCATTTGAAACACAAGAGCAAGGAGTTCATAGTTACTATCGCATCTATTATCTTATGGAGGGTGGTGCCTCCTAGATTGGTTGGGTGTCGCTTGGGAGCCTCCTACTTAGTGTTCTGGAGTTGAACCAAGAAGTTCATAAGGGCAAGGATATCGCCTACTTTGTGAAAAAAATATGGTGCATGTTCATGTCCTCTTATTGTTCGTCGAGGAGTAGCAACTACGCATTGTTGGGGGAAAATGGTGTCCCATGAGTGAGGAATCTTTCATTGTTAGCGCCATTGGATACAAAGTCTTACAACCAAGGTAACACACCATCTAACTTGGTGGAGGCAACATTAGTAATGTGGTTTTAGAGGTTAGACTACACACCATCCTGCATGATTTATGAGACTGGAACTATGATGTAAGTGGAATTTGTAGAGAGGCAAGATGTGTTGATGCAACACCCTCATTAATTCATTGTATGCCATACCAGATAAAGAGTACAAGGGTGGGCATGATCTCAACCGTATCCACTTAACAAGGAAAGAACTGGGTGATATTGCTTGATAGGAATGAATAAAACATATCCTATCTTGCATATTGTACACACAATAATACATGCATTCAACACTCCCCACCCCTTGTATTCAATATGTCATCGGTGACGCATAGGCTGGACCGGAACTCCTCAAAGATGGACATCGACAACCCCATGGTCATGACGTCGGCAAAGCAGTACGAACATGCAAGATGTGGATGAGCCCGAGAGCCACCTGCTCACGCACGAAGTGAATATCAAGGTCGATGTGTATCATGCGGTGATGATGAACCGGGATGGAGAAGAGGTAGACGGCAGATACGTTGTCATAGTACACCATAATAACCTTGGACACATCATGATGCATATCTTGGAGGAGTTGTCAAAGACATGAGCACTCGGTGACAACGTTTTCCACAACCCAATATTCCACCTCGGTGTCGGAACGTGGCACCGTGGTTATCATTTATAAGACCATGATGCGAGGGCTGACCCAAGATAGAAAGGGTAGCTAGACGTGGATTGGAGACTGTCAAGGCTGGCAACCTAATCTACATCGGAGTACACGAATGTGTCGATGGAGGAGGATGTTGTCACTCTTAGCCCAAGAGCCATACTATCGCGTATATCTCGAAGGTTTTGGCTCACTAGGTTCTAGTGGGAGTCACGTGGGGAGCGCATGTGGAGGCACACATGATCAACTATATACTTTAGATCCAGTGACCATGAAGTACTGGAGAGCATCGACAATGGAGGAATAGAGAGGAGCATCCAATGCAGGGGAACAACAACAATTGAGCAACAGAGAGGGCATCTAGTGTGGAAAGCTTGTCCTTCATGTCGATAGGCATGGCGACACGCTTACAGTAAAGCATGCCTACGCCCTCGAGCTGCTCATGGGCATACTTTTTTTTATGAAGAAATACCCAATTAGCGTGTCGCACCCCCTTGATTCTGAGGAAGTAGTGCAAATAGCCAAAGTCTTTGATGGAGAACTCGATGCTGAGATGAGTGGTGAGCTGACGAAGGAACTCATCCAAGAATGTCGTCACGATGATGTCGTCAACACAGAGTAGTAGGTACGCAATCGCATAGTTGTGATGATAAACAAATAGCGAGGCATCAAAGCGAGTATCTCGGAACCCATGCTACTAAATAAATTTCCAATGCATAAGTACCATGCATGTGGAGCCTACCTAATCCCATAGAGAGAGACAGAGTGAAAGCTAGCACACATGATCAAGCTGAGTGGTGCTAACAAAAACAGTGGGCTGCTGGTAGCAGACCTATTCGGCGAGATGCCCAGGAAGGAAGGCGTTAGAGATATCCATTTGATGTAACATCCAAGGACGAAAACATCGCAAGCTGCAAAACTATGTTGATTATGCCCAACTTCACAACCGGTGCAAAAGTGTCGGTGAAGTCGATGCTGGTTCGCCGACGGAAACCGCAGACCTCCCATTGAGCATTGTCATCTCAAGGGTGCCATTAGGACGAGTTTTATGGTAGAACACTTACTTCCCATTGATAATGTTCGCATGACGAGGCTGGGGAATGAGCTGGATGTAGGATTGTAGTGTAACACATCGAACTCCTCCTGCATTGTGACAAGCCTGTTAGGATCGTGAAAAGCAGCACGAGCCAATGTCGAAACTAACAATGGAAAGGAGGCCGAGGCATAACACGAGTACTCATAAATGGGGCAGCGTTTTCTCGGGAAAAAATTATGGCACGAGCCCTAGCCGTCACTCGGCATGGACTCACTAGGATGGGTGGGCCATCGGCTGGTGTCGTCGATGGTGCAATGGGCGAAGGATCTAGTGAAGAGCCCATCGCGAAAGAGGTACCCACAATCAATCGCAAGGTGTCAAGGGAAGAAGCAACCATTGAGTTGGCTATAGTGGCAATCTTAGCAGAAACGAAGATTAAGATTCCACAGATAGATGATGTGGAATTATTCCAACGTGTCACATCAATCTTAGCAGAGTTATTCCACATCATTTAATATCAATCTTAGTTGGCTATAGTGGCTATAGTTGGCTATAGAAGCAACCTCGTTTATGCATGGCAGGGAAACGAAGAGGCCGTACAAACCATTGTTGTGATGGGCGAAACAAACACAGAATTGATTGTCATGGCAGCCAAAGTGGGCGCCGAATCAACCATATTTACAAACATTTAACATGCATGGCCGATGCCAGGGAGCCATGGGGCGTTGTAGTGGATATCCGTGGGTGACTCCTGAGAGGCCACTGAGGCACGTCTAGAGAACCGCTGGTTAGCCTCATGTGAGGGCAACAACGATGATGAAGGTGCGATGGCGAGTGAATCATGTGAAATAGAAACACTTTTTAGTCAATGTAAAAAATCTATCAATGTGATCATGCGATGGGAGATAGAATCATAACAACATTAGCCTTTGATATTGGAGGGGTACCCATGAAACATGCATGCTAGGGTGTGCAAGGCCAACTTATGAGGTGTAGCGTGATGCTAGGATAACCAGGACACCCAAAACTAATAGCTCATCATAGGATGGTGGAGTGACATAGAGAAAATGATGTGGCACGTAATTCCAGTGTGAACGACCTGGCTTGATATTAAGTAAAAGAGATGTCATGAAAAGTGCATCCAGGCATAAATGAGGCGACATATTAGCATAAAAATAAGCATGCAAATGCAGTCATTAAGAGTGGAGAACACGCTCGACACACCCATTTTGTTGCGAAGTATAGAGGCATGTAAGAAAAACTATAGCATCATGTGTGGTGAGTAAGGTGCAGATGGTGAGATTATCAAACTCTTTCCATCGTCAATTTGAAGTACATGTATAGGGCAACCAAATTATGTGGTGACATATGTGTAAATCCATGAGGGTGGGTAGGAGATAAGATATGCGCCACAATGTAAAGGTCCACACATAGTGAGAAAAATCATCTATGATGACAAGATAGTAAATGTAGTCTATGTTACTTGCAACATGAGAAGTCCATACACCGCAATTGATAGGAAGAAATGGTGGAAGATGCATTGAACAGAAGATGAACACGCTTGCCAACATGACAAGCATGACCGGTGTGATCGTCGATCTTATAACAGTTGGAACAAAACCTCTTAAGATTACGACAAACTGCTGCGGGGTTGGGATGACCAAAATGAGCATGCCAAAGGGTGACATGAGTGTTGGCAGTGGAAGATGATAGGTGATGTCGGGACCCCAATCCTAAGTCGTATGAATCTAGACTGTAACATATCACATCACTTTGCGGCCTCACGCATGGTAAGCTCCACGGCTACAGCCTTACCTTAGCCAGGACCATTTGCGTCTTTTGGCTCACGTATGTAGACGAGTCGTAGCAGGCTATAGGGACTCCATTACACTGCAAGACATTTCCTTGAACGGACAGACACAACAACAAAGAAGGATACATGCCAGTCAATCAATGTGTTCGGAGCAGTAGCAAGCTACGAAGGCTCGATGGAAGCACACAGAGGCAGTTTGCTGTAAAGAGTACTACTAAAGGCACATAACTAGGTGTCGGATCCCATACATACCGTTGCACATCACACGTACGCACGACATGCCCGATATGCATAGATACAACTATGTCATCACAACATAACCATACAACAACACAACTTTTATTTAAGAAGCTTAGACGAGCCTTGCATAATATGTTCTTACAGGTAGGGATCACATGACCCGGCACTCAAGTCATACAAGCAAGTTCATACAAACAAAGCGGAAGCATAAAGCTGTCTGAGTACAGACAGATGAAAGGGTAAAAAGGCACATGGCCTAACTATCTTCAGCCCGCCATAGGCATAAGGTCGTAGCTGGGACACGAGCTATTCAGCATCGTCGACATCTAGAAAGAACCCACCTGATGGGTCCTGATTCTCATCTGCAACATTTATTAAGAAAACATGAGTACAACCGTACTCAGCAACTCTTTAAAACAAACCTAGACTATTCATGCTCATGTCAAGAAGGGGAGTGGCAAAGTTTATGCAGCAATGCCAGCTTTGACTCATGGCTAACCTACACTATACAACTTTAACTCTTTGTTTAGATTTTAGATATCGCACACGAGTCCACTAACTCCATAACAATACACCACCATGGATCCACTTCCCTCTCCTAGGAGAGTGCCATCTACGGTACTCACACTAGTCTTGATGTTTTATGAGTATCCATTTGATTATCTATGAACAACATAAGTTCTCCAAGTAGTCCATATCCGAGGACGCGGCTATTCGAATAGTTTCATACCCTGCAGGGGTCTACTCTTTCACACACACTCTCCCCACTTATAGATGTGTGCTCATAAAACCATCCACCTCGGCAACCTTCAAGCAGAAGCCTAGCGAGGGAGTCGTCCATGACCGTCAATCACACAAGACCTCTGGTCCAGGCTATCGCCTATTTGAGACTGAACCCGCACGAAAGTTCGGCCGAAGTTTCCGCTACGGCCCCAAACGATGTGCGTAGGGTTCCCAAGTCCACCATTCAAGTGACCCTTGGTACACTGTGCCACTGCCTACCGCGTTGTAACCCACCCCTGGGGTCAACACTACGCACGGCCTCCACCATACTATAAACACCAGAAACTACTTGCAACTCCTGGACCAAGGACTAAGCGATTGATGAGTCAAGAGGGGTCGAGTTACCGGAACCCAATATGTGGTAGCAACTGATCTTGGTTCACAAACACGGAACTCAGTTCCTAAGAACGATCCCAATGAGACAACCCGCTATGTACTCCTACATAGCCTCCCATTGCTACCTTTACCAAGTCGGGTTCATCATAAGCTTATCACATCAGAACAACATTGTTTCGCTCCAGTTCATCACCCAAATGAATCAAACCTAACACAACTCTAAGCATGGCAAGCATAGCAGGCAAAGTAAGCAAAACACATCATGGCACAAGCATCTACCAGGTATGCTAGGTTGCAAGGTCTAGCTATTTACTGTGACAGTGACAGGTCATGCAAAAGAATAGGTTCATCTACCGTGTTTGACAAACAAGTGAACGTTTGTCCTAATGCAACAAACAAGAGCAGTTGTGAGAGAGTGGGATGTATCAGAATGATCAAAGGGGTTGCTTGCCTTGCTGGGTAGCGGAAAGGTTTTCTCCTTCGTTCGAATACTAGGAGGTATCCTCAGAAGCAGGGCCTACCGCAACACAGATAAATAGCAATCAATACACACAAGTGCAACAATATGATGCATGATCATGACATTGTAGCATGTATGGATGAGCTAACGCAACTATTGTCCAAGTTAATATTAAGTGAGTTTGAATATAGGTTCAAAGTCATTCTTCATTTCATAGTCCATATATTAACCTATTAGTAAATGTCAATGTTCAACTACATAGATTTCTCTAACATGCATGACAATAGGTCCATTGGATTCATTGGATTTTTTTGATAAATTTTCATATATAAATTATTTTCATCTGATTTAGAGATTAATTTATATGGATTTTAGAAGTTTTAAACATTTTCTAGAATTTCATGACTTATTTTTATACTAGAAATTGAATTAATGTATCAGCCTGACGTCACTGTGACGTCAGCAGTCAACAGGCACGGCCAGGTCGAACCTAGCAGGGTGGGCCCTCATGTCAGTGTTAGGGGCTAATTCCCTGCGCTGACCAGAGGTTTGACCCTTTACGGGGCCCGCTGGTCAGTGGCTAATGGCTTAACTAGCCGGGCTAATTAGCACTAATCAGCCGACCACGTCGGCGCCCATCGGAGCGGGGCCGGCGGCGACCAAACCCGCGGCGAAGGTCTACCGGAGTTGGCCGGAAACGTGCCATAGGGCACGGAATCGCACGCCGTAGGCGCTGGGAGGGAGTCCGTGCTTGACCGCGTCGAGTGTGTCTGGTCTGGGGGCTCGGGGTCACCGGAGACGACGACCACGACAAGCTCTACGGCGGCAGTGGCTCGGGATGGTCCGGCTACGGCACTAGAGGGCACGGAAAGACCAGGGAGGAGAAGGGGGAGCAACAGGGGCTCACAGGGGGCTTCAGGGGAGGCTTAGCGGGCTCAGGGATGATTAGAAGCCGGCGAATCGATGACGGGGAGAGGCGGCCGAAGGCAGGGAAGAACGGCGATGGCGTGACATAGAGGACTCCCGGCGTCTTCTAGCTTCACGGGGAGGATGAGGGGGTCGCGGCGGAGCTCGAAGGCTATTCTGCGAGCTAGGGGAGCGACTGGAGCGGCAGCGCTACGTCGGCGATGGGTTCGGCCATGGCTGCAGGGGAGAGAGGGAGAGGAGAAGAGAGCCACGGCAAGGGGACTTCGCGCTGGCGCTTCTAGAGGCCTCCAGGGCAGCAGCCAGGCAGGAGGTGGTCGGGCGCGTGCGCGCGCGCGGCGAGCGCGTGCCCGTGTCCTCTTGGCGAGAGGACATGGATGACTGGCATGTCGCGAGTTGGGCCGACTCCTCCTGGGCCTCTTTCCCTTTTTTTATCTCTTTTACTTCGTGTGTTCTAATTCTGACATTTGTTTTATTTGTTTTTAAGCTACAAATGCTAGTATTAAATATCCCAAATATTTATAGAATTAAGTTTGAATATTTCAAACTCCTATGGAAAGTTTCAGGATATTTTAAATATAAAATAATGATAACGCTTTATTTGGCATTTTCAGAAGCTTTATTATTTATTTTTAAAATGCTATAAATATTCAAATATTTAAGATGGCCCCTGATATATTCATGTCCATAATTATGAGACATAGGGGACATTTTAGATGGGCATTTTGAATTTGTTGGTTTTTCACAAACTTTGAATTAATTTGATTCAAATAAGAGTTTGGGGTTTCTTTTAATCCCCATTTCAAGTTGATGCAAAAATGAGAGATGATGCCCACACATGCTGTCCTAAGACAACTAGCTAGGGATGTGACAGGTGAACCACGTAGAGGTCGCCAGGCTCTCACATCGGTGAAGAACCATTTAGATATGGGCGTCCTTGACAAAAAAAACACTCATCCAATTCAATGGTAACAGGATTTTCACGAGTAAAACATTGAATGTGTAACACCATGTTACGCCTGGCGGGATCTAGACTTGCCCCATAGACTAACACTAGTCTTTCCTACACACTTTGTCCTCACTCGTGCACACCCGGGACCAACTCCCCGGTCGGTCACCCATCCTAGAATTGCTCCAAGACAAGCACGCTTACTTTGGAGTTCTTCTCTAGTGGGCTCTCGTAAAAGAAGGATTCCTTGTTGATATGAGTAGTCTATCATTCCTATTAAGCCAGGCTCTCACATACACCCCCACTCAAAGGAACCGACGTCCTTGTCTGCCCATCAAGAACATTCTCTCTTGGCACACGTATGCATGTCCAGTCCAACACATTTGCCATGTCGTGTGCCACAACAATACACACACACCATGCATCACATGCCCACTCACCTGACACACACATGCTCGTGTAACCGCAAGGGTCGGCTCTGATACCAATTGTAGCACACCGTTACGCCTGCCAGGATCTAGACTGCCCCCCACAAACCAACACTAGTCTTTCTTGCGCACTTTGTTCTCGCTCGTGCATACCCGAGACCAACTTCCCGGTCAGTGACCCATCCTAGAATTGCTCCATGCCAAGCACACTTAACTTTGTAGTTCTTTTCGAGTGGGCTCCCGGAAAAGAAGGAATTCCTTGTTGATATGAGTAGTCTATCATTCTTATTAAGCGAAGCTCTCACAGAATGGACACAAGGTTCCTGACGAGTGTAGGTGAAAAAGTATGTTTGACAATGACCATGGCATAGATGAAGATGGAAACAAAGCATGCCCGACATTTGTTATAGGAAGGGATGAACAGTCACCAACTATAATACTAGTGGATGTGTTAGTCGGATAGGAAGTGTGAAGGTTGTCGGGATGGGAAGAGATGCGGGCAGTGCCCCTGGTGTCCATATACCAGTCAACGCCGTCGGTATAGTTGGTCGGTGTAGGGGTAGAGTGAAGCACAACAAGCAGAGCCAGATCCCAGGACACGGGAGGCGACGATGGCATCGGATTAGCAGGAAAGAAGGCATCGGCTTGCTGTTCGGGAAGAGGTGGCAGTATCGGGTAGGCGTCATCCTGCAGTAGGGTAACGAGGTACGATGGATGAGGGTTGTTGAGGCCAGGGGCCAGCACGTGAGCCACATGCATCGAGTATGCTTGCACCCCCTGGTGAGGACCATGATGGCTAGGGGTGTTGATGGGATGTCTAGGGTGCTCTCATCGGATTTGCAAGTTCGCAGCTACGCTTTGCTACTTGTGATGTGTTCGAATTTTCCCCGAAGAGGAAGGGTTATCTAGTAAAGTAGGGAAATGTATGTCCCTCTGTTAAGAGCTAAGGTTTATCTAACCAGTACGAGAACCAAGAAAACAACCGACAACCACACCGACATAGAAAAGAGCAAATACTTGCGTCAATGTAGGCAAGAGGGTTGTCAATCCCCTTGTACTTGTTGACATCAAGGATTAAATCTGCTAGCGATAGATAGATAAATATCAAAGTGAAATAGAAGTAAATAAATTGCAGCAAGCTATTTTAGGTTTTTGTAATATGATTAAAGTAGACCCAGGGGTCATACTTTTCACTAGAGGCTTCTCTCTTTTAGCATAGCATATGGTGGGTAAAAAATGTATAGTTGTGAAATTAGTAGAAAAGTGCATAGTTATGATGTTATTCATGGCATGATCACATACATGGGCGTTACGCTTGTGACAAGTAGACCGACTCCTGCCTGCATCTAGTACTATTTCTCCACCAATCCATCGGCTCCATCGTGCATCTATAGTATTAAGTTCATGACAAACAAAGCAGCACTTTAAGAAACATGATATAATGTAGACAAAGTAAGACAAGCAATATGTCCATACCCCATCATTTTATACATGTTAGCAACAATACATTTTGTGCCTCACTACCCTTGGAGTCACTGGGCAAGAAAACCACAAGATTGAACCCACTACTATGCACCACTTCCACTAAAGATAGATAGATCGACTCAGCCAAAGAAAACCCGTATATCGAAAAGCATTACATATCTATATAAATCACGTTTAATAATATTTAGACTGGAGTCAATTACTTTCAATGAATAATTTTATCATTTAACCCAAAATTTATCGAATCCCAACAAACACATCGCACAGAAGGATTACATCGAATAGATCTTCGAAGAGAACATGGCATTGAAGATCAAAGAGAGAGAGAGAAGAAGAAGCCATCTAGTTAAGCACTATGGACGTGTCGTGGTTTTTTCATGAAAGATGTCCTAGTGTGAGGACTTTGACATGATGCCATCACAACTCGGTGGTTAGCTTGTCGGGGTTGATTGGAATCGATAGACATGGTTTACCTAGGCTCGGACCCTCACAATCGAGGTAATAGCCTATTCCTTCTTTTCTGCTTATTGCTTGGTGATTTATTACAAGGGAGAGGGTTCTCTTGACCTAACTATTGATTGATTATAACTTAACTATACTGGCCTTAGGGACTCACCTTTATGTACAGGTCAAGACCCTGGGCTTACAAGAGTCCAAGTCGTGCTACGATTCATGACCGTGTGTATCTCTAACTCACCTTTCCTCCTAAATAAGGAAACTCTAGGTGACTTTCCACCTCTTGGGCCTTGAGTCGCCGTCTTTGGGTACCAGGCCACAAACCATCTTACTTGGTAAGCTGCCTTGCCGGTCTTGTTCCTCAGCATCACAACCCACCTGGTGTATTGCTTACGAGTCGCCATCAAGATGACCCAACCCAATATGGCGGGTTATATCATGGGGTTATATCCCCAACATTAGCCCCCAGATTGATTTGAATTCATTCATGTCGATCTCCACCACCTTAACTTGGCGGCCTATCTTCTTATGATATCCGCGTCTTCTCCAAGTCATGAAATACTAGCTTACGACGCTTCTATACTTGTAATTTTATTGTTTTACCCATTAATGATATCACTCACCGGAAATCCCGGAAATCAATGATGACATCATAATGGATCCTTGTATATATCCATTTAGCTTGAAAATCGAGGCACTCTGGCTCCAAAATTTACTTTGCCCCTCAATTCTCATGCCTGCTTATTACCCTTCGGCTCTTCGCCTTATAAATACCCACGAGTAGCCCTCTTATACACTTTTACCTTACCCCCTAGCTTTTCCTTCCTCCTTGAGCTCAAGTGTTTGCTGCGCTGCCACTTTTGTTCGTCCATCGCTGGTCGCCCCTTTCCTAGACCGCAGTGTCACCCCAACTTCACTAGGGCCGACCAAACATCTTCGCCGCCCTGCAACCGCCAGGTAAATCATCTTCCTTCTCCCAGATCTGTATCAGTTCACTATATAGTTCGTCGGATTTACAGGAGTTCATTTCTCCTTCATCACCATTGCTAGTTCATATATAGTTTCAATGAACTTTCCCATATAAAGAGAGTGGTATGAGTGACGAAACCATTATATACATAGTATATTTAGATCCCCCTTAGGAATCCAGAAGCTAGGTCACCACTGCTTTAGTACTTCGTCTTTAATTTAGTAATTATTTTCCTTTTTGTACAATTTGTAGATCCATAGATGTTGCTGCTTCGGCAGAAACTTGTTAGTTCCATACTTAGCAAGAACAAGAAATCTCTGAATATTACAGGACGCCCTTATGTTTTCCAGCTCATCATTATGATTGTAACCCTCCATGTTTAGAGACTACTTCATTTAGGTGCTGACTTATCATGAGGCGACTCACCTGTTGTAAATAATTAGGTCGTCTTACCCTTGACCATCACTGCGTGAACATTGCTGTCTGGTCACATAGCTTATTTAAACGAGTTGTTGTTTCTTAAATAACCCGCCATATATGCTTCTGAAGCGCCTTTCACTTTTACTCAGGAACTCATGATATCAAAAACCATCATATGCAACTAGGTGCCTTCCCAAGTTTCTGAGCTTATGCTCCAAGGTTATGAAGACCAATGCCTTCTGCCGTCGCAAGAAGAAATTGGCTGGCAGGTTGCCCTGGGAGATGAAATTCCACAACGCGGCGAAGGCTAATTAGGGGTGGTAATAGATCACCTTCTCCGGGGCTTTTCTCTCCCCCTGGTCGAAATTCCTTTGGGATGTTTTGAACTTTTTCAATCTTCATCCTCAAGATGTGGCTCCTAATCCCATATCCAACCTATGTCAATTCCAAGTTTTTTGTGAGGTGTATCTACAAATGGAGCCCACTTTCCTTCTTTTTAGGGAATTCTTCTATCTCAACCGCGAGACTAAGTGTGCTGATGGCCCAGTTTAGAACTTGACTGGTCTCAATTCAAAGGCGAAGAGATGGTTCTTTTCCTGTAGGTACTCTACCAAGCCACCATGAAGGATGGATTAAGACTTGGTTGTATTGCTGAAACATGACCCCGGCTGATGAAAATTCTCTGTCGGGTTACAGACTAGATCGTCTTCCTATGACCTGTAAACTTCTTGGCCGGGCTCCACAAGAAGAATGTTCTCAACTCGCCCCAACATATCCAAGACCGAGGGCCTTGCTATCCAATGGGTAGACTGGGGTTGATCTAACCCAGTGTTGGGTAGCATGGAGGATCTTACCATTGAGTTGTCGTGGCGATTTAATGTACAATTTTTCTGGTGGCTTAAAAGATGCACAAAAATAAAGCAGCAAGAATTTGGAAGCTGATTAGATAAACCGGATTATGAGGAAACTGCTGGGTGAAACTCAAGAATCTTGCAATCAAGTTGGATTGAATCCGCTCTATGCTCTTAACCCGGCTCCTCCAGTAAAATTCTTTGATAACTATTTATCCGGCTTACATAATTTTTAAACTTTAAAGCTTACTTGTTGTTTTTATTGACATCATTGCAGGCAAACTCCCCATTATGGAAAAAAATAGGAAAACTTAGGCACATAAGTCTAAACCCGCCACGAGTAAGAGGAAGAATAAGGCAGCTACAGAAGATCCATCAACGAGGGGCGAGTCACCAACAACTGATGCATAGTCGGAGGTAAAACTTGACTCCCTTGACCATCTTTTTATTTAACTTGCTGACACCTCTTACTCTTAGGGTGATTCCTCAACAAGACGGGCCAAAGATGTTGAGGTAATTTCCATCACCTCCGGCTCAGAATCCTTTTCTCCAAGGAAAAAAGGCTTTTCATTCGGAAAGTAAGTTTTTCTCACCCGCATGCTTATTTGGATCCAAAATTTATCTTGAAGAAATCTCAGCATGAACCAAGGCGCCACACTTAGAGCATCTCAGGTGTCCTTGTGGCCGGCTTACCCAACAAGTCAGCCACCTGCAAGCGACAGAATGAGGTGCCTCATTGTCCGACCCCTTCTCTTCCAAAAGCTTCCGTCATCCGGCAAACTCTTAACCCTTATGATTCAAATTAGCAGGAGTCATTGACGTGTCCTGAGACCACGTCGGTATTTCCCCAAAGAGCAAGGGATGATGTAGCATAGCAACGGTAGGTATTTCCCTTAGTTATGAAACCAAGCTATCAATCCGTAGAGTAAGATCACACACCCACGTAAACATCACTTGCACACAACCAATAAATACTTGCAACCTGACACGAAAGAGAGGTTGTCACGCTCTCTATGGTAATAAGATAAATTAGGTAATGATAGATAGGAGAGATAGATCTCTCAAGAAAAAAAATAAAAAGAGTAAAATATGTAGCAATATATTTTTGGGTTTTTGGATTTGTAGGTCTGAAAACAAAGAATGCAAAAATGTAGATCGGAAAGCAATATGACGGAAAAGTAGACTCGGGTGGCTTCTCTCGTGAGTATAGCGCACGATGGGTGAACAAATTACTGTTGGGCAATTGACAGAAATCGAATAGTCATGCCGATATCCAAGGCAATGATCATTATATAGGCATCATGTCCAAGATAAATAGACCGACTCCTGCCTGCATCTACCACTATTACTCCACACATTGACCCCTATCCAGCATGCATCTAGTGTATTAAGTTCATGGAAAAATGGAGTAATGCAATAAGAACGATGAAATGATGTAGGCAAGATCTATTCATGTAGGAATAGACCCCATCTTGTTATCCTTAATGGTGACGATACATGCGTGTCTTGCTGCCCTTTCTGTCACTGGGAAAGGACACCGCAAGATTGAAACCATCACAAAGCACCTCTTCCCATGGCAAGAAAAATCGATCTAGTTGGCCTAACTAAACCAAAGATTCAAAGAAGAAATACGAGGCTATAAGCAATCAAGCATATAAGAGATCAAAGAAGACTCAAATGATATTCATGGATAGAAACTGATCATGAACTCAAAATTCATCGGATCCCAACAAACACACCGCAAAAATTTACATAAAAAAGGTCTCCAAGAGACCATTATATTGAGAATCATAAGAGAGAGAGAAGAAGCCATCTAGATACTGCCTACACACTCGTAGGTCTATGATGGGGTACTCACGCATCATTGTAGGGGCACCTATGATGAAGATGAACCCGTCTGTGATGGTTTTTAGATTGGAACTCGAGGTTTTGGAACTTGCGGCGGCTTTGTGTTTCATCGACTCCCCTAGTTTTTTTGGAATATTTGGGAATTTATAGGCATCAGAGGTGATGGATAGGGGCCCCAAGGAGGTCACAAGCCACCAGGGAGCGGGTAGTCCCCCCTAGCGCGGCCTGGTGGGTTGTGGTCTCCTTGGCCTACTCCCCAGGCACTTCTTTGGTCCATTGGGTGTCTTCTGGTCGAGAAAAAATCTCCAAAAATTTTCGTCGCAATTGGACGCCGTGTGATATTGATTTTGTGCGAAGTAAAAAACAAGCAAAAACAACAACAGGCAGTTTGGCACTATGGCAATAGATTAGTCCCAAAAAATGATATAAAGTGGTAATAAAATGATAGTAAAACATCTTTTCTTTTGTATAGCATGGACATTTTGACTTATAATGATTCAAAGCAATAGTCTAGTTTTAACATAATGACTTCAATACTCAAGCATGTCAACAAAACAACCATGTCTTCCAAAATATCAACACTAAAGAAAGTTATCCCTAGCCCATCATGTTCAATCATTGATCCATTCATGAAACACACTCAAATATTAGCGAAGCCCAATGCTCAAGTATGATCATAGTGCCCCCGAGTTGTTGTTTGTAAGATAAGATGGAGACTCAAAGCAAAATAAAAATTGCATACAATAAATAGCTAGGCCCTTCGCAAAGGGAAGTAGGGATTTGTAGAGGTGCCAGAGCTCAAGTGTTTAAATTGAGAGAGGAAATATATTCTCGGTGGCATGCTTTTCCTGTCAACAAAAATGACAAAGTAGCCCATAATACTTCCATGCTAGATATATCATTGGTGGTTCCCAAACAGAATATAAAGTTTATTCCTTTTGCCACCAAACTTTCACTTTCCATGGCAGGCCGTATCCACGGTTGCCTTCCATACCAATACTTTCCAAGGAATTTATTATTTGACAACCTAAAGTAAATATTCTTTCTTTTTCATTTCGGGAATGGGCATCCTTATTACAGCCACACTCTCGTGCAATGACAAGTGAATAAACACTCATCTTGAGAATAACACATCTAGCATGGAAAAATATTGGAAACACCCCATCGTTTCATGAGCGGTATGGGCACACAAAAGAGAAAATTTATTTTGAACATTTAGATATGACACATACAAATTTGCTTGGAACAACATGGAAATACTACATATAGGTAGGTATGGTGGACTCATAAGTAAAAACTTGGTTTAAGGATTTTGGATGCACAAGTAGTATTTCTGCTTAGTACAAGTGAAGGCTAGCAAATATATTGGGAAGCAACCAAACCAAGAAATGGGAATTCACATAAGTTAGCATTGAACATAACTAATAACGAATAATGCGCCACAAGTAGGATGTATCTTCATTGTATAACTCTTGACTTTCGTGCTTGCATAGGGAATCACAGACCTTAACACCGATATTCCTACTAAGCATAATTACTCATCAACATGACTCACATATCACTATCATCATGTTTCAAAACTATTACAAGGAATCATGTTTAATTTGTCCAATATTCTTCATGGAAATTTTTATTATATCTTCCTTGGATATCTATCACTTTGGGACTAGTTTCATATATTGCCATTGTTGTTTGGCAAGCTCAAACAAATTTAAGTGAAGCACATGAGCATAAAGATTTCATCTCTCAAGAAGGTATAAGTGAAGCATGAGATGATTTATTGAAAATTTACTAACTCTCAAATTAATCTAAGTGAAACATGAGAGTGTTTGTACAAAATTTTCCAAGCACACCATGCTCAAAAAGATATAAGTGAAGCACTAGAGCAATTTCTATAGCTGAAAAAGTTTAAGTGAACCACATAGAGCAATTTTAACAAATCATAGCATAATTTTGCCTTTCTAAAATAGGTGTGTACAACAAGGATACAAAGAAAAAACGGATCAAGCAAAGATACAAGACGCTCCAAGCAAAACTCATGATATGTGACACATAAAAATATAGCTCCAAGTAAAATATCGATGGTCGTTAGAAGAGGGGATGCCACTCGGGGGCATCCCTATGCTTAGTTGCTTGTTTCTATTTGGATATATCTTGGGGGTGCTGTAGCATCCCCAAGCATAGGCTTTGGCTACTCCTTATTCCTTCATACATCGTGATCTCACCCAAAACTTGGAAACTTCAGTCACACAAAACTCAAGAAAATCTTCGTGAGATCCGTTGGTATAAGAAAGCAAATCAATACTTTAGGTAATGTTGCAAACCCATTCATATTTTGTTATTGAATTACACCTACTATATTTTAACTTTACCATGGCTTTTACCCCCCAATACAAACCATAGATTCATCCAAACAAGCACACAACGCAACAAAAACAGAACATGTCTTAAACAGAAAAGTCTGTAGTAATCTTTATTCTACCCATACTTCTGAAACTCTAAAAATTCTGAAAAATTAGTACACAGTAATGAATTTGTATAGCAACACTATGTTAAAATTTCCGCTCAATATCACGTAGAGTAAAAAATGAAATTCATATACCGGACGCAAAGTTTTTGTTTCACATTCAGCATCACTTCTGCTCATCCTATGAATCATCCTAAAGGCTTTACTTGGCACAAACACTAAATGAACCATAAAACACAATAATAATAGAGTCATAATTGTGTCGACACACAAAAACAGAAAGAAAAAGGAAAAAGTTATTTATTCATTGGTTGCCTCCAAACAATGCTATCAGTTAACGCCCCTAGCTAGACATAACACATAGATTCTAGTATTGTCATCCTTCTTCATTTTCTTCATGGATGAGTTTTCATCAAAGGGTTTTGTAAATACAACTTGGAAAATATTATCCATACAATTTTTGGCATTATCAAGTTGTCCATCTATATATGCTCTTTGATTACTTGCTATGATCCAAGAGTACTGTTGATTGACATCATTAAAAGTTTGTTGGATCATATCCAAAATGGGAACATCCTTACTAAGATTCTCATCAAAGATTTGATTTTCCCTAGTAACTGTCTCAACATGTAATCGCTTTCATAAAGGATTTCATCTATTACCAGTGTTTCACGACTCTTACCATAATGATCAAAAATTTCCCTAGCTTCTCGTACGATGTGATCAAATTCATTCATGAGAACAGGGGTAACTAAATTCTTAGATTTGGAATCTTTTATGAAGGGTAGCTCATAAAACAATCTTTGCAAGATAAGATGGGAACGAATAAATCTATTTCTGAAGTTTTAAAACTAGCGCCGAGATAGCTTCTGCATAAGATTTAGTTCTTTTCGATATAGAAGTATCATCGAGTCAAATTCCCAACACAATTGAAAAATTCTTGGATATTCTATTTTCCTATAACGTTCCCTTACCCAAAACAAAAGTTTTAGAATCAAGATTACTAGAGCATCCAATTTGAGAAGTCCTGCCATGATCCGTTTCTGCCATACCGAAATCACTCATGGTGACAAGCAAAAAAGAGATCTGACGAGAAGAAGGCAAACGAAAAAGAAGGCAAATGAAATGGCAAATAGGTGAAGTTGGGGATCGGAAAACAAGAGGAAAATGGAAAATAATGTAATTGCAAGGAGATGAGATTTGTGATTAGGAACCTGGTACAGGAGATTGCTTCCTCCCCAGCAACGACGCCGGAAATTCCTATGACGTGGCTTGAGACTGCGTCGGTATTTCCCCATAGAGGAAGGGATGATGCAGCACAACGACGGTAAGTAATTCCCTTAGTTATGAAAACCAAGGTATCAATCCATATAGGAAGATCATGCACCCACGTAAACAACACCTGCACACAAACAACAAATACTTGCAACCCGCTGCAAAAGAGGGGTTGTCACGCTCTCTATAGTAATAAAATAGATTAGGTAATTATAGATAGGAGAGATAGATCTATCTAGAGCACAAAATAAAAAGAGTAAATATGAAGCAATTTATTTTTGGGTTTTTGGTTTTGTAGGTCTGAAAACAAAGAATGCAAAAACTTAGATCAGAAAGCAATATGATGGAAAAGTAGACCCGCGGGCCGTAGGGTTCACTAGTGGCTTCTCTCATGAGTATAGCGCACGGTGGGTGAACAAATTAATGTTGGGAAATTGATAGAAAAGTTAATAGTCATGATGATATCCAAGGCAATGATCATTATATAGGCATCACGTCCAAGATAAGTAGACCGACTCCTACCTGTATCTACCACTATTACCCCACACATCGACCACTATCCAGCATGCATCTAGTGTATTAAGTTCATGGAAAAACAAAGTAATGCAATAAGAGGGATGAAATCATGTAGACAAGATCTATTCATGTAGGAATATACCCCATCTTGTTATCCTTAATGGTGACTATCATGAGTCTCTTGCTGTCCTGTGTGTCTCTAGGACAGAACATCGCAAGATCGAACCCATCACAAAGAACCTCTTCCGATGGCAAGAAAAATCGATCTAGTTGGCCTAACTAAACCAAACATTCAAAGAATAAATACGAGACTATATGAAATCATGGATATAAGAGATCAAAGAAGACTCAATAATATTCATGGATAGAAAGTGATCATGAACTCAAAATTCATCGGATCCCAACAAACACACCGCAAAAGTTTACATCAAATAGATCTCCAAGAGACCATTGTATTGAGAATCATAAGAAAGAGAGGACAAGCCATCTAGCTATTGCCTACGGACCCATAGGTCTATGGTGGAGTGCTCACGGATCATTCGAGAGGAACTTATGATGAAGTTGAACCCCTTCGTGATGGTGTTTAGATTGGACCTCGAGGTTCTGGAACTTGTGGCGGTTGGAATTGTGTTTCGTCGACTCCCCTAGGGTTTGGGGAATATTTGGGAATTTATAGGCTCAGAGGCGGTGGAGAGGGGCCCCGAGGAGGTCACAACCCACCAGGGCACGGGCAAGCCCCGTAGCGCGGCCTGGTGGGTCGTGGCTCCTCGAGCAACTTCCCCGAGACTTCTTTGGTCCATTGGGTGTCTTCTGGTCCAGAATTTCCAAAAAAATTCTTCGCGATTGGACTCTGTTTGATATTGATTTTCTACGAAGTAAAAAACAAATAAAAAATAACAACTGGCACTTTGGCACTATGTCAATAGGTTAGTCCCAAAAAATGATATAAAGTGGTAATAAAATAAAGGTAAAACATCCAAGAATGATAATATAACAACATGGAACAAGAAAAAATTATAGATGCGTTGGAGATGTATCAGTCATCACCTTCATCGGGCGACTTAACCACCACAAAGCCGCCACCTCTCGTGATCAACCAAGGGGAAACTTCTTCCTTACACCATATATTTATTATTCATACTTATCCTTGCATATGCTTCATTCTGCTGTTGTCGGTGCACTAGAGTTTTGTGTTTTCCAGTGCCCCTTACTCGTGCATGGGCAGTAGTAGCCACTCCAGTGGCAAGGCCCGATAGGGAACTGCTAGATATAGAAGCAGGGAAATCAAGAGAGCAACCAAACAAACAATCAAGGTCAAGGCCAAAGGCTAGACTCCCGGCAAGACTATGCCGGGATGGCCTTGAAACCCCCAGCAAGGCGAAGCCCCGGCAAGATTCTGCCAGCGCAGAGGCCAGGTGTCGCCCCACCTAGGCACGTGTGGAGGCGCCATCGATGGAGGAGGCTAAGCGGTGCCGATGGGACGGGGTCTTGTCTCGTCCCATAGACGGTCAAAGGCACCTGACAGAGCATTAAACACACCTATCTTAAACCGTCAGTGTTAGGTACGATAGCATTGTAGCATTGTACACCCCGTGTACGTACTGTACACCGCTATTGGGATCCCCTTAGTCATATAAAAGGAGGCCCGGGGTGTTACAGTAGAGGATCTTTTGACCAATCTTCTGGCTCGCATGCGTAACAGTCATGTTTGATCACCTACAAAGCGTTCCTATGGCTAGAATCCAAGAACATCCATAATACACAAAGCAGGAGTAGGGTTTTACGCTTCTCAGTGGCCCGAACCTAGGTAAAAATCCCCTGCGCTGCTTGTTCATCCTGCTCTTGGCGCTTATCCGTCTCCGTGCCGAACCGAAAGGGGTCCTCCCAATCCCATAGGTGTTCGTCCCCCACGACATCTCTGGCACGCCAGGTAGGGGGATTGGTTGTGTAAACCTGGTCTAACGATCAGCGCGTCAGTTCCTTCATCATATCCATCGCCATGGCCCCCCAAGAAGAAGGGTTTCTTGGTGGTGGAACCCTCCACATCCGCCGTGCCAGTAGTCACCCAAGAGGGCAACGAAGTGGATGCGGGCGGAGGAAGTAGAGACCCTATGGCCATGCGGCGCTTCGATGATCAAGGCCAAGGAAGCGGCGACGCCCGCAGCGGAGACACTCACGGCGGCGGCGGAAACCCCCGTGCTATTGGCTCTCAGGGCGGAGCTATACTGCCTGCGGGCGATACTGTGAACTCTAGGGACAGAAGGGCACCCTCCAAGACACCCACGCCGGCGCGTACACCGCGGCCTGCTCAGGACACGCGCGAAGAGCAATGCCGCGGTGTTAGTGGTTCCCAATGTCCACACGGAAAAGCTCCTGCGCATCGCTCCCAAGACGCGAGGGACAAACATGCACGCCAGCATGCTAGTGGGAGTGGCGCGCAATTGTGGGACCGCGACAGAGCTCCTTCTCACACGATTAGGAGTCAGAGCACCTCGCGTTCTTCGCGCCATTCATTGCCGACCATGTCGGAAGAAGCAATGGCGAGGGCACAACTGCTCCTGAACTTCCCTTCTGCTGCGAAGAAGCTCGACGATTGGAGAGCCACCACTTAGAGCCTGCTCAGCCTTGCCGATAAGTTTTGGTCCGCTAAGCCAGCTCGCGCCAGTGGCGAGAAGGCCGGAGACGGTGTGACCACAATGCACTCTGCTCCACAGGAACAACTACAGGCACCGACTCCTCGGATCGACGCTTGTGACAGTTACTCGACGGCGTCGTCTGATCCACGGACTCGCCGTGATCAGTGTCAAGTTCTTCGGGAGCGAAGAAAAGAAGATGCTCGGACTACAATCGAGCGGCAGCGGGAAGCGCGCCATCAATCTAATAAATAGCTAGGCCCTTCGCAAAGGGAAGTAGGGATTTGTAGAGGTGCCAGAGCTCAAGTGTTTAAATTGAGAGAGGAAATATATTCTCGGTGGCATGCTTTTCCTGTCAACAAAAATGACAAAGTAGCCCATAATACTTCCATGCTAGATATATCATTGGTGGTTCCCAAACAGAATATAAAGTTTATTCCTTTTGCCACCAAACTTTCACTTTCCATGGCAGGCCGTATCCACGGTTGCCTTCCATACCAATACTTTCCAAGGAATTTATTATTTGACAACCTAAAGTAAATATTCTTTCTTTTTCATTTCGGGAATGGGCATCCTTATTACAGCCACACTCTCGTGCAATGACAAGTGAATAAACACTCATCTTGAGAATAACACATCTAGCATGGAAAAATATTGGAAACACCCCATCGTTTCATGAGCGGTATGGGCACACAAAAGAGAAAATTTATTTTGAACATTTAGATATGACACATACAAATTTGCTTGGAACAACATGGAAATACTACATATAGGTAGGTATGGTGGACTCATAAGTAAAAACTTGGTTTAAGGATTTTGGATGCACAAGTAGTATTTCTGCTTAGTACAAGTGAAGGCTAGCAAATATATTGGGAAGCAACCAAACCAAGAAATGGGAATTCACATAAGTTAGCATTGAACATAACTAATAACGAATAATGCGCCACAAGTAGGATGTATCTTCATTGTATAACTCTTGACTTTCGTGCTTGCATAGGGAATCACAGACCTTAACACCGATATTCCTACTAAGCATAATTACTCATCAACATGACTCACATATCACTATCATCATGTTTCAAAACTATTACAAGGAATCATGTTTAATTTGTCCAATATTCTTCATGGAAATTTTTATTATATCTTCCTTGGATATCTATCACTTTGGGACTAGTTTCATATATTGCCATTGTTGTTTGGCAAGCTCAAACAAATTTAAGTGAAGCACATGAGCATAAAGATTTCATCTCTCAAGAAGGTATAAGTGAAGCATGAGATGATTTATTGAAAATTTACTAACTCTCAAATTAATCTAAGTGAAACATGAGAGTGTTTGTACAAAATTTTCCAAGCACACCATGCTCAAAAAGATATAAGTGAAGCACTAGAGCAATTTCTATAGCTGAAAAAGTTTAAGTGAACCACATAGAGCAATTTTAACAAATCATAGCATAATTTTGCCTTTCTAAAATAGGTGTGTACAACAAGGATACAAAGAAAAAACGGATCAAGCAAAGATACAAGACGCTCCAAGCAAAACTCATGATATGTGACACATAAAAATATAGCTCCAAGTAAAATATCGATGGTCGTTAGAAGAGGGGATGCCACTCGGGGGCATCCCTATGCTTAGTTGCTTGTTTCTATTTGGATATATCTTGGGGGTGCTGTAGCATCCCCAAGCATAGGCTTTGGCTACTCCTTATTCCTTCATACATCGTGATCTCACCCAAAACTTGGAAACTTCAGTCACACAAAACTCAAGAAAATCTTCGTGAGATCCGTTGGTATAAGAAAGCAAATCAATACTTTAGGTAATGTTGCAAACCCATTCATATTTTGTTATTGAATTACACCTACTATATTTTAACTTTACCATGGCTTTTACCCCCCAATACAAACCATAGATTCATCCAAACAAGCACACAACGCAACAAAAACAGAACATGTCTTAAACAGAAAAGTCTGTAGTAATCTTTATTCTACCCATACTTCTGAAACTCTAAAAATTCTGAAAAATTAGTACACAGTAATGAATTTGTATAGCAACACTATGTTAAAATTTCCGCTCAATATCACGTAGAGTAAAAAATGAAATTCATATACCGGACGCAAAGTTTTTGTTTCACATTCAGCATCACTTCTGCTCATCCTATGAATCATCCTAAAGGCTTTACTTGGCACAAACACTAAATGAACCATAAAACACAATAATAATAGAGTCATAATTGTGTCGACACACAAAAACAGAAAGAAAAAGGAAAAAGTTATTTATTCATTGGTTGCCTCCAAACAATGCTATCAGTTAACGCCCCTAGCTAGACATAACACATAGATTCTAGTATTGTCATCCTTCTTCATTTTCTTCATGGATGAGTTTTCATCAAAGGGTTTTGTAAATACAACTTGGAAAATATTATCCATACAATTTTTGGCATTATCAAGTTGTCCATCTATATATGCTCTTTGATTACTTGCTATGATCCAAGAGTACTGTTGATTGACATCATTAAAAGTTTGTTGGATCATATCCAAAATGGGAACATCCTTACTAAGATTCTCATCAAAGATTTGATTTTCCCTAGTAACTGTCTCAACATGTAATCGCTTTCATAAAGGATTTCATCTATTACCAGTGTTTCACGACTCTTACCATAATGATCAAAAATTTCCCTAGCTTCTCGTACGATGTGATCAAATTCATTCATGAGAACAGGGGTAACTAAATTCTTAGATTTGGAATCTTTTATGAAGGGTAGCTCATAAAACAATCTTTGCAAGATAAGATGGGAACGAATAAATCTATTTCTGAAGTTTTAAAACTAGCGCCGAGATAGCTTCTGCATAAGATTTAGTTCTTTTCGATATAGAAGTATCATCGAGTCAAATTCCCAACACAATTGAAAAATTCTTGGATATTCTATTTTCCTATAACGTTCCCTTACCCAAAACAAAAGTTTTAGAATCAAGATTACTAGAGCATCCAATTTGAGAAGTCCTGCCATGATCCGTTTCTGCCATACCGAAATCACTCATGGTGACAAGCAAAAAAGAGATCTGACGAGAAGAAGGCAAACGAAAAAGAAGGCAAATGAAATGGCAAATAGGTGAAGTTGGGGATCGGAAAACAAGAGGAAAATGGAAAATAATGTAATTGCAAGGAGATGAGATTTGTGATTAGGAACCTGGTACAGGAGATTGCTTCCTCCCCAGCAACGACGCCGGAAATTCCTATGACGTGGCTTGAGACTGCGTCGGTATTTCCCCATAGAGGAAGGGATGATGCAGCACAACGACGGTAAGTAATTCCCTTAGTTATGAAAACCAAGGTATCAATCCATATAGGAAGATCATGCACCCACGTAAACAACACCTGCACACAAACAACAAATACTTGCAACCCGCTGCAAAAGAGGGGTTGTCACGCTCTCTATAGTAATAAAATAGATTAGGTAATTATAGATAGGAGAGATAGATCTGTCTAGAGCACAAAATAAAAAGAGTAAATATGAAGCAATTTATTTTTGGGTTTTTGGTTTTGTAGGTCTGAAAACAAAGAATGCAAAAACTTAGATCAGAAAGCAATATGATGGAAAAGTAGACCCGCGGGCCGTAGGGTTCACTAGTGGCTTCTCTCATGAGTATAGCGCACGGTGGGTGAACAAATTAATGTTGGGAAATTGATAGAAAAGTTAATAGTCATGATGATATCCAAGGCAATGATCATTATATAGGCATCACGTCCAAGATAATTAGACCGACTCCTACCTGTATCTACCACTATTACCCCACACATCGACCACTATCCAGCATGCATCTAGTGTATTAAGTTCATGGAAAAACAAAGTAATGCAATAAGAGGGATGAAATCATGTAGACAAGATCTATTCATGTAGGAATATACCCCATCTTGTTATCCTTAATGGTGACTATCATGAGTCTCTTGCTGTCCTGTGTGTCTCTAGGACAGAACATCGCAAGATCGAACCCATCACAAAGAACCTCTTCCGATGGCAAGAAAAATCGATCTAGTTGGCCTAACTAAACCAAACATTCAAAGAATAAATACGAGACTATATGAAATCATGGATATAAGAGATCAAAGAAGACTCAATAATATTCATGGATAGAAAGTGATCATGAACTCAAAATTCATCGGATCCCAACAAACACACCGCAAAAGTTTACATCAAATAGATCTCCAAGAGACCATTGTATTGAGAATCATAAGAAAGAGAGGACAAGCCATCTAGCTATTGCCTACGGACCCATAGGTCTATGGTGGAGTGCTCACGGATCATTCGAGAGGAACTTATGATGAAGTTGAACCCCTTCGTGATGGTGTTTAGATTGGACCTCGAGGTTCTGGAACTTGTGGCGGTTGGAATTGTGTTTCGTCGACTCCCCTAGGGTTTGGGGAATATTTGGGAATTTATAGGCTCAGAGGCGGTGGAGAGGGGCCCCGAGGAGGTCACAACCCACCAGGGCACGGGCAAGCCCCGTAGCGCGGCCTGGTGGGTCGTGGCTCCTCGAGCAACTTCCCCGAGACTTCTTTGGTCCATTGGGTGTCTTCTGGTCCAGAATTTCCAAAAAAATTCTTCGTGATTGGACTCTGTTTGATATTGATTTTCTACGAAGTAAAAAACAAATAAAAAATAACAACTGGCACTTTGGCACTATGTCAATAGGTTAGTCCCAAAAAATGATATAAAGTGGTAATAAAATAAAGGTAAAACATCCAAGAATGATAATATAACAACATGGAACAAGAAAAAATTATAGATGCGTTGGAGATGTATCAGTCATCACCTTCATCGGGCGACTTAACCACCACAAAGCCGCCACCTCTCGTGATCAACCAAGGGGAAACTTCTTCCTTACACCATATATTTATTATTCATACTTATCCTTGCATATGCTTCATTCTGCTGTTGTCGGTGCACTAGAGTTTTGTGTTTTCCAGTGCCCCTTACTCGTGCATGGGCAGTAGTAGCCACTCCAGTGGCAAGGCCCGACAGGGAACTGCTAGATATAGAAGCAGGGAAATCAAGAGAGCAACCAAACAAACAATCAAGGTCAAGGCCAAAGGCTAGACTCCCGGCAAGACTATGCCGGGATGGCCTTGAAACCCCCAGCAAGGCGAAGCCCCGGCAAGATTCTGCCAGCGCAGAGGCCAGGTGTCGCCCCACCTAGGCACGTGTGGAGGCGCCATCGATGGAGGAGGCTAAGCGGTGCCGATGGGACGGGGTCTTGTCTCGTCCCATAGACGGTCAAAGGCACCTGACAGAGCATTAAACACACCTATCTTAAACCGTCAGTGTTAGGTACGATAGCATTGTAGCATTGTACACCCCGTGTACGTACTGTACACCGCTATTGGGATCCCCTTAGTCATATAAAAGGAGGCCCGGGGTGTTACAGTAGAGGATCTTTTGACCAATCTTCTGGCTCGCATGCGTAACAGTCATGTTTGATCACCTACAAAGCGTTCCTATGGCTAGAATCCAAGAACATCCATAATACACAAAGCAGGAGTAGGGTTTTACGCTTCTCAGTGGCCCGAACCTAGGTAAAAATCCCCTGCGCTGCTTGTTCATCCTGCTCTTGGCGCTTATCCGTCTCCGTGCCGAACCGAAAGGGGTCCTCCCAATCCCATAGGTGTTCGTCCCCCACGACATCTCTGGCACGCCAGGTAGGGGGATTGGTTGTGTAAACCTGGTCTAACGATCAGCGCGTCAGTTCCTTCATCATATCCATCGCCATGGCCCCCCAAGAAGAAGGGTTTCTTGGTGGTGGAACCCTCCACATCCGCCGTGCCAGTAGTCACCCAAGAGGGCAACGAAGTGGATGCGGGCGGAGGAAGTAGAGACCCTATGGCCATGCGGCGCTTCGATGATCAAGGCCAAGGAAGCGGCGACGCCCGCAGCGGAGACACTCACGGCGGCGGCGGAAACCCCCGTGCTATTGGCTCTCAGGGCGGAGCTATACTGCCTGCGGGCGATACTGTGAACTCTAGGGACAGAAGGGCACCCTCCAAGACACCCACGCCGGCGTGTACACCGCGGCCTGCTCAGGACACGCGCGAAGAGCAATGCCGCGGTGTTAGTGGTTCCCAATGTCCACACGGAAAAGCTCCTGCGCATCGCTCCCAAGACGCGAGGGACAAACATGCACGCCAGCATGCTAGTGGGAGTGGCGCGCAATTGTGGGACCGCGACAGAGCTCCTTCTCACACGATTAGGAGTCAGAGCACCTCGCGTTCTTCGCGCCATTCATTGCCGACCATGTCGGAAGAAGCAATGGCGAGGGCACAACTGCTCCTGAACTTCCCTTCTGCTGCGAAGAAGCTCGACGATTGGAGAGCCACCACTTAGAGCCTGCTCAGCCTTGCCGATAAGTTTTGGTCCGCTAAGCCAGCTCGCGCCAGTGGCGAGAAGGCCGGAGACGGTGTGACCACAATGCACTCTGCTCCACAGGAACAACTACAGGCACCGACTCCTCGGATCGACGCTTGTGACAGTTACTCGACGGCGTCGTCTGATCCACGGACTCGCCGTGATCAGTGTCAAGTTCTTCGGGAGCGAAGAAAAGAAGATGCTCGGACTACAATCGAGCGGCAGCGGGAAGCGCGCCATCAATCTAATAAATGCACAGGGCCCAGCAAGAAACGCAGCGACCGAGGAGGTCGTCATGGGAAGTCCAAGCAACAGAAGGAGAGGCCCTCTCGAGGCCACGACGAAAAAGGAGGGGATGACGATTGCAACGAACAGGATGACGAGTCCAAAGAGCATGAGTTCTAGAAGGCTACAGAGATGATCTGCATCGAGGGAGGTGCCTTGTCGCATTCCTCTCACCGTCAACTCAAACAGTGGGCGCGAGGTTAATGCGGCGGAGCCGTCTGTCGGTGCCTAGAGACCTCTTAAGTGGTCCAACTCTCCTATCATTTTCGACGCTGAGGATCACCCTGATCACACAACCGTGGTCGGGTTTCTGCCATTGTTGGTTTCACCAACAATTCGTAACCTCAAGGTGATGAAAATGCTAGTCGACAGTGGGGCCAGCCTGAACCTAATCTCGCCAGACGTCATCCAGAGGCTACACATTCCTAATGAAGATCTCGAGCCGACAGACACATTCCAAGGGGTCAATTCAGGGAGCACTCAGCCGAAGGGCAAGATCACACTGCCGTAAAATTTGGTACTGACATAAATGTCAAAGCAGAGAAGATCGTCTATGACGTCGCCAAGAAATCATTGCCATACAAGGGTATCCTTGGCCGCCCAGCGCTAGCCAAGCTCATGGCAGCCACCCACTTAGCTTACAATGTGTTGAAGATTCCCAGGACAATGAGCGTCATCACGATCAACTCTGACAAGAAAGGTGCACTCATCTATGCCAACCAACTCTACCGGGAGGCAGTTGTAACACCTGCTGCCAAGGCACTTGATCCTGCTGCTGAAGCTCCCGAGGGGGAAGTGATGGAGTCCTGGATTAGGGGTCCTCGGATAGCCGACCTATTGTTATGGGCCGGACTATGAGGGCTACTTACGGAACACCGAAAGATTTGAAGGCCCAGTCTCCAGGATAAAAGCTTCTGGAAGCATGGCTTGCGCTTCATGTTTGATGTAGTAAATAGGCATACTTATCTCTTAGGCAAGTAACCGACCATGTGTAAACCCTAGGCATCCTTGGCATCTATATAAGGCGGAGGATTTTAGGGTATAGACATAGAACAACTCATCTAGGGTTAGCTATACGATCTCGAGGTAGATCAACTCTGTAACCCCTCACATCATCAATACAGACAAGCAGGACGTAGGGTATTACCTCCATAGGAGGGCCCGAACCTGGGTAAATTCGTGTCCTCTTCGTCTGCTATTACCATCGATTCTAGTCTCACAGTTCGGGACCCCCTACCTGAGATCCGCCGGTTTTGACACCGACATTGGTGCTTTCATTGAGACTTCCTCTGTGAGCAAGATGGAATCGACGCCTCGCCTTGTCATGAACGAACAAGTCCGCAACATGGATGTTTTTGTCCCTAGACAGATCTTTGCCTTCGACAGAGTTGTGCTGCACACTGATTCCGCTGGCCATCTAGGCCGCGTTGAGAACTTCGCCCCTGATTGAGAGGTTAGATTTGGAAACTTAGAGTTCTCCGTCGACTCTTGGGGTGACTTGTCATTAATCGAGCTCACATCTTCTCCTGTAGCCCCCGGGGACTCTGAGGATTTGACCTCGAGCCCCTTCTTCGGACAAGCCGATGGGGTCACCCATGGCGATGAGCTGATATCTTATCCCAGTCTGTCCACTAAGCCATATGACCGAACATGTGTTCTTGCAAAACACTCCCCATGTTTGGACGTTGTGAAGGTTAAATCCACGAGTTTCGAACAACTGGATCCGATCGGGCCCTCAACAGTCGACGAGGACCTGGATCGATTCTCGTCGATGAAGATCACCGATGATTCAGCCCAAACCTACGCTCGGTTCGGTTACAGTGCCGGCCTAGAATTTTTTTTCGACCCGCCCACCACCCACTTGATAGCCACTGTCGAAGATTTAACCAACGTGTTGGACTATGCCTCTAAAGAGGGAGAATACATGGATGAAGAGGACCGTGCTCCCACCCCCGTTATCACCGGGAGTTGGACCACCACTTCTACATATGACGTCTACATGGTGGATACTCCTGCCACCAATGGTGACAACATGCCTCACAACGACGGCGACAAATCGGGCGATTCGCCATCAAGGCACTGGAAATTGCATAAGCGGTCCAAAAGCACAAAAGGCAAGAAAAGCTATTATCAGCAACGGGGACGGTAATATCCCTACCGATCACGGCAATCCCGATATCCCCGACAACCCGTTTGAGGGTCCGGAAGGGCCCGAGGACCGAAATAACCCCGATAATGTCAACGACTCCAAAGGCGATCATTACCTTCCAACGGCCGAGCAGGAAGATATACCGGAGGCCGATGACTTGTACATCCCCGAATACCTCGAAGATCAGGAAGAAATCAGGCAACAACTCATAGCAACGGCTCGTAGCCTAAAGGCTAAAGAATGGTAACTCAAAGCCGAATAGGAGGACCTAAATGATCAATGGACAAAAGTCCCCTCAGCCGAGGAAGCATATGGCACCGGTCTGACCAACCAGCCCAAAAGTTACCCTCAGAGAAGGCTGCTGCCGCAATTCGATGACGAACTCATTGATACTCCATCTCCGAGTCGTACTCCATATGACAAGTCGGACCGCCCCCCTCGTGGTCGGGACAGGACGGCTGACGACACCGGTTATATATTGGTAGTGCCTTGCAGACAGGGCAAGAAGCCATTAGAGCCCAATGATAGGTTCGACCTACAAAATGACTTGGATCATAGAGCAGGCCGCACAAGATCCATCTATGGATCCAGAGAGTACTCGCCCGATAGACGGGGCGGATACAGACCATGGTTCGACCAAAACAACAAAGTCAAGGAACGCAACCGGCCCCATACAAACGCCGAATACAGGCGTGACATAGCACGGGTCAGAGGCGCCTCTCACCCACAGTGCTTCACAGATGAAGTAATGTGGCATCAGTTCCCTGAGGGGTTTAAACCCGTGAATATAGAATAGTATGATGGGACCACTGACCCAACTGTGTGGATAGAGGACTTCCTCCTCCATATCCACATGGCATGAGGAGATGATCTCAATGTCATCAAATACCTCCCTCTGAAGCTTAAGGGGCCATCTCAGCATTGGTTAAACAGCCTCCCCGAAAACTCCATTGGATGCCAGGAAGACCTAGAAGATGCATTCTGCTCTAACTTCCAGGGAACCTATGTCCACCCACTGGACTCTTCCGATCTTAGAAATGTCCTCCAGAAGCGCGGCGAGTCTGCTCGGCAATTCTAGAAACGGTTCTTGACTAAGAAGAACCATAATGTCGACTGTCCGGATGCCGAGGACATAGCCTCCTTCCGCCACAATATTCGGGACGAATGGCTGGCCCGCCAGCTAGGCCAAGAAAAACCTTGGACTATGTCCGCCCTTACCTCCCTCAAGACCCGCTTTTGTGCGGGTGAAGACAATTGGCTGGCTAGATGCAACCACAATTCGGAAGATCCCGTTGCACCTGAAGCCCGGGACGGCAATTCAAATCCAAAGCGCAATAAGAATAAGCTCAAGCACAATAATAGTGAGGTTGATGATACGACTGTAAACGTCAGATTCCGCAACTCCCCACCTGGGCAGTGGAAGAAGCCTCCTAAAGGCTATCGTGACGAACCCACTAAAGGCAATCCATGGGACATCGGAAAATCCCGCCAACCACACACACCGCAACTGTTGGGTGTTTAAACAGGCTAGCAAGATACCACTCGAAGACCAAGGCAAAAGCTCTCGCAGCGAGGACAAGGATGAGCCTTGGGGTCCAATTGTGGTGTACAGTAGAAATCCCCTCCCGAAGTCAAAAGCGGTGAACATGATATACGCCACCCATACACCCAAGAAAGAGAGGAAGTGCGCCCTTTGGGAGGTCTACGATGTGGAACCTGTAGCCCCGAAGTACAACCCATGGTCGGCATACCCGATCACCTTTGATTCGCGTGATCATCCAACCAGCATCCGCCATGGGGGTTCGGCGGCCCTTGTCCTAGACCCCATTATAGATGCGTATCACCTCACAAAAGTCCTAATGGACGGAGGAAGTAGCCTCAACCTGATTTACTCAGATACGATGGAAAAGCTAGGCAAACATCCGTCAAGGATTAAATCCAACAGCACTACCTTCAAAGGAGTGATCCCAGGTGTTGAGGCCCGATGCACGGGCTCCGTAACTCTAGAAGTTGTGTTCGGCTCACCCAACAACTTTCACAGCGAGTTCTTGATCTTTGGCATTGTGCCCTTCCGTAGCGGCTATCACGTGCTGCTTGGCCAGACATCGTTCGATAGATTCAACGTGATCCCACACTATGCATACCTCAAGCTCAAGATGACGGGCCCCAAGGGGGTCATTACTGTCAACGGCAATACGGAGCGCTCCCTGAGAACTGAGGAACATGCATTAGCCCTAGTGGGTGAATTTAATTAAAAAGAAGATCGGCAAGTGCCGACATCCGCTAATAGGCACACAGGGCTGGGAAGCGAGTTCGGCTTCGGACCGAAAACTCAGATCCTTCCTGCTCCCCTCACTACTAGAATTCAGTTATTTGCCGTCTGCTGACACATGGCAACGATGCTCTTTGCCGTCTGCTGTCCCAAAGCAGACGGCAAAGAACTGGCACATGGCAAACAGTGTCTTTGCCATGTGCCAGTTCTTTGTCGTCTGCCCACTCACGGCAAAGAGGGCCAGGGCAGACAGCAAAGGGCTAAGGTGGGCCCCATCAGGCCTTGGCCCTTGCCAGGTACAAATGGGGGGGGTCTTTGCCGTCCGGGACACCTTTGCCGTCGGCTAGTCCATCTTTGCCGTCGGGGGGCAAACGGCAAAGACCCCCCTATTAACGGCCGTTATACCCCACTCTCTCTCACCCTCTCCCTCCCTCACTCTCTCCCACATCTCCCTTGCGCCGCCGCGCCGCTCCTCCGCTCGCCGCCGTGCCGCCCCTCCCCTCCCGCTCGCCGCTACGCCGCCGCTCCCCTGCGCCTACCCCACCCCCTCACCCCGCCGTGCCACCCCTCCCCCTCCCGCTCGCAGACGGCAAAGGGATGAGGGAGAGGGGCTAGGTGCGCCCTTTGCCATGAGGGGGCAGACGACAAAGGGGGGTAAGGGAAGACGGCAAAGCCCTGAGGGTGGACGGCAAAGGGGTGAGGGAGAGGGGCTGGGTGACCCTTTGCCATGAGGGGGCAGACGGCAAAGGGGGGTAAGGGCAGATGGCAAAGAGGAGAAGCCTGCCGTTAGCACTTAACGGGACAGCCTGTCGATCTGCCGTCTCATTTTATTTGCCGTCCGCCCCTCATGGCAAAGATTCTTTGCCGTCCTCCTTACAAAAAGCAGACGGCAAATAACCTCTTCACCGGATATTTTTTTTGCCGTCTAGTTTGCCGTGAGCTGACTGACGACAAAGCCTTTGCCGTCCGTGTTTCCCCTTTGCCGTCCGTGTTTCCCCCTTTGCCGTCAGCCATACACTACCTCAGGACCAAAAAAGTATGTGCCGAGGAGGCACAACTTCGCACTTAAGATTCCATGGGTAGCGATGGAGAAATAAAGATTGCTATTCGGCTGGCCCGACCTGCTACCATCAACACGTCTGCAGACAAAACGCATGCGCTCCTAAAAAAGCCTGCCTACGGCGTAAAGCTCACTTACAATTCAGCAGCCTCTCAAGATTTTGTTAGCAAAATCAACCCACCGAACACTAACAGCCATTAGAGTGCATCTATGCGCAGGAGTCAACTAGCAAGGGGGCATATCGAAGATGTCAGGTTACCAATCGAAGGCCCCTAGTACAACAACTCATGTATATTTTAATTTTCTTTCACATAGATGGAAACAGTAGCTTCGGCAATCCGAGTTATAAGAGTTGTTGAGAAAATACAAAATTGCGTAACGCAAATTGGCCTCATCCTTTCTTTTTTTCGGTGCATATTTTTCTCTCCCTCTTCTCATGAACCTGTTCAATATGACACGAGGTAACCGGATAATAGACCGGGGGCTCGAGTTCAAACACAAATCGCCTTATCTATCATGTGTTTGGCATCGTGGCATTCGATTTATATGCATTGGTTCCGAACTATGTCTTTGGTCAATAAGTTGGGTTGCCCGGCTCCTGTGCTTGCCCCTTTATGTTCTGCTCGTTCGGCTAAAAGGGCAAAGGGAGCACCCCTGCGATTGTGCTTCCAGATAGTCTGGTCAAGCACCTCAGAGGAGAAAGCCGAAAACTCATAGTATGCGTGATCCGATCTATGAACCTCGAGCTGGAAGTGTTATACTTCAATCCTCATAAGCGGTTATTCCATGTTATATGAGGAACTTGCCCTTTGTGCAGACATTGTGATACTGGCTTTGACCATGATTCGTCCGAACATCACAACACTTTGGTGGCTAATCGTACACTTCATGTAGTGCATTTCGTGCTCCTACGACTAAGTGAAAGAAATGAAGCACTATAGTCTGATTGCCTAGTCTTCCGCATTGTACCGCCTTTGGGTTCTAATAATACGCCTAAGGGACATAGTACATTGTCATAGACACCCCATCTAGTATCTACGTGGGGGCTGAAGCCGATGACTCGCATCTTTCAGTATTAAACAACCACATAGGAGTTATAAAGGAACGAAAAACCAAATAAGAGCAAATACTAATATCATTAAAAGTTAACACAAGTTTTTGGACACGTTACAAGATCATTCAAACATTTTGTCACCCGAACACTGCGACGCTATCACCCGAGCACTCTCCATCACTCAATCGAAGTATATCTCGAGGCATCGATGCTCCTTCCCGGGTGGCGGCGGGTTGGTGGCTACGTTCATCGGATTTAGCCCCGGCCAGTGCACTTTGGCCCTGGCAAGGGCCATCCGCACTCCTTCGATACAGGAGGAGCGCTTGACGGTGTCGAGGCGGGGCGAAGCAGCGATCAACTTTCGTACCAGGCCAAAGTAGCTGCTTGGTAGCGGCTCGCCGAGCCATAAGCAGATGAAGTGGTCCTTCATGGCTGGCTCCGCCATATGGTGCAGATCCATGAGCTGTTTCAACTACTCCACCAGAAGAGGAGGGCGCTCGGGGGCTCCGAACTGTGCTCGAAATAGTCGAGCTTCATCTTCTACTTCCCGCAAGGCGAGCAGCTGATTGGCGTCCGCCACGCTCTTCTAGATATCGGAGGATGCGCTTGAGGATTGCCACACCCGGGTCAGCAATTCGAATATGCTATCCTTGAATATGCACTTTAGCGATTATGGCTTACCATCTGCTATTTTCGTGGCCTGGCGCACTTGCTCCTCGTAGAACCGTCTGTCCATCCGCTCCTTCTAGAGTTCGGTTTTCAGGGTGGACAGTTTGGTCGAGCTCGCCTTATTCTTCTGTTCCAAGGACTCGCATCTTTCGCTGGCTTCCTTGAACTCCTGTTGGACCTCTCCCACGTGAGTTTCATGCTTGCCACTAGTGGCCCTCATGGCAGAAAGGGCAACAGCCGTTTCCTTAGCAGCCACCCTCTCGATGGCCGTCTCATCCATCGCGCGCTGAAGCTCAGCCTTGAGCTTCTCCACCACGTTCGCCGAGGCTGCTCGTGCATTATACAATATGAAGAAGCTGCATTGATAGTACTCGGACTATAGAGATCATACAAAGGTATTCGGATTCTGTTTTGACATACCTTGAGCCTCTTTGAACCTTTGGTTAAGGGCCTCAGCTTCGTCTTTAGAGCGCTTCAGCTTCTGATTTAGCTCTTCCATCTCAGCACCATTTTATGTCTGCCACCGATGATGAAGCCTGCATTACACACACAGTTAATACATTACATGGGCTCTCAATTCCCGAATTATAGATAATCCGATCATATATCGAGTTATTCGAACAATCTTGACAGTTAAAGTGCATCTAGTTCGGTAATAAATTCAGATGTGACACCTAGGTGAGCTTTTTCACCTCACCTAGTGCTCGGGGGCTGCCATGTATACAATGCAAATAAATAAAATATTTGCAAAATAAAAACATCGAGTGACTTACTTGAAAACCCGCAAGGAGACGTTTGAAGGCCTCCTTTAGTCCGTTGTCACCGGACTGTACGCTTTGTAGTACCGCACCCATAAGGGTGCAGTGATCCTCGGGAATGGAGGTGCTCGATAGAGCCTCCTCCATGGCTGACCACCTATTGGTCAGTGGTGCCGGTGATGATCAGATTCCCCAATCACCCACCGGGGATTGGACCGGTGCCTCCGGAGGCATAGTGCACTCTGGAGATGTTCACGGAGGGGACTGAAGGCCCGCTTGTCTGGTCTCGTTGGTATCCGGGCGGGGTGTTTCCCCCCAAGTCTTTAGTGGCCGAGGCGTTAGCCTTGGTCACGATGCCATCTCCCTCGCCACCGGTGTCCGGCTCCATAGGAGTCGGCTTGGATGACACCTCCACGACGTCCTTCGTGGCACTTGGAGTGGTGGGATGCGAAGCATCCCCGCTCTCCGCCAGTTTGGCAGGTGGGGTCTTCTCATCCAATATCACCATAGTGGGGATAACGCGCGGGGGGCTGCCAGGCCAATAACCTGTGTATTAGCAAACTCTAAATCTATTCGTAATGAACATGAGGGTCTTCGGATCCTAAAATGGATGGGGGAGGGCTTGACCTGTAGGCTCCTTCGTGGAACCTCCTCGAGGTCTTCGGACGCGGATCCCGAGTCTGTACTATCATCGGACAGAACCACCCGCATCTACCGCACCATCTTGTGGGCAGGAGAAGCGACCTTCTCCGGGATGTCCGAAGACACTGCTCTCTTGTTGGCACGGGGGGGGGGGGGGGGAATCTCCTCCCCCTCACCCTCGACCTCGACCTCCTCCTCCTCTTATTCTTCCTCTTCCTCCTCCTCAGACTCCTCCTGATTTGAGGACCCGGGGATATCCTCGGATGCGGCATCAGGCTGGTTCCAGATGTAGAGGTCAGCCTGTCCTTGTTTCTTCTTCTTCTCTTTCTTCGTAGGAGCCTAGTAAGGCTTCGGGCTGAGGCGCCAGACTGTTAATATTGACGGCTTTCTTCAGCCATCTCTACAAACACAGATCGGGTAAGGGGCTATCAATCTTCTATGTAATAAAGCCGACCAAGATAGTGTATATCATACCTCGGAATCAGGCTTGGCGGCATGCTAACCCTTAGCCTCCTCCTCGGATGGTCAGCTCTTTATTGATTTGAAGAGCACCTTCAACAACTTCTCCCGCGTAGTGCGGAAGAGGTTCCAGACTATGGGCTCGGCTTCGACTTCTCGAGCCCATAGGGGGGTGTCTTGGCGCTGGCAGGGGAGGATGCGTCTTCGGAGCATCACCTGGACCACATCGGTCAACTTGGTACCTGTAACAGCCTGGGACCGGCGCTCCAGAAGATTCCCCTTTTATTTGCATTCTCGTCTTTGTTTTGTTTGGTTGTTGCATTCATCATCGCACCATTCGCATCATCTACATAGCATCTTCACTCGTTTTCGAAAACTTGCATCCGTTCGTAGTCACCGGTTCTCTCCGTTCTTGTCGTTACGCGTTTCGCGACCAACCACACATGCACGTGCCCGTGGCATCACTAAAAATATATTTTTAAGGCGTGCATAAAACTTTCTCAAATTGGGTCGAAACCTAGCGTGCGGTCTTATTATAGTGTAGGTAGACCGCCATCCAGATTTCGCCGCATTCCGAGTTCGTTTGAAACCCCATCGGTCAACCGTAGCAGTGCGGTCATCGGTTATTCGTCGGACGTTTTTTGGTGTTTTAAAACTTCGTGTCACGGGCCGCAAACCTCCCTCTCATCTCCTCTTATCCCACTCCACACATAGGCACCACCCTGCCCCGATCCGGCCGTACGATTACGCTCACACGACCGTAGTCGGCCCCAAAAAAACCATCAACCCTAGCCCCTAAAACTATAAACGGACCCCTCCCCTTCCTAATTGGGACCTAAACCCTAATCCTCCTTGTTTCCCATGCCTACCCACCACCCTCACACCCCTGTCTCCCACCTCCAGCCGCAGGGCCTACCAAGCCCAGATCGGGGCCATGGGAAGCCCATCTGGGCCCGACCCTGAGCTCCAAGCGGGGAGCTCGTCCCATGGCGCCCGAGCCTCCCCGAGCTGATGCCCCGCCTCCGCAAACCCGTGCCAGCCCTGCCGCCAGCGCCCCACCAGAGCAAGCCGCCGCCCCCGGCGAACCAATCGCCGGACCTCCTCCCTCCCTTCCTCTTCTTCCTTCCTCTCCCTCTCGCTCTCTCACCCCGCTCTTCCTCCCTCCCACAGGATCCTCCATGGCCGCTTCGAGCCCGCCGGTGCTCTCCCTCCGCCGGAGCTCGCCTCCCACACCCGGATCCGGTGGCTGCCACCACTGCCAACCCATCCCCGACCAGATCCGGTTCCTCACCGACCATCTCCGCCGGTGCCCCCGCGTCAGGAACCGCCGCCCCTACTAAGGAGGAGTTGCGCCCCCACTCGAGCTCCCATTGGCCAAGCGCCGGGTGGGCAGCTGCCCTGCCTCGGCCCAGCCGGCCTCCCTCTGGCCAGCCGCCCATCCAGCCGGCTCAATGGCCCTCTGTTGAGCCCCCGCTAAGCCCCGCATAGTGCATTGTGTACTATCTTGCGCCCATATTCCTGTTGGCCCAATAGGCTCTAGATTCAGCCCTATTTTCAAATTGCTAATAAAAAACGTGCGACGGATTAAAGTGTTTTATATATGAAAAATACTTAGAAAAATGTGTAGATTAATTATATGCCATTTTCATCCATGTCAAAAGTACTTAAACTTGTTGTTTGCATCATTCGCATAAATGTCATATTTTGCATTGCACATATATGTTTTACCGTGCATCGAAATGAACCGATCCCTATATGAAATAAACGTATGGATTACTATTATCGCATTTTCATGCATGCTACTAATATTGGTGTGATTGTGGCATTTAATTGCATGAATTTCTTGTTAATCGGTTTATGTCATAACGTGCATAATTAAATGTGACATATTTTCCTACTTGAACCTATCATATTATATATATATGTTTCTGGGGTAGTAAAATCCATAGTATTTATCTGTGCATTTGGTTTTGTCATTTGAGAATTTTTGTGTGCATGTTATTTTTGCCGTGATGCCCTTTTGTCTATTTCGTATGATTTAATCCATGCATGATATGAAATAATTTTGAACATGAGATATGCCCTGTGATATGTGCACGAGCACCTGGTCATTTTTCTTGCCATAAAAATGCATGTTTAGGTGTTGTTTTCTTGTTGTCAACATGCTATAAAAATTGTGTCGTTTTGAGATGCTAAAATATTTCTTAGTCTAGAAGCTGTAACGTTTTGTTGCTGTCTTGCTATGTGTTTTGCTAGTGATCTAGAACCTATTTGGGGTAGGTGTAATGGAGTTATTTGTTGTTGATAATTCCCGTTAGTATGAGGTTAAGTTTCATGCCATAATATGACCTGTAACATAGAGTTTTACTACCGTCAATATGCCTTTGTGATAAAACTGCACTGTCAAAAACTGGGCTATTTTCACTAAGTCTGAAAACTGCTTACTTCAATATGCCATGTTGTGAGCTCCCTACCATGTGATCCATGCCTCTTTTGAGTATGATATGTGAAGATGAAATGAAGTGTGTGTTATATGCTACGTCACCATGTTTAGTTTATGCATTTTTGGATCTTGTAACTTGTTGTTTTCATGCGTGCAAAATGCTATGTTGCTGTTTTGGGCAGATTTCATATAAAACTTGTGTTGGTTGTTGTGGTTGAACCGTACCTCCGTTTTGGACATGCCTCATATGAAACTTGCTTATAATTTCATGTAGAATCATATTATTTTGTTGCATCCATATTTTGAAGTGCTTGTGGTTGTCATTTTCATGCATTTTGCATTCATGGCATATCCATCTTGTGTTGCTCATATCTTTTAGACCGTAGCTCCGTTTGAGATGTTCCATATATGTAAATCGACTAGAGTGACATGTAGTATGGCATGGAATACTTTATTCCATCGTTTAAAAAATATAAAATATGGTTAGATCAGATCTGAACCAATTTCGAAATTATCATATGAGGTCGTTTCGGAAATACTATGCGTTGTTTCCGACCTCATTTAAGATGCCTAGATAGTGTAGTTTACTTATGCTTCACCTCTTGCCATGTCTAACAAAATTTAACATTGATGAGTACCTAAACGGGAGTGAACTAAATAATTCGAACGTGGAGTTTCATCAATATGCAACTCGTTGCATATTGAGCTTCACTTAATGTGTAGGAGTTGTTCGATGTTCTTTGCCATGCCTTGCATATTTAAACCGGACATGCATCATATTTGTCTGCGCATCATTACATGCATATGTTGTGGTGTATCGTGTGTTGATTGTTGTTTTTGGATTGTTCCTTCTCGATAGAGTGCCGAAAGCGTTTGGAGTGTGAGGAATCGTTCGACTATGTTTGCACGTCTTCTTCATGGACTCGTTCTTCTTCCAAGTGGGATCTCAGGCAAGATGACACATTTCCCTGGATACCACTACTATCATTGCTATGCTAGTTGTCTCACTTTTATCATTATGTCATGCTACCTACCACTTGTTTGTCAATCCTCCCAACATTGCCATGAAAGCCTCTAACCCTCCACCTTCCAAGCAAACCTTTGTTTGGCTATGTTATCGCTTGTTTATCCCTTCTTATAGCATTTCTAGCTGCAGGTGCAATTGCTTCCAGATGACAACATGGACATTCTTTTGTTATCACAATATGATTGCTATTTAATTTAATGCACATATATACTTGGTAAAAGGTGGAAGGCTTGGGGTTATGTTCCATAATTGAGCGCTCCTAACATGCTCGGGGTTGTTATGAGGACCCCTTGATTTTCATTTTAGGATAAAACTTGTCTGGCAAGGCCCAACTTTGGTACTACATTTGCCCATCATAATAATACTGATCACCTTATTAAAGCATAGAGGGTCGCCCCCTCGTCCATTAATTTAACATAATATAGGGGGGCCAGTGCTGTTGGTGCTGGTCCAAAGTAGAGCCACTTGCGGGGCCACCCGGGTAACTCGGGGGATTTCTATCGGGCCACCGCATGTACTACTCATCCGGTTGTGCCCTGGGAACGAGATACGCGGCTCCTATCGGGATTGTCGGCACGTCGGGCGGCCTTGCTGGACTTGTTTTACCTTTCTCGAACTTCTTGAGTGAGGAACTCTGATCTTCTTCGGGCTATCTCGAGGTGTCGAATATCCTTTGGAATTGCCTAGGATGATCACGAGATCCGTGGTCGAGGTTATTCCCGTTGCATGTGGTTAATTTGTGATGGATGAGTTGGAGCACCCTTGCAGGGTTAAATCTTTCGGAAAGCCGTGCCCGCGGTTACGTGGCAAACTTGGATATTTTGTTTAACAACCAATGATAGCAAACTTGAAATAAACTCTAATAAAATACGCAACTGTGTGAGTAACCGTGATTGTCTCTTCTCGTGAGTCCTTACCCTAGAGAGAACACGGTGCGTTATGTTTGACGTAAGTAGGTGTTCAGGATCAGTTAGTGATCATTACTAGTTCACATCCGTTATGCGTAGACCACCATACTTTACTTTATGTATTCGTAAGTTAGTCACACAAAGAAATGTTTAGTTACTTGCTGCAGCCTCACCACTTAACCATACCTAACCTATTAAGCTTTAATAGTCTTGATACCCTTGGAAATGAGATTGTTGAGTCCCTATGGCTGACAGATTACTACAACAACAGTTGCAGGTACAAGTAATGCGATGATTTGACGTGAGCGCGATGCTTGATTTGATTTGGAGTTATTATTCTTCTTCTTCTTCGTCTAGGATGGGTTCCAGGCGGTAGCCTGGGATAGCAAGGATGGATGTCGTTTTGTCGTTTGTTTTCGTCCGTAATCGGACCCTGCTCTTCTGTATGATGTTTGAATATGTTGTTGTATTGATGTGACTCTGATGTAGCTTGTGGCAAGTGTAAGCCAATTCCATATACTCATCCCTTTGGTACATGTACTTGTAATGATATCCATTCTTGCAACACGACGAGATGCGCTTCTATCCCTGTCGAGGCCCTCGTGCCGAAATAAGGATAGGACTGCATCTTGGGCGTGACAGTACCCTCCCCCACCATGGAGAGGATGCGCTAATACAGGTCGGTCACGTCCTTGCCTGGTCCCAAGACAAGGCCCTTTTCGAGCATGAAGCCAGTCTGGTGGGGGGACCGGATCTGAATGTGTCGGCGGGGTGCTGACCCTCTTCTTGTGGTTCAGTGACATAGAACCACTCATTTGGACACCCCTTGATGATGTCTATGAGGGTGCCCGATGGGCAGCCGACGCAGGTGAGCTTGCTGATGTCGGCCCCGTTGCAATCTGCGTGCTTGTCGCCGACGCACTTGGGCTTGATGTTGAAGACCTGCAGCTAGAGCCCGAAGTGTGGCTCGATGCGCAGGAAGGCCTCGTAGACGAGGATGAACGCCGAGATGTGCATGATGCAGTTCGGTGGGAGGTCGTGGAAGTCGAGGCATAGAAGAACATCAGTGCCCTGCCGAAGGGGTCGAGAGGGAGGCTCAACTCCCTAATGAAGTGGGGGATGAACACCACCCTTTCGCCTATATTGGGGGTGGGGATACTTGTCCCTCCTCTGCTGCGCGGTGAGGGATGTTGGCGGGGAGGTAGATGGCCTTCTTGGGGTCAAGGATGTCCTGGTCAGTGACCGTGGAAGCTTCCCATTGGCCGTTGGATCCCGCCATTGATGAGCTCGGAGGTGGGGGCGAAGAGACCTAGATCTGTGCTTTGGAGGCACAAGGGAATGAGAGGCGGAGAAGTCGACTGGAGAGCGTGAAAAGCCTTTGGGGTTTTCCTCCTCTTTTTATGAGGCCTATTGATTTGGGCTCCCCTTGTTGCGCCGTGAATTCCTCCACTTCTCGAGACGTGCGAGTCATTGCGTGCGCGTGATTATGTATATCGCATGTAAAACGGGACACGGTCGTTATATTGATAGATCGTGATGATTAAAACGGCCTTGAACCATGAACCAGGTCTGTGTAACTAGCCTAGGGGTCGTTGTGGGTCTTGCCTTTCGTCAGAGAGGTTGTCAGAGGAGTGTTGTCCCCCCCCGACGTTTGGCCTTTAAAGCCAATTAATTTATAGTATTCGGACATGCCACTATGCGGCAAACTACTTGTCATCGGAGGCCGAACTATGGTTCGGCAGGAAGGAACTCACCTCGCAAGACGAAGGCTCTGTTCGCAAAGCAATTGGCGCTGAAGACCCTAGGCGTTGGAGGCATGTTTGGGGGCTACTGAGGGAGTCCTGGATTCGGGGGTCCTCAGATAGCCGACCTATTGTTATGGGCCGGACTATGAGGGCTACTTACCAAACACCGGAAGATTTGAAGGCCCAGTCTCCTGGATGGACGCTTTGGGAAGCACTGCTTGCGCTTCACGTTTGATGTATTAAATAGGCATGTTTATCTCTTTGGCATGTAACCGACTATGTGTAAACCCTAGGCATCCTCGACACCTATATAAGCAGGAGGGTTTTAGGGTATAGACATAGAACAAGTCATCTCGGGTTAGCTATATGATCTCGAGCTAGATCAACTTTGTAACCCCTCACATCATCAATACAACCAAGCAGGACATAGGGTATTACCTCCATAGGAGGGCCTGAACCTAGGTAAACTCGTGTCCGCTTCGTCTCCTTTTACCATCGATTCTAGTCTCACAGTTCTAGACCCCCTACCCGAGATTCGATGGTTTTGACACCGACAGGAAGAAGACCGGCAAGGCCTTTGGCGCACATTACGGCAAGCGCACCTCCTTGGAGTGATGCGCTCCCGTTAACGATGTACCAGAGAGCTCCACCGGCAAGAATAAAATGTCCAAGGCAGCTCTACCGGAGACCAAAAAGGTGCCTGTCAAGGAGGATGTCATGGGGGGAACTTTCACCATAAGTTCCACCCTCGAAGACAAACAGGAAAGCACGCTCGTTGCTTTCCTATGGGTGAATGTCGATGTGTTTGCGTGGCATCCGTCTGACGTCGCCGGTGTTCCCAGGGAGGTGATTGAGCACCATCTTGCCGTCTGTCCTCCTGCGCGGCCCATCAAGCAGAAAGTGAGGAATCAAGCCTTGGAGATACAAGAATTCATTGCCGATTAAATTAGAAAACTGGAAGCAACAGGTCTGGTCAGAGGGGTGCTGCACCCAACATGGTTGTCCAATCCCGTCGTAGTGCGCAAGGCAAATGGGAAATGGACGTTGTGTATTGACTATACAGATCTCAATAAAGCCTGTCCAAAAGATCCGTTTCCCTTGCCACACATCAACTAGATTGTGGACTCCACTGCCGGTTGTGACTTGTTGTCGTTCCTCGATGCATACTTAGGGTACTATTAGATCTTCATTTCGAAGGAAGACGAAAAGAAGACCGCATTTATCATGCCATGTGTTACGTACTGCTTCGTGCGGTTGCCTTTCAGGTTGAAAAGTGCTGGTTCGACATTTGCAAGAGCGGCCCAGATTGGTTTTGAACCCCAGCTGCATAGGAATATGGAAGCTTATATGGATGACATACTGGTCAAAACCAAGGACAAGGCAACACTCATACAATACCTAGAAGAGATGTTTGTAAATCTGCGCAAGATCAACTTAAAGCTCAATCCCGAGAAGTGTGTGTTTGGCGTTCCGTCCAGCAAGCTTCTCGAGTTCTTTGTGTCTCAGTGTGGGATTGAAGCAAACCCTCACAAGATCAAGGCGATTGAGCAAATTGAAGCACCAAAGCGCATCAAGGATGTACGCCGTCTTGCCGGTTGCATCGCAGCTGTAAGCAGGTTCATCTCAAAATCCGCTCAGCGTGCCCTGTCGTTCTTCAAGATCTTGAAGAAGGCATGTCCGATGAAATGGACTCCAAAAGCGAAGGCTTATCCAAGATGTTGCATTACACCTATTCCCGGCAAGTACTAACGGACCGTCCAGGTTCCACATCTCTATTTTCTCTTCTTTCTTTTTCTTAAAAGACAGAAGGTTCTCTCGCGTGCAAGTTTGCCGGGGGGATGAGGTGGTATGGACACCGGCGACGTCTGAAATTGGCATCTTGCGGAAGGAGCAGGAAAAAGTACCGCGACGGGAAGATAAGTTGCTAAACCCTAAGTGAAATTTTTCTGTGAAGTTATTTTCCTTGGACGATTTTGACTTTTGGATGGAAAACCTACACACTAAGGAACCTTACCATGATCGACGGCGCCCTTGTTCTGTTTTGAGCCCGCTAAATGGCTTAGGTGGCTGCGCTCGTGCCCTTGCCCTGTTTTGAGTCCGCTCAATGGCTCCAGTGGCTGCACTCGCGCCCTTACTCTGTTACGAGTCCACTCAATAGCTTAAGTGGCCACTCCAAGAACGTTAAGGTATCTTGTTGGCAGTAGCACCTCTAGTAGTGTGCTAAGGGACCCGCTCCTCGAAGCGCTTGCAGTAGGGCTACACATGCTCGCAAGATTATTTCCGAAAAAGCGTAGGGAAAGCACCATGCAAAGAGGAATATAACAAGGGTAATAACATACAGTCATTCAAATAGGGAGAAATTTACATGAGATGTCGCCTCTTCCTAAGTACATCTTTATTTGACTTTCCCATGTAGGCAAGATTACAAGAAGAAAAAGATAGGAGGAGGAGGCAGATTACAAGAAGAAAAGGATAGCAAGGGGCCTCCTACGAGAGCCTGGCACCTCCTAGGCCAGCATTGCGCAGAGGAGAAGACTAACACTGCACGGACGGGAGGGGGGGCCAGAAGATGAAGTCCACGGGCCTGCCGGAAGAACCAGCTGGAAGATGAGGTAGCGCTCGGGAGAAAGACCCCCGACAGGATTGTCCTGCTGGGAGGGTGAGAGGCGTGAGCTAACGATGATGGTGCATCTGTCGATCATTCAGACTCAGGTCGTCATATTCTGACTTGACGGCCTGGAGCTCGGACTCATCGTCACTTTCACCGGCACTGTCCTCCTCGGCGTTGTCGCTCGAGGAGGAGCTTTCAGTGCTGCTCGAGCTCTCTTCGCAGCAGTTGAGACGGACGCCTGAGCGCCCATAAATCTTGACGGAGAGCAAATCAACCTCATCATTTTGAAATGAAGGACGTGCCCATCCCGGAGGTTGTGGGCGTAGGCAGAGGTTTTCTAGCCTCGCCTGAAGAGCATGACGTGGCTCTCCGGATACTCAACGTCCACCCGTGTGGCGCCATTGTAGTAGCCATGCGCCCGCATCCAGAAAACGGGTGGCTTGTTGGTCTCCGTCGCCCTGGCGAAAGGGTGAGGGAGGCGCAAATGGCTTCGAAGGGGACCGTGGAGTTTGAGGACGAACTCCAACGCCATCCCCTCAGCGTGGGTCTCTTCGAGGAACAGGCTTGGCGTTAGAGGGAGAGGTGGAGCAGCGCTCTACCTCCCCCGGCCTTGACCTCCACGGCGACCACGACCCCTTGTGCTTCCCCCGCCGCGTGCACCTGGGTCACCCTCCACCTCTGCGGCGGAAGTGGTGGCATGATCTCGAGGGGTACTCCTCCTTGATGCAGAGGATGGTGGCCGCCCTCTTCCCCTATTCATGGCTATGGGCGGGCATAACTCAAGGTTTGGAAGAGGTGGAAGGACGAGCTCTAGAGGTTCGCGCTCTCTGAAGAAGGAAGGAAGGATGAGCGTGATCCTTGCTACCCCTCAATTTATGGGGGGAAGCACGGGGGCTGGCTCTCCCCTTCTCCATGAGTCGCCGCCCACCTCCTCCAATAGTGTCGCCCACGATCACGGGGCGAACAGCAACCGTCCCGTTGCTCCAATCCATGACACTGAAGTTTCTACCACGGCCAAGGCTTTAAGTCACGAGCGCCCATTGCCGGCTCCCCGCTACGCATGTGGCGCGCGTGGCGAGAACCGCCTGACGCAACAATTGAAATAATTACTACCGCTGCGCGCACGTTGATACGTCCATTTTGCGTCATGCTTTTATATTGATATTTATTGCATTATGGTCTCTTACTACACATTTTGGTACAATACTTATGCCTTTTCTCTTTTATTTTACAAGGTTTACATGAAGTGGGAGAATGCCAGTAGCTGGAGTTCTGGACTTGAAAAGGCGCAAATCTGAGATACCTATTCTGCACAACTCCAAAAGTCCTAAAAATCTATGAAGAATTATTTTTGAATATATAAGAAATAATGGGTGAAAGAAATACATCAGGGGGGTCACTAGGCAGAAACAAGCCTGGTGGGCGCACCCTACCCCCCTTTGCGCGCCCCTGAGGCTTGTGGACCACCTGGCAGCCCTCCGAAGCCCATCTTATTCTATATGGAGGGTTTCGACCTGGAAAAAATCATAACAGTGCTTTCGGGATGAAGCGCCACCGTCTCGAGGCGGAACCTGGACATAACTAATCTAGAGCTCTAGCAGGGTTGTTCTGCCGGGGAAACTTCCCTCAGGGAGGGGGAAATCGAAACCATCGTTATCACCAACGATCCTCTCATCGAGAGGGGGTCAATGTCCATCAACATCTTCATCAGCACCATCACCTCTCCAAACCCTAGTCTAATTTCGTAGTTGCGGATGCTTGCGAGTGGGGTTAATCATAAGTGGGAGGCTTGTCCAAGTAAGGGCAGCACCCAAGCACCGGTCCACCCACATATCAAATTATCAAAGTAACGAACGCGAATCATATATGCATGATGAAAACTAGCTTGACAGAAGTTCCCATGTGTCCTTGGGAGCGCCTTCCTTTATATAAGAATTTATCCAACCTTGTCCTTTGCTATAAAAAGGACAGGGCCACCTTGCTGCACCTTTGTTACAATTGTTACTTGCTACCCGTTATGAATTATCTTATCACAAAACTATCTATTACAGATAATTTAAGTGCTTGCAGAGAATACCTTACTGAGAACCGCTTGTCATTTCCTTCTGCTACTCGTTGGGTTCGACACTCTTACTTATCGAAAGGACTATGATAGATCCCCTATACTTGTGGGTCATCAAGACTCTTTTCTGGCGTCGTTGCCGTGGAGTGAAGCGCCTTTTGTGAGTGGAACTTGGTAAGGAAAATTTTATATATTGTGCTGAAATTTATTGTCACTTGTTACTATGGAAAATAATCCTTTGAGGGACTTGTTCGGGGTATCTTCACCTCGACCGGAAGCACAAAGAGTCACTCCTCAACCTGCTACACCTACTGAAAATATTTATTATGAAATTCCTTCGGGTATGATAGAGAAACTGCTAGCTAATCCTTATGCAGGAGATGGAACACTACATCCTGATTTGCATCTAATCTATGTGGATGAAGTTTGTGGATTATTTAAGCTTGCAGGTTTACCCGAGGTTGTTGTCAAGAAGAAGTTCTTTCCTTTATCTTTGAAGGAGAAGGCATTGGAACGGTATAGGCTATGTGATGATATTGGATCATGGAACTAGAACCGATTGAAATTGGAATTGCATCAGAAGTTTTATCCTATGCATCTGGTTCATCGTCATCGGAATTATATTTACAATTTTTGGCCTCGTGAAGGAGAAAGAATCTCTCAAGCTTGGGGGAGGCTTAAGTCGATGCTATATTCATGCCCCAACCATGAGCTCTCAAGAGAAATTAGTATTCAGAATTTGTGTGCTCGGCTTTCTCATAATGATCGATCCATGCTCGATACTTCTTGCTATGGTTCTTTTATGAAGAAAGATATTGAATTCAAATGGGACTTATTGGAAAGAATTAAACGCAACTTTGAAGATGGGGAACTCGACGAAGGTAAGGAGTCAGGTATAAACCTTAAGTTCGATTGTGTTAAATCCTTTAGAGACACCAATACTTTTCGTGAATTTAGCACTAAATATGGACTTGACTCTGAGATAGTAGCTTCTTTCTGTGAATCTTTTGCTACTCATGTTGATCTCCCTAAGGAGAAGTGGTTTAAATATCATCGTCCCATTGGAGTGAAAGTAGTTGAACATATTAAAGTTCAAGAGGAAACTATTACTTATAATGTTGATCATGTTATTCCTATTGCTTATATTGAGAAACCACCCTTCCCCGTTAGGGTAAAAGAACATGCTAATGCTTCAACTGTGGTTCGTAAGAGTTGTATTCGACAACCTACACCCCCTGAACAAATTCAAGTTAAACCTAGTATTGCTATGCTTAAAGATCTCTTGGTTGACAATATTGATGGGCATGTTATTCATTCTGAGATGAAGTGGCAAGAATCGCTAGACCGGATACTAAGATTAAACATAGACCAGTTGCTGGCATGCCTGTTGTTTCTGTTAAAATAGGAGATCATTGTTAACATGGCTGTGTGATATGGGTGCTAGTGTAAGTGCAATTCCCTTTTCCTTATACAAAGAAATCATGCATAATATTGCACCAGTTAAACTAGAGGAAATTGATGTTACTATTAAGCTTGCTAATAGAGACGCTATTGCACTAATGGGGATTGTTAGAGATGTTGAAGTCTTTTGTGGGAAAATAAAATATCCTACTGATTTTCCTGTTCTTGGTTCCCCAGAAGATGATTTTTGTCCCATTATATTTAGAAGACCCTTCTTGAATACTGTTAATGCTAGGATTGAGTGTGAGAAAGATAAAGTTACTGTGAGTTTTCGGTATGTGTCTCATGAGTTCAATTTCTCTAAATTTTCCAGACAACCCCATGACAAAGAATTGCCTAGTAAATATGAAATTATTGGTCTTGCTTCTATTGTTGTGCCTCCTACTGATCCTTTAGAACAATATTTGCTAGACCATGAAAATGATATGCATATGAATGAGAGGAATGAAATAGATAAAATTTTCTTTGATCAACATCCTATTTTGAAACACAACTTACCTGTTGAGATACTTGAGGATCCTCCTCCACCCAAGGGTGATCCCGTGTTTGAGCTCAAAAAATTACCCGATACGTTGAAATATGCTTATCTTGCTTAAAAGGAGACACATCATTTTATTATTATTGCTAACCTTTCAGATCATGAAGAAAAAAGATTATTGAAAACTCTGAGGAAGCACCGTGTTGCTATTGGTTATACTCTTGATGATATTAAGGGCATTAGTCCCACTCTATGTCAGCATAAAATTAATATGGAGCCTGATGCCAAATCAGTTATTGATCACCAATGACGATTGAACCCTAAGATGAAAGAAGTGGTAAGGAAAGAAATACTAAATCTTCTGGAGGCAGGTATAATTTATCCTGTTGCTGATACTAGATGGGTTAGTCCCATCCATTCTATCCCTAAGAAGGGAGGTATTACCGTCGTTCCTAACGATAAAAATGAATTGATCCCACAAACAATCGCTACAAGTTACCGAATGGTAATTGACTTTAGGAAAATAAATAAAGCTACTAAGAAAGATCATTACCCTTTACCTTTTATTGATCAAATGCTAGAAAGACTATCCAAACATACACATTTTTGCTTTCTAGATGGTTACTCGTGCTTCTGTCAAATACCTGTATCAAGAGAGGATAAAGAAAAAACCACTTTTACTTGCGCTTTCGGTACCTTTCCTTATAGACGTATGCCTTTTAGTTTATGCAATGCACCTACTACCTTTCAAAGATGTATGATGGCTATATTCTCTGACTTTTGTGAAAAGATTCTTGAGGTTTTCATGGATGATTTTTCTGTTTACGGAACTTCATTTGATGATTGTTTGAGCAACCTTGACCGAGTTTAACAAAGATGTGAAGAAACTAATCTTGTCTTGCATTGGGAAAGTGCCACTTTATGGTTAATGAAGGTATTGTCTTGGGGCACAAGATCTGTGAAAGAGTATTGAAGTTGATAAAGCTCAAGTTCATGCTATTTACAAAATGTTGTGCCCTACGGATATCAAAGGTATCAGAAGTTTGCTTAGTCATGAAGGTTTCTATAGGAGGTTTGTGATGGGACCAAACACCTATGGGATCGTGGGGAACCCTTCCAGTTCGGCGGGGTGGGGGGTGAGATGGCACGAAGAGCCGGTCTGGTGAACTGCGCATGGGGAGTTTTTACCCAGGTTCGAGCTGCACGGATGTGTAAAACCCTACTCCCTCTTGATTATATTGATTGTGTTCTAGGGTTTTTTCTACAAGAGAGCCATGAACGGCTGCTACGTGAGCTTGGTAATCTCCAGCTGTCTAACCATCGGGCTGTCTGGTTGTCTAACTGCCCAACTGTCTAAAAGCCAAAGAGCCAAAAGTCACCCTCTGTAACACCCTGGGCCTCCTTTTATACCTAAGGGGATCACAAAAGTGGCGTACAGTGTGCACACGGGATGCACAGTGCTACAGTGCTATCGTACAAGAGCATTAAATGCAGCATTAGGGGCCTTAGTCCGTCAGTGGGACGGGACGGGGGCCTGTCCCATCGGCGCCGCTTAGCTCCCTCCAACATTGACGCTGTGACACGCGTCTAGGTGAATAGACACCTGGCCTGTATGCTGGCGGTCCTTGCCAGGGCCTTGCCTTGTCGGGGGTCTAGAGGCTCAAAAGCCTTCCCGGCAAGGTCTTGCCGGTAGTCTTGAGTCTTCTGTGCTGATTCTTGACAAGTCTTCGCTGGGCCTTGCCGCCGGGGAGGCTACTACTGCCTGTGCATGAGTAAAGGGGTACTAGATGGCCCAAAAACTCTAGTGCACCGACAAGAGCCCCCGGGATTGGGCCATACATGTCGCGAGGTGTTGTTGGGCTAGGCCCAAACAGTGCACGGGCATGTGTGGCATGGCCTCGCAGTTGTGATCATTGCACTCACTACGCTTCCCCATGATGCCCATTGAATGCGGGTAGTGGGATACGTGCGCAGCGCAGACGTTACACCAGTGCGCCTGCGGAACATTTCTGTATTATCTTGTTTTTGGTAAAAAGAGACCGCTCCATGCCTTCCCCACAAAGAGGGGACTATAGAGCCGATGCCCATTTACCTCTCGCCTTTACCAATCTGAGAACCGTTGTTGTCATCCTCCTCGAGCCCAAGTCAGAGCCTCTTGCATCCATTGGCACCCCCGCTCCCCCTCTTCATCCCCGGTCTCCATCCCCACCATCATCATGCCGCCCAAAGCCAGCAAGGGCAAGGACACGGAGGCCGTCTCGAAGAATAAGGCGACGAAGATGCGGAGGGAGCATGTCGTTTTTCTGCCGGGGCTCAGCATGGCCGTCTTGAAGAGGCAGTACCGGTGGATGTGGGTGATGGTGACGGCGAGGCACCCCCCACTTGCGTGAGCCTGGGTCCTTCCGGGGAAGGTCCAGGCAAATACCCTTTCTTCACCGATTACTTATACTGTGGGCTCTACCCCCCTTACTCGGACTTTTTCATCGGCCTTATGTTCACTTACGGCTTCCAACTCCTGGATTTCACGCCGAACATTGTGACATCCATGGCAGTTTCTAGCAAGGCGGAGCCCTTTCTGGCGCCGTCACTTGGATTCCTCGGCCAGGAACCAAGGAGACCTACCCCAAAGGGGCTTACTACGATAGGTGGGACGAGTGGCGGGGCAAGTGGTGTTGTCTCCGAGAGGAGAAGCCCTAGCCCTTTTGTATGCCGTGGAAGACTAAGATGGTGCGCGGCGATGACTGGAGCACCCTCGACCCTTGGGACGAGATGCTCACGGTCGCGACCACCAGGATCCATCGCCTTAGGAAGGCCAGCCTCTCTGTAGAGATGATAGGCGCTAACTTTCTTCGTCGGTGCATCGCCCCCTTGTAGAACAAGGGGAGGCCGGCCTGGGACTTTAGGAATGCGGCAGACATCATGAGGCTACGCTCCGGGCTAAACCACAACCTGATCGCCATGCAACACGGGGCCCTCTGCTAGAAGTTGTTCAGGAGCATCTCGGCGATCGAGCTACCAGCGGGCGTAATTCCCTTGTGCAACAATTCGGCCTCGGGCAGAATCATTGTCATGATGCCGGTGTTCGATTCCCACAGCCTTGATGCAACTTGGATGGAGCCGTCCGTGGAGGTGGCGTGAGACTTTTTCGACAACCTGTCAGAAATGGCCATCCGCAAGGAGGAGGGCCTCGGCCATCACAACACCGAGAGGAGCTTCCATACATCGCTAGCAGGGCGGAAGAAGAGGCGCTTGCTGAGGAGGACGGTAGCATCGGCTTCTTGGAAGACGAAGACAGGAAAGGGGAAGTGCCACCAGGCAAAAATCTTGTCTGTCAGGTCGAGATCACCGAGGGGAGAGGCGACATGTCTGCCTCGAGCCACCTTGCCGGAGACACATCCGAAGAGGAGCCGCTCGATGAGGTTCCGCCCCTCGTTCAAAGGAAGAGGTGCATTCTTAGGAATGCTGCCTCCAGGCTCCCAGCCCGGCAAGCCTCTTTGAGTAGCACAGCGCCCGGCAAGGGGGCAACCGACAAGGCTGCACCGTGACGCAAAGTCTACCAGCAGCCCGCGCCTGCCGCGGCCAAGTGATCCAGGAGCATCCCTCCGCCTCCCCCCCAGAGGCTCCACGGCAGAGGTCGCTTTTGACCTATCTTCCCTTGGCTCGGGGGAGGTAGAAGAAGAGCAAGGATCCTGCCGCATGTTCAGAATCCTCGGCTCTCTTTCCCAACTTGTCTAATCTATCTTGGTTTTCCTCCACAAGGATGCGAAAACACTGGCGCAGCAGGTTGCGATGAGGGTGAAGACTTCGACGGTTCAGGGGTCGTCGGCAAGCGCCTCAGGCATGCCAAGGACCACCACCATAAATCTAGAGACTAGCCCGCGTCGCAGCCCCCGGCGTAGTCCCCAGCATGAGTTCACTACTCATTTCCTGCTGGCAGGCACTGGGTGTGCATCTATACTGCTGACATCAACGTTCATGCAAGGGGAGGACGGCGACAAGGAGTTCCATCAGCGACCGCCCCAGATTCGCCACCCAGGGATTTTTCTCTGGCTAGGACTACCTCCAACACGCTCTACCATGATGAGGGAGGGCCCACAAGCCTAGGTACTGGCGGATCTCCGCCAGTAATTTTCGTAGGAGAAGGTATTCCACTTTGTTTTCTTTTTTTGTCTTCTTGAACTTCCTCCTTAGCTTTTCTTGGTTCGCCTCCCCGGTCTTCAGACATTCCCATGGCAGAGGGAATGGACGTCGACTCTGTCATCAAGGACACAGAGAGGAATGCTACCGCCGAGGCTGTCAAGATCGCCGCCGAAGAAGCCAGCAAGAGCGTCGAGGCTGAGGCCGCCAAGAACGCTGCTGCAGAGGCCGCAAAGAACGCTACTGCCGAGGCACCCAAAGCCACACAAGAGGAGGAGGCCGCCAAGAAGCCCGCTGAGAGGGCTGGCGAGGAGGCCGCCGGGGAGACGGCCGTAAAGGGCCAACCGTCCACGTCCGATGCCCCTTCATCGAGCAGGTACTTCAAGGTTGGCGGCAACCTGTTCGTCAGCATCCCCGACACGGTAAGTGCTGGGAAACCACCTGGGGAGGGAGTCCTTGTTGAGGAGGCCATCATCGCCGCCGGGCTCGACATCATTGACGAGCCAAATGCCGGCAGTCCATGGGCGACGGCTTCCGGAAGCTCCAGGCGCTTCACTACGCCCGGAAGGAGCAACTCGACTCCAGGGCTGCAGTCATCGAAGCTGCCGATGCCAGTTTCCAGGAACGCATCGGGGAGACCTAGGCTTGGTACGCCCAAGCCTCCAATGATCTGCAGACTGGGAAGTCGAAACTTAGTGAAGGCTGGAGCCAACTCTACATGCAGCAGTTGGACACTAAACTGGCGCAAGAGGAGGCCAAGCAATGGGCTTCCACAGGGGACGCTCGCTTGACGGAGCGTCGCATCTTGCTTGACTCCCAAGAGGAAGACCTCGTCACTTGCAAGAAGGCACTCACCGACAAGCTCTACCGCAAGGAGGTGGAGCTCGAGGACCTCGTCGTGCGGCGGACCTTGGTGTTGGAGCGGGAGCACAAGGAAGCACTCAGAGCCCTGGCGGCAGAACATGCCTGCAATCTTAAGGAGGTCGTCGATGCATCCCACGCTACGGAGGCTGATATGTCTCCAACGTATCTATAATTTTTTATTGTTCCATGCTATTATATTATCTGTTTGCATGTTTTATATGCATTAATATGCTATTTTATATTATTTTTGGGACTAAGCTAGTGCTAGTTTTTGTTTTTTCCTTATTTTGGAAATTTGCAGATAAGAAATATTAAACAAAGTCCAAACGGAATAAAACCTTCGGAAGGAATTTTTCTAAAACGAAAGGAAACCATGAGACTTGAGAACCAAGGCAGAGGAGCCACCGTGAGGCCACAAGCCCTAAGGTCGCGCCAAGGGTGGTAGGGCACGCCGGGATGGCTAGTGGGGCCATGGCAGCTCCCCTAACCCTAATCTTCAGCCTATAAATTCCCAAATATTCCATCATTATAAGAACGAGCCACGAAAAAACTTTTCTGCGCCCAGAAGCCTCCGTTCCCAAGAGATCCAATCTTGGACCCTTTTGTTGTAATCTACCGGAGGGGGATTCGATAACGGAGGGCATCTACATCAACTCCATTGCCCCTCCGATTATGCATGAGTAGTTCACCATAGGCCTTTGGGTATATATCTAGTATCTAGATGGCTTCTTCTCTCTCTTTGCTCTTCCATACCAAGTTCTTCATGATCTTCATGTGGATATCTATCCGATGTAATACTATTTTGCGGTGTGTTTGTCGAGATCCGATGAATTTTGGCATTATGTTCAGATTATCCATGAATATTATTTGAGTCTCTTCTGAATTCTTATATGCATGATTTCATATCTTTGCAAGTCTCTTCGAGTTATTGGTTTGGTTTGGCCAACTAGATTGGTAATTCTTGCAATGAGAGAAGTGCTTAGTTTTGGGTTCAATCTTGCGGTGTCCTCACCCAGTGACAAAGTAGCGGTAGTGAGGCACGTATTGTATTGTTGCAATCAAGGATAACAACATGGGGTTTTCATAATATTGCTTGAGTTTATCCCTCTACATCATGTCATCTTACCTAATGCGTTACTCTGTTCTTCATGAACTTAATACTCTAGATGTAGGCAGGAGTCGGTCAATGTGTGGAGTAATAGTAGTAGATGCAGAATCGTTTCGGTCTACTTGACATGGATGTGATGCCTATATGCATAATCATTTCCTTGGATATCTTCATAATTATTCACTTTTCTGTCAATTGCTCGACAGTAATTTGTTCACCCATCGTAATACTTGCTATCATGAGAGAAGCCTCTAGTGAAACCTATGGCCCTCGGGTCTATTTTCCATCTTATACTTTCAGATCTAAAACCAGAAATACCAAAAATACTTTGTTGCATTACTTTTACCTACTGTTTTACTTTCTGTTTAAGCAATCTATCTATATCAGATCTCATCCTTGCAAGTAACCTTAAAGGGATTGACAACCCCTTTATAGCATTGGGTGCAAGAGTTTGATTCTTTGTGTAGGTACACCTATTGGGGACTTGCTTGTATCTCCTAGTGGATCGATACCTTGGTTCTCAACAAATGGGGGAAATACTTATCTACTTTGCTGCATCAACTGTTCCTCTTCACAAAAACCCACACATGCTCGAGAAGTAGCAAGAAGGATTTCTGGCACCGTTGCCGGGGAGATCTACATCAAGCCTACCAAGTACCCATCACAAACTCATATCTTGCATTTATATTATTTTCCATTTGCCTCTCGTTTTCCTCTCCCCCACTTCTAAAATGATTTTCATAAAATACCAAAAAGATTTGCCTTTTTATTCGCCCTTTTTCGTTTGTCTTTTCGTTTGCTTTCTTGTCTGCTTGATTGCTTGGTTTGTCAAGATGACTCAAGAGAATACCATGTTGTGTGACTTTTCCAGTACTAATAATATTGATTTTATTTGTACTCTGATTACTCTTGCCACTAGTGCAGAATCTTATGAAATTAATGCTGCTTTGCTCAATCTTCTTATGAAAGAACAATTTTCCGGCCTTGCTAATGAAGATGTTGCATCCCATATAAATACTTTTGTTGAGTTGTGTGATATGCAAAAGAAGAAAGATGTGGATAATGATATTGTTAAATTGAAGCTATTTCCGTTCTCACTACGAGATCGTGCTAAAACTTGGTTTTCATCTTTGCCTAAAAATAGTATTGATTCATGGAATAAGTGTAAAGATGCTTTTATTTCCATGTACTTTCTGCCCGCTAAAATCATCTCCCTTAGGAACAATATAATGAATTTTAAGCAACTTGATCATGATCATGTTGCATAATCCTGGGAAAGGATGAAACTTATGATTAGGAATTGCCCCACGCATGGTTTGAGTTTATGGATGATTATACAAATTTTCTATGCTGGATTGAATTTTTCTTCTAGGAATCTCTTAGATTCCGCCGCAGGTGGTACTTTTATGGAACTTACATTAGGAGACGCTACTAAACTCCTACATAATATTATGGGAAGTTACTCTCAATGGCAATACACCAAAAGATCTCCAACTAGTAAGAAAGTGTGTGCTATTGAAGAGATTAATACTTTGAGTGAAAACATGGATGAATTGATGAAATTGTTTGCTAGTAAGAGTGTTCCTATTGATCCTAATTATATGCCTTTGTCTTCTTTGATTGGAAATAATAATGAATCTATGGATGTGAATTTCGTTGGTAGGAACAATTTTGGTAATAACGCTTATAGACGTCATTTCAATGCTAGGCCGTTTCCTAGTAATTCCTCTAATAATTATGGTAATTCCTATAGCAATTCTTATGGAAATCATAATAAAATGCTCTCTGATTTTGAGATTAATATTAAATAATTCATTAATACGCAAAAAGGTTTGAATGCTATGATTGAAGAAAAATTGCTTAAGATTGATGATTTGGCTAGGAACGTTGATAGAATCTCTCTTGAGATTGATTCTTTAAAAATTAGATCTATTCCACCAAAACATGATATTAATGAGTCTTTAAAAGCCATCATAATTTCTATTGTTGAGTGTAAGGAAAGAACCGCTAGAATACGTGCTAAATGTGAATGCCTTGAAAAAGTGTGTTCTCGTGATAATATTGAAGAAGATCTTAAAGTGATTGATGTAACTCCTATTGAATATTTGATTTCCAATGTTAATATTGATAAGGATGGGACTCGAGATGAGTCAACCTTAGTTAAAAGGCGTCCCAGTGATTCGGAGTTTATAGATCATGATGCTAAGATTGATAAAAGTGGGATTGAAGAGGTCAAAACTTTAAATAGCAATGAACCCACTCTTTTGGATTTCAAGGACTTTAATCATGGTAGTTGCTCCTTAATTGATTGCATTTCCTTGTTGCGATCCATGTTAAACTCTCCTCATGCTTTTAACCAAAACAAAGCTTTTACTAAACATATTGTTGATGCTATGATTAAAGCTTTTCAAGAAAAACTCGAGTTGCAAGTTTCTATACCTAGAAAGTTATATGATGAGTGGGAACCTACTATTAAGATTAAGATTAAAGATTATGAGTCCCATGCTTTGTGTGATTTGGGTGCTAGTGTTTCCATGATTCCAAAAACATTATGTGGTATGTTAGGGTTCCGTGAATTGATTATTGTTCCTTAAATTTTCTGTGGGGACCCCGACTCATAAGTCATGATCACCGAATGCACCTGTACTGTGATCCCAGAGATCAATGTGCACTAAACAGACAAAAGCTGAATAACAAGAGTCTTACATCCACATTTAGCTTCTTACAAAAATAAAGACCCTGAAGGTCTAGTCTTACATAGATAGGGCCACAAGCACCAAACACTTAAATAGAACAAGCACCGGAAATCTTGATCGAAAGCATGAACCCATGCCATCTGCCTTAAACCTACAGGCATTCTGACTAGGAAGCGTCCTAGTCGCATGTTCGTCACCAACAAACTCTTCAACATACTCCTCTTCTTCTATGCTCGGCCAATTAAATAAACAATGGCAAGCCAATGAGTACTTTGAATGTACTCGCAAGCAACCCAAGTTTTGGAACAAGGTAATAATGATGCATGATATAGCACTAAGTAGATAATTTGCGGAAAGCCAATTTTTGAATGCAATGACATGATTGAGTAATTAAGTAAGCACGCATCAACAGTTTGGCAAATATCCATATGAACAAGTTATAGATATCATCATAAGAAGGGGTTGAACATCTCATGTTCATTTATCATGCTAAGTCATCAGACTTAGTTCAATTGTCATTCTAAGTCATCGGACTTAGCTCAAGTACCATCTTTGTCTCCAATGCACTCACACCAATTTGTGAAAACATTTGGACGTAGCACAAGAGAGGTCATGCAACTGTACTTGTCCATGGACATGGCTATTCGAATAGTGTTACACTCTACAGAGGTTGCACACTTTACCCACAAGACTCGGGAAACTTCCTGTCATCCACGACTCGCGGTACATCATATACCCGAGGTAAGTACCCGAACAATGCCTTTCCCCTAGCGATACTAAACAAAGAGTCCACTCGATTGGTACCCAGCCCTCACGATGTACATCTCACGAGCCTCGCTCCAGATCGTACCATCCATGAGGGGACCAACGGTGTGCCCGGTGCCTATGAAGACAACACATGATCGTACAAACTAGTACGACCCCATATCGAGAGTGACCACGCCAGTCCCGCCACTAGTAATGTGGGCTCCTTGCCAGTACCCACCAAGGTAATCAACAAAGCCCGTCCCATAAGGGGTATCATGGTTGCGCATGTAAGGTTGGAGTAACGGTCGCAACTTACACCAAACCATTTTTGTAAACACATCCTCATCTTCTTCCGGCACACCACTTCTTTCTCAAGTGGTCACCCAACTTATCGTCATCTCCCTCAGGCATTAGTGGCACCTGACGGTGTTTTCGAAAAGTCTTTGAAATAATCACTTCCTTTCCATCACTATGCATAGATCCCATCCCACTTGCGTAGGATCTATTAGCATCCTATCTACACCCACCTGCATAACCCTCATAAGGTGGTAGGGTCATGCTCAATGCAAGTGTCAATGGTAAAAGTATCGGAGGCAACCCACCGAAGGGGGGACACCTCATCATGATCAATTATCGAAACAACAAGTGCTATATGTCATGCATGAAAAAGTTTATTAACATGGTCAAAGGGCTGCTTGGCTGGCTCAACAAAGTCTCCGGGGTCTTCAGAGTCTTCGGGTCCAACTTCCTCATCAATAGCGCAATCTATCGTCACGATAAATAGCAATAAAAATAAGCATCACACAGAAACAGAGCGCACAAGCCATATTACAAATGCCACCCTACTCTGATAAATACTAAAGCCTATATTAAAAATGTTTGTTTAATATTTTGTTATGAAAAACATTTTTGAAAACTATTAAACAAAGGAAGATAATGCCAAATAGGTTTTTTTAAATAAAACTGTACATAAAATGTTTTCAAATATTTTTACAAGTGGCACTAATAAATTCGATGGAATATTTCAAGATTTTTGGTGAAGGAATTTTGGGCATTGGATAAATATTTTTTCTTGTGGAATTTTTTGAAGTTTGCAAAAAAAGGAAAAAGGGAAAAGACCCTGTGCCCCACAGGCCAAAAGGGCACAACAGAGATGGACCACCAGGGGAACTGGACCAGGGAACACGCCGCGCACGGCAGGTTTATTTTTAAACCTGCCCGCGGGCCCTTTCCTACAGAGAGAGAGGAGGGGGATGAGGATGACATGTGGACCCCACCTGTCATCCCTCTCCTCGCGACAGGAACGGAGGGAGGGGCTCTCCGACGGTTCCAGGCCGCGGCGGCTCCAGTGGATGGCAACAGCATGCTCAGGGGGCTTCCGCGCGTCGGTGAGTGGCCGAGGGGAGCGCCGGGGCGGACGGAGTCGCCGGGGAGGGAGGAAGCCCGACGACAGCGAGGGTTTGGTTCGGGCGTGGGCTTCTAAGCACGGGGGGCGAGGGGCTAGGCACTGGGGAGCAGTAGAAGGGAGGAGAGAGTGAGGGGAGAGGAGCCGGAGCTCGGGGAGGGCTTTAAATAGCCGGGCTCTGGTCCACCGCTAGTGTGGTGCGCTGGTGAGCACGGGACCATCGCCACAAGCCATGGGGGAGGGAGAGAGCGTGTCGAGGGTGCTCGTGGGGTCGGTCTAGGCTAGGGGAGAGAGGAGAGAGGCAAGGGCACGCGCACGTGAGCTCCCCCTGGTTGGCCGAGCTGCATTGCGTCGGGCATGCGTGCGGGAGGTCGCGGGAGAGAGAGGGAGGAGGGGGCCGACCGCGTCGAGTCTTGTGGTCATCGAGGGGGACACGAGGCACAAGCTGGGCAGGCCCGAGGCTGTTGGGAGCGCCTGTTGGGCGGCGGCTACAGTGCTGGTGCACACTGTGGCGTGCTCCAAAGCGCGAGCTCTGCATGCCGGGGCATGCATTTGGCACTTTGTGCACGTCGACTTGTGTCCAGGGGATCCAGGGCAGCTTAAACAATGCACATGAGGCTAGGGGGTGCTCTGGAGGTGCCTTAGGGTAGAAGGAAAGGTGAGAGGGGGAGAAATGGGTGTTGTCCAGGGATAAAAATGGAGGTTTTACCCCCAAATCATTTATCCATGCCCATGAGGAGTTTATTGGAGGTACAATGTATCTACAGGAGGCTGTGGTAAAAAATTGGGGGCTACGTAAATACTAAAAATGGTGAAAAGGGTAGGTTCTAGAATTTACAAGAAGGTGTTTGATGGTGATTTGGCCCAGTAGATGAATTCTACATGCCTTGATAATTTACAGGATAAAAGGGTGGTCAAAAGTAGGGCTTATCACCAAGTTTGAGAGAGTTTGATGAAAGTTCACAATGGGACTTAGTGGAAACCTAGAAATCAACAGATTCTGGTTTCTCTATATCTAGAAATCCTAAGCTTTTACCCTAGATGCAGCACTTAGTGTAGCATCATTATTTGGTGATTATAACATGTCCACAAAGTTTGATGCCAAGGGGAGAAACTTCACAATGTAGAGTTGTTCAAATTTGAATATGGACAGGAAGGGTTTTGGGATGGTTTGACGAACCAAATCAATTTCTATTAAGATGCAACTTTGCAAGATCATCACTTATGATAGTGTTGACTTGCTAGAATTTTCCTAGAATATATTGAGAATATTTCTTATAGAAATATTCCAAAAGCTTGATTTGAATAGAAATGGTTTTGAGGGGTTTTGCCCATGATTTCAACATGCCCTTGTGTTGAAACTCATATATATGTAAAATATATGTCCACTGAGTTTCCCTAAATTTTCTCAAATATTTTGAAAGCATTTAAATAATTTTCCCTATGAAAAAACATTTCTAGTCTTAAGAAAACCTTTAAATAAAATATAAAACTAATCTTTAAAATTAATATTTGGTGGTTCTGGGAAGTCATATATGTAGTAGGTTTGAAATAAAGCCTTTGGGGTAGAAGGATCCATCCAATTTGAGGACTTGCAGTGCAAACCTCATTTCTGGGGGTTTTGAAAACCTAGTTTGGATAAATCCTTTTTGGTCAAAATAAAAATTAGGTAAAAATAGTTTTGGGCACTATTCACATGGCATGATCATTGGGCAAGAAGTTTGGATCAAGGAAGATGAGTATGAAGAGGGATAGAACCTAAGAGTGCCATACACCACAATCAACAAGCAAACAAGCAACCAACCAATCAAGCACAAACATTGAAAAAGTTTTAGTTGGCTCCAAATTTTATAAACCCAAATATATGAAGGTGATACAAACACAGGGTGTGATATTTGCATTTTGCGGATTCCACTATAAAGAAACCTATGGGAAGAATTAATGATGTTCTTATTGTTGCAAATAGGAATTGTGTGCCCGTAGATTTCATTGTTCTTGATATAGATTGCAATCCTACATGTCCTATTATTCTTAGTGGACCTTTCCTTAGAACGATTGGTGCGATTATTGATCTGAAGGAAGGGAATATTAGATTCCAATTTCCATTAAGGAAAGGCATGGAACACTTTAATAGGAAGAAAATAAAATTACCTTATGAATGTATCATGAGAGCTACTTATGGATTGCATACCAAAGATGACAATACCTAGATCTATTGTGTTTTGCCTAGCTAGGGGCGTTAAACAATAGCGCTTGTTGGGAGGCAACCCATTTTTTTTTGCTTTCTGGTTTTTGCTTCTATTTAGGTGTGTTCGGCACATTATTACTTCTGTAGTAATTGTGTTTTTGTGTTTTGATTAGTGTTTGAGCCAAGTAAAACCCTTGGGTGATCTATGATAGTTGTTGATTTGCTCATGCTGGAAAACAAAAACGTTTGCGCTCAGTCCAGGAATTTTATAATTTTTTCAGAGTGCTTAATTGATCTGCAATTTTTACACAAGATTAATATACAAATTTCCCTCACTCTCCTGATTTTCAGAATTTTTAGAGTTGTACAAGTGTACGAAATTTACAGATTGCTACAGACTATTCTGTTTTTGACAGATTATGTTTTCATTGTGTTGTTTGCTTATTTTGATGTATCTATGGGTCGTATCGGGGGGTATGAGTCATGGAAAAGTTAGAATATAGTAGGTATTACACAAATACAACTAAATAAGGGGTTCATAACAGTACCTAAAGTGGTGATTTATCTTTTTATACTAACGGATTTCATAAGTTTTCTGTTGAGTTTTCTGTTGTGAAGTTTTGAAGTTTTGGGTGAAGATTTGATGGACTATGGAATAAAGAGTGGCAATAGCCTAAGCTTGGGGATACCCAAGGCACCCCAGGTCATATTCAAGGATACCCCTCTTTCGTCTTCAATCCATTGGTAAATTTACTTAAGGCTATATTTTTATTCACCACATGATATGTGTTTTGCTTGGAGCATCTTGTATGATATGTGTATTCGATTTTTAGTTTGCCACAATCATCCTTTGTGCACACATCTTCTGAGAGAGACACGCTAAATCGTGAATTTATTAGAATACCCTATGTGATTCACTTATATCTTTTGAGCCTGGCAATGTTGCTATAGTGCTTCACTTATATCTTTATAGAGCATGGTGGTGTTATATTTTATAGAAATTATTGAACTCTCGTTCCTCACTTATATTATTTTGAGATTTTCCTAAAACAACATGGTAATTTGTTTAGGTTATGAATTTAGTCCTAATATAGTGGGCATCCAAGAGGGATATAATAAAAACTTTCATATTAAGTGCATTAAAAACTATGAGAAGTTTGATTCCTTGCATATAGTTTTGAGATAATAGAGATGGTAATATGAGAGTCATGCTAGTGAGTAGTTGTGAATTGGAAGATATACTTGTGTTAAAGCTTGTGATTCCCGTAGCATGCACGTATGGTCAACTGTTATGTGACGAAGTCGGAGCATGATTTGTTTAATGATTGTCGACCTTTGTGTGAGTGTCGGGAGCACGCGATGGTTAACTCCTACCAACCTCACCCCTAGGAGCATGCGTCTAATGCTTTGTTTAATAACTAATAGACTTTTCCAATAAGTATGTGAGTTCTTTATGACTAATGTTGAGTCCATGGATTATACGCACTCTCGCCCTTCCATCTTTGCTAGCCTCTCTAGTACCGCGCAACTTTCGCTGGTGCACCAAACCTTTCTTCCTCAAAACAGCCACCATATATTCCTCAAAACAGCCACCATACCTACCTATTATGGCATTGCCATAGCCATACCGAGATATATTGCCATGCAACTTCCACCATGTAGTTTTTTTATGACTTGCACCATCACCTCATGTTACATATAGAGTCATACTTTGTCATAGGTATCGAGTTGTAATTTTCTTTTTGAGTTATAAGTAAATAAAAGTGTGATGATTTTTCATTAATAGATCATTGTCCCATGAGAAGAGAGGATGATGGAGGCTTTGTCTCCCTCACAAGTTGGGATGAGTATCCGTACTTTACAAAAAATAAAAGAGGCCAGCGAAGCCCAAACAAAAAACTAAAGAGGCCATAGAAGCCCACCAAAAAAAGAAAAAAAAAGAAAAACATGAGAGAAATAGAAAAGGGACAATTGCTACTACCTTTTTCCACACTTGTGCTTCAAGGTAGCACCATGATATTCACGATAGAGAGTCTCCTATTTTGTCACTTTCATATAACTAGTGGATATTCATTATGCACGACCACATTTTCTTTTTGGTCTTTCATACACTTATAGCTCTAAGTGCATTTGTTTCATGGCAGTCCCTACTCACTCACATTGATATCTAATGACGGGCATCTACAGAGCCCGTTGATACGCCTAGTTCATGTGAGACTACCTTCTCCTTTTTCCCTTTGCACCTCCTCCATACTCTATTCCAGCTATAATGCTATATCCATGGCTCACGCTCATGTATTGCGCGAGAGTTGAAAAGGTTTGAGAACACCAAAAGTGTGAAACAATTGCTTGACTTGTTCATCTGTGTTGTGCAGGATTTAGATACTTTGTGTGGGGAAGATGGAGCATAGCCAGACCATATGATTTTGTAGGGATAACTTTCTAAGGCCATGTTATTTCGAAAGGAAACGAATACCTTGTTGGTGTGCTCGAAGTATTACTATTTTATATCAATATTAGACTATTGTTTTGAATCTTACGGATCTGAGTATTCATGCCAAAATAAAGAATATTACATGGATAAATATGTTAGGTAGTATTCCACATCAAAAATTCTTTTTTTATCATTTACCTACTCGAGGATGAGCAGGAATTAAGCTTGGGGATGCTGATACGTCTCCAATGTATCTATAATTTTTTATTGTTCCATACTATTATATTATCTGTTTTGGATGTTTTATATGCATTAATATGCTATTTTATATTATTTTTAGGACTAACCTATTAATCTAGAGCCTAGTGCCAGTTTCTGTTTTCTCCTTGTTTTTGAGATTTGGAGATAAGGAATATTAAACGGAGTCCAAACGGAATAAAACCTTCAGAAGGAATTTTTCTGGAATGAAAGGAAACCACAAGACTTGAAAACCAAGGAAGAGGAGCCACCGTGGGGCCACAAGCCCTAGGGCCGCACCCAGGGCAGTAGGGCGCGCCAGGCAGGATTGTGGGCCCACGGCAGCTCCCCTAACCCTAATCTTTGGCCTATAAATTCCCAAATATTCCATCATTATTAGAATGAGCCACGAAAACACTTTTCTGGCGCTAGAAGCCTCCATTCCCGAGAGATCCAATCTTGGATCCTTTTTGGGTAATCTGTCGGAGGGGGATTCGATCACGGAGGGCATCTACATCAAATCCATTGCCCCTCCGATGATGCGTGAGTAGTTCACCACAGACCTTTGGGTCCATAGCTAGTATCTAGATGGATTCTTCTGTCTCTCTTAGCTCTTCGATACCATGTTCTTCATGATCTTCATGTATATCTATCCGACGTAATACTCTTTTGCGGTGTGTTTGTCGAGATCCGATTAATTGTGGGTGTATGTTTAGATTATCCATGAATATTATTTGAGTCTTTTTTGAATTCTTATATGCATGATTTCATATCTTTGCTAGTCTCTTCAAGTTACTGGTTTGGTTGGGCCAAATAGATTGGTAATTCTTGCAATGGGAGAAGTGCTTAGTTTTGGGTTCAATCTTGCGGTGTCCTCACCCAGTGACAAAGTAGGGGTAGCGAGGCATGTATTGTATTGTTGCAATCAAGGATAACAAGATGGGGTTTTCATCATATTGCTTGAGTTTATCCCTCTACATCATGTCATCTTACCTAATGTGTTACTCTGTTCTTCATGAACTTAATACTCTCGATGCAGGCAGGAGTTGGTCGATGTGTGGAGTAATAGTAGTAGATGCAGAATCGTTTCGGTCTACTTGACAAGGACGTGATGCCTATATGCATAATCATTGCCTTGGATATCTTCATAATTATTTGCTTTTCTATCAATTGCTCGACAGTAATTTGTTCATCCACCGTAATACTTTATATCATGAGAGAAGCCACTAGTGAAACCTATGGCCCCCGGGTCTATTTTCCATCTTAAACTTTCAGATCTAAAACCAAAAATACTGTGCTGCATTACTATTACCTATTGTTTTACTTTCCGTTTAAGCAATCTATCTCTATCGGATCTCATCCTTGCAAGTAACCTTAAAGGGATTGACAACCCCTTTATAGTGTTGGGTGCAAGAGTTTGATTCTTTGTGTAGGTACACCTATTAGGGTCTTGCTTGTATCTCCTACTGCATTGATACCTTGGTTCTCAACAACTGAGGGAAATACTTATCTACTTTGCTGCATCAACCGTTCCTCTTCACGGAAACCAACGCATGCTCGACAAGTAGAAGAGGCCACCAAAAGCTTGCTGGAGGAGGGTGAAGGAACTTGAGGTGGCCCCTGAAGATCAAGGCGCAAAGGTCTTGTCACTCGAGGCCGAGAAGAACAAAGTCGTTGCCAGTTTGATGGAGGCGCAAGTCGCCGCTTCTGACAAGGCTAAGCAGCTTTCCATGGCCAATGAGTCTATCGACGACCTGACCTTGAAGATGGCCATGTTGACCAGGACTCTTGAGGCAGGCAAGACTAGGGAGAAGGCCCTGGTCAAGGAGCTCCACGACGAGAAGCAGCTTGTGGAGAGCACCGCCGTCTCCCACAATAGCTATGTGCGTGGGGTGGAAGTCTGGACCGAGAAGCTCGTCGACGTCGTGGGGAAGGTCGCCGAACAACTGTCTGCCATGGGCCCAGAGGTCCCATCTTATTCTCGTAACGACAGGGTCCCCACAAGCGCCAAGCTGACCATGTTCTTTGACAGCCTAGTCAGGGCCCTTGAGCAGCTTCACTCCGACCGGGAGGCCCACCTGGCCAGTGAATCGTGCAACCTCTGCTAGGCTGTCCTCCGCAAGGTGCTTGTCAAGGTGGCATATAAGAATCCAGGCCTCAACCTCGACAACGTCTTTGACCATTTTTCGAAGGGTGTGGATGTCTAGGTGCTCGAGGAACGTGTTGCGCCCATCATCGAGCGGGTGAGTGAGGTCAAGCGGGTCGAGGGCGACCACCGAGATTAGTTACCCCACTCCTCATCGCTGCACATGCCAAGAACAATTTATTTCGTGTTAGAGTCTCAGTAAGGCCGATGTAATGCTAGCTGCTTATGTCTTGGACGGTTGCTATGTTATCTTCCTTGTTAAACTAATTATGTGCATGGAATTTTCCCTATGCCCTTTCTGGAAGAATCTTGCCGCCGCGCATGGTCCTACCGTGCGCGCTTTGAGGAACGGGTCCTTAGGGGCCTGCTGGTGGTGCCACTTCCGGCAAGACACCTTGGCGTCCTTGGTGTGGCCGTTTAAGGCGTCGGCCTTGCCCGGAAACGGGATAAGGGCGCGAGCGCTATCACTTGGATCATTGAGCGGACTCGAAAGGAAACAAGGGGCGCGGCCGAAGCCACTTAAGACATTGAGTGGTCCCGAACGCAGTGAGCGCGCATCCAATCGCGACAAGGTTCCCGTGCATGCAGGTTTTCCATGGGGTTTTACGGCAAGGATTCACATGGGGTTTTCGCAACTTATCTTTGCGTTGCCTTTCTCCTTCTAGCATGTTTTTCTGGAACATCGCTCATAGGTATTCGTACCATCCTCCCCCCCCGGCAAAGCTGCATGCAAGGGATCCTTCTGTCCTTTGGAAAAAGAAAGAAGAGAAAATATGGATATGGAACCTTGGCGGTTTGTTAGTCCTTGCCAGAATTAAGTGCAATGCAACACTTCAGATAAATATGCACAAAAGTAAACATGAGAATCGAACAGGATTGCAGAGCACTTATCTTCATTTATCTATGCATCGGGTCTGATCCTGGCTTTGTACCAAGGATTACATGCTTCAGTGGCAAGACTTGTACAAAAGGTGGTTGCCGGGGCTGGCCCAGCAACCGCGCCTCATGGGTAGAATTTTCGAAAATGCTCGATATTCCAGGAGTTGCTCATCGGAACACCATCCTCGGTCTCCAGGCGGACTACACCGGGCCTAGTGACTCGTACTACCCGATAAGGGCCTTCCCACTTCGGCGTCAACTTGCTTGGATTCTTGGCGGACTGAACTTGCCGAAGAACAAGGTCACCTTCCTCAAGACTTCTGGCATTGACTTGCGGCTATGGTAGCGGCGCAAGGCTTGCTCGTAGCGTGCAGCTCTCACAGCGGCCTGAAGATAGTCTTCCTCAAGGAGCATCGTGTCGTCTTGCCACAACTGTTCTTGCTTGATCTCATCATAAGCAAGCACTCGAGGAGACCCATATATGAGTTCCGTGGGGAGAACTACCTCTGCCCCATAGACAAGGGAGAAGGGTGTCTGGCCAGTAGCTCAATTTTGTGTCGTCCTGATTGACCAAAGAACCACCGACAACGCATCAATCCAGTTCCTTCCGCGCTTGCACAGCCTATCAAAAGTTCTTGTCTTGAGACCTCGCAACACTTCAGCATTAGACCTCTCTACTTGGCCGTCGCTCCTTGGGTGGGCAATGGAAGCAAAACAGATTTTGCTAAAAAGGTCTCGGACATACTGCATAAAGGTGCGGCTCATGAACTGCGTGCCATTGTCAGTGATGATCCTGTTGGGAACACCAAAGTGGGAAACTAGTCCCTTAAAGAACTTGTCGGCCGACTGTGCTGTCACCTTCCTCATACTTTCCACTTCCAGCCACTTTGTGAACTTGTCGATCGCCACATACATGTACTCAAAGCCCTTGCAGTGCGGGGAAAGGGGCCTAAGATGTCGAGCCCACAGACTGAAAATGGCCAGGACAGAGGGATTGTTTGAAGGGCTTGAGCTGGTTGATGTAGCATCTTCGAATGAAACTGGCATGCTTCACACTTGGTTACTAACACGGTTGCATCCTGGAGGGCAGGGGCCAAAAGAATCCTTGCCGGAATGCCTTTCCGGCAAGTTCTCTTGATCCTATGTAGGAGCCACATATGCCTTAGTATATCTCTGCCAACAGCTTCAGTCCATCCTCCCGAGAAATACACCAGAGTTTCAAGCCATTCGGTCTCTTTCTATACAGGATGTTGTCTACGAACTGGTATATATGAGACCGGCGGGCTAATTTCTCTGCTTCCTCTTGTTCCTCGAGGAGCTCTCCTATTTTAAGGAATTGGACAATGTGTTGTGCCCATGCTGGAGCTTGGGGCTCGACAACAAGGACTAAAGGTGTATCCTCTGCCAAGGGAGCATTTGCGTCGACGACAAGGGCCTGAGGGCCTGTCGGAGCCTGCTGCTCCCCGACAAGCCTAGCGGGAGCGTATGCTTCTACGACAAGAGCCGGGGGCCCTGCCGGAGCATAGTAGTCAATGATAAGCCTGCCGTTTCCTTTTGCAATCTTCTCGCCGACGGCTTCAAGAAGCTCTGCCGGGAAGTACTTGATGGAACTCAACTTTCTTCTCTTCTCTTGTCTAGTTGATGGTGTCACGGATGGTTGAGTTGGTTAGAGCACGAAAGTCCCTGGTTCCACAGGCAACTTAAGGGAAACACACTTTGATAGGCCATCGACAACGTTGTTCTCTGCATGTTGAACATGCTCCATTCGTAGGCCATCAAAACATTCTTCCAACTTCCTCACTTCATCTACATAGGCTTCCATCAACGGGCTTTGTTAATCTTTGTTAACTTTCCTGACAACAAGTTAAGAATCACCCCTGACAATAAGTTTGTTGATCCCAAGGTCCGCCGCGATCCTGAGACCGGCAAGCAGCCCTTTGTACTCAGCAGTGTTGTTTGTTGACCTCTCCCGGGGAAAGTGCATTTGGACCACATATCTAAGGTGCTCTCTAGTGGGTGCGACAAGCAGCACTCTAGCATCGGTGCCTTGCAGCGAGAAATCTTCATCAAAATACATGATCCATTCTTCATCGGTTTCCTCGCCGGGGACAATTGACTTTGGAATCTCTTCATCGGGCGTTGGGGTCCATTCTGCGATGAACTCTGCCAAGGCCCAGCTCTGAATTGTCAAAGTACTTTCAAACTTAAGACCAAAGCTTGATAGTTCTAGAGCCCACTCCACAATCCGGCCGGTAGCTTTTGGGTTTCTCAAAATCCGCTGTAACGGGAAGCAGGTGACAACAGTGATCTCATGTGCTTGGAAGTAATGGCAAAGCTTCCTCGAGTCCATAAGAAGGCCGAAGAGCAATTTTTGCACGCCAGATTATCTTTCTCTAGCCCCCTGCAACAAGGAGCTGACAAAATAGAGTGGTCGCTGCACCACTTTCTTCTTCTGGACTATCTCTTCCAACTGCACAGATCCTTCTTTGCCGGCACTAGATCTTGCCGAGGAATGTCCTGGTTCGTCGCTTGTTGTCCCTACCATTGCCGCCGCTTCTTCATCAACCTCTCTTTCAACCACTAGCACAGCACTCACCACTTGATTCGTTACCGCCAGGTACAACATCAACGGTTCTTGTGGTTTTGGCATGACTAGGACCGGCGGAGAGGAAAGATTCTTCTTCAAATCCTGTAGCACCACCTCCACTTCTGGAGTCCACTTCATTGGACCTTCCTTCTTCAAGATTTTCAGAAAGGGCAGGGCGCACTCAACGGATTTTGAGACGAACCTACTTAGAGCAGCAACACAGCCGACAAGGCATCGCACATCTTTCACTCGTCTCGGTGCCTCAATTTGCTCAATTGCGTTTATCTTGTCGGGATTCGCTTTGATTCCTTGTTGAGACACATAGAACCTGAGAAGCTTGCCGGATGGAACACCGAACACACATTTCTCGGGGTTGAGCTTCATGTTGATCTTGCGTAGATTGTCAAATGTCTCTTCTAGGTCTGATATGAGCATAGCCTTGTCCTTGGTTTTGACCACTATGTCATCCATATAAGCTTCCATATTTCTATGTAGCTGGGGATCAAAACCAATCCAGACCGCTCTTGCAAAGGTAGAACTAGCACTTTTCAACCCGAAAGGCATTCGCAAAAAATAGTACGTACCACATGGGGTGACAAACGCGGTCTTCTCTTCGTCTTCCTTGGCCATAAAAATAAGAAGATAACCGAAATAGGCGTCAAGGAAAGACAATAAGTCGCAGCCGGTGGTGGAGTCCACAATCTGGTCGATGCGCGGCAAGGGAGAAGTATCTTTGGGGCAGGCCTTGTTGATGTTTGTGAAATCAATGCACAACCTCCACTTCCCATTCGCCTTGTGCACTACGACTGGATTGGCCAACCACATAGGGTGAAGCACTCCACTGATCAGGCCAGCTGCCTCTAACTTCTTGATCTCTTCAGCACTAAACTACTGCCGCTCCAAAGATTGCTTCCGAACCTTCTGCTTGACGGGCCGCGTGTGCGGACAGACGACGAGGTGGTGCTCAATAACCTTGCTGGGAACACCAAGGATATCAAACGGTTTCCATGCAAACACATCGACATTCGCCTGCAGGAAGGCGATGAGCGCGCTTTCCTATTTGTCGTCAAGGGTGGAACTTATGGTGAAAGTTACCCTCTGGCGGAGCTGCCTTGGACTTCTTGCTCTTCCGGGTGGAGCTCTCTAGCACATTGTCAACAGTAGCGCAACACTACGAAGAGGTGCGCTTGCCAGAATGTGCGCCAGAGGCCTTGTTTATCTTCTTGCCCATGGGAGCTTCAGCAGTAGGAGCAAGTGCCTTTGCCGCAGGTGCTATGACTGCGCCCCAGTAGAGTTGGTCGGCGCAGATAAGCGCGCTTTTCTTGTCAGAGTTGATGGTAATGACGCTCATTGGTCCTGGCATCTTCAGCATGTTGTAAGTGAAGTGGGTGGCCGCCATGAACTTGGCCAGTGCTGGACGGCCGAGAATGCCGTTGTATGGCAACGAGATCTCGGCATCGTCAAGAGACAATCTTCTCCGTTATGAAGTTGATACCGCTGTCGAATGTCACTAGCAGCGTGACCTTGCCTTTCGGTTGAGTCCTTCCCGAATTGACCCTTTGGAAAGCGCATGTCGGCTCGAGATCTCCATCAGGAATCTGCAGCCTTTGAATGACATCGGGCTAGATCACGTTCGGACTGGCCCCACTGTTGACTAACATGTTCGTCACCTTGAGGTTGCAGATTGTTGGCGAGACAAACAACGGCAGGCACCTGAACGCAGTTATGCGATCAGGGTGATCCTCGGCATGGAAGATGATAGGAGTGTTGGACCATTTTAGAGGTTTCTATGCGCCAATAGAGGGCTCTTCTGCATTTACCTCGCTCGCCCATTGTTTAAGTTGGCAGTGAGAGGAATGCGACAAGGCTCCTCCTGCTATGCACATAATCTTCGTAGCCTTTTGAAACTCATGATCACTGGACTCACCGTCCTCTTCGACATCATCATCATCTCCTTCTTGCTTGTCGCGGCCACGGGCGGGCCGATCCTTCTACTGCTTGGGCTTGCCGCGGCGGCCTCCTCGGCCAACACGCTTCTTGCCGGACCCCTTAGCACCATCCTAACCTTTCTCCTTATCTCGCCTCTCATATTCGGCCCTCTGCTTCTCGGCAAGCTGCTCAAGTTGCCGACAGTCTTGGAGGTCATGCCCTTTGGTGCGATGGATCTTGCAATACTGCTTGCCGGAGGGTGTGGCAGGAGGCACACCCGGCAACATCATTGTCGGGGTCATCGACCTTCCCTTTCTTGGTGGCGCCGGGGTTGCCGGATGCCTTGACGGCAAGCACATTCTTTCCCTTGCGCTTCTTGTTCCGTCGCCGACCCTTCTTTGCCGGGGCAGCGGTGTCCTCATCTTCAGAGTCAACTTCTACGTCGGCATCTTCGCCGAGGAGTCTTCTCCCTTCTTCAGCCCAAGCGCACTTGTTTGCCAGAGCATAAAGCTCGACGACGTCCCTGACTCTGTCCATCGCTAACTCTTCCCACATCTTGTGGTTGCGCACGTTCTGATGGAATGCGCTAATGACAGCGGAAGCGTGAACGTCTGGGTTGTTGTGGTGCACACGGCTGAACCTTTGGATGTACTTGCACAGAGTTTTGCCTTCTTTCTAGGGGATGATGTGCAGATCGCTCTCCTGGCCAGGAGCTTGATGTCCTCCGGTGAAGGCGCCAACGAACCATGACCTGACATTAGGCTTAAGTACCAATGGGAAGTAGTTGGCAAATATCTTGTCGTCGCGACCCCCTGCAGCCTACACCGCAGTGGTGTAGACGCTCAGGAAATCTGACGGATTGTTCTTGCCGTCATACTTCTCTGGGACATGCGGTTTGAACGTGTAGGTGTTGGACTACTGGACTTACCGCAGCTCAAGGGTAAACGCTGGACAGCCACCTCATAAGGTAGGCTGACAGGGTCCCCCGGCACGGACTTGTTTGCAGTGGGCCCTGCGCACCTGTCCGACTAGAGGCGAGCTTCCCGCTGTCACTCAATCACGGTTCGAGCGTCTTCCTTGCCACGTTCCCGAAGAACATGACGCTGATCGCGGCGCGTCCGTGGGTCAGACGATGCCGTCGAATAACCATCGTAGGCATTGGTCCGCCAGGTCGGTGATCTATGATGCTGTCGTGGAGGAGAGTGCGCCGAGGTCGCGCCGACTCCGGGCACTTCACCACTGGTCTGAGGCGGCCCTGAGGGCTGAAGATCTTCTATGAGGCTGAGGTGTCTTTGAATGGTGGCTCTCCATTCCTCGAGCTTCTCCGCAGCAAGAGGGAAGTTTAGGAGTACCTGTGCTTGCGCCATCGCTTCCTCCGTTGTGGATGGCAGCGAGAGGCGTGAGGAACGCGAGGAGCTCTGACTCCTAACTGTGTTAGAAGGAGCACCGCCACGATCCCATGTCAGCATGTCACTCCCGCTTGAATGCTAGTGCCGCGCGTCTTGGGAATGATGCGCAGGAGCTTTTCCGTGGAGACGTCGAGAACTGTGGGCGCCATGGCGCGGCTCTCCACGTGCGTTCTGAGAAGGTCGCGACGTAGGCGCCGACATGGGTGCCCTGGTAGATATTCTTCCGCCCCTGGAGTTCGTCGTACCTCTTGCAGGCAGTACCACTCTGTCCTGAGACCCAGGGTTCCCACGGTCGCCATGGACATATCCGCAGCGAGCGTCGCCGCTTGGTTGGGTGTGGTCGCTGGAGCGTCACGGAAGTTCCGGACCTCCACATCCTCCTCCTCCACCTGCGTCCATGTCGTCTCCTATCTGTGGAAATACAGGAATGGCGGAAGCAGATGGGCCAACTGCTGTCAGGCCCTTCTTCTTGGGGGCCATGGCGATGATGAAGTGGGGGCACAGATCACCCGAACGGGTTTGCACCACTCATGCGCCCCTACCTAGCGTGCCAAAGATGGAGTGGGAACGAACACCTATGGGATCACAGGGACCCCTTTTGGTTCGGCGGGGGGGGGGGGAAGATGGCACTAAGAGCCGGTTTGGTGAGCTGTGCGCAGGCATGTTTTACCCAGGTTCGGGCCGCACGGATGCGTAAAACCCTACTATTGCTTGATTATATTGATTGTGTTCTAGGGTTTTGGCTACAAGAGCACCATGAACGGCTGCTACGTGAGCTTGTTAGTCTCCAACTGTCTAACCGTCGGGCTGTCCGGTTGTCTAACTCCCCAACAGTCCAAAAGCCAAGGATCCAAAAGTCCCCCTCTCTAACGCCCTGGGCCTCCTTTTATACCTAAGGGGATCCCAACAGTGGCGTACAGTGTGCAAACGGGATGCACAGTGCTATAGTGCTATCGTACCTAACCCTAACGGAGTAGGACAGGAGCATTAAATGCACTGTCAGGGGCCTCAGTCCGTCAGTGGGACGGGGCGGGGGCCCGTCCCATTAGCGTCGCTTAGCTCTCTCCAACGTTGACGCCACAACACGCGTCCAGGTGAATCGACACCTGGCATGTGCGTTGGCGGTCCTTGTCGAGGCCTTGCCTTGCCAGGCCCTTGCCTTGCCGGAGGTCTGGAGGCTCAACATCCTTCCCGGCAAGGTCTTGCCAGTAGTCTTGAGTCTTCTGTGCTAGTGCTTGAGAAGTCTTCGTTGGGCCTCGCCGCAGGGGCGGCTACTACTGCCCGTGCATGAGTAAAGGGGCACCGACAAGGTTTATCAAAGATTTCTCTAAGATTTCTAGGCCTCTCACAAATCTTTTGCAAAAAGATGTTCCATTGATTTTTTATGATGATTGTGTACAAGCATTTGAAATTCCTAAGAATTCCTTGTTTACCGCACCTATTGTTCAACGACCCGACTAGAACCTACCCTTTGAAATAATGTGTGATGCTGGTGATTATGCTGTTTGTGCTGTTCTAGGACAAAGAGTCGATAAGAAATTAAATGTTATCCATTATGCTAGTAAAACTCTAGACAGTTCTCAAAGAAACTATGCTACTACTGAAAAGGAATTTTTAGCAGTCGTGTTTGCTTGTGATAAGTTTAGACCTTATATCGTTTATTCCAAAGTAACTGTTCACACCGATCATGCTCCTATTAAGTACTTTATGGAGAAGAAAGATGCTAAACCTAGACTTATTAGGTGGGTCCTTCTGCTACAAGAATATGATTTGCATATCATTGATAGAAAGGGTGTTGATAACCCTGTGCCAGATAACTTGTCTAGGTTAGAAAATGTTCTTGATGAGCCGCTACCTATTGATGATAGCTTTCCTGATGAACAATTAGTTGACATAAATGCTTCACACAATGCTCCATGGTCTGTTGATTATGCCAATTACATTGTTGCTAAATTTATACCGCCTACTTTCACATGCCAACAAAAGAAAAAGTTCTTCTATGATTTAAGGCATTACTTTTGGGATGATCCACACCTTTATAAAGAAAGAGTATATGGTATTATTAGACGTTGTGTACCTGAGCATGAACAGGAACAGATCTTACGCAAGTGTTAGTCCGAAGTCTACGGAGGAAACAACGCTGGAGATAGAACTGCACATAAGGTACTACAATCTAGGTTTTATTGGCCTACTCTCTTCAAGGATGCTCGTAAGTTTGTCTTGTCTTGTGATGAATGTCAAAGAATTGGTAATATTAGTAGACGTCAGGAAATGCCTATGAATTACTCTCTTGTTATTGAACCATTTGATGTTTGGGTTTTGATTATATGGGGTCTTTTCCACAATCTAATGGGTATACTCATATTCTAGTTGTTGTTGATTATATTACTAAGTGGGTAGAAGCTATTCCAACTAGTAGCGCTGATCATAACACTTCTATTAAAATATTTAAAGAAGTTATTTTCCCTAGATTTGGAGTCCCTAGATATTTGAGGACTGATGGTGGTTCACACTTTACTCATGGTGCTTTCGGTAAATTGCTCACTAAATACGATGTTAATCATAGAATTGCATATCCTTATCATCCTCAGTCTAGTGGCCAAGTAAAATTTGGAAATAGACAAATTAAATTGATTTTGCAGAAGACTGTTAATAGATCTAGGAAGAATTGGTCTAAGAAACTTGATGATGCATTGTGGGCTTATAGAAGTGCTTACAAAAACCCTGTGGGTATGTCTCGGTATAAGATGGTTTATGGTAAAGCATGTCACTTACCTCTAGAGCTAGAACATAAAGCTTATTGGGCAATAAAAGAGCTCAACTATGATTTCAAACTTGCTGGTGAGATGAGGTTATTTGATATTATATCACTTGACAAATGGAGAACCCAAGCCAATGAGAATGCCAAAAAAATTAAAGAAAACGTTAAGAGATGGCATGACAGAAGGATAAAAAAGCATGAATTTCATTTAGGTGACCATGTCTTTCTATACAATTCTCGTTTAAGATATTTACAGGAAAACTTCTCTCTAAATGTGAAGGTCCTTACGTTATCGAGGAGGTATACCGTTCGGTGCCACCAAGATTAACAACGCTGAAAGCACAAAGCCTAAGGTGCTGAACGGTCAAAGAATCAAACATTACATCTCAGGTACTCCCATAAATGTTGAAACCAATATCATCAATACCATAACTCCGGAGGAGTACATTAGGGAGACTTACCAGAACGTTTCAGACTCCAAAAAGGAATATGTATGTGGTACGGTAAGTAAATAGACTCCAAAACTTTTTCAATGGCATTTTTCTCTGTTTCGGTATTTTTAAAAAATTACGAAAATTTAAAGTAGTCCGAATAGTGCACAAGGAGGCGACAAGCCTAGGGGCTCGCCCTACCCGCCTGAGCGCGCCCCTGTGGCTTGTGGTCACCTCGTGTACCATTCGGACTCCGTTTTCTTGTGGTGTACTCCTTCGGGTCGGTAAAAAATCATTATATAATCTCCCGAAGATTTTGACTATCGTAGCATGACTATACCCCCTGTTTTCTCTTTAGTTTGTTTCTGCAGCAGTTTTAGATCAACATGACGTCCGCAAATGCTTCAAAGGAAAAGTTCTTCGAGAAGGTCATCAACCCCGACCTTGCAGAGGAGATGCAACACCCTCAAACCATTGAGATGCGTGAGGGGGTGCTGCACATCCGTGATGTCGAGGGGCCAAAGAAAACCGGAAGCATGGAGACAAGACTCGAAGCAATGGAGCAACAGGTCTTCAAGTGCCAATGGATGGTGGAACAAGGAATCAATGCCAATGACATGATGATCGCGGAGTCTACTAACAAGCACAAGCTAGACGCCAAGGAAGTCAGGGAGCAGATCTTTAAGATTTACGACAAAACCGAGCATCTCCAACCCCAGGTCCATGATCTACAGAACAAAAATTGTGAGTATGAATACAAATTTAAGAAAATGAGTTTGGCTGTAGATTTGAGGATCCCAGAGACTCGTTCATCCTTTTGAGTTGAGGGCTTTGCTTGTTTGGTACAAGCTTGATCTTGAGAAAGATTAAGTAGAAAGAAGAATAGAATAAAAGCAAAGAGTATATATGATGATCTTATGGGGAGTGATGACTTCACATATAAGAAGTATGTCGATTGAAACCTGTTGTGGTGTGACAAACATATCTATTGGTCATTGGGGAAATTAAAAGGAAGTAATAAAGAAAGAAAGGTTCACATATAAATATATTGTCTTGGACATCTTCTATGATTGTGAGCACTCATTAAAATATTATATGCTAAGAAGTTGATGTTGGACGAGGAAGACAACATAATGGTTTTATGTTTGCTTATTTCCGAATAGAAGTTATATTGTTATAGATCCCTCAACATGTTTTGCTTGCTTCCACCTCATATCAGCCAAAACTTCCGCACCAAGTAGACATACTACTTCTGCAGCCAAACACCATTAACCTAGTTTTTCCATGAGAATCCACGATACCTACCTACGGATTGATTAAGATCCTTCAAGTAAGTTGTCATCGGTGCGGGCAATAAAAAAATTCTCTCTGAATATGTGTGATCTATTAGTGTGAGGAAAATAAACTTTATATGAACTTGTGATAGGGAATAAATAAAAGTAACGGCTACATAATAAAGTTCTCTATCACAAGGGGCGATATAAAGTGACGTTCTTTGGCATTAAGGAATTGTGCATCCAACTATAAAAGCGCATGACAACCTCTGCTTCCCTCTACGAAGGGGCTTTCTGTTACTTTTATTTTCTAGTACTTACCTTTATGCAAGAGTTGTGGTTAACTCCGTCACTTTCTCTAGTTCGCCTTTATCTTCTGGCAAGTATGTGGATTTGCTTTACAATTTATTTTATTGACTCTTTTCCTACGTTATGATAAATTGGAATTGTTTCAATGTCTGAGATCGTAGTTTGTCGGTTCTCAATAGAGTTCTTGATTCATAGTTCACCATTATAAATGAACTGTTACTTTAGCATAGGAATTTATATGTCAATATATGTTTTTGTTCTAAAGATGATAATGATGCATTCATGTCCGTATTTTATTTTATCGACACCTGTATCTCTGAACATGTGGGCATTTTATCGATTTCGGCTTTCGCTTGAGGACAAGCGAGGTCTAAGCTTGGGGGAGTTGATACATCCATTTTGCATCATGCTTTTATATTGATATTTATTGCATTATGGGCTGTTACTACACATTTTGGTACAATACTTATGCCTTTTCTCTCTTATTTTACAAGGTTTACATGAAGAGGGAGAATGCCGACAACTGGAGTTCTGGACTGGAAAAGGAGCAAATCAGAGATACGTATTTTGCACAACTCAAAAAGTCCTGAAATGTCTACAGAGAATTATTTTGGAATATATAAAAAATACTGGGCGAAAGAAATACATCAGGGGGCCCACCAGGCAGCCACTAGCCTAGGGGCGCGCCCCTAAGGCTTGTGGCCCACCTGGCAGCCCTCCGATGCCCAGCTTGTGCTATATGGAGGGTTAGACCTGGAAATATCATAATAGAGCTTTCGGTACGAAGCACCGTTGTCTCGAGGCGGAACTTGTACATAACCAATCTAGAGCTCCGACAGGGCTGTTCTGCAGGGGAAACTTCCCTCCGGGAGGGGGAAATCTAAGCCATCATCAACACCAACGATCCTCTCATTGAGAGGGGTTCAATCTCAATCAACATCTTCATCACCACCATCTCCTCTCCAAACCTTAGTTCATCTCTTATATCCGATCTTTGTCTCAAAACCTCAGATTGGTACCTATGAGCTCCTAGTAGTGTTGATTACTCCTTGTAGTTGATGCTAGTTGGTTTACTTGGTGGGAGATCATATGTTCAGATCCTTGATCATCATTAATAATCCTTTGATTATGAACATGAATATGCTTTGTGAGTAGCTATGTTTGTTCTTGAGGACATGGGATAAGTCTTGTTATAAGTAATCATGTGAATTTGGTATTCGTTCGATATTTTGATGAGATGTATGTTGTCTCTCCTCTAGTGGTGTCATGTGAACATCGACTACATGACACTTCACCATTGTTTGGGACTAGAGAAAGGCATTGGGAAGTAATAAGTAGATGATGGGTTGATAGACTGACAGAAGCTTAAACCCTAGTTTATGCGTTGTGTCGTAAGGGGCTGATTAGGATCCACATGTTTCATGCTATGGTTAGATTTATCTTAATTCGTCTTTCGTAGTTGCGGATGCTTGCGAGAGGGGTTAATGATAGGTGGGGGGCTTGTCCAAGTAAGGGAAGCACCCAAGCACCGGTCCGCCCACATATCAAATTATCAAAGTAACGAACGCGAATCATATATACATGATGAAAACTAGCTTGACAGAAATGCCCATGTGTCCTCGGGAGCACCTTGCTTTATATAAGAATTTGTCTAGGCTTGTCCTTTGCTATAAAAAGGATTGGGCCACCTTGGTGCACCTTTGTTGCAATTGTTACTTGCTACCCGTTATGAATTATCTGATCACAAAACTATCTGTTACCAATAATTTCAGTGCTTGTAGAGAATACCTTATTGAGAACCGCTTGTCATTTCCTTCTGCTCCTTGTTGGGTTTGACACTCTTATTTATCGAAAGGAATACGATAGATCCCCTATGTGTGTCATCACACGTATCCCATTATGCGGAACTCACCAGCATCGTGGGGAGGCGTAGTAAGCGGAATGATTGCAACCACAGGCTCCTGCCACGCGTGCCCGTGCACTGTTTGGGCCTAGTCCAACAATGCCTCGCATCGTGTGTGCCCTAGGACTAGGGGACCCTACCGGTGCATTAGAGTTTTGGTTCTCCACTTGCCCTTACTCGTGCACGGGCAGTAGTATCCACTGTGGTGGAAAGGCCCGATAGGGAAGTACTAGATGCAGAAGCAGGGAAATGAAGAGAGCATGCAAACAAACAATCAATGTCAAGTCCGAAGGCTGGACCCCCGGCAAGACCATGAAGGGATGACCTTCGAACCCCCAACAAGGTAAAGCCCCGGCAAGATCCCGCCAGCACAGAGGCCAGGTGTCACCCTACCTGGGTACGTGTCGTGGCACCGGCGATGGAGGAGGCTAAGCGGTGCCGATGGGACGGGGTCATGTCCTGTCCCGTAGACGATCAGAGGCACCTACCGGAGCATAAAATACGCCTGTCTTACACCATAAGTGTTAGGTATGATAGCATTCTAGCACCGTACACCCCGTGTACATATTGTATGTCGCTACTGGGATCCCCTTAGTCATATGAAAGGAGGCTCAGAGCATTACGGTAGATGATCGATCTTTTGACCAATCTTTTAGCTCGCACGCGTATAGGCCGTGTTCGATCACCTACATGGCACTCCTGTGTCTAGAACCCAAGAAAACCCATAATACGCAAAGAAGGAGTAGGGTTTTACGCTTCTCAACGGCACGAACCTGGGTAAAAATCCCCCGGTCTGCTCGTTCGTCCTGCTCTTGGCCCATATCCGTCCCCCTGCCGAACCGAAAGGGGTCCTCCCGATCCCATAGGTGTTCGTCCCCCACGACAGTTGTCTTGTTTGCATGGCCAAGACTAAGACTAAGACAAGAAAGGTTGGTGAGTCATCAACCAATCCTAAGGTCCCTGAGCCGGAAAATCTGACTTTGGTGACTCGTGAAAATCATATTGAGAACCCCGAAGATCATCAGGACGACGCAGATGAACCGCCCCAGCTTACTAAACCGGCAACCACTAAGGCTATAGATGCAGAAGCTAACCCTACAGATAATCTTAACCCGCCCAGTCTTCATAAAGGAACTAAAGATTCTCATTCTCATGAGAAGAACAACAAGGACATTACATCAATGGGATGGGTTACACAGCTCCAGAGGCCTCCAATGTGCTGACCAAGATTACTGCCAATGTTGAAACGCCATAGCCTGAGAAGGGAAAGATTAAGCTTGAAGTTGCCAACTATAAGGAGTTCATCGCTGAAGAATTATACGCCGGCTATTTAAGCCCCCTCTCTACAAGCCGGTAAATGGAAGGCAACCTAGTTGGTATGATGAGGAGAAAATATGAGGTATGCTCAGTTTTTTCGTGTACTCTATATATCCTTGTGTAGACCCAAGGTTCGGCTCATCTTCACGAGATGAGTCGCGTCTTATACTTCTGAAGAATCAACCTGTAGTCCCCGTGGTTTGGCTCATCTTCATGAGATGAGTCGGGTCTTCTTAATATAACATGTCTGAAGAATCGACTTCTAGCCACCAAGGGCTATCTCATCTTCATGAGATGAGTCGGATCTTCCCGTATCAAATGTTGGGAAAAAATGGATATGCATTAGCCCCCAAGTGTCAAGTATATTGCTTGCAATCTTCTTGGCACTTAATAAAATTGTTGCTTGTCATAGCCCCCAAATGTCAAGCTGCACCTTTCTGCCGGCTTAGGACTAAAGAACATCTAAAGTGGCAACTCTCATTGTGCAGGAAGTTGTGAATGCTGTCGAGTCAAATGCGACCGTCTTGAAAAAAGATCTGGAACTAGAGCGAGCCGTTGAATTGAGCCTACAATCTTCATTGGAAGCATTGGAGAAAATCAAGGCAGGCTTGAAGTAGAGAAAAAGTCTTTCGAGACTAAAAAAGCCGCCTTGATCAAGCACGTAGAAGATGCTGAAGGTCAATTGAAACCCGTTACTGAAGAGCTGACTGGGCTAAAACGACATATTGCTAATATGGCGCAAGCCATCTTTTGTAATAATTTTTATGAGCTCATGATAAACCGCTCAAATAATCATGTATGAATAAAAAATTGCCTGGTGACTCACACACATGAATTGTTTGAGGCACCCGAACTCGCAATCTCCAGAATAACAACATGATGAAGCTAAAGGTTGTATTTTCGTTCGCTGAACAATTATACGCTCGAAGTCTCTACACTATCAATGTTGTGATGGGTGACAAAGAGCCGGTAAAGTTCATCAAGGATGTGCTCAGATGCCACTCAACGATCCCGAAGCAAATCGAGGAGCTGAAAAGATCAGCCACCTGAGCAGGTGCAATGACATCTTTGAGTCAGGCCGTGGTTTATTCATCAAATTTGGATGTTGCTGAGATGGCCTGAGGAATTCCTCAGAACAAATATGATGAGTCAGAATTCTCAATTGTTGATTATGCTTGTTGCGTAAGGGCGACTCAAGTGTTGGCCAGCCAACTATTTGCCGAGATGGATCTGAAGACGTATCAGGCGGCTTATGATGACAACAACTCGTGAGTTAAGCCGCCAACTTTTGAAGCTGTAGACCTAACTCCTCAATGTCGTAAGCATATTTTTGCCCCTGATATTGACCCGTCCCCCATCTTGCATGAAGAAGCCATTTTGCAGGATTTAATCAATGTCAACTAGGATGTGGAAAACCTTCAAATGTAAGATACAGAAGAATCAACAGAGGATAATCTGGAGGCATCACATGTGAGAGGTCAGCCTGGGCTAACCCGGATGGAGCTAACCCGGATGGCTCAAAATCTAGGTACACAAGTAATTTGTACTCAAAAAACCTTGATCCAAAATTCTTGGCTCAACTCTAGCCATGTAATAGCTTAAGCAAACAGTTGGTTTCTAGTGTCGTGCCTTTGTGCATGTTTTAACTTTTGATCCAATCTTAATTTGATGACGAAGAATTTGTATATCAACAAGTCTGGCAACTTGCTTTTATCATTTTGTTTGGAACCATACAACTTGTTGCTTGCATGTGTATTTGATAAATCGCCTGTAGCGACATGTATGTGCACAAAGTATACCTACGAAACAAATTCCACCAAATACAACTTGAAGTGGAAATATTCGGCGAGCCGTCGACTGACGACTTATAGTCATTAACAATAGATTTCAGATTAATAAATTGGCCAATCATCGTCGATGAAGACTCAAGGATGAGCATGAATAACCTAGAGTTCTTTTGACCTGGTGATTTTTAGGTAGAAAAAATTCCTGAAAAACGTGAATAAACAATATCCACATATATCTATGGAGTGAATTATAAGTCGGCTTTCGAGGCTCGACTGAATGACTAGCTTTCGTTGCTCAAGTCCTGCTTCAATGAAGCTGGCATGATAGCCTTGGTTTATCCCTGCTTTCTGTAAGCTGGCTCTCACGTGACTTAAGACGTCATTTGAACTTTACCAAGTTCAGGTTCATAGAGATTGACTTGTTAAGAGTACGATGGGTCACCTTTTTGAAGTAGCATGAAGAAAACATGCAGGTTTAACCAATATATTGTGGCGTTTTTTCCAGTCAGGAGGGCGATAGATGATACGTCTCCAATGTATCTATAATATATGAAATATTCATGCCATGTTTACAATAATTCTATATGATTTTGGTATGATTTTATTAGAACTAACCCGGACAGACGCTGCTTTCAGCATAACTACCATGGTGTCGTTTTTGTGTAGAAATAGAAGTTCTCAGAATGGGCTGAAAATTTTATGGAGAATATTTTTGGAAAATATAAAAAAATACTAGAGCAAAGAGATACTCGAGAGGAGTCCCGAGGTGGCCAGAAGACACTATAGCATCCCCTAGGTCGTGCCCCCTAGCTTGTTGGCCCCTCAGGAGTCCTCTTGAAGTGATTCCAATGCCAAGTGCTCCTATAATCAAGAACCCCCAGAAAGAAAACTAGATCAGGAGTTCCGCAGCCGCAAGCCTTTGTAGCCACAAAAAACCAATTGGGAGCCCGTTCCGTCACATTGTCGGAGTGGTAAACAATCACCGGAGGCCATCTTCATAATGTTGGCGGTCTCCATGATTAGGAGGGAGTACTTCACCCTCGAGGTTGAGGGTATGTACCAATAGCTATGTGTTGGATCTCTCTCTCTCATGTTCTTGAGGTAACACGATCTTGATGTACCACGAGCTTTATTGATATAGATGAATCATATGGACTTTTCCCCTCTCTATCTTCTTGTGATGAATTGAGTTTTCCCTTTGAAGTTTTCTTATCGAATTGAGTCTTTAAAGGATTTGAGAACACTTGATGTATGTCTTGTGATGGGATATCTGTGGTGACAATGGGATGTTCTATTGATCCACTTGATGTATGTTTTTGTGATCAACTTGCGGGTTCCGTGACCTTGGGAATCTATGCATAGGGGTTGGCACACGTTTTCATCTTGACTCTCCTGTAGAAACGTTGGGGCACTCTTTGAAGTTCTTTGTGTTGGATTGATTATGATGAATCTGAAATTATGTGATGCATATCGTATAATCCAGCCCATGGGTACTCGTGGTGACATTGGAGTATCTAGGTGACATTAGGGTTTTGGTTGATGTGTATCTTAAGATGTTATTTAGTATGAACTCTAGGGCTGTTAGTGACACTTATATATATAGCTCATAAGATTGATCGGAAAAGATAACTTTGAGGTGGTTTCGTACCCTAAAATAATTTCTTCGTTTGTTCTCCGCTATTCGCGACTTTCGAGTGAACTCTTTGTTGCACGTGAGGGATTTACATATGATTCAACTATGTTAGTATTGTTGAGAGTACTCGCACTAGTGAAAGTATGAACCCTAGGCCTTGTTTCTAAGCATTGCAGTACCATTTGTGCTCACTTTTATGATTAGTTACCTTGCGTTATTTATATTTTTAGATTTAAAAACCTATATCTACCATCCTTATTACACTTGTATCACCATCTCTTCGCTGAACTAGTGCACCTATACAATTTACCATTGTATTGGGTGTGTTGGGTACACAAGAGACTCTTTGTTCTTTAGCTGCAGGGTTGTTTGAGTGAGACCATCTTCATCCTAAGCCTCCCATGGATTTATAAACCTTTTGTCATCCACTTGAAGGAAATTTTCTATCACCCTACAAAACTCTGCGCTTGGAGGCCCAACACGAGTCTACAAGAAGAAGGTTGCGTAGTAGACATCAAACTCTTTTCTAGCGCCATTACTTGGGAGGTGAGTGCTTGAAGGTATATCTTTAGATCTTCCAATCAAATCTTTTAGGTTCTTTTTTTTCACTAGTTTTGTTTTATAAAATAAAACTACAAAGAAATTGGAGTTTAGGTTGCATCAATTGGTCCGTCTTTTTTATGTCTGTAGTGAAAATGATGGTTTGCAAAATTGTGATCAATTGGTAGAGGAAGAATTTATGGAAATACTTAATGAAAATTTTGAATTATGACCATGATAGAAATATTGCTAGTATTAATTCTCTAAATATTCATGATGCTAGTGATATGCAAAGCCACAAGATTGGGATGCTATGTTTGTTGAAGATGATATTTTTAGTCCCCAAGTTTGGATGAGCAAATTTATTATGATTATGGCATGCCTACGATATATGATGATTATGATGATGACATGTATGCTATAAAGAGTGATAGTAACCATTCAACTTTTTATCATGATTTTAATATTCAATGTGGTTATGTCAATCAAGTATCTCATGATAGTTATTTTGTTGAGTTTGCTCCCACTATTATGAATGACAAGAAAATTTCTTATGTGGAGACTGACAAATTTTCCATGCTTGTAGATCTTGAAAATAATGGTTTATATTCTGGTTATATTGTGTAATTCTTTCATGATGATACTCAAAATTATTAAGAGGGAGGAACATATGCTTGTAGGAATTGCAATAATATCAAGTTTCCTCTCTATGTGTTCAAGGTTTTGAAGTTATGCTTGTTTTGCCTTCCTATGATAGTTGATTATTTCTCCCATAAATTGTTTGCTCGCAAAATCCCTATGCATAGGAAGTGGGTTAGACTTAAATGTGCTTGTCATGATATTCATGATGCCCTTTTGCATGTTTCAATTATTATTCCTATACGAGCATCATTGAAATCATCATGCCTAGCTAAAAGCCATTAAAGAAAAGCGCTTGTTGGGAGACAACCCAACACTTTTACCTTATGTTTTTATGTGTTCACATGATTAATATACTGTAGTAATCATGTTTTGTTTCTTTTATTTCAATAAAGTGCAAAGTAAAACCATTGGGAAAGTGTGGATACTTGCTTGTTTGATTCTATGCAAAACACAAAGTTTTGCGTCCCCTATATGAATTATCTAATTTTACTCGAGAGTCAAAAACTTATGAATTTTTTAAAAAACATTGCTATGAAAATTATGTGATACTTCCTAATTTTGCAAAAGTTTTAGAGTTAGGGAAGTTTGGTGATCATTTACATCCTCGCAGACTGTTCTGTTTTTAATAGATTCTGCTTTGCATGCATAGTTTGCTTGTTTCAAGTGTTCCTATAGCTTATATTTAATAATATAAATTTTGGGAATGGTTTAATACAGTAGGTACCATGTGGAAATAATTATGAATCTTGTCTGGATGGTACCTAAGTGGATGATCTATCTTTATTACACTAACCCTTCTCACAAAGTTTCGTTAAGTTCTGTGTGATTGAAGTTTTCAAGTTTTGGGTGAGACACCGATATGAGAAGAATAAGGAGTGAAAAGAACCTTAAGACTGGGTATGTCCAAGGCACCCCCAAGGTAATATCCAAGGAATATTCAAGCGCCTAAGCTTGGAGATGCCCCGGAAGGCATTCCCTCTTTTGTCTTCAACACTATAGGTATATCTCACTTGGAGCTATATTTTGCTAGGAGCATCATTTTTTTATATGTTAGGTGTTATTTATAATATTTTTTGTCAATAATATTTTAGAGAATTTCCTTAGGATGCTTGCATTGCATGTTTTGATATGTGCTGGGTAAAAACAGAAACTTCTAATGTAGTGTTCGAATTTTCATATTTTACTGGGAATGTGCAAACTTTCTGAAACTTTTACATAGTATTTTAATATAAATTTTATATCAGTTCCTAAATTTTCATAATTTTAAGAGTTACATAAGTACATTGGTTTAATAAATTTCTACAGATTGTTTTGTTTAGACAGATTGCTATCATAGTTTTGTTATCTACTTATCCTATAGTTTCCATAGCCTATATTGGTAAATATAAATTGTGGAAATGATAGTATACAGTACATAATGTGTGAAAATTATTGTGAAACTTTTCTTGGCAATACATGAAGTGTTAATTTATTCTTATGTGTGCTAACCTATCTCACGAGTTCTTTTCGAGTTTTGTGTGGATGAAGTTTTTGAGAATAGGTGAAACTGGGATATGAGAGGATTGAACAAGATACAAAATCTCAAGATTGGGTATGCCCAAGGCACACCAAGTATATATTTCAAGAACTCTCAAGCATCTAAGCTTGGGGATGCTACGATCCCACCTCTCTACATCAATTACCGGTTAGCCTATGTTGAGCCTAAATTTTTATTCGTTCACATGATGCGTCGTATTCTTGAAGTGCTATTTTTATTTTTCTTGATGTTTAAATAAAATACTCTGGTATGAAAATCTTTATTGAGAGAGGGAGAGAAAGTCCTCATATAGCTACTTAATTGTTTGACTACTCACTGATCTTCACTTATATGTTTTGGAGTAGTTTTGTCATTTACTCTCGTGCTTCACTTATATCCTATGAGTAAATGGTTGAATGAATTGAATATCATCAATCTGAAATTATATATGTTTTATATGCTTATACCATGGTGAGTAATGACTTCACATATAATAAGTATAGGTGGTAAAATTTATTGAAAGTTAGCAAACACCACATTGGTCACTTGAACAATTCATGAAAGAATATTGAAGGAAGAGAGATTTCACATACAAATATACTATCTTGGAAACCTTCTATGATTGTGGATAACAATTAATTATTTTCGAACTGGAGAAAATTAGTTGAAGTTGGACAAGGAAGACAACATAATGAGTTATGCTTGGGTATATTTGTATAGAAGTTATATTATTATGGATCCTCCAACATGTCGTGCTTGCTTCCACCTCATACTAGCCAAAACTTCCGCACCAAGTAGAAATACTACTTGTGCGTCCGAACACACTTAAACCCAAAGTTTTTCCATATGAGTCCACCATACCTACCTATATGCGGTATTTACCTGTCGTTCCAAGTTAATTGGCATGTGCCAAACTCTATACCTTCAAATAATATTCTGTTTTGTATGCCTGAATCGCTAATATAGTGACTAGGGGCTGTTAGCATCTTCCATGCTAGGTGGGTTATTCTCACGATATGTGTTGATTTAGTATCATTCATGAGAAAGTGGCTAGTGTTCGGGATGCCCAGTTCCATGCTCAAAAACCAAATCAAAATATAATGAAACAAAACTCCCCCAGGATTGTTGTTTGTATGGACAGTACCTGGATTCGGCTCGCCGTGGAGTGTGATTGATTGGTGGAGGGGGAGTAAAAACTTTACCATTCTATTTGGGAACCGCCTATAATGTATCTAGCATGTAAAATACCGAGATCTCTCAGTTGTTATGTTGACAATGAAATCATACCTCTCAAAATTATTATTCATCTTTGTTTTACAAGCTCGAGCTCTGGCACCTCTACAAATCAATCCTTCCCTCTACGAAGGGCCTATCTTTTACTTTGTAGTACTTACCTTTATACAAGAGTCATGGTGACCTTCACCACTTCCTATATTTCGCCTTTTTCTCTTGGCAAGCATCATGTGGTGGGGAAAGATCCAAGAATATATGGCCATTCAAATATATTTGATCATGAATATTATTGTTGACAATTATCTATATGATAAATAAGTTGGGAGGCGAAACTTTAAGCCCCTATCTTTCTCTATGTTCGATGGATATCATTTGCTCTGAAAATATGCTTTCAGAGTTAGCAATCATGGTAGAATATATGATAGTTTAGTTTGTGGAATTTGCTAAATCAAAGCTCTTACATAGACCCTTCCTAAAAATAAGATGAATTGCAATTATTTGGTGACTGAAAGCAGAGCTTGTTAGTTTTCAAGAAACTTTATGGTCTATACTTTAACATGTGAATAGCTTGTTACTTCATCATGAGAAGTTTCATGATACGAGCTAATGTTTATGATATAATTATGCTAGAAAAATTGCTTGGAACTATCATTGGTCAAATTTATGCACTATGCTAGAATTCACACTTCATAAATTATTTCTTCTATCATTACCTACTTGAGAACGAGCAGGAATTAAGCTTGGGAATGCTGATACGTCTCCAACGTATCTATAATTTATGAAGTATTCATGCAATGTTTACAATAATTCTATATGATTTTGGTATGATTTTATTAGAACTAACCCGGACTGACACTGTTTTCAGCAGAACTACCATGGTGTCATTTTTGTGCGGAAATAAAAGTTCTTGGAATGGGCTGAAAATTTACGGAGAATATTTTTGGAAAATATAAAAAATAATGGAGGAAAAAGATACCGGAGAGGAGTCCCGAGGTGGCCACAAGCCACCAGGGCGCCCCCCGCTAGGCTGCACCCCTGGCTTGTGGGCCCCTCGAGAGTCCCCTTGATGTAATTCCAACACCAAGTGCTCCTATAGTTAAGAAACCCCCAAAAATAAGCCTAGATCGGGAGTTCTGTCACAGCAAGTGTCTGTAGCCACGAAAAACCAATCGGGAGCCCGTTCTGGCACCCTGCCAGAGGGGGAAACCATCACCGGAGGCCATCACCATCCTGGAGGTCTCCATGACGAGGAGGGAGTAGTTCACCCTTGGGTCTAAGGGTATGTACAAGTAGCTATGTGTTGGATCTCTCTCTCTCTCTCATGTTCTTGAGATGCCATGATCTTTATGTACCGTGAGCTTTATTGATATAGATGAATCATATGGAGTTTTCCCCTATCTATCTTCTTGTGATGAATTGAGTTTTCTCGTTGAAGTTTTCTTATCGGATTGAGTCTTTAAAGGATTTGAGAATACTTGATGTATGTCTTGCGATGTGATATTTGTGGTGACAATGTGATGTTCTATTTATCCACTTGATGTATATTTTGGTGATCAACTTGCGGGCTCCGTGACCTTGGGAATCTATGAATAGGGGTTGGCACATGTTTTTGTCTTGACTCTCTGGTAGAAACTTTGGGGCACTCATTGAAGTTCTTTGTGTTGGATCGAACATGATGAATCTGAAATTGTGTGATGTGTATCATATAATCAAGACCATCGTTACTCGTGGTGACATTGGAGTATGTAGGTGACATTAGGGTTTTGGTTGATGTGTATCTTAAGTTGTTATTTTAGTATGAACTCTAGGGCTGTTCGTGACACTTATAGGGATAGCTCATAAGATTGATCGGAAAAGATAACTTTGAGGTGGTTCCATACCCTACAATAATTTCTTCGTTTGTTCTATGCTATTTTTGACTTTGGAGTGAACTCTTTGTCGCACATGAGGGATTTACGTATTATTCAACTATGTTAGTACTATTGAGAGAGCTTGCACTAGTGAAAGTATGAACCCTAGGCCTTGTTTCTAAGAATTGCAAAACCGTTTGTGCTCACTTTTATCATTAGTTACCTTGCTGTTTTTATATTTTTAGATTACAAAAACCTATATCTACCATCCATATTACACTTTTATCACCATCTCTTCGCCAAACTAGTGCACCTATACAATTTACCATTATATTGGTTGTGTTGGGGACACAAGAGACTCTTTGTTATTTGGTTGTAGGGTTGTTTGGGAGAGACCATCTTCATCCTATGCCTCCCACGGATTGATAAACATTAGGTCATGCACTTGAGAAAAAAATTCTACTATCCTACAAAACACTACGCTTGGAGGCCCAACATGAGTCTACAAGAAGAAGGTTGCTTAGTTGACGTCAAGAGAGCAAAAATTGGTGAGTTGGAAGCCCCCAAGTGACCAATGAGTAGTAAATAAAAAACTCATGCACAATATATTAGATGAAACCACAGAGGCCCCGAGTTTAGGGGATGTCGGCTTTATTATACCTGATCATAAAAGGTATATACATGATATAGCTATGTACAATGACTAAAGCCAGTGGCTTAAGTGTAGTAAGGCTGAAGATGAGCAATGTGCCAGGGTCTGTTGGTCTCCTCATCAGTGATATGTGACTTATTGTGTTCACATATGCCAATAAGATAATATGATCCATTATTAAGGTTTTTGCTAACCACGAAGTGCCCTTCCCAAGGAGGTGAAAGATTATGCATGCTTGTCTTATCTTGAATCAAACAGAGCACTAAGTTGCCGTCCTAGAACTACTGTTGCGAATTTTTCGAGTGTGATAATGAGGAAGGACTTGTTGATGCATTGCGGATCGAGTCGCCACAAGATTATGTTCCTCCTCCAAGGCGTCACTAGAATTTTATCGAGCCGGCTCATTGTCCATCTCAACATAAGCCGCCACTCGGGGAGTGTCATGACGTATGTCACTCAGAAAAACTGCCTTTGCATCATAAACCATAAAGAACGGCATGTATCCCGTTGATCTATTGGGTAGTCCTTATACGACAAAGAACTACATGAAGCTCTTCAACCCAACAATCCAGAGTACGCTCCAAAGGAACCATGATCTGGGGTTTGGTCCGTCATAATATTTTCTGGTTAGCACGCTCTGCCTGGCCATTGGAGTTTGCATGACCCAGAGATGAAACATCAAGCCGGATATGGTCCTTATGATAGAACATCTTCATAGCACCTTTAGACAGATTTGTCCCATTGTCAGTGATGATACTATGAGGATAACTAAAACGAAATATTAGCTTTTTTCACAAACTGAACTGCAGTTGCTGCCTCACAATTGTGACAGTCTCTGCTTTAACCAACTTGGTAAATTTATCAACCACCACCAAAAATGCGAGTCTTTTTTATGCATACAACTCTTGAATGACCCAACCATATCGAGCCCCCAAACCACAAATGGCCAAGTTATTGGGATCATTCGTAATTCTTGAACTGACATGTGATCTTATCATGTAAATTTCTTACAACCATCACACTTGCAAACAATCTCTTCTGCGTCAGCATGAGCAGATAACCATTAAAAGCCATGTCGGAAAGCCTTGGCCACCAAAGATCTCGACCTGCATGATGACCACAATCTCCTACATGAATTTCATGCAAAATTTCCCTGCCCTCATCAGGAAACACAGCGTTGAAACTCGCCAGTTACACTACGTCGATGTAACTCGCTATTGACATTAGTCATGGAATTAGATCGCCGAATGATATGCCGAGCCAAGAGCTCTTCCTCTAGAAGCTCACCCGGGTTAAATGAGCCAGATAAGGTATTGCCCAACCTAGAGTTTCTCATAGAGCCGCCACCAACTACCCTTCTGTGTCTAGGATAGCCAGATCTTCTTTTGAAGGTAACTTGACAGAAGGATTTTCAACACATCTAGGAACACATTGGGGGGCACTGTCTTATGTTGACAAACTTGGCTGAGAGAAAGCATCAGCCGCTTCATTAAGCTTCCGGTCTATGTGTTTCTATTGATATCCTTTAAAATGACCAGTAATGTTAGTCACTACGTAATGATAAGCTGCCATGAGCGGGTCTTTAAAATCCCACTTCCCTAAAACTTGTTGTGAAACAAGGTCTAAGTCGCTCAAGCATCTGACTTGGCTTAAGTTCATTTCCCCAGCCATGTGGAGCCCATGTAAGAAAGCCTCATACTCAGTTCCCTTGTTAGTATATGGAAACATAAGCCGTAGGACATAACAGTACTTGCCACCACGCGGGGAAGATAAAATAACTCCATCCCCTGAGCCTTCCAATTGCCTAGATCCATCAAAGTGTATCGTCCGGTATGTATTATCTGGTCTTTCTCCGGGTGTTTGTAACTCCGTCCAGTCATTCATGAAATCTGCCAAGGCTTCAGACTAGATAGCAGTCCCGACCACGTATCTCAAATGATGTAGCTTCCCCGTTTTGGATGATATATCCCAGAGGAGCCGAACTGACCACAGTAATTGAATTACCAAGGAAATACTGCTTTAATTTGCGACTAGCCATGAACACGCCAAACACCAAATTCAGCCAATGCGGATATCTCTCCTTGGACTCTGATAAGACTTCATTGACATAATAAACTAGTTGTTGAACTGGGTACTTCTTCCCTGGGTCCTTGCGTTTCACGAGAGAACTTCCACGCTGACGGCCCAATTATTAGCCGCCACGTACATGATCATAGGCTCTTTGTCGATGGGAGCCAGAAAGACGGGTGTCTCAGTAAACTGCTTCTTAAGTGCATCAAAAGCCTCATTAGCAGTATCACTCTAGACCAAATTATCAGTCTTTTTCATCATCTGGTATAGTGGAATCGCCTTTTCACCCAGGCGACTTATGAACCGGCTCAGGACCGCAATGTGACGTGCCAGGCGCTGCACATAACTGATACATGCCGGCTTAGACAAGGAAGTGATAGCCTTAATTTTCTTTGGGTTAGCTCCGATGCCCCTATTCGAAACCTGGAAACCTAGCAGTTTTCTACAGGTACCCCAAAAACGCACTTGTCTGGGTTAAGCATCATCTTGTACACCCGGAGATTGTCAAAGGTTTCCTTCAAATCCTCAAGCAAGGTTTCCTTCTTCCTTGACTTTATCACAATGTCATTAACATAAGCATGAACATTGCATCCAATCTGTCCATGGAGGAAATTCTGAACACAATGCTTGTAACTCGCCTTAGAACCCTTGAGCCCAAAAGGCATATACACATAACAGAAACCTCCAAAAGGTGTGATAAAAGTTTTTTCTCCTCGTCTTCAACTACAATCTTTATATGATGATAACCAGAATAAGCATCTAGGCAGCACACATTGTAATAACTGGCCATTGCATCAATGATCTTGTAAATACAGGGGAGGGCAAAGGGATCATCTATGTAAGCCTTATTAAGATCTATGTAATCCACAAACATATGCCATGTGACATTTTTCTTGAGCACAAGCACCGGGTTAGCCAACCAATGAGGGTGAAAATCTTCTACTATGAACCCGATAGCTAAGAGCCAGGCCACTTCTTCTCCAATGGCCTTACACCTCTCCTCGTTAAAGTGATGCATGAATTGCTTGATTAGCTTCATCTTAGGATCCACATTAAGGTGGTGCTCAGGGAAATCTCTCGGTACACCTGTCATGTCAGAAGGTTTCCATGCAAAGATGACCTAATTCGCACAAATGAACTTGATGAGCATGCTTTCCTATTTGGGATCCGTTCCTGTCCCAATGGTGAACTAATGAGAAGAGTCGCCATGACAAAATCATATTGCTTTGTTTCTTTAGCCAACTGGAACTTGAGGAGAGGGTCCTTCTCAGTGGTGGGCTTCTTGAGATGGGTCATATCTGCCGGGTCAACATTGTCTTTTTTAAACTTGAGCTCCTCAGCAGCATAAGCCATTTCTGCAGACGCAACATATACTTCTTCACATTCCAAGGCGACTTTACAATCTCCATACACCATAACCATTCCCTTTGGTCCTGACATTTTGAGATATAAGTATATGTAACAGGGGCGGGCCATGAATTTGGCATAAGCCGGTCGTCCAAATAGCGTGTGATATGGACTTTTATATTGACTAGTACAAACCACAGTGTCTCTTCCCCGTAGCTATATTCGTCGCTGAAATGCACCTCTAGAGCAATATTTCCTACAGGATAAGATGACTTGCCTGTCACGACTCTGTGAAAGACAATAGAGGACAGCTTAAGATCCTTCTATGTTAGATTCATTCGTCGAAAGTGTTGTAGTATAATATGTTGATACTGCTGCCACCATCAATAAGTACCTTCGTAAACTTGTAACCGCCCACTTGAGGGGACACCACTAAGGCCATATAACCCGGAATATCAACATGGGGCGGGTGATCTGCCCGACACCAAGTACTCGTGTGCTCAGACCACTTAAAATACGGTGGCACCGTCGGCTCAAACTTGTGAATCAAACTTTTGTGGACCTTCTGGTCATGCTTGCAAGTGCTCGTAGTGAATACATGGTACTGGACACCATTCAATTGGTTAGGATTACTCTGATATCCTCATTGATTATGCTGCTGGTGATTATGACTATCGTGGTTCCGCTGGCTCTAATAGCTAGAACTTGAGCCGCCATTGCCAAAACCGGCTCCCTGGAATCCTCCAAAACCTGACCCGTCTGGCGGTCCATTGTCGTTGCCATGATATTGTTGAAACATCTCTCTCCTGAACTCCTGCATGATATAACAATCCTCCCAAGCATGAGAAGATGGCTTGTTGGTATAATTGCGCTTTGGACATGGCGCATTAAGAGCCTCCTCATAATTTCCGGGCTTGCCTCCAGCGTATGGCTGCTTGCCGTTACAACACTCATTTTTGAAACCTGCATTTGTGTTAGCTACAAAATCTAACCCACCATCTAGGAACTTGCATTTTCCACCATTGCCCTGGCAATTACTATTATGCACCAGGGCATTATGTTGCTGACTCTTACCACCACCGTTTTCTTACGTTTTCCAAACTTAGCATCGTCTGAATTAGGATCTTTTGTGTCATCAAAGTCAGCATACCTAGTAAGTGCATCCATGAGATTAACCATATCCTAGCACTTCCACTTAAGCCGCCCTAACTTTTGATTCAGATGCTAGAAGTGACAGTTCTTCTATACAATTAGAACATCTTGAACTTCCACAATGTTATCTGGTGAGTGTATAATGGTGGCGACCCGGCGAGCCCAATGACGGGACGACTCATCCTCGCGCTGCACACAATGCTCCAAAACCACAATTGTCATAGGCTGCTTACAAGTCCCCTAGAAATTCTTGATGAATCGCTCCTTCAAATTTACCCAAGTGTTGATGGAATTGGGGGGCAGCTTCTTGAATCATGTATGAGCCGGCCCCTCCAACATCATGGTGAAGTACTTAGCACAAACTACATCGCTAACATCCAACATGTCCATAGCCAGTTCATAGCTCTCAATCCAAGCCACCGGCTCAAGATCCGTCGTGTAGTTCAGAACCTTACAAGGTCCCTTAATATCCTTAGGCATGCGCTCATTACGTAAAGCCAAAACTTGGCCTGAAACTCTGCTTGTTCTGGATTTGACCCGACGGCCACCAAAGGTGAAGGGACCATCGGGGCAGCTGACAAGCCCCCTGGTTTGTTGCCTCTGCTTCACGACGGCCCCTCGCCTCATCCACAATTGCTTGAGAATATGTAAGCGTAACATGGGATGGATAATTCTGGGGCGGGTTACGACACCGCTCACTTCTGGACACTGCTGGCGACTCTCCATGTTGGCTATAGCTACGACTTAGCAAAGGAGTTGAATGCATACGCTGCCAACTATATGAATAGTTAGCTTACTAGGAAATCGTTATTTTTAACAATTCAATGGCGTTCCGGGCTTCAACCACGATCGGCGACTCACCAAGAAGGGAGTGCAATAAGCTGGGTTGCCGCTTCCACCATGTTATCCACTTTCTTGGAGAAGTGCCCGAGTGATGCCAAGACACTTTGTGGTGTCGTCTGGATGAGGGGCATGTTTGGGCTCGGCTCTTCCCTCCGGGTCAGCTCTGGCTGGTGAGGTTGAGCCGCTGCCCTGCCCCGAGGCATCTCAGAAGTCAATTGGGGTATAACTGGTTCTCCTGGAGTACTTGGGCCTGCTCTTAGAGAATGGAACAAACTCGTGGGCTCATAGACTAGGGGTAAACGACTCTGGTGCCTCCTCCGAAGAAGTGCACTGGATCTGTTTTGATCAAGGCCGACCCACCATGTCTCCATCTTTAGATGCTCTATGTCTGGGTGCACAAACAAGGGTGTTTATCTCCCCTTGACTTGTGAACAAACGATAAGCCTCTGACCCAATGGCCTGAGCTTGTCGGGGAAAGCTACTACCACAACAAACCAACATCCAAGACCAAGACTCCGGCAGAAGAAACCTGCGCTAGCTAAGCAACGCGGACAAGGTCAATGCAACGGACTAGGACAGGCCCGAACCGTGCCAGTCACATCTTCGGTGCCTGCCGGGGATGAAGGCACACACATATTCAGGAAGGCCCAACAAGCCATCCCTCGATAGGCGCGAGCCGATCGGCCATCGCTCCACTACATCGCAACGCCAGTCACTTGTCAATGTGGTGTCGAGCCCCTAGGTAACTAAGTGGCTCTTGCCAAGCATGTGCCGATGCGCTGGAAGGCAGGTTATGGCCCTTGACACCCGTCTAGAGGCGTGTCAAGATATGGTGCAATAGTTAGCTAAAGTGGTGGTAGAAGCCTACCAGGAATGCACCTTAGCATGCCACCTAGACCAGCATTTATGGCATTTTGTACTAAGTGGCAAAGTTAGGTATGACAACACTATTAGCTATGTAATCACCATGTAATGTTTGTTTTGCAACTGTGGTTGCCCCTTAACTATAAAAGGTGGCCAAGGAAACCAAGCTCAAGATTGGGACCTTTGGACACTTGTACTCACGTAGTAGCTCCCCCGAAGGCAACCCTTGTCGGGTTTGAGCGTTGCGTGTGTTTTGTGCTCCTATGATCAATCCACCAAAGAAGAAGTAGGATTTTACATTTCTCAGCGCCGTCTCATCGTCGTGCTACCACACTACCTTTGCTTTTTGTGCATGTGACCTCACCCCTACCGAACCACTAAGAGGACCGTGGCCCCATACGTCATCGAGAGCATCGAGCCTTGACACCTTTGGCATGCAAGGTAGGAGAGTGCATCCTTTGGGCGAACCCCGAGATCGTGAGCAGCGCATCGATCTTCGTCATCATTCCCTCCACCAGGAGCATCGAAGGAGAAGAGCATTGCCGCTCCTTATGCCTCTTCCTCTCCAGATCCCATCGCGCGTCGCTGCTGCAACAATATCGGTGACGGGGATGAGGGATGTCAGCTTTGTGGCTAATGCGTCCTTCATGGATAGCACAACTGTGCTGTGGACGATGGCTAAGGAAGGGGCGAACTGAGCGGCAACGATGTCCCTATCACAGTCATCGAGAAAACCCACACAATCCAAGGGAGGTGTGGATCAGTCCGACAGGCAGAAAAAAGGTATAAGGCTATACCCCTCTCTCCTCTCCTTCCCCACCAGTGATCAATTCTGTTCAATTCGGTATAACAGAGGGGCCACTAGTGCCGATAAGCTCATGTGAGGCTTGGTCCTGCATTTATCCCATCAAGGGTAAATCCCAAGCCGAACGCTAGAGTGGATCCATCGGTCGGTACCCTGGGCAAGAGAACCACGGTAAGGTCCTGTTTGCCAACGCCTCTGTCGCATAGGTCATTACAGGACCGTTGGACGTGAACGAAAGGAGAGAAGGCCTGGCCATTTATGTTTGCTCCCCTGTTTTGTGTTAGTTGTGAATGTTTACATTGTCCTAGCAGGTTCGTCTAGAGGATTGTACCCATAACTAATGAGTCCCCAAGTTTCTCCATTCACCCCTCTTCGCGTTTTCCTTCCTCTCAGGGCAAGGGTGGATACACACGCAAGTATTTGTCAAGAAACACTAAGAGGAGAGACAACCATGAATGGAAGGAGGGACAATGTGCATAAATACTCATGCGCCAGGAGGAAAGGAGGAATGATGACAAAGGTTAAGTTGACATGATTATTAGCTTTCATTAGAGCTTGCATTTGTATTTTCCCCCTAGCAACCAAGGTTTCGTATGGCGAATCTTGTGTGTGATGGAACCTTACCGTAGTAGTTTGCGCCCTTGCTTTGTTTCATGTCACCTCAACAAAACATGCGGCAACATCAAAGAACATCAAGGAAAAACTCACTGGAAGCGTTTCCTTGCCAGCAGAATGCTAAGGACCCATTCCTCAAACCAATCGCGGCAGCATGTTGTTGGTGGGAAACCAGAGAATGCAAAGAAAACGACTGTACGAATACTAGTAGGAAAGCAAGGGGTGTAGCATAAGTTTACATAAATACATCAGTTCAGCAAACGTTAAAGCAAAGATAGTGCATGGTCTAATACAGGATACATATTGTGTCTAAAGTACAAGATACCACAGCAGCAGTAGTGACTCAAGGCTAACCCCGACGACTTCCCTGTGTCCTTGGGACTGAGAGGACCCTATCAGTAAGGGGACTGGCCTTCTCCGCGACAGCAGAGGTGTCGGCATCTGGTGAAAGCTTCTTGAAACCATCAGAGTGGTCAAGCTCTGGGTGGAAGAAGGCAAGGTTGCTCAGGACCACGAAGACAACATCGTGAGACAGCTTTTGGGATTCGTTGGCAAAGCAGGCGGCCGTGTCGTCCTTGTACATTTTCACCCCTTCGATCAGGCCTTCAAAGAAGAGTGTCAGCTTGACGCTTGGAATTTCGTGCATGTCGGCAGATAAGGCCCAGCATTTCATGTCCATACGCGCCATCTATGTAGTGAGGCGCTCGGCGATGTCAGTCATGCTCTTGATCCGGAGGTTGCGTTCTTGCATCTGGTTCTCCAACTTGTGTTTTGCACTTTATGGAAGGTTTTCATATTGGTGACGTCTGTCAGTAGAAGCTTCTCGCGGGTACCGACTGTCGTGGGGAACGAGCGCCTATGGGATCTGAGGGACCCCTTTCAGTTCGGCAGGGGAGAAAGCTCGCACAAAGAGCAGGTCTGATGAACAACACACGAGGATTTTACCTAGGTTCGGGCTGCAAAGATGCATAAAACCCTACTCCTGCTTCGTTGTATTGTGGGTGTTCTTAGGGTTCTAGCTACAGGAGTGTTGTGAGCAGCTGCCACGCGTATGAGCTAGAAGGTCCTAAGTCGAAAAGCCAAAAGACTAAAAGTCCAAAATTTCTCTGCGTATCGCCCTGGGCCTCCTTTCAACTTTGAAGGGGATCCCAACAGTGGTGTACAGTGTGCATGGGGTGTATAGAGCTACAGTGCTATCATACCTAACACTGACGGAGCAGGACAGGTGCGTTTAATGCATCGTTAGGCATCTCTGACTATCCATGGGACGGGATAGGAGTTTGTCCCATCGGCACCTCTTAGCCCCTCCATTGCTGACACCACGACACGTGCCTAGGCGAGGCGACACCTGGCTTGTGCACTGGCGGGGCCTTGCCGGGGCTTTGTCCTGCCTGAGGGTCTGGTAGCCATCCCGACAAGGTCTTGCTTGGGGTCTTGATTCTTCTGTGCTTGTATCTTGCAACTCCCCGTCGGGCCTCGTTGCCAGGGCGGCTTCTACTGCCCGTGCACTAGTGAGGGGCACTAGAAAGCCCAAAACTCTAGTGCACCGATAGGAGCCCCCGGGCCTGGGCCACACACGGTGCGAGGCGTTGCTGGGCTAGGCCCAAACAGTGCACGAGCACGCATGGCAGGGGCCCTGCAGTCATGATCATTGAGCTTGCTGCGCCTCCCCACGATGCCCATTGAATGCGGGACGTGGGATTCGTGTGCGGCGTGGTCGTGTAATTTTTGATTCTTGTGTTAGGTCGTTTCTGCCACGTGCGCCACATGCATAGTAGGGAGCCATCAACGGGCGCCCGTCAGTTAAAGTCCCTTGGAAAGACAGTAACTACAATGCCATGGATTGGAGCAACGGGGCGATTGTTGTTCGCTCCATGATCGAGGGCGCTGCTATTGGAGGAGGTCGGCGGTGACCCTTGGAGCGAGGGAGAGCCATCCCCCGTGCTTCCCCTATAAATTGAGGGATAGCAAGGGTGGTGCTCATTGATCTTTCCTCCCTCCTCGAGTGTGAACCTCCGTAGCTTGCCCTTCCATGTCTTCCCAACCTTCAAGTGACGATCCCCCTTAGCCATGAACAAGGGGCGAGGCCGACCACCGTTCTCAGCTCCACGGAGGAGCTCTCGTTAGGATGATGCCACCGCTTCAGCCATAGAGGAGGAGGGCGGCCCAAGCGCGTGTGGTGGAAGAGGCACGAGGGATCGCGGACGTCGTGGAGGCTGAGGTCGGGGGAGGCGGAGCACTTCCCCACCTCCTCCTCCAACGCCGGGCCCCTTTCTTGAGGAGACCCACGCCAAGAGGACGGTGTTGGAGTTCGTCCTCGAACTGGCCGGTCCCTTCCAGAGCCATCCGCCCCTCCCTCATCCTTTTGCCAGGGCGATGGAGGACGACGAGCCACCTGTCCAGTGGTTATGGGCGCATGGTTGTTGTAATGGCACGACGCGGGTGGACATCGAGTATCCAGCGAGTCGCATCATGTTCCTCACGCACGGCTAGAAGACCTTCACCCACAACCACAACCTCTAGGAAGGGCACGTCCTTCGTTTTAAAATGATGGAGGCCAATCTGCTCTCCGTCAAGATTTATGGGCGCTTAGGCGTCCGTCTTAGCTGCTGGGAAGAGAGCTCGAGCGACACCAAAAGCTCCTCCTCGAGCGAGAGTGATGAGGAGGACATCGGCAAAGATGATGACGATGCGTCCAGTCTTCGGGCAGTCAAGTTGAAGCCTGACAACTCGAGCTCGGAGTGACAGCCGATCGCACCAGCACCGCTAGCCTTACGCCTCTTCCCCTCCCGGCAGGACGACCTTACCAGGGTCCTTTGCCCCGGGCGCTGCCTCATCTTCCAGCTGGATCTACCAGCAGGCCCATGGACTTCGTCTTCTGGGGTTCATCCCTCTTTTCACCCACGCTAGTCCTCTCCTCCGTGCAATGCTGGTACAGGAGGGGCCAGGTTCTTGCCTGACCATCTGGAAGCCTTGCTCCTCCACGTAGTGCTGGTCCAGAGGGGTGAGGCTATGCTTCTGCCGGGAGCCTCTCGCCATCTTTTGCTTCTTGTAACTTGCCTCCCCTTTCCATCTTTTTCTTCTTGTAATCTCTCCTAAGGGAGAAAGTCAAATAAAGATCTACTTAGGAAAAGGCGACACCTCATGTAAATTTCACCCTATTTTGAATAAATGTATATTATATCCCTTGTTAGATTGTTTCTTTGCATGGATGTTTCCCTACGCCATCTCGGAAGAATCTTGCCGGCGTGTGTAGCCCTACCGTGAGCACTTTGAGGAACGGGTACTTAGCATCTTGCTGGCGGTTCTACTACCGGCAAGATACCTCGGTGTTCTTGGCGCAATCACTTACGCTGTTGATCGTGCTCGAAACAGAATAAGGGCGCAAGTGCAGCTCCTTGAGTTATTGAGCGGACTCGAAACGAAACAAGTGTGCGGGCGCAGCTACTCAAGCTGTTGAGCGGACCCGAAACAGAGTAAGAGCACAACCAATCACAACAAGGTTCCCGTGTGTGCAGGTTTTCCATACAGAAGTCGAAATCGTCCAAGGAAAATAATTTCACAGCAAGAATTCACTTGGGGTTTTGCAACTTATCTTTTCGTTGCCGTACTCCCTCCGGCAAGATTTTTTTGGGACGTCGCCCGTAGGTATCCATACCACCATTCCCCCAACAAAGCTGCATGTGGGGTAACCTTCTGTCCTTTGAGAAAAAGAAAGAAGAGAAAATATAGATGTGGAACTTTGGCGGTCCATTAGCTCTTGTCGGGAGTAAGTGTAACGCAATATCTCAGACAAACATGAACATAAGTAAACATGAGAATCAATCAAGAATTGCAGAATAGTTATCTTTATTTAACTACGCACAGGGTCTATGTCACATCCCTAGTTGGCATTGCTCTGGTTAGCATGTGGTGTGCATCATGTTTTGATTTTTGCATCACTATGAAATGGGGATCAACAGAAACCCTAACACCTCACCTGAATCAACCAATTCAAATGTTGTGAAAAATCAACAAATCCAAAATGCCCATAAAATATATTCAAACTAAGCTTGCAAAATATTTCAATATAATTTGAAATAGGTTTTGAGACCCTGAGAAAAATAAAACAAATGTCAGAATAGAAAAAGAAAAGAAAAATGAAAAAAATGAAAGAGGGAGCTGACGTGAGGCCCGCTCCAGGCCGGCCCATCTGGACCAGGGAGGTCTTCGTCCTCCTGGCGGCCAGGAGGTTGGGCGTGTGGCCGCCTCGCGTGCGCGGCCGTGCGCCATGCCGGCAGCTGCCTGCCTGCCTCCCCCTCGCCAACGCGACAGGGATAAGCCCCTAGAGCCGTCTCCATATATCGTCGTTTTCTCACGACAGATGCCATGGGTAGGCTTATCGAAGGTGGGTGGGGACGGAGGATGCCGACGGGCTCCGGGTGCGAGATTAGGCACAAGTGGTGATGACACACGATGTACCCAGATTCGGGGCCCTCCGTGGGAGGTAATACCCCTAGTCCTGCTTGGTCTAGTTGATGGATTGGTGTGTTTACAAGGTTGCTCCTGGAGCTCTGTCTAGAGGAGGAAAAGGGAGCAGCCGGCTCGCTTTCCAATGCTATGAAGAATGAGTGTGGGGGAACTATCTCGAGGGTGTGTGCATGTGAGACTCATCGTCCCTGTTGCATGGGAGGTTCGGGGGGGTTATAGGCCAACCCCCCGGCTTTCAATACTCCCAAGGTACAAAATGGGGAGCCCGGCTGGCCAGGGGTCCCCGCCACTTGAGCCATCTTGCCGCCCATGGGGTCCACCGGCTGCGCAGTCCCACCGCCCGCTGGGGCCCGCCAGCTGGCTATGTGATTGGCCCCCGCCCACCTGCTATGGCACGGGTTGTCCGGGTGGCGTCGCCTAGCACCAGCCGGCCGAAGTCTCCAATACGACCGGCTTCACTATAGCCATGCCAGAGTAGGTAATCGAGTGGGCGGGGGCGTGCCGACACTATTGCCCCGCCCGGTCGCAGTCATGGAGGTCAGTGGCCCGGACAGCCGAACTGTAGCCACGCGCGCCCGTGCGTCAGCCGCCACTGTGGCTACACTGGCACCCGTCATGGGCGTCTATTCGTGTTGCCGTACTTGCACGCAGAGGTAGAGGGATGGGACAGAAGCTTGTCCGCCCGAGGGTCAACGGCGGTGGCGGCTCAAAGGCAGCCGGCTACGCCCAGCCGGTCGGGGCCGGGCCGGCTCCTTGACCAACCGACCTCGATCCAACCAACCACGCGTCTGCCGGCTGCGCGCCAGCCGACCCCAGGCAGACGGCCACGTGTTAATTTTTGAAATGAGGGAGAGAACCCTATTACTTTGGCCTACCCAAGGGTTATAACCCCGTCAGTAGTCGCCGAAGCCGGCAGGGGTCCGTGTCCGGCCGATGGAGGGGAGGTGGCGGCTCCTCCTGGCAATACCCGCCTGCAGTGCAAAGCCGAAGGGCCAGCCATGTCGACAGCTGCATCCGACGCCTCTGGTCCCGACGCGATAGCCCCGGGATCCGATCCGGCTCGCGGCACAGCACGTGGAGAGCAAAGATGTTATGGGTCTCGCACACGTGGGTAGACGAGACGTCGCCGTGGGCCTAGCCCGATAGGCCTCAGACGTAGCCTAGTAGGCCTCGGGGCGCAGGCAAGGATCTTCTATGCCCCGACAGGGTGGTTACGGCCCAGAACGACCAAGCGTGCACGGAGATTCCTGGGGAGTGGGCGTGCTCGCACACCATCCCGCCGTCGCAATGGCTGAAGGGTGCGCAAGACGCTGGGTCGAATCCGTGGTCACGGAGGCCACCATTGCGGAGCTCCTCCGCGAGCGCATGCTGCCACCGGTGGAGCACGTGACTACCCGTACATCGGGCGACGAGGTGGTGCCCGTGCCGCAGGAAGGGGAGTTCGTCGTCTTCGCCTACCATTTGTCCCGCGGCTTCGAGCTCCGAGTGAGCCATTTGTTCCGTCTGATGATGGATAATTTTGAACTCCAACCGCACCACCTCGGCCCCAATGCCATCCTCTACATCGCGGGCTTCGTTACGCTATGCGAGGGGTACTTGTTGATTCTCCCATTCATTGACTTCTTCAACACGCTGTTCTACCTCAAGGTGCTGAAGAGCAACGCCTGCGGGGCGCGGCGGTGTGCTACCGCGGCACGCGGTTCCTGCTTCAGCCTCATCGACTCCGTCAAGGGCTGGCATCGGACATTCTTCTACATGAAGAACGCCGACCCGCAGTGGGATTACATCTGGTTGCCGGGACATCAATGCATAGTCCTGCGGGGCGAACTGGTTGGGAGATGCCCTGTGCGGGGTCGCTCTCGTAGAGCTTGGCCGGCTCATGGAGCTAAGGAGCGGGGAGGGGTTTGGTCGCCTCCGATCTGGTGGCGGCCTTCATCGCATGTCAGGTGCTGCCTATCCAATTGAGGCCGCACCGGATCTGCGACATGTCCGGTCATCGGGACCCCTGCCGGCTGATGACCGTTGACTTGACGCTGGCTCACGTGGCGAAGCGGGTGAATGCCATCACGACGTTCAAGCTGGCACCGACGTCATGGACCTTCGTAGGGAGCCATACGACCGCCTCAACCGAGATCCCTTGGTAAGTTCTGCCGAGGCAGCCCTTTTTGTTCGAGCCTCCCCCAACCGGCAGCCGGCATCCGACCTTACTCCTCCGTGTTGACCGCAGTTAATCGTGCGATAAAACACGCAGGCTGGCCCGCACCCCTAGATCTTTGAGGCAGAGCAAGACCACTCCGACTCTAAGGACTAAGATAAGGGAGGCCCGCCCGAAGAGGGGGTTGACTCCTCAGGGGAGGTCGAGGAGTTTGACGACACGGGAGCCAGTGGGCCCAGCGGAGCTGGAGGTTCCGGTGCAGCTGGAGAGCCCCGCGGAGCCGGTGAGTTCCCTACCACTCCCACGTTCAGGGACTGGACCGATGACGATGATGACGATGATGATGTTGACGTGATGATCCTGAACGCGTATCCCCCTCAGTTCAATAGGGCTAGTGCAGGAGGGGCGAGGAGCGGCCGGCCCATGCCCCGGCGGCTGGAGGCGCCAGCTGGGGGAAGAGGATGGCTCAGGAGGAGCCGGCGCCCCCACCACCTGCCCGTAAGCGGGTGAAAGTCGCCATGCAGAAGCCACCGGTGCATGTCAGGCGGGTTCTGCCCGTCGTTACTGGGTACGTGACCTTTATTTTTTGCATGTGTTCCTTTCCGAGTCATGGGTTGGTGTGCGTGACCCTTATGCATCTCTGGGACCGCACCGAGCTCCACGACGTTGAGTCGATGGTTGACCCGACGGACACCGCCAGCCAGCTGGCCCACGAGCACGCGGTCATGCAGCGGGAGGAGAAGAGGAGGCTCACGGAGCTACGAGCCTCAAAGTACGGATCACAAGGTGGGGCCTCACGCTCCGGGTCCTCAAGCGGCGGGAGGCGGAGGAGGTCCGTGGACCCCACGCGGGTGTCCGACTCGGTGACAGAGGCAGGAACATGAACCTACTAGACTTAGCCGGCGACCCCCAAGTGATTGGTTTTTCGGGCGAGAAAGCTTTGCCCCCGGACCCCCGAGCCAGACAGCCGGGAGCCGGTCTATATCTAGGTTTGGTGGGAGGACTTTGTTAGCTCACACTACTTGATCTACCTCGAGGGAGGACATTAAGACTAGACAGCGAGCCCCTGGGGCCAGGAGCCGGATCCAGGGGCCGGTGAATTGAATTGACAAGCTTTGAAGTGGAAAGGGGCGTGTCCCAAGAGCCGGATTGGGGCACCCATTGCCTTCATATGCGCAAAACGGGAAGGATACGTACATACACTAGTTTTTTCAGCAGTAAAATGGACGGAAGAGCGCCGCATTCCACGGGCGCTCGGTCTCCTCGCCGGAGGAGTCTCTCTTGCGCTTTTGTGGCTTCTCGGCGTCTATTATGTACTATGCGTTATTGTGCAGCACCTTGCTGACGATGAACGGTCCCTCCCATGGGGAGGACAACTTGTGTTGTCCGGCTATCCGCTGAATCCGCCGCAGCACTAGGTCTCCTTCGCAGAAGGAGAGCGGATGGATCCGCTTAATGTGGTAGTATCGGAGCTTCTGCTAATAGATTGCTGTTCGGATCAAGGATAGTTCGCCGGCTTCTTCGAGTAGGTTGACGCCGTCCTCTCTTGCCTCCTTTGCATCCTTCTCTGTGTGTAGGGCGACCCGAGGCGAGTCAAACTCGATATCGGTGGGGATGATCGCCTTGGAACCATACACAAGGAAGATGGGCATGTAGCCGGTTGTTCGGTTGGGAGTGGTCCTGAGGCTCAAAAGGAAAGCCGGCAGCTCGTCAACCCAGTAGCCGGCTGACCTCACCAACGGCGTTTTGAGATGGGCCTTGATGCCAAACAATATTAAGCCGTTCGCCCTCTCGACCTGGCCGTTTGACTGTGGATGGCGACGGAGGCCAGGTCGAGCCGGATGCCCTGCTTGGAGTAGAAACGTGTGAGCGCGCCCTTGGCGAAGTTCGTGCCATTGTCGGTGATGATGCTGTGGGGAACGCCATAGCGAACAGTGATGTCGTCGATGAACCGGACGGCTATGGGGCCGCCCAGCTTCTTGATTGGCCGGGCCTCGATCCACTTGGTGAATTTGTCAATGGCCACCAGTAGATGTGTCATGCCGCCTCGTGCGGTCTTGAAGCGACCCACCATGTCCAGCCCCAGACGGCGAAAGGCCATGAGAGGGGGATGGTCTGGAGGGCCGAGGTCGGTAGGTCGATCTGCGTGCTGAACGCTGGCATCACTCGCATTCATCGACCAACTTCTTAGCCGCCACCAAGGCAGTCGGCCAATAGAAACCATGGAGGAAGACCTTGGCCACCAGGGTGTTGGAGGCGGCATGGTGCCCGCACTCGCCTTGGTGGATGTCGAGGAGGATCTCTTGATCCTCCTCCGACTCGAAGCACCATTGGAAAACACCTGTGGTGCTGCGGTGGACGAGCTCGCGATTGAAGATGTTGTAGGCCGAGGCCCGGTGTTGGATTTGTCTCGTCGTGGCCTTGTCCGGGGGAGCTCGCCGTGCAGAAGGAACACTAGGATGGGCTGGGCCCATGAGGGAGCCGAGACGGGGGTCGGCTCAGGAGACCCCGGGCCTGGGTGATTAGTCCCCGAGACCGGCTCGCCAGCCCCCGGGTGGGGGACGGCCGGAGGGGCGTCGATTGCCATCATGACAGCCGCGGCGTTGGTGCTGGCTCCATGAGCTGTAGCCGGCTCAACCAGTGCCAGCAAGGCAGCCGAGGTTGATGGAGTGGGCGGCAAGGTCGCCGAGGGAGCAGCCGGAGCCGCCGACAGGCTGACAACGTCAGCCGGCACGAAGATGGACTCTGAATCTGGGGTGGGCTTGATCGACGGTTTGAGCAGCCGCTCAAGGGAGACTCCGGCTGGGATGGTCCGCCGGGTGGAGCCGATCTTTGCCAGCGCATCGGACACCTTGTTGTCCGCCCGTAGGATGTGGTGGAACACACAACCCTCGAAGGAGCCGATGAGATGATGTACGTGGAAGCTGTAGATGGCCATGTTGGTGTCCATAGCGTCCCATTTGCCAGAGACCTGCTGCACCACGGACGATGGCCTTGTATTCGGCCATGTTGTTGGAGGCGGTGAAGTGGATCTGGAGGGTGTATTTGAGTTGGCCACCTTTTGGAAAGGAGAGGACTATACCGGCACCCAGGGCGATCCTCATTTTTGAGCCGTCGAAATGCATGTGCCAATGTGTGGAGTCTGGGGGAGGTGGAACAAACTCGGTCTCCGCCCAATCGGCGAGGAAGTCAGACAGTGCCTGTGACTTGATGGCGGTACGCAGCTCGTACCGGATCTCGTGGTCGGCGAGGGTGATGACCCATTTGGCGAGTCGGCTGGTGGAGTCCCGACCGCTCTAATCTCGCCGAGCGAGTCCATGCTCACCACGGTGATGGTGTGCTCCTGGAAGTACTGCTTGGCAGCGAAGTATATGCCATAACACATCTTCTAGTAGTGGGGTAGTTTTTCTTGGAGGCAAAGAGGACCTCGCTGAGGTAGTAGATGAGACGTTGTACCAGCAGGGATTTGCCCTCCTCCAGCCGCTCAACCACCAAGACAACGCTGATGACGCGAGTGGTCGCTGCGATGTAGGCGAGCAAGGGCTCCTTCTGAGCCGGTGCGTCCAAGATGGGCGCGCGGGTGAGAGCCCTCTTGAGGCCCCGGAAGGCCTCGTCCGCCTCGTCGGGGCAATCAAACATGCACGACTTCTTGGTGTGACCCGGCTCGACCAGAGCCGTCTTGCGAAGGAGCCCGTAGATGGGCAAGGCCTTCTCCCCTAGCCGGCTGATGAACCGTTTGAGCGAGGCAAGGCAGCCAATGAACTTCTAGATGTGGCAGAGCCGGGTCAGCCCTGCCATGTGCTCGATCGCGCTGATCTTCTCTGGGTTAGCTTCGATGTCGCGGGACGACACGAAGAAACCCAGGAGCTAGCCGGCGGGGACGCCGAAGACGCACTTATCCCGGTTGAGCTTGATCTTGTACTCACGCAGGTTCGTGAAGGTCTCCTAGAGATCGTCGAGTAGGCTGAAGTGCTTCTTGGTTTTAACAACGATGTTGTCGACGTAGACATGGACATTCGTGCCTATCTGAGGCAGGAGACATTTCTGCATGCACCGCTGGAACGTGGCGCATGCGTTCTTCAGGCCGAAAAACATGGTGATATAGGAGTAGGCCCCGAAGGGCGTGATGAAGGAGGTCTTGAGCCGGTCCTCATGATCCAGCTTGATCTAGTGGTAGCCGAAGTAGGCGTCTAGGAAGTACAGCAAGTCACAGCCGGCCGTGGAGTCGATGAATTGATCGATCCGTGGCAGGGCGAATAGGTCCTTCGGGCATGCCTTGTTCAGGCTGGTGTAGTCAATGCACATGTGCCAGGTCTTGTTCTTCTTCACCACAAGGACTGGGTTGGCCAGCCAGTTCGGATGTAAAACTTCCATGATGAAGCCGTCTGCGAGCAGCCGGGCGATCTCTTCTCCTATAGTAGGCCGCTTCTCCTCAAAGAAATGGCGTTGGGGTTGCTTGACCGGTTTAGCTTCCGGCCGGACATGTAGTTTTTTCTCGGTGATATTCCTCGGAACACCCGGCATGTCCTTGGGGGACCATGCAATGATGTCCCAATTCTCATGGAGGAAGTCGACGAGCTCGCCTTCCTATTTGCTATCGAGGTGGAAGCCGATCGTGACGCATTGTGCCGGGTTGGCTGGGTCGAGCGGGATCTGCTTGGTGTCCTTGGACGGTTGGAAGGAGGCCTCGCCGATGGACTGCAAGGGAGGAGCCGGCACAACTGGCTGGCTGGCAGCGGGGGGAACGAGTCGGTCGAGCTGCCGTTTTTCCTCGGCTTTGTCCAGGGCCTCGGCCAGCCGGCAGCCGTCTCGAGCGCACTCGAGTGACCTCTTGTAGTCACCCATGATGGTGACAATTCCCTTGGGGCCCGGCATCTTGAGCTTGAGGTAGGCGTAATGGGGGACCGCCATGAACTTGACTAGAGCCGGTCGTCCCAACTGTGCGTGGTAGGGACTTGCGAGGTCCACTACCTCGAACAGTACTAGCTCATGGTGGAAGTGTCTGGGGACGCCACAGAGGATGTCAAGCTCAATCTTGCCTACAGGGGAGCAGGACTTTCCCGACATGATGCCGTGGAAAACCGTCTGGCTCACCTGAAGGTCTTCTATTTTTCAACCCTAGCTTGCGCATTGTGTCGAGGTAGAGGATGTTGATGCTTCTGCCACCATCAATCAGCACCCGTGAGAAGCGGTAGGTGCGCTTCTCGGTGGCGATGGTAGGGTCGAGGACCAGGGCGTAGCTGCCAGGACTCGGCACCACGACTGGGTGATCTGCCCGGCTCTAGGTGACCGGCTTCTCCGACCAGTGCATGATCTGGGGAGTTGCCGGCATGGTGGCGTTCACCTCACGGTGGAGCCGGCAGTGAGCATGTTTGCTCATCTCTTCACTAATGAAGACGACGTAGCAACCGTCCTGGATGGGGAACTGGTCATGCAGGCGACCGTCGTTTTGGGCCGGTGCCGAACCAGCGCTAAGGCCGGCGCGCGGGCAGGCGGCACGGGAGGAGCGTGAAGGCCGTCCCCCCAGGCCAATCCTGTGAAGCTGCACTTCTGGAGCATGTGCATGGAGAGTTTGGCCCTAGAGTGGTTCTTGTAGGGGAGGCCAAGCATCTTCTCAAACGTGAGCTTGGGCTGCCAGGCAGCCTTGCCAATGCACTAGTGCTGGCTGGATGACTGGGCAGCCGGCTTCTGCTCCTCGATGGTGGCGACCTGTCGGTTCCCATAGCGGGAGTCCGGCTAATCATTCTTGAGCTTGTTGGTCTATGGTTGCTGATTGTCAACAACTAGTTGGGACACCGCCGGCATCGGCGTTGCCTTGGTGGGCGAGGTCGTCTTGACCCGAATGGCAGAGTCGGCCATGGCGTACTTGTCTGCCTTGGTCATGAGCTCGGCGCGCGTAGCCAGCTCAGAGCACAGGCGCTTGTGCTCGAGGGGAGTGGCGTCATGATAGCCTTCGATGAAGTACTGTATGGCTTGCACCTCATGCACCCCCTCACATGAGTTGCGGACCTCGGTCCACCGGGTGAGTTAGTCGCGGAGGGACTCATCCGGCCCTGGAACGCACATGGCTAGTTCATGCAGGCGGCCAGGCCGCTTGTAGGTGCCGGTGAAGTTGCAGACGAAGGCCTCTTCGAAGTCCATCCAGGTGTTGATGCTGCCGGCCGCCAGGCTGTTGAGCCAGGTGCGGGCCAAGCTGATCAGCATGAGGGGAGCGTAGCGGACGGATACACGCTTGTTCACCCTGGCGATGCCGACTGCGGTGGTGTAGTCGGTCAGCCAGTCTTCGGGTTTGGCGGCCCCGTTGTACTTCGGGGTGTCTCAGGGGAGCGTGAAGCTGGTCGGGAACAGCTCATTGCAGATTCGAGGGCCGAAACACACCGGGCCAATCAAGCCCTCCTCTTCAAGGAGAGCCGATTGCGCGAGCTGGTCGATGCGGAGGCGGGCGTAATTCTTGCTGCGGGGGACGCGTGGTCTGAGATGAGCCGAGAGCTCGGGGCAAATAACTGGCGGAACTGACTGTTTCGGCTCGCTCCATGGGGGTGGCGTGGGCACACGGCTGCGCTGGCTACTGGTAGTCCGTGCCTCGTGGTGGCGGCCGCAGCGAGGTGGGTCGTTGGTGCGCCGACTGTTTATAGCCGGCTGCTCGTTCCCCGGCAACTGAGAGGGCCGGGGGTTGCTTGCCTCGACCCAACGGCCAGAGACACGAGGGGAGCAGGAGTGTTGAGCTGGTTGACAGCCAGCAGTCCCCGTGCCCTCGCACTCGAGCCGGGGGCCCTCGAAGGCAGCGCCGCCTGCCGCGAGAAGATGTTGTTGCGTGTCGGCGGCGTCAATGAGGTCCTTGATCCGGCACTCGTGGGTGACATGTTCTTCGCCCTCGAAGGTAGCCAAATCCTCGTAGGCTACCTTGGCGGCCCGTAGGTTGCCTGCCAGGGTGTCGTAGACGAGCATGTTGCCGCCCAAGATTTCGGTGACCACGCGACCGCGGTCGCGCACAGCCCCACAACGGCTGGGCTTTGTGCCAGCCGGGGTGAGACCATAGGCGGAGGCGTACTCCCATTGAGCGGCCTCCATGCGGCGCCGCATGGACATGAGGGTGCTGGCGTCCTCGAACAGGAAGCGGCGAGCCGCCTCCAGCTCGGCCATGGCGACGTTCAGGTTTGCCGTTGAGGCAATGGGGGTTCTCAGGCCCCGGAGGGCCGCATTGAGCGGGTCGGAGGTGCTGACGCGAGCCATGGCGGCGTCGGCCTCGGCCCTCGCACATCCGGAGGAGGTGGAGGAGATGATGGCCATTGCTCCTACGCGAACGTGAGAGCTGCTGGACAGGGTCGCAGCAAGTGCTTCCACAGTCATGGGAGGATCGGCGCAGACGATGACCTAGCTAGGGTACTCGTGGGTGACCGGAGCTTCAGCAAGGCTTAGCGTGCCAAAGCATTTGGTGAGCGCATCGATGTCGAGCATGAGGTCGCCGGAGCTGCCCGCAAGGCCTGCCGGAGCTAGCCCCACGAGCCCGCGGTTTCGCCTGGACGTGCGGTGGTGGCGGGGAATGGTGAGGGGTCCCGCCCGGAGCATGAACCCGGCCGGCGCCGTGTATGGCCCCATGATGGGTGCCAACTGTCATTGTCTTCTCACGATAGATGCCATGGGTAGGCTTATCGAAGGTGGTTGGGGCCGGACGACACCGACGGGCTCCGGGTGCAGGATAAAGCACAAGCGGTGACGACACATGATGTACCCATGTTCGAGGCCCTCCATGGGAAGTGGTTTCTCCTGGAGCTATGTCTAGAGGAGGAAAAGGGAGCAGTCGACTCGCTTTCCTATGCTATAAAGTATGAGTGGGATAGAAGTGTCCCGAGGGTGTGTGCGCATGAGGCTCGTCGTCCCCGTTGCATGCGGGGTTCGTGGTGTTTGATAGGCTAACACCCCGGCTTTACAATACTCCTAAGGTATAGAATAGGGGGGGGGGGCTGGCAGCCACTCCGGCTGGCTAGGGGGCCTCACCACTTGAGCCATCTTGTTGCCCATGGGGTCCACCAGTTGTGTGGTCCCGTGGCCCGCTTGGGCCTGCCAGCTGGCTCTGTGATTGGCCCCCGCCCACCTGGTATGGAACGGGTCACCCGGGTGGTGTGGCCTAGCGCTAGCCGGCCGAAGTCTCCGGAACGGCCGGCTGCACTATAGCCATGCCGGAGCAGGTAATCTTGTGGGCACGGGCATGCCGGCACTATTGCCCCGCCCGGTCGCGGTCACCGAGGTCAGGGGCCCAGATGGCTAAACTATAGCCATGCGTGCTCGTGTGATACCGGCCACTATGGCTACACTGGCACCCGTCACGGGCGTCCCGTCGTGTCGCCGTACTTGCGTGGAGAGGGATGGGATGGTGTCTTGTCTGCCCGAGGGTCAACGATGGTGGCGGCTCGAAGGTAGTCGGCCACGCCAAGCCGGTCGGGGGCCTAGTCGTCTCCTTGACCAACCGGCCTCGATCCAGCTGGCCACGCATCTGCCGGCTACACGCCAGCCGGCCGCAAGTAGACGGCCACGTGTTAATTTTTGTAACGAGGGAAAAAACCCGCTACTTTGGCCTACCTAAGGGTAATAACCCTGTCACCATCATTGTCTCCCCCTTGCAGTCGCTCTCTCCTCTTTCCTTTCCCCTCTATCGCCATGGCCGCTGATGCTCCGTCGTCATAGCGACGTCGCCCTAGCCTTCCCCTTGCTCCCGAGCTCCCCCATCTCTCCGCCTCGACGCCATCTTCCTCCTCGCCGAGACATACATTAAAGGGTGTCCTCCATCGCCACATCGCTGTTGTCTTCTAACTCCGGCCGCTGACAAAGAATCGAAGCTCGCCGCCGCTCTAGACCTTCCCCGAGCCCACTTTCGATGCCTCTACAACCGCCGTGAGCCTCTGGTCCCATTCCCCATTTCCTCTCCATGTCTAGCGCACACTAGTGTCATTTTTCCTCGGGCCCGAGAGCTCCTCGCCGCCTGTGAGGACGCTGTCATTGCTACGATGGCCCAAGCATGCCCCTGAGCACGTAGGCATGCTCAGGATAGCCAGGGAGCCTTAGGAGCCAATATATGGCCCACTTGAGCTCCGGTTCGACGAGTCGTGCTCTCCCGAGCTCCGGCACCCACCACACTCAACGCCGGTGTCGACTCCGGCCATCCTAGCCCCTGGGGTGTGTCGGGTTCGATGCACGCGAGCACGCAGGCCCGTCTGATGCCCTCCATCGTCCATTTGATCGCCGAAGGAGGTTTTCTGACCCCCTTCGCCATCCCAGATGTCGCCAACGACTCAATGCCGGCGAGTCAACCCATTTGACCACGGGGTTGACCCCCCTGGTTCAACTAAAAAGTGGGCCCCGCCCTGTTAGATTAGAGATTAGTTTAGAAAATTAATTAATTAATTTAATTAACTTAAACACCCAATCACAGGTGGGCCCATCCTAAATAATTAGTAATTAGGAATTTAATTAAACCTAATTAGGGTCTGGGTCACTGACCAGTGGTCTACTGGTCATGTTTAACCTGTCAACGGGCTACCTGCTGACCTCGTGGTGATGTCATGCTGGTGCTTTAAAGGAATTTCTAATTTAATTTAATTCCAGAAAATACTTAAAACTAAGAAAAATCATAGAAATTAATCTGTAACCCATATTGAAATAAATTATATATGAAAATTTATCAAAAAAATCCAATGAATCCAATGATGTGTTATCATGCATGTTAGAGCAACTATGTAGGCGAACATTGACATTTAGCAATAGGTCAATATATAGAATATTAAATGCACAGCAATTTTGAACCTATATTAAAATCCACTCCATATAACTTTAATAGTAGTTGCATTAGCTCATCCGTTCATGTTGCCATGTCATGATCATGCATGATATTGCTGCACTTGCTGTGTATTGATCGTTTCCTATCTGCATTGCGGTAGGCCCTGCTTCCGAGGATATCTTTGAGTATCGCAACAAAGGAGAGTACCTTCCTGCTTCCTAGCAAGGCAAGGAACCCAATTGATCATTCTGATTTCATCCCATTCTCTCGCTCCTGCTCTTGTTTATTGCATGAGGACAAACATTTAATTGTCTGTCATATGTGGTAGTTGAACCCATTCCTCTGCATGACCTGTCATTGTCATAGTAAATAGCTAAACCTTGCAACCTAGCATCCTACAGATGCTTGAGCCGTGATGTGCTTTACCTACTTTGCTTGTTATGCTTGCTATGCTTAGAGATGTGTCAAATCTGATTCATCTGGGTGATGAACAGGAGTGAAACAATATTGTTCTGATGTGATGAGCTAAATGATAAACCTGATTTGGTAAAGGTAGCGATGAGAGGATATGTAGGAGTATATAGCAGGTTGTCTCATTGGGACCGTTCTTAGGACCTAAGTTTCGTGTTTGTGATCCAACTCTAGTTACTACCACATGATGGGCCCTGAAATATGACCACGCTCGACTTATCAACCGCCTAGTCCTTGGTCCAGGAGTTGTAAGTAGTTTCCGATGTTTATGGCTATGCTGGAGGCCATGCATAGAGATGACCCTATGGTTGGGCTACGATAGGGTAGGCAGTGGCACGATGTACCAAGGGTCACCCGAATGGTGGGTTTGGGAACCCTGCGTACATCGTTTGGGGCCTTAGCAGAAACTTCGTTCAGACCTTCCTGCAGGTTTAGTCTTAAATAGGCGATAGCCTGGACTAGAGGTCTTGTGTGATTGACTGTTGTGGCCAACTCCCTCGCTGGGCTTCCGCTTGAAGGTTGCCGAGGTGCCTGGTTTTACGAGCACACATTGATAAGTGGCCAGAGCGTGTGTGAAGGAGTACACCCCTGGAGGGTATGAATCTGTTCGAATAGTCGCGTCCTGGGATATGGACTACTTGGAGAACTTATGTTGTTCATAGATAACTTGATGGTAACTCATACAAATATTAAGACAAGTGTGAGTACCATGGATGGCAGTCTCGTAGGTGACAGAAGTGAATCCATGGTAGTGTATTGATGTGGTGTTAGTGGACTCATGTGCGATATCTAAAATTTGAACAAAGAATTAATTTGAACAAAGCTGGTATTGCTGTAGAAACTCGACCACTCCCCTTCTTGACACATGGGCATGAAAAGACTAGGTCTTTTTTAAAGACTTGTTGAGTACGTTTGTACTCACGTTTGCTTAATAAATGTTACAGATGAGACACAGGACCTATCTGGTTGATTCTACCTAGATGTCGACGATGCCGAATAGCTGGTGTCCCAGCTACGACCTTAGGCCCTGTGGCAGGCTATGGATAATCAGGCCATGTGCCTTTTTACCCTTTCATCTGTCTGTACCCAGACAGCTTTATGCTTCTACTTGGTTTGTATGAACTTTCTTGTATGACTTGAGTGTCGGGTCATGTGAGCCCTACCTCTAAGAACTTATTATGCAAGGCTCCTCTGAGCCTCTTAAATAAAAGTTGTGTTGTTGTATGGTTATGCTGTGATGCCATAGTTATATCTATGCATATCAGGCATGTCGTGCGTATGTGTGACGTGCAACGGTATGTATGGGATCCGACACTTAGTCATGTGCCTTTAGTTGTACTCTTTACGGGAAACTGCCTCTTTATGCTTCCACTGAGCCTTGGTAGCCTGCTACTGCTCTAGACACATTGATTGAATGGCATGTATCCTTCTTTGCTGCTGTGTCTGTCCCTTTAGGGAAATGTCTCATAGTGTAATGGAGTCCCGGTAGCCTGCTACAACCCATCTACGTGCAGTGATGACATTTATGTCCCATGGCGTAATGGAGTCCTTGTAGCTTGCTATGACTCATCTACACACGCTTGAGGCCGACACTTGCATTGCTGGGTTATGTATGCATGTTCCCGTACGGATGTGCCACTTGGGTTCTATGACTAGTCATGTTGGCCTGGGTTCTCTGTCATTTGAATGCTAGCAACATATTCACATACGTGAGCCAAAAGACGGAAACGGACCTGGCTAAGGTAAGGCTGCAGCCGTAGAGTTTACCATGCGTGAAGCCACAAAGTGATGTGATGTGTTACAGGCTGGATTCCTATGACTTAGGATCGGGGTCCCGACAGCGTTGGTATCAGAGCCGGACTGACATTAGTACTATCAAGCCAAACCGGTCGAAGTTGAGTCTAGAAACACTATAGAAATGTAAGGGAATTGATTGTGGAAGGGAACGTAAGACTCTTTTTACTCCTCTTCCCGAGTCATTCTATTCTGAGTCACCCTCCTCTTCTCTATGGGGTTAAGAGCTAGGCTTCTCATCTATTTCATAGGATGACGAGTTACTAACCATGGACTAGTAGCTAGCTTGTTTGTAAGTGAACTCTGGTACTCAAGTATTGTTTGGTGTGACAATCTGTTGGATTAGAAATTTGAGTCTACAAAGTTGAGTGGTTATGCTATCCAATATTTTGTAGCTGCCTCAAAATCTTTTTGAGCAATTACAGCCGTTATGCTACCCAATTTCTGCTATGATCTTTAATGCCTTTGCATCATTCTTTGTTTCAGATGCCCCTCGTCCTTCTCGTCAGGTGGTCCATCTGACTAGGTGCATCGATGTATCGGGTCACACGGTCATGTTGGTTGGAGTTATGTTGGAAACTGGTTACCGTTGGTACCCAGAGTATACAATGGAGGAGCAGTATCGAGACTTTGACCAGGTCCAGTACTTGTGTACTGTTAGGATATATCCATCATATCCTAGAGCTCCAGAGCCACTCCATTGGACATATGGGTTAGGTGTCACCATAGACATGGCAGTTCAGGAGGCCGCCTATACCATGTTGACTATTATGAGATCTCACCATGGAGTACTTCAGAACACTGAGTTCTGTTATGTTCTGGCTACTCTAGGATGAGAGGATGGATATCTTAGTGCAGCCTATTATGATCATTCTCATGAGGACCCTAGGCTTCAGGTGACCGCTGAAATGTTGGAGAACAGGGATCATGATGCACGTGCCCTTCGCATGGAGTTATATGCTACCCGTGCACATCTTTGGACAGCCTTGACATAGATAGCACCTGTTGTGCAGACATGATATGGAGATTTGGAGATGCTGAACCCATCGCGGACTCATCTGCCAGCTCGCGTAGACTGGCCCGATGTTGGAGGCATCAGTCCTCCTTGAGGACCGTTATTGCCACACACCAGGGGACCGAGGCCACATCCGTGACCTTACAGTTTCCAGGGATCGCAGGCCAGGGTGTTCCCAAATCCTCAGGTTCAGCTCTCGGGTCACGGGGTAACCTATATGAGGTGTTCTACGGCGATGCTTGAGTGTGTGTATGTTAGTACTAGTATTCGTATTGCGACAGTCCTACGTGTCTTATGGGATATGACTGAGGTGTGAGTTGAGTTCCGAAGGTGTAGATACATAATGTATAGGAAGCTTGTAATGCCTCTGATGAGTTGTATCATCTTTCAGTAGTTTGTACTTCAGCTTGGGCTTGTACTGAACTAAGTCATGGTGTGTATGAATCATGGTGTTCGTATGGCAGTTTGTTTAATTCCATGTTGATCGGGTGTTTACCCTTGCATGCCATGTTGTCCAGTACATTCCTCATCTCATGTCTTAGAGTTGATGTCTTCCTTGTCTAAACCGTGGTTTTGTTTTACCAGAATGGTGTCAACTAGGAATAACCCGGTCCTAGCCTTCGAGCAGGGTGAGGGAAGCCAACCAAGGCAAGAGAACCTGTCGTAGCCGCCCTCACTGGCGGAGGTGATGCTCGAAGCTGAGCGAAATAAAAGGGAGACCAAGAGGCTGTTGGAACGTATTGAGCAGAATACAACGCGTCCTCCCCGCAATGAGCGCAATGATGGTGTGTCCCTCCATGACTTCATCAAGTTGTGCCCACCTAAGTTTCATCACTTGGCTAACCCACTTGACGCTGATGACTGGCTGACCAACATGTCCCGCAAAATCCGAGCTGCTAATGTACCTGAGGCCAACAAGGTGACTTTTGCTGCATACTTTCTGGAAGGACCCGCCAACTTGTGGTGGGAAAATTATGAAGCCACGCCCCCCGCAGGCCCCGCAGCAACCTAGGATAGATTTTAGTGAGGCATTCCGTACCCACCACATCCCAGAAGGGTTGATGGATCAAAAGATAGAGGAATTATGTGCCTTTACCCAGGGTAGGCTGATAGTGGATGCCTACAGCCGTGAGTTTGGCAACCTTGCTCTTTATACACCAAAGGAAGTGTCGACCAACACCCAGAAATAGGCTTGGTCCTGTAAGGGACTTAATCTTGAGCTCCGTCGAGACCTGTGTCTGCATGAGTGCGCTACCTTCCAGGCCCTCGTCAACATGGCTATCTACCCTGAAACCGGACAGACGGACTACAAGGCAACTAAGAAAAATAACCGTGACTTTAGCCCTGTATCTGGCTCGGGCTCCAACAAACACCGGGTGTGGGTGCCCAACACAGCTCTACCACCAAGGTACACCGCGAGGCCATCCTTCTAGGCGCCTCGCCCAGCTCAGTCCAATCCTCTAGCCAGGACATTTGGAGGTCCCACTGCCAATGTTGCTCCCCGTTCCACTGTTGTCTGCTACAAATGTGGAGAACCAGGACACTACTCCCATGAGTGTCCCCAAAACAATGTCAAGCCGGCCGGATGCGGGAAGCCGGGAAGGGCCTTCTATGTGAAGCCAGCTCCTGCTCGTGGACGTGTGAACTACGTCTCTACTGAAGAAGCCCTTGAGGACCCCAATGTTATCCTAGGTATGCTACTTGTCAATAGTCATCCAGCATCCGTTCTGTTTGATACTGGAGCATCTCATTCTTTCATTTCACAAAGTTATGCACAATTGAATAACATATCTTTTTGTGATATGCCTACTCCTTTAGTAGTTCAGGCTTCTGGTTCAAAATGGCAAACTTCTAGAGTGAGCCATGACAATGAGATTCTTTTTTATAGGCTAGTCTTCCTAGCATCTTTGATAGCTCTCAAGTCTTCGGACATCAATATCATCTTAGGCATGGACTGGATGAAAGCCCATTATGCTAAGATTGATACTCATACTAGAAATGTTCAACTTACACATCCACCAGGTGAGATAGTTAATGTCTCAACTCGAGTTGTCAAGCTCCAACTCTATTCTCTTAATGCTATCCCTCTTTCAGAAATAGAAGATATTCTGGTAGTCCGTGACTTTCCGGATGTCTTTAGAGAAGAACTGCCAGGAATTCCACCTGTCAGAGATGTAGAGTTTGTGATAAAACTCATTCTAGGGACTGTCCCAATAACTAGAAGACCCTATAAGATGGCACCCTTAGAACTAGATGAACTTAATAAACAACTTGATGAGGCTTTGAAGAAAGGTTTCATCCATCCTAGTTCTTCTCCTTGGGCTTGCCCCATCCTCTTCGTTAAGAAGAAGGATGGATCGGACCGGATGGTTGTAGATTATCGGCCAGTGAATCTGGTCACCATAAAGAACAAGTATCCGCTCCCCAGGATCAACGACTTGTATGATTGACTCACTGGATCCTTAGTCCTTTCCAAAATGGATTTAAGGATGGGATACCATCCAATCAGAATTAGAAACGGGGACCTTCCAAAAACGGCTTTTGTTGCTCGTTATGGCCAATACGAGTACACCGTCATGTCCTTCGGTTAACCAATGCCCCAGCCACTTTCTCTCGCTTGATGAATTCGATCTTGATGGAGTATTTGGAGAAACTCATCAAGGTATACCTCGACGATATACTCATCTACTCGAAGAACGAACAGGAACACGCCGAGCATCTAAGGCTAGTATTGATGAAACTTCGAGAGCATCATCTGTATGCCAAATTCTCCAAGTGTGAATTTTGGTTACTAGAAGTGACCTATCTAGGCCACGTGATCTCTGGTAAAGGTATTGCTATCAATCCCGAGAGAGTTTAGGCCGTCCTTGATTGGACTCAACCTGAATCGGTTAAGCAAGTTTGGAGTTTCCTTGGCTTAGCGAGCTATTGTCGCCACTTTGTCGAGAACTTCTCCAAGGTTGCAAAACCTCTAACTAAAATCCTCAAGAAAGATAAAAAAATTGAGCGGACCCCGCAATGCGAGCACAGTTTTCAGGAACTGAAAAGACGCCTGACCTCTGCTCCCGTTCTGGTGCTACCAGATTTCTCAAAGGACTTTGTTATCTATTGCGACGCCTCGTGACAGGGATTAGGTTGCATTCTCATGCCATATCGTCATGTGATTGCATACACATGTGGATACTAGTGTCCATATGAGGATAATTATCCAACACATGATCTTGAGCTTGTAGCTATAGTCCATGAACTGAAAACCTAGTGACATTACCTTCTGGGTAATCATTGCAAAATTTACACTGATCACCAAAGCCTGAAATATATTTCCACCCAGCTGGCTTTGAATCTCACGCAAAGACGATGGGTTGAGTTGATTACAGATTACGACTTAGGGATAACTTACACCCCGGGGAAAGCCAGTGTCATGGCTGATGCACTATTTCGTAAGTCTTATTATAACAACCTGATGTTACAACAAAGTCAGCCTCTTCTCTATAAGGAATTTCGGAAGTTGAACCTTCACATTGTTCCTCAAGGATTCCTTTCTAACTTGGTGGCGAAACCTACTCTTAAGGATCAAACCATAGCTGGACAAAAGTGTGATAAGGGTATATCCCGGATCAAAGAGAACCTCGTTAGTGGTAACGCTAAGGATTTCTCTATCGATGATCAAGGTGTAGTGTTCTTTCAGAACCGTTAGGTGGTTCCCAAGAACCAACATCTTCGGCACCTAATCTTTAAGGAGGCTCATGATTCTCCTCTCACGATTCATCCTGGTAGTACCAAGATGTATCAAGACCTATGCCAGAGGTTCTGGTGGACTAGGATGAAGAGAGAAATTGCTCAGTTCATTACTAATTGTGATGTTTGTTGTCACGTTAAGGCAGAACATCAAAGGCCTGCTGGCACCCTTCAACCCTTAGCTATTCCTGAATGCAAATGGGATAAGGTCAGTATGGATTTCATCACCGGATTTACCAGGACCAAGAGAGGGAATAATGCTATCTTTGTTGTCATGGACCGTCTTTCCAAAGTGGCTCATTTTCTTCTTGTTTGGGAGAGTATAACTGCTAGCCAGCTAGCGGAGTTATATGTTTCTTGAATAGTTTCTCTTCATGGTGTTCCTTTGGAGATGAACTCAGACCGTGGACATACCTTTACTTCCCAATTCTGGGAAAGCTTCCAAAATGCTATGGGGACTCATCTATACTTTAGCACTGCTTTCCATCCACAATCAAGTGGTCAAGTTGAGCGAGTCAATCAAATTCTAGAACACATGCTCAGAGCTTGTGCTATATCCTTCAGTATTATTGGGATAAATGTCTTCCATTTGCGGAATTTGCTTATGACAATAGTTATCGAGAAAGCTTGGGCAAAGCCCCTTTTGAAGTTCTCTATGGACGAAGGTGCCGAACACCTCTTAACTAGTCAGAAACCGGAGAGAGGCAACTCTTTGGTATGGATATGATCCAGGATGCAGAATAGCAAGTTCGCATTATTAGTGAAAAGTTGAAAACAACCCAATCTCGTCAAAAGAGCCAATATCATCGTCATCATAAGGCTGTGACCTATGAAGTTGACGAGAAGGCTTATCTTCGGGTTACACCTCTGAAGGGTACCCAACGATTCGGTATCAAGGGAAAGTTGGCTCCTCATTACATTGGTCCTTTTCGCACTTGCTAAATGAGAAGAAGTTGCCTACCAATTGGAACTTCCACCGCATCTTTCCAAAGTTCATGATGTCTTCCACATCTCGCAACTCAGGCATTGCTTCTCGGACCCTGACCACGAAGTAGACCATGAAACGCTTGATCTCCAAGATAACCTTACATATCAAGAATACCCTGTTCATATTCTTGATCAAGCTGAGCGTACCACTCGACGTTGAAACATCAAGTTTCTCAAGGTTCAGTGGTCACACCATTCCGAGAAGGAAGCGACATGGGAAAGAGAGGATCGTCTTCGACTAGAGCACCCCACGTTTTTCCCGACGACTCCCAAATCTCGGGATGAGATTCTTTTGAGTGGGGGTGAGTGTTCACATCCCTAGTTAGAATTGCTCTGGTTAGCATGTGGTGTGCATCATGTTTTTATTTTTGCATCAATATGAAATGGGGATCAATGAAAACCCTAACACCTCACCTGAATCAACCAATTCAAATTTTGTGAAAATCAACAAATCCAAAATGCCCATCAAAAATGCCCCCCATGTGTGATAAATATTGACATCAATATATCAGGGGCCATTTTAATTTTCAGAACGTATATGTCATTTTAAAATAAATAATAAAGCTTCTGAAAATGCCAAGCATTTTAGTCATTCAAAAATATTTAAACTTTTTCTGGGGGTTTGAAATATTCAAACTAAGCTTGCACATTATTTCAATATAATTTGAAATAGGTTTTGAGGCCCTGGCAAAAATAACACAAATGTGAGAAAAGAAAAAGGAAACAAAAATGAAAAAAAGGAAAGAGGGAGCTGACCTAAGGCCAGCTCCAAGCCGGCCCATCTAGCCTAGGGAGGTCTTCGTCCTCCTGGCTGCTAGGAGGCTGGGCGTGTGGCCGCTGCACGCGCATGGCCGTGCCGCCATGCCGTCAGCTGCCTGCCTGCCTTCCCCTCTGCCACCGCGACGGGGATAAGCCCGCAGAGCCTTCCCCATCGCTCTCTCCCCCTCGCAGTCGCTCTCTCCACTCTCCTTTCCCCTGTGTCGCCTTGCCGCTGATGCTCCAACGCCGTAGTGCCGTCGCCCAAGCATCTCCCCCTTGACCCCGAGCTCCCCAATCTCTCTGCCTCGATGCCCTCTTCCTGCTCACCGAGCCACGCGTCGTAGGCAGCCCCCATCGCCGCATCACCGTCGTCTTCTACCTCCGGCCACCGGCAAAGAATTTAAGCTCGCCGCAGCTATAGACCTTCCCCGAGCCCGCTTTCGACGCCTCTGCAACCGCCATGAGCCCCTGGTCCCATTCCCCCTCCCCTCTCCATCGCTAGTGCGCACTAGTGTCATTTTGCCTCGGGCCCGAGAGCTCCTCGCCACTGGCGAGGATGCTATCGTCGCTGCGATGGCCCAAGCTCGCCCCTGACCACGTAGGCATGCTCAGGAGGGCCCTAGGGAGCCTTAGGAGCCAAGAGCTGGCCCGCTCGAGCTCTGGTTCAACGACCCCATGCTCTCCCAAGCTCCGGCAACCGCTGCACTCAACGCCGGCATCGACTCCAGCCATCCTAGCCCATGGGGTGTATCGGGTTTGACGCACGCGAGCACGCAAGCCCGTCCTGTGCCCTCCACTGTCCATTTGGTCACCGGAGGTGGTTTTCTGACACCCTCCGCCGTCCTTGACATCATCGGCGACTCAATGCCGGCAACTCAACCCATTTGACCATGGGGTTGACCCCCCCAGGTTAACTAACAAGTGGGCCCGACCCTGTTAGTTTAAAGATTACTTTAGAAAATTACTTAATTAAATTAATTAACTTGAACACCCACTAACAGGTGGGCCCATCCTAAATAATTAGTAATTAGGAATTTAATTAAACCTAATTAGGGTCTGGGTCACTAACCAATGGATCCCACTAGTCAGGTTTGACCTGTCAACGGGTTGTTGACCTGCTGACATCATGCTGATGCATTAAAGGAATTTCTAATTTAATTTAATTCCAGAAAATACTTAAAACTTATAAAAAACATAGAAATTAATGTGTAACTCAGATTGAAATAAATTATATATGAAAATTTATCAAAAAAATCCAACGAATCCAATGGTGTTGTTATAATGAATGTTAGACAAACCAATGTAGATGAAAATTGACATTTAGCAATAGGTCAATATATAGAATATTAAATGGAGAACGATTTTGAACCTATATTCAAATCCACTCCATCTAACTTTAACAGTGTTTTTTTGACCGATTACTGTAGGGGAAAAACACCCCACAAGCTTTTCTTTTATTGCAGATTATAGGTTACAAGTCGGAAGCTAGTCTAAGAAGTTACAGAGTTGATGGAGTAAAACTAAACTAACCTCAAGGAGGTAAATAGGAAATCCATTTTAGGAGGTCATCCCTATAGGTAGCCTTAATTCTATGAGCTAATACGGACATATCATTAACGAAAGCTGCCTTCCATCTCCTGAAAGTGGGTCGTTCATTCCTGAAGGTCATTGCATTTCTAATGATCCAGATGTTCCAGCAGGCAGTGAATACAACTTCAGTGAAGAAGGGTCGATTAAAATCTCTTTTGGCTGCAATTACAATTTCCCCCATGGAGTTGCCCTGCCATTGAATTTGAAGATAACTCAAAACCCTGGTGCTAAACAAACAGTTGAAGAAGAGATGGTCTCTATCCTCTTTAACCCTGGCATGACAGAGAACACAAAAATTGGATTCTGATACGTTCCAATGTCGGCGCTGAAGCAGATCTTGAGTATTCAGCCTGTCCATAATAAGCATCCATGCAAATACTTTGATTTTCATGGTGCAACATCTTTTCCAAATCCAATTGAGTATGGGGTTCGAAACAATGGGCTAGTGAATATGCACATAGAATTTCTTGGCTGAGTAGCCCTTACCATCAGCTTCCCAACACCAGACATCATTCATAGATCGGTCCCTTTGCAAATGCTGCAGGAGGTTGTCAACCAACTGTAGTTCCTGGAAAGCTCTGTCAGAGAGCGGCAGATGGAACAACCCAGCCATTCTATTGCCATCAAAAGCATTAAAAACCTCTTGAGCTGTGGAGAAGGTATCCCTTGTTTGTTTTGATGGAGGTGATAGCTCTGTAACTATACATCCTCTTGCAAATGTCCTTCCACCAAAAGGAACCACACAAAGATGTTCCTTGTGGAACTCTGCCATGATAGTATGTGTTCCAGATCAGATTGACCCAAGGCACGTCAGCCTTGTTAAAGAACTTATCACATTGTTTAAGGAGCAAAGCATCATTCTGGACTGATAGATTCAAAATACCAAGGCCTCCTTTTTGTTTAGGTCTGCACACAAAATCCCAGGCAGCAAGTGCAGGACCTTGGTCCTGACCATTCCTTCTCCAAAGACACTGCCTTTGTATTCTATCCAATTGTTTTATTATTCCAGGGGGGATATCTAAACTGCATAGAAAAAATATGGGCACTGAGGATAGAGCAGAGTTTAAATATTGTAGTCTGCCCCCCTGGGTCAAGAAGGAAGAGCTGGCAGAGAGTCTCCTTTCCATATTATCCACCAATGGCATCAATTCTGCAATCCTTGGCCTAGTGATGCCAACAGGCAGACCTAGGTATGTGAAGGGCAAAGTGCCAACTTTGCACCCCAAAGAGTCAGCTAGCCTTTGTAGGTCATCCTGAGATACATTAATTCGCAACATAGCAGATTTATGGTAGTTAATATGTAACCCAGTGGATTGAGAGAACATGAGAAGCAATCCTTTTAATTCCATCAATTGATACTCCATAGCAGGCATAATAATAAGGGTGTCATCAGCATACTGAACAATGGGAAGTCTGTATCATGGCAAGGGATTGGCAACTTAATTTTCCCAGTGAGTAGCAAATCATGAACCAAGGTTTGAAGAAAGTCTGCAGCAATAGCAAAGAGAAGGGGAGACATAGGATCTCCCTGTCTAACACCTTTTTTGCATTGGAATTTTCTATCAGGAACTCCATTGAGCAACACTGAGGATGATCCAGATGAGAGGAACTGTTGGAACCAAAGAATCCATTTGTTATTGAAACCCTTTTGCCTGAGGACTTGAAAAATGAACTCATGTTCAATGGAGTCAAAAGCTTTTTCAAAATCAAGCTTGATGATCACAATGGGTCTTTTGGATTGGTGGCACTGATGCAAGTATTCCAAAGTCCATCCTACACAGTTCTGGATTGTCCTTGATTTAATGAAACTATATTGGTTCTTATCAATGCACTTCATAATGTGTAACTGAAGCCTGTTGGTAGTCATTTTTGATAGAAACTTCAACCCCATACTAGTCAAAGAAATGGGTCTGAAATCCCCAACCTGCTCAGGGGAGCCCCTTTTGGGTATCAGAGTGATATAGGAAGAATTCATATTTTCAAGTCTGGCCTGTCCATCAAGAGTATAGAAGTCCTCACAGCTAATATCCCAACATTTTTTTTAAAATAACCCATTGAAACCATCAGGGCCTGGTGCTTTGTCAATGGGCATTTCCCTAACTGTCCTGTCCATCTCCTCCTTGGGAAAAGGCAGGGTAAGATCATCCAACCCATCTACCTTGTGTAATAGTGATTGAAGATCAAAAACAAGATTGATTCCATGTGACTGACCCATCCTGGATTTATAGGCTGACCAGAAACATCCTGTAATTTGCGCATTATCAGAAGTAATAGTTCCATCATCAAGGTTCAAGGAGGAGATAGAATTTCTCCTGTATCTCTCTTTGGCCATAGCATGGAAAAACTTTGTATTCTCCTCCCCCACTTTGACAGTCCGAATAGTGGCTCTCTTTTTCCAGTATAGAAACTGCATATGAAGCAGGTGTTCTAAGTGTAATTTAACAATCACTCTAAAATTAGCTTTAGGCCTAAAGAGTGGTATGATCTCTTCCAGATTATCCAGGGACAAAATCACTTGATTGTAGTTACCAATCAGTTATTTGATTCTCGATAGGTCAATCTGCCATAGCTTGAGTGTCTACCTCAAAGCCATCAGTTTATCCATGATGATGGCAGTAATGTGCCCTTTCTTAGAAGGCACTTTCCAGGACTTCTCCACACACTCTAGGAAACCAGGAAGCTCAACCCAGTAATTTCCAAATCTGTAAAGATTACTTCTGGGAATGGTTGTGTTGATAGATACCACACATGGAACATGATCTGATACAGTTTTGGCCAAGGGCAACACCTGTGTTAGAGGGTAATAAGAGATCCAATTGGCATATGTAAAGAACCAATCCAATTGCTCAAGTAGGGGTGAGTCTTGCATGTTTGACCAAGTATATGTCCTGCCCTTAAGGGGTAACTCTAATAAACCCAGGTGACCTATGATCTCATTAAAGATGAAAATATCATTTATATCTGCACCGGGTTGGTTTCTGTTGGAGGTGGATCGGATGAAATTGAAATCCCCTAGCAACAACCAATTTTCATCAACAGGTATAAGCAAGTCATAAAGCCAGCTTACAAAGAGATCCCTGGCTTCCCCTTGGCATGGTCCATACACATTAACCAATGTCCATTTCTCAGTATTGTGTTTGGAAGTAAAATCGATGACGAGGCCAAAACTCTTAGTGTCTAGGAGCACACCATTTAGATCTAAAGAATTCCATAGAACAATCAAACCACATGAGGCTCCGTAGGATGGACTATACGCAAAACGATCAAAACGCTTAGGACAGAAACTCCTAATAGTTCGGTGATCAATGTGTTGCATTTTGGTTTCTTGAAGGCAGACTACAGAGGCTGAACTTTCATCAATCTTGTTTCTAACAGCCCGTTGACGCGCGTCAGAATTCAATCCTCGAACATTCCAACAAAGAACCCTCCAGCTTCTAGTTGAACAAATATCCATAGCAACATAGAATAGTAGCAACAAAAGCACAGTCACACAGTGACCAGTGCATACAGAGTTCAAGGTAAACTAGTACAGTAAAACCAGCATCAGTGCAAACACAACAAGTTCTGCCACAACGATATAAAGGGTGATTAAGACCCCAAAACATGGATCCAGAAGATGTGTTAATCATCATTCTTGCTTGGAGACGGGTTGGCTGGATCCTCCATAAGAAGATCCACAGTCAGCTTTTCTAGGGCAATGCCAAGGCTTTGACCAACAACTTGTATCACGTTGATGGGTGTGGCCGGTGGGAGGTCTCAATGCTTTTCGCCTTGCTGTTCCTCCTAGTGAAGTGGCCTGGAGCGTGGTTTCCTCTTCTTTGGGAGCGACATCGGCAGCTCCTGCAGTATAGGCCTAAAACCATCACGCTTGGCAGACCCCCTCGTGGACCTCCGAACGGAAGAGTCAACCACGATGTCGGCTTATTGCGAGTGCCTTTTTCCTAGCAAACTGAGCTGAGAAGGAAAATTGCTTATCAGAAAAGGCCGGTGAGTTGATTGAGGGAGCGTCAGTACCTGCATTATCTGAAAAAAGAGCCCTGGTCACAGGCCGGTTCCCAACCGAGGTGGAGGGAGTAGCAGTATCATCTAGCAAGGAGATCATGTTGGAGACCCAATTGATATCATCAAATGCAATGGACCATGATCTCTTGCTTAGAACAAGAGGTAAAGCAGGGAGGATGGAAAGACCCTTGGGAATTGGTGGGGCGCTACAGACAACCATCAAAACTTCAAAAGTCTGCTTCCAAGCTAGAACTGGTGGTAATGGTGGGCCATAAACCACTCTTAACCTTCCAATCATCAGGTTCAGATGCTGAATGATGGGCTGCTGGTAAGGTACAATTGCTAGGGGGTTGAACATCGGTGCTTGTGGCCGCTCCTCATTAACTGCAACAGGGTTTTGCTGGTGGTTGATTGGCTGCACAACTTGACAGATTCTAAGGATTCAGGTTGATCAATGACCATGGACTCTTGATCCTGAGCCGGAGCCTCCTGATGATCCACGGGTGCATCTTCGTTCCAGCCCCATCCATCATCATCTTGCTGAATGTGCTGCTCCTAGTTTTGTTCGGGCATCAGAGGGAGCGGGACATCATTCCACCCAAGAGGTGGATATGGGGGAAGGGGAAACATCAAATTGTCAAGAACTAGGTTCCCCGGCAGAGGATATGGATCGCCATTGAGTGGCATGGGGTCTTCATCCTGCGGCAACTGCTCAGCAAAATTGGCGCCAAGAATATATAAAGGGGCTGACCAGGACACCCTCGTCCCACGCCATGCAGCATATTTAGTGAAAGTGACACTGCGGGGCACCAGAGCATCTTCAGGGAAAGATGCAAAAACCACTGATCTCACTAGGTATTGGTCATCACTAACCCAGTGGTGGGACTCTCCAAGGTGCTGACTGCTGCCCTGAGGTCTTCCGTGTTCCTCAAATCCAATGGAACTCCCAAAAACATAAGACATCCCTGACGACACCCGTAGCAGCACAAAAACCCTCTCCTTCATTATGCTTCACAAACGGACAAAAGAATCATTCCCTAGGTCCTGCGGCACCATCTGGACAGCAACAATTCTCTCCCCAGCATCCCTTAACTCAAAAAGGCCTACGCCCGCAATCCAAGGTTGGGCTGAGCGAACATGAAAACCCTAATTGTTCAAGAGCTCCACGACATGCTGGTGTACCTGACCAATCTGATTGACGGGCGGTGTAGGCATTACTTCCGCCACTAGGTATTGCTCATGTCGACGGGCGATTGGTGTTACTAGAGTAACTTAGGTCCGGGGGAGACGATGAGGGCCGCCGTCAATGATGTGTTGCCCATGGGGAACGTAGTGCTCTGGGTCCAGCTCAAAGTTGGCCATAGAAGGAGGGGAAGCTGGAGGCGGAGGCGTCAATGGAGGCAGCTCCGATGGCATGCTTGGAGAGATTGAATGCAATGGGACGAGAGAGGGCGGTTCTGCAACAGGCGCAGTATCCCCGAGACAGGTAGAGGTTCTCGAGAAATCCGAAACAGGGGAGGGACTCTTCCGTTTCCAAGCGAGACCATTTTCCAGCGCAAAGGAAACACAGTCCGATTTGGTGTGGCTCACCCGGTAGCAGGAGGAGCAAATCTCTCCATTTGGGCAGTTAGAGGCCATGTGGCCCTGACGGCGGCAAATAGTGCAAGACAAAATCTTAGCTACCATGTCATTAATCATTTCATCAAAATTGTCCCGGGCCTCCTGTGAAGATGGGAGCGTTAGCCCAGACTCATGATTAGCGGGCCCCTCAAGGGCCGGCCCATTTGCAGAGATTTCTTTCATAACGGATTTAGCATCCATCGGCAAAAAAATTGGAAGGACAGGGTTCTCGCCCCGAAGAACTGGAGTGACAGGCATAGCTGTACCGATCATGCCATCATCAGGGACCAAATGCCCGGTAATTTCGTTGGATGGAACCTGAATCCCGGAGTCTGCGGTGACGGCTGACATGAATTGAGGGACCATTCCAAAGGTGATGTATGGCGAGGTGACCGTCCACCGGAGTTCTGCCGGCGGCGAGGGATGAATGACCACCTTCTCATGCTTCGGCATGTTGTAACTAGCAGATTGCAGAGTAGAGATCTGATCAGACGTGCCAGGGCACCGATACCCTTTGCAAACTTCATACTGCTGTATAGTTGCAAAAGAAAGTTTCTTATGGGTTGAAGATCCAGACTTCAATGTAGATTTGATCGGTCTGGAATGCATTGCCATCAGACCAAGAGCAGAGCGTTGCTTAGATGGGCTCACCAGAATCCACTTAGCATTACATTGTTTCTTGCATAATTTGAATTCACGCCACCAATTTGGCCCACCATTACCCCAAAGGTGGAAGTAACATTTGAAACTAGAGCACTTGTAAGAATGCAGAGCAAGAATGAGAAAACCAACTTGCTTACATGAAACACTAAATGAGAAAACTTTGTCCTTGATGCATTCCACCGTTAAATCAATGGCCGAACCCCCAATTGCTGACTCGAGAGCGGCAGCCACAACATCATCAGATAAGCAAAAAGAATGTCGGCTAAAGGAAACCACCATGATGAAAGAACTCCGATGATCCATCGGGTGCACAGAAAGGCCAGAATGCCTGAACACGTCATCCGCAAAAGCCGCACCATGGGAGAAATCCAAATCCAAAGTGGATCCACCAGAAGAACCCATTAGAAAAGGAGGTTTCCAAGGACGTGAGCAATCACCTGAGTTAATGATCGGAGGGAGAAACGCGCATGTCGGCTAGAAGTCCAGATCGTCGAGGAGTCGCCGGTGGGAGAGGTGGGGAGGTGGGAGCGCCATCCTTTGCATTATCATCCCATTTTGTCGCTCCTACTCTTGTTTATTCCATTAGGACAAACGTTCAATTGTCTGTCATATGCGTAGTTGAACCCATTCCTCTCCATGACCTGTCACTGTCACAATAAATAGCTAAACCTTGCACCCCAGGATACCTGGTAGCTGCTTGAGCCATGATGTGCATTACCTACTTTGCTTGCTATGCTTGGAGTTGTGTCAGGTCTGATTCATCTGAGTGATGAACTGGAGTGAAACATTATTGTTCGGGTGTGATGAGCTAAATAATGAACCCGATTTGGCAAAGGTAGTGATGAGAGGCTATGTAGGAGTACATAGCGGGTTGTCTCATTGGGACCGTTCTTAGGAACTGAGTTCCGTGTTTGTGATCCAAGTCTAGTTACTACCACATGCTAGGCCCTGAAATATGACCCCAATCGACTTATCAACCACCTATTCCTTGGTCCAGGAGTTGCAAGTAGTTTCTGGTGTGTATATCTATGCTGGAGGCCGTGTGTAGCGTTGAACCTAGGGGTGGGATACGAGACGGTAGGAAGTGGCACGGTGTACCAAGGGTCACCCGAATGGTGGCCTTGGGAACCCTGCACACATCGTTTGGGGCCGTAGCAGAAACTTCGGCCGGACTTCCGTGCGAGTTCAGTCTCAAATAGGCGATAGCCTGGACTAGAGGTCTTGTGTGATTGACGGTCGTGGCCGACTCCCTTGCTGGGCTTCTGCTTGAAGGTTGCCGAGGTGCCTGGTTTTATGTGCACACATCGATAAGTGGCGAGGGTCTGTGTGAAGGAGTACACCCCTGCAAGGTATGAATCTGTTTGAATAGCCGCGTCCTCGGATATGGACTACTTGGAGAACTTATGATGTTCATAGATAACTTGATGGTTACTCATAAAAATATCATGACAAGTGTGAGTACCATGGATGGCACTCTCGTAGGTGACGAACTGAATCCATGGTGGCGTATTCATGTGGTGTTAGTGGACTCGTGTGCGATATATATCTAAAATTTGAACAAAGAATTAATATGTGTAGTATAGGTTAGCCAAGAGTCAAAGCTAACATTGCTGCATAAACTCCACCACTCCCCTTGTTGATACATGAGCATGAATAGACTAGGTCTATTTTAAAGACTTGCTGAGTACGTTTGTACTTATGTTTGCTTAATAAATGTTGTAGATGAGACTCAAGACCCATTAGGTGGGTTCTACCTAGATGTCCACGACGCCGAATAGCTGGTGTCCCAGCTACGACCTTATGCCCTTTGGTGGGGTGTAGATAGTCAGGCCATGTGCCTTTCTACCCTTTCATCTGTCTGTACCCAGACAACTTTATGCTTCCACTTGGTTTGTAAGAACTTGCTTGTATGACTTGAGTTTCGGGTCATGTGACCGCTACCTGTAAGAACATATTATGCAAGGCTCCTCTGAGCCTCTTAAGTAAAAGTTGTGTTGTTGTATGGTTATGTTGTGATGCCATAGTTGTATCTATGCACATCGGGCATGTTGTCCGTACGTGTGACGTGCAACCGTATGTATGGGATCCGACACCTAGTCATGTGCCTTTAGTAGTACTCTTTACGGGAAACTGCCTCTTTGTGCTTCCATTAAGCCTTGGTAGCTTGCTACTGCTCCGGATACATTGATTGACCGGCATGTATCCTTCTTTGCTATTGTGTCTGTCCCTTCAATTAAATGTCTTGCAGTGTAATGGAGTCCCGGTAGCCTACTACGACTGGTCTACGTGCAGTGATGACATTTATGTCCGACGGTGTAATGGAGTCCTTGTAGCTTGCTATGACTTGTCTACACACGCTTGAGGCTAACACCTGCATTGCTGGGTTATGTATGCCTGTTCCCATACGGATGTGCCACTTGGGTTCTATGACTAGTCATGTCGGCCTGGGTTCTCTGTTGTTTGAATGCAAGTGACATATTCACATACGTGAGCCAAAAGACGCAAACGGTCCTGGCTAAGGTAAGGCTGTAGCTGTGGATATTACCGTGCGTAAGGCCACCAAGTGATGTGATGTGTTACAGGCTGGATTCCTATGACTTACAATCGGGGTCCCGACAGTCTGCGCGTGGCTTTGTACCAAGCATTACATGCTTCAGCGGCAAGACTTGTACAAAAGGTGGTTGCAGGGAGGCCCGGCAACCATGTCTCATGGGTAGAACTTACGAAGATTTTCGATATTCCAGGAGTTGCTCATTGGGATACCATCTTCGGTCTCCAGGAGGACTGTGCCAGGCCTGGTGACTCGTAATACCTGATAAGGGCCTTTCCACTTTGGCGTAAACTTGTTGGAATTCTTGGAGGACCGAACTCACCGAAGAACAAGGTCGCCTTCCTCAAGACTTTTGGCATTAACTTTGCGGCTATGCTAGCGGCGCAAAGCTTGCTAGTAGCATGCAGCTCTCACAGCAGTCTGAAGACAGTCTTTCTCAAGGAGTGACGCATCATCTTGCTGCAAATGCTCTTGGTCAAGCTCATCATAAGAGAGCACTCGAGGTGACCCGTATATGCTTCTACCCCATATATGAGAGAGAAGGGTGTCTGGCCAGTAGCTCCATTTGGCGTCGTCTTGATTGACCAATGAACCACCGGCAACTCATCAATCCAATGCCTTCCGCACTTGTGTAGCTTGTCGAAAGTTCTTGTCTTGAGGACTCACATCACTTCATAATTAGCCCTTTCTGCTTGGTTGTTGCTCCTCGGGTGGGCAACAAAAGCCAAATAGATTTTGCTGCCAAGGTCTTGGGCATACTACATGAAGGTGTGGCATGTGAACTGTGTGCCATTGTCAGTGATGATCTTGTTGGGAACACCAAAGCGGCAGACTAGTCCTTTGAAGAACTTGACGGCTGATTGTGCTGTCACCTTTCTCACTACTTCCAGTTCCGACTACTTTGGGAACTTGTCGATTGCAACATACCAGTACTCAAAGCCCCCGCCAGCATGGGGGAAGGGGCCCAAGATGTCGAGCCCCCCAGACTTAAAATGGCTAGGAGAGAGGGATTGTTTGAAGGACTTGTGCTGGTTGATATAATTTCTTCGAATGAAACTGGCATGCTTTACACTTGGTTACTAACATAGTTGCATATTGGAGGGCAGTGGGCCAAAAGAAACCTTGTCGGGATGCCTTTCCGGCAAGTGCTCTTGATCGTATGTGGGAGCCACATATGCCTCTAGGTATCTCTGCCAACAGCTCCAGTCCATCCTCTCGGGGAATGCACCTGAGTTTTGCACAATTCAGTCTCTTTCTATACAGAATGTTGTATACGAACTGGTACATATGAGACTAGCAGGCTACTTTCTCTGCTTCCTCTTGTTCCTCAGGGAGTTCTCCTGTTTGAAGGAAACGAACGATGTGTTGTACCCATGCTGGAGCCTGGGGCTTGACAATAAGGACTAAAGGCATATCCTCTACCGGGGAGGCATTTGTCTCAACGGCAAGGTCCTGAGGCCCCGACAGAGCCTGTTGCCCCCTGGCAAGCCTAGTGGGAGCATGTGCTTCCACGACAAGAGTCGGAGGCTCCGCTGTAGCACGACGCTCACCGACAAGCCTGACGCTATCCCTGGCAACCACTTCGCCGGCAGCTTCCGGGAGCTCTGCCGGGAAATACTTGCTAGAAATCAACTTCCTTCTTTTCTCTTGTCTAGTTGATGGTGTTACGGAGGGTTGAGTCAGTCGGAGCACAAAAGTTCCTGGTTCCAAACGCAACTTAAGGGCAGCTCACTTTGACAAGCCATCAGCAACGCTGTTCTCTACACATGGAACGTGCTCCATTTGTAGGCCGTCAAAACATTCTTCGAACTTCCTCACTTCCTCTACATAAGCTTCCATCAATGGACTCTAGTAATATTTTTTCACTTGCCTGACGACAAGTTGAGAATCACCCCTGATAATAAGCTTCTTGATCCCAAGGTCTGCCGCAATCATGAGACCGGGAAGCAGCCCTTCGTATTCAACGATATTGTTCGTTGATCACTCCCAGGGTAAATACATATGAATCACATATTTGAGGTGATCTCTGGTGGGTGTGACAAGTAGCACTCAGGCACCGGGGCCTTGCAGCGAGAAAGCCCCATCAAAATACATGACCCAGTCCTGATCGGTTTCCTTGTCGGGGAGAGTTGACTCTCGAACTTTCATCCGGCGTTGGGGTCCATTCTACAATGAACTCTGCCAAGGCTCTCCTATGGATGGTTGAAGTGCTTTCAAACTTGCGACCAAAGCTTGACAGTTCCAAAGCCCACTCTAGAATCCTGCGGGTAGCATCTGGGTTCCGCAAGATCCGCTGCAGCAGGAAGCAGATGACAGTGGTGATCTCATGTGCTTGGAAGTAATGGTGTAGCTTGTGCGAGGCCATAAGGAGGCCGAAGACTAACTTTGGCACACCAGAATATCTTGACCTAGACCCCTACAAAAGGGATCTAACGAAATAGACAAGGCGTTGCACCACCTTCTTCTTCTATATTGTCTCATTCAACTGCACAGACCCTTCCTTGCCGGCACCAGACCCTGTCAGGGAATGTCCTGGTTTTTCGCTTGAGAGTCTTGCCGCTGCTGCTGCTTCTTCATCAACTTCTCTTTCAGCCACTAGTGCATCACTCACCACTTTATTTGTTGTCGCTAGATACAGTAACGGCTCTTGTGGCTTTGGCGCGACTAGGACTGGCGGAGAGGAGAGGTACTTCTTGAAATCCTGCAGCGCTGCCCCCGCTTCCGGAGTCCATTTCATCGGACCTGCCTTCTTCAAAATTTTGAAAAAGGATAGGGCAGATTTTGAGATGAACCAACTCAGAGTGGCAACACAGCCAGCAAGACGACACACATCTTTGACATGTCTTGGTGCTTCAATTTGCTCAATTTCTTTGATCTTGTCGTGATTTACTTCAATTCCATGTTGAGACACAAAGAACCCAAGGAGCTTGTCGGATGGGACACCGAACACACACTTCTCAGGGTTGAGCTTCATGTTGATCTTACGCAGGTTTGCAAATGTTTCTTCTAGGTCTGATATGAGTGTAGCCTTGTCCTTGGTTTTGACCACTATGTCATCCATATAAGCCTCCATATTTCTATGTAGCTAGGGCTCACAACCAATCTGTACTGCTCTCACAAATGTAGAACCAACACTTTTCAACCGGAAAGGCAGAAACAAAAAGCAATACATACCACATGGGGTGATAAATGCGGTCTTCTACTCGTCTTCCTTGGCCATGAAAATCTGATGATAGCCTGAATAGGCGTCATGGAACGTCGACAAGTCGCAGTCGGTGGTGGAGTCCACAATCTGGTCGATGTGCGGCAAGGGAAATGGATCTTTGGGGCAAGCTTTGTTGATGTCTGTGAAGTCAATGCACAACCTTCATTTTCCATTCGCCTTGAGCACCACAAATGGATTGGCCAACCATGTTTGATGAAGTACTCCTCTAATCAAGCCAGCCGCTTCTAATTTCTTGATCTCTTCGGCAGTAAACAGTTGCCGCTCCAAAGCTTGCTTCCAGACCTTCTACTTGACAGGCCGCGCGTGTGGGCATACGGAAGGTGGTGCTCAATCACCTCCTTGGGAACATCGGGGATATCAGATGGTTGCCAAGCAAACACATCGACATTCGCCCCCAGGAAGGCGATGAGTGCGCTTTCCCAGTTGTCGTCAAGGGTGGAACTTATGGTGAAAGTTCCTCCCGTACCATCCTCCTTGGCGGTCATATTATTGGTCTCTGGCAGAGCTTCCTTGGATTTCTTGCTCTTGTTGTGGAGCTCTCTAGCACATCGTCAATGGGAGCGCGGCTCCTTGAGGAGGTGTGCTTGCCGGAATGTGTGCCAGAGGCCTTGCTGGTCTTCCTTCGCCAGGAGCTTCAGTGGCAGGAGCAAGTGCCTTGGTGGCAGGTGCTGCAACTACCTCCGTATAGAGTTGGTCAATGCAAATAAGTGTGCCCTTCTTGTTTGAGTTGATCGTGATGACGTTCATTGGCCCAGGGATCTTCAGCACATTGTAAGCGAAGTGGGTGTCTGCCATGAACTTGGCCAGCGCTCTTGGCGACGTGCATCTTCAGCACAATGTTACAACAATGAGATCTTGGCGACGTCAAAAACGATATTCTCTGTTCTGAAATTGATATCGCTGCCAAACGTCACCGGCGGCGTGATCTTGCCCTTCGGATGAGTCGTCCCTTAATTGACCTCTTGGAAAGCGCCTGTGGGCTAGAGATCTTCATCGGGAATTTGCAGCCTTTGGATGACATGAGGTGAGATCAGGTTCAGGCTGGCCCCACTATCGACTAGCATCTTTGTCACCTTGAGGTTGCAAATTGTTGGCGAAACCAACAATGGCAGGTACCCGACCGCAGTTGTGCGATCAGGGTGATCCTAGGTGTCAGAAATGATAGGAGTGTTGGACCACTTCAGAGGTTTCTAGCCGCCAATAGAGGGTTTGCCATGTTAACCTCGCGCGCCCACTGTTTAAGTTGGCGGTGAGATGAATGCGATGAGGCACCTCCCTCCATGAACATCATCTCTGTAGCCTTCTGGAACTCATGTTTGCTGGCCTCGTCTTCCTCCTCGATGTCATCATCATCACGCTCTTGCTTGTCGTGGCCGCGAGCGGGCTGGTCTTTTTCTTGCTTCGGCTTTCCACGGTGACCTCCTCGCCAACGCGCTTCTTGCCGGACCCCTCAGCACCATCTTGGCCTTTCTCCTTGTCTGACCTCTCGTACTCAGCTTTTTGCTTCTCGGCAAGCTGCTCAACTTGCCGGTAGTCTTGGAGATCGTGGCCCTTGGTGCGATGGATCTTGCAGTACTGCTTGCCAGAGTCCTCTGGCTTGTCGGCAGCCGCCATGGCCTGGCAGGAGACGCACCCAGAAACATCCTTGCTGGGGTTATCAACCTTGCCCTTCTTGGAAGTGCCGGGGTTGCCGGATCCCTCGACGGCAAGCACGGCCTTGCCCTTGCGCTTCTTGTTCTGCCACCGTCCCTTCTTTGCCGGGGTGGCGGTGTCTTCATCCTCAGAGTCAACCCCTGCGCCAGCGTCTTTGCCGGGGAGTCTCCTCCCTTCTTCACCCCGAGCACATTTGTCTGCCAGAGTATAAAGCTCAACAATATCCCTGACCCTGCTCATCGCTAGCTCTTCCCATATCCTACGGTTGTGCACATTTTGATGGAACACGCTGATAACAGTGGCAGGATGAATGTCTGGTATGTTGTAGTGAACGCAGCTAAACCTTTGGATGTACTTGCGTAGAGTCTCACCCTCCTTCTGAGGGATAATGTTCAAATTGCTTTCTTGGCCAAGAGCTTGGTGGCCTCTTGTAAAAGCGCCAACAAGCTCATGGCCCAAGTCTGCCCAGGGGGCGTTGGAATTCTCCGGCAGATGCATCAACCATGACCTGACGTTGGGCTTGAGCACCAATGGGATGTAGTTGGTGAGTATCTTGTCATCGTGACCCCCGGTAGCTTGAACCGCAATGGTGTAGATGCTCAAGAACTCTGACGGGTGAGTCTGGCATTCATACTTCTTCGGGACCTCTGGCTTGAACGTCCGTGAGTTGGGCCACTGGACTTGTCATAGCTCACAGGTTAACGCTAGACAACCCACCTCATAAGGTAGGCTGACAGGATACCCTAGCGTAGAATTGTCTACAGTGGGCCCCGCGCGCCTATCAGATTGAAGGCGCGCTTCCTGCTGCCACTCGATTGTAGTTCGAGCGTCTTCCTTGCCCCGTTACCGAAGAACTTGACGCTAGTCGCGGCGCATCCATGGGTGAAATGACGCCATCGAGTAACCATCATAAGCATTGGTCTGGTCGAGTCAGCGACCAGCGTTGTTGCTGTCGAGGAGAGTGCATCGTGGTCGCACCGCCTCCAGCCTTCTCACCACTTGCGTGAGCCGGCTCGGTGGTCCAGAACTTATCTACAAGGCTGAGGAGGCACTGAATGGTTGCTCTCCATTCGTCGAGCTTCTCCGCGGCAGGAGGGAAGTTTAGGAGTAGTTGTGCTTGTGCCATTGCTTCCTCCGACGTGCTCGGCAACAAACGGAGCGAGGAACGCGTGCTGCACTGACTTCTCAATGTGTGAGAAGGATCTCCGCCGCGGTCCCGCGATGGCACGCCACTCCCTAAGCATGCTGGCGAGCATGCTGGTCCCACGTACCTTGTGAGTGATGCGCAGGAGCTTTCCTGTGGGGACGTTGAGAACTGCGGGCGCCGTGACATGGTTCTTCGCGTGCGTCCTAGGAAGTTCGCGACATAGGCGCCGGTGTGGGCATCATGGAAGATACCCTTCCGTCCCCGGAGTTCATCGTACTGCCCACAGGGGTACAGCTCCATCCTGAGACCCAGCGGCACGAGGGTTGCTGTTGCCGCCATGGGCATCTCCATGGCGGGCGTCGCCGCTTGCTTGGCCTTGATCACCGGAGCATCACGAAAGTTCTGATCCTCCGCCTCCTCCTCCACTTGTGTCTACGTCGTCGCCTGTCTGCGTAGATACAGGGACAGCGGACACGGATGGGCCAACTGCCGCCAAGCCCTTCTTCTTGGGGGCCATGGCAATGATGAGTGTGAGGGAACTGGCACGCTAACCACCAGAACAGGTTCACACGACCTATCCTCCCCTACCTAGCGCGCCAAAGATGCCGTGGGGAATGAGCACCTATGGGATCCGAGGGACCCCTTTCGGTTTGGCGGGTGAGAAGGCTCGCACAAAGAGCAGGTCTGATGAGCAACACGCGGGGATTTTACCTAGGTCGGGCCACAAAGATGCATAAAACCCTACTCATGCTTCGTTGTATTGTTGGTGTTCTTAGGGTTCTAGCTACAGGAGCGCTGTGAGAAGCTGCCATGCGTATGAGCTAGAAGTTCCCAAGTCGAAAAGGCAAAAGACTAAAGGTCCAAAAGTCCTCTACCATATCGCCCTGGGCCTCCTTTTATACTCTGAAGGGATCCCAACAGTGGCGTAGAGTGCACACATGGCGTGTATAGAGCTAAAGTGCTATCATACCTAACGTTGACGGAGTAGGACATGCGCATTTAATGCACTGTCGGGCATCTCTAACAGTCCATGGGACGGGACAGGAGCCCGTCCCATCGGCACGGCTTAGCCCCTCCATTGCCGACGCCGCGTCACGTGCCTAGGCGAGGTAACACCTGGCCTGTGCGCTGACGGGGCCTTGCCGGGGGCTTTGCCTTGTTGGGGCTTGTTGGGGCTTTTTCTTGCCTCAGGGTCTGACAGCCATCTCGGCAAGGTCTTGTCAGGGTCCTTATTATTCTGTGCTTGTATCTCACAACTCCCTGCCTGGCCTCGTTGCCAGGAGGGCTACTACTGCCCGTGCACGAATGAGCGGCACCAGAAAGCCGAAAACTCTAGTGAACCAACACCGGCAGACTCAATGTGTCTCTTAAAGAGGCAAGCCTGGATTCATATTGGAAATGGGGTCGTTGGCAGCATCGAGATCTTGGGTCTTGGAGGAAGGCTGCGATTGCGTCTCTTCTAGAGTGGCTTTTACTTTCCACACTTCCTCCTTGAGTGCCTCAATATCCCTCCTGCCCCCAGCAAGGTCTTCCGCCATCTTGTTTAGTTGGGCAGATGACTTCAAGGAGAGCACGTCGAGAGCAGCCTCGTGGTCGTGCTCTAGCTCTTTGGTGCGTTGCTGAACATGGGACTCCAACTCCTCGTCCTTGCCATGGAGAGTAGTTTCGAGAGCCTCTTCCTGGGAGGAGATTTTTGTCTCTCTAGTTTCCTGAAGCGCTTCGCGCTCCACCAGTAGAGCCTCCCGGGTTGCAACGTCCTCCTTGGCCATGGCCAGCGTCTCACAATGCCTCTTAAGGGAATGGAATTGCCGGTTGTCTTTCAACTACTGGTCCACGGTTTCGGCCAGGTCGTGTTGTTCCTTGACCGCCTGCCATTTGAGGTTGTACTTGTTTTGCACGTCCTTGAGCCCTGTTTACATGGATTCCAAGAAAGTTAGATCCTTGGCGTTATCAGCACAACTTCCAGATTCTTTGACCCTCTGAGACAGCAACGCCAGTACCGATCTGATTTCCTCATCGATATATGCAACCACTGAGAAGGATGAGCCAGGAGTTGTGGGACAAAGTCGAGCAGTGACTAGCGCCAGTTTTCTCAGTGGAGATTGCAGGGCCGAGGCTAGAAGATAGATCAAACGTGAGGGCCCCATGGACTAGAGAGGAGTCTTCTCCTCAATGACTACATCCGGGCCAGATGCGCTATCGATAGTTGGTTTCGTTCTTTCTCAGGATTCCTAAACTTCCCCGGCAACCTGCCCGTGGCCCTCCATAGCAACTATCTTTGTCGCTTCCTCGACAACATCTTTCCTGATGTCGGCCATCTCCTCCAGCAACTCGAGATCTTCAAGTGGTAGACCTGTGGACAAGTCGAGTAGGCAGAAAAATGAAAGACAGAAATCAACAGGACACACAAGGAAAGAGAAAAAAGAGAAGTGAAAATGCTTGCAAGTGGGTTACCCGATGGAGGTTGCTGAGACGGGACATCCTTTTCTCCGGCAACATCAGTTGCCGGTGTGCGGTCTATCACCGCCCCTTTGGTGGTGATCTTAGCACGGGCAATCTCGTCGATAGAGGCCCTTGCCGGCGACTCCTCCCCACGGGCGATGGTTGACGAGAGATCTTGGAAAGATGGTTCCCCCTAGCGAGTCCCTCCTTCATAGCTATCTCCCATCTCCCTGGCAGGTGTAGGACGATGCCCTTCCTCATCCCCGCCAATGGACAAGGTCTGCACTTGGGTTCGCGAAGAGGGCTCGACCAGGGGCTAGGTGCATAACTCTCCTCCACGTCTCTTGTCGGGCTCAGGCATGCCTTGGAACCCGGCCCTGCCGCAGATTTGACCCATTTGGCTCAGTGCGCAAGGGTTGCCTTATCCCTGTCAGATTCTGTTATAGAGGATCAGTCAAGAAAGCAAATACATAAAGCATTGACAAAGATCGTAACTGAGCTACTCACTTTGAGACGATGAGCATGGAGCCTAGATTGTACGACACAGGCGGCAGAGTTGATCTATCCCTTTTCAAAGTTGGAGGAACAAGGCTTGGCGGAAGGACCGGGACCTCCGGTAGGGGCAAACTTGGCAGAGAGGTTGGGGTTGCCGAGGGCCTGGGGTCCACCCCCACGACCCTCCGTCGCTTGGTGGGAGGAGTCTTGTCCTAAGTGAGGCGGAGGGACTAGCGGCATGCTACTTCGTGTTCGCCTCCCCGGGTGGTCGTCTTCTTCACCTTGTGGGTGCCCCACGAAGACGCAGGGGCCGCTAACTCTCGGTTGATGCGCTCGCGGAGGTGGTTCCCTCTCTCTGGAGCTTGAGGGCCCATCTCAATCCCTTCTTCCTCCATCTCGGGCTCCTTTGCTTCCTGTGCCTCAACCCCCTCTTTGGTTCCTGTCGCCGTAGCTTGAGAAGCCCCGGCCCCGGAAAATTCGAACCAAACAGCCTCCTCCAGAGCATGCTTTTTGCTCCCCTCATCAGAAGAATGAACACCCTCGGGCTCCTCCTCTTCCTCTTCCTCTTCCTCGGAGCCCGTTCTTTTGGCGGCCCTGGCCTAGTTGTCCTCTTCAATCTGATTGGCAATGAATGCCTTCTCCGTGCTGGTTGTTGGCACAGTCAAATTATCTCCCAGCCTGGGAAGCTCTTTATTCCAAGCGAGAGACCCAATCCATCTCGTCATCGAGGGAAGGCATCCCTCAATCGGGCTTGACATGGAGGCGCTACAAACCGGCATCCATTGCAAAATCTGGTTCCGGGCAAAATTGACGTGCAGGGGAACGACTCCTGCCGACAAATGGACTGGCCCAAGGCGGCCGAACAACTACTCGCACAACCGACCATGGTCGTAAACCGTGAGGTTGTTGGCAGGGCATGGGTACAACCGCATCCAGTCAGCAGGACCATTTTATCCCCATGCAAACTTGTCCCTCTTCTCCAGCGGCGCAATGCAGCACCGGAGGAAATCGGCCCCCACATGTTCGATGGCCAGCCCGGTAGCTTTAATACAAGCAATCTTGTTCAATGCCGGGCGGAGCTTGTCATACATGAGGCTCAACTTGCTCCAGTCTCTTCCGCACGTGATGCACCCAGTCCGCGGTGAGCAGAACTTGGGGGCTTTTTCATCCTTTATCCAGCACCAGTCACCCCTTCGCTCTTCCCACTTTCTGCGATGATGGCCAGGGAGATAATCCCAATCTTCCCCCTTTCCCGAGTAATCCACTTATGTTCCCCGAGCGGTGGTATTTGTCTTCTATCCGAGGGATGAAGAAGTGTCTAAACAAATCCACATTGGGGGCAACTCCAATTTTTTTCGCACAAATGAGTGAAGATTGCCATGCACGCCATTGCGTTGGGCGTGAAATCCAAGAGGTGAAATACATACATCGCCACCATGCCTCAAAATAAATCAAAGAAGGGGGATGAGACGCCATAGAGAAAGTACGCGCAGAAGAAGCGGTACGAGTGTGATGGCATATTTCCTTTTGGTCTGTCCGGCGAAACCACAGGCGCCCCATACCCCTTTGTTTCCCTCCCCACATATAGGCATTGTCGGGACCCCGATCCTAAGTCATAAGAATCCATATTGTAACATATCACATCACTTTGCGGCCTCACGCATGGTAAGTTCCACGGCTGCAGCCTTACCTTAGCCGGGACCGTTTGCGTCTTTTGGCTCACATATGTGAACATGTCGCTGGCAATCAAACGACAGAGAACCTGGGCCGACATAACTAGTCATAGAACCAAAGTGGCACATCTGTACGAAAACAGGCATACATAACCCAGCAATGCAGGTGTCGGCGTCAAGCGTGTGTAGACGAGACGTAGCAAGCTACAGGGACTCTGTTACGTCGTGAGACACGAATGCCATCACTGCATGCAGACGAGTCGTAGCAGGCTACAGGGACTCCATTACACTGCGAGACATTTCCCCAAAGGGACAGACACAACAGCAAAGAAGGATACATGCCGGTCAATCAAGGTGTCCGGAGCAGTAGCAAGCTACCATGGCTCGGTGGAAGCACAAAGAGGCAGTTTCCCTTAAAGAGTACTACTAAAGTCACACGACTTGGTGTCGGATCCCATACATACCATTGCATGTCACACGTATGCATGACATGCCCGATATGCATAGATACAACCATGGCATCACAACATAACCATACAACAACATGACTTTTCTTTAAGGGGCTTAGATGAGCCTTGCATAATATATTCTTACAGATAGGGGTCACATGGCCCGACACTCAAGTCATACAAACATGTTCATACAAACCAAGCGGAAGCATAAGATGTCTGAGTACAGATAGATGAAAGGGTAAAAAGGCACATGGCCGGACTATCTACAGCCCGCCACAGGGCAAAGGTCCTAGCTGGGGCACCAGCTATTCGGCATCATCGACATCTAGAAAGAACCCACCTAATGGGTCCTGGGTCTCATCTGCAACATTTATTAAGCAAACGTGAGTACAAACATACTCAGCAAGTCTTTAAAACAGACCTAGTCTGTTCATGCTCATGTATCAAACAAAGGGAGTGGTGGAGTTTATGCAGCAATGCCAACTTTGACTCATGGCTAACCTACACTACTCAATTTTAACTCTTTGTTTACATTTTAGATATCGCACACGAGTCCACTAACTCCATAGCAATACAACACCATGGATTCACTTCCCTCTCCTGGGAGAGTGCCATCCACGGTACTCACACTTGTCTTGATATTTTTATGAGTATCCATTTGATTATCTATGAACAACATAAGTTCTCCAAGTAGTCCATATCCAAGGACGTGGCTATTCGAATAGTTTCATACCCTGCAGGGGTGTACTTCTTCACACACGCTCTCGCCACTTATCGTTGTGTGCTCATAAAACCAGGAACCTCGGCAACCTTCAATGGGAAGCCCAGCTTGGGAGTCGGCCACGACCGTCAATCGCATAAGACAAGTAGTCTAGGCTATCGCCTATTTGAGACTGAACCCGCATGGAAGTCCGGCCAAAGTTTCCGCTACGGCCCCAAATGATGCGCGCAGGGTTCCCAAGCCCACCAATCGGGTGACCCTTGGTACACCGTGCCACTGCCTACCACGTCATAACCCACCCCTAGGGTCAGCGCTACGCACGGCCTCCAGCATGCTATAAACACTAGAAACTATTTGCAACTCCTGGACTAAGGACTAGGCAAATGATAAGTCGAGAGGGTCAATTAAGTATCCCAACGTGTGGTAGTAACTAGTCTTGGATCACAAACACAGAACTCAGTTCCTAAGAATGGTCCCAATGAGACAACCCGCTATGTACTCCTACATAGCCTCTCATCGCTACCTTTACCAAATCGAGTTCATCATAACATCATCACATCAGAACAACATCGTTTCACTCAGTTCATCACCCAGATGAATCCGACCTGACACAACTCTAAGCATAGCAAGCATAGCAAGCAAAGTAAGCTAAGCACATCATGGCACAAGCATCTACCAGGTATGCTAGGTTGCAAGGTTTAGCTATTTACTGTGTCAATGTCAGGTTATGCAGCAGAATAGGATCATCTACCGTGTGGGACTGACATGTGATCGGCTGTCCTAATGCAATAATCAAGAGCAGGAGCGAGAGAGTAGGATGTTATCGGAATAATCAAAGGGGTTGCTTGCCTTGCTGGGTAGCGGAAAGGTTCTCTCCTTCGTCGGGATACTTGGGGGTATCCTGAGGAGCAGAGCCTACCGCAATGCAGATAAGAAACAATCAACACACGCAAGTGCAACAATATGATGCATGATCATGGCATGATAGCATGTATGGATGATCTAATGCAACTAGTGTTCATGTTGATTTGAAATGAATTTGAATATAGGTTCAAAATCATTCTTCATTTCAATTCTGAATACTATCCTATTAGTAATTGTCAATGTTCACCTATTTAGCTTCATCTAACATTCATGGCAATATCACCATTGGATTCATTGGATTTTTCTGATAAATTTTCATATATAAATTATTTTCATCTGATTTACAAATTAATTTATATGAATTTTTGAAGTTTTGAATAATTTCTGGAATTATTTTTAAAATTAAAACTAATCCTAATTAATTAACAGTTCTGGGCCCACATGTTAGTGACAATTTAGTTTTAATTGATCTAATTAATTAAATTCTTAATTAACCTAGTTAATAGGGCCTGGCCCGACCTGCCAGCGACCCAGGGTCAAACCCCTGACGGTCAGACAGGTTGACTCGCCGGCGTTGAGCTGCCGGCGATGTCAGGGACGGCGGAGGGGGTCGGAATCCCTCCTCCGACAACCAAATGGATGGCGGAGAGCGCTGGGAGAGCCTATGCTCGACCACACGTCTATCTAGCCCCAAACCAGAGGCTGGGGTGGCGTCGAGGGCAGCAGGGCCGGAGCTCGGGCAAGAAGGGTGTGGCGTGTACGGTGTACGGAAGAGAAGCGGGAGAAGGGGAGGAGCACCATCGGCTCACCACGGTTCCAGCAGAGGCGACGGCGAGGTCGGAGGAGGTCCGGATGGGGCAGAATGTCGCAGCAGGGCTTCGGTGGCCGGCGGGGAGGAACGGCGATGGTGCAGCGTAGAGAGGCTCCCGATGCCTTCTAGGGTCACGGGGAGGACGAGGGGGTCGCGACGGTTCTTGGGGGCTACCTAGCAAGGTGAGGGAGCGGCTAGCGTGACGGCGGCGAGCTCGAGCAGAGCTCGGCTATGGTAGAGCAGGGGGAGAAAGAGAGCGAGAGGGAGAGCTCGTAGGGCGAGAGGGAGAGAAGAAGGTGGCCACGGCGAGGGGCCTCGCGCTGGCGCCCTCCCAGCCCTCCAGGCCAGCAGCCAGGCAGGGAGGAGGTGGCCGGCGTGTGGCAACCACGCGTCCGGCATCCTTCTGGCCGGAGGTGGAAGAAGACCGATTCGCCCCTAGTCGGCTGGGCCGGCTTCTTCCCTGGCCCAGGTAGGCTTTCCCCCTTTTTCTTTTCTTTTTCTTTTCTGTTTTCAATTTTTCTGTCATTTGTGTTATTTTAATTTCAGGCACATAAGCTATTTAAAATATCCCAAATATTTTATCTATTGAAGTTTGAATACTTCAAACTTATCTCAAAAGTTTCAAGATATTTCAAAACTAAAATAATGATAAATGCTTTATTCAATAATTTCAGAGGCTTTATCATTTATTTCTAAATTACTTTAGGTGTTCAAATAATTAAAATGATCCCTGTTATAATCATGTCCAAATTTACCACACATAGGGAACATTTTTAGTGGGCATTTTGGATTTGTTGAATTTTCACCAAGTTTGAATTGTTTGGATTCAAAGTGATCTTGGGGTTTCTTTTGTTCCCCATTTCATGTTGATGCAATAAGATGAAACATGATACAAACACATGCTATCCTAGGACATCTAGCTGGGGATGTGACAACTCAACCCCACTCAAAAGAATCTCGTCCCGAGATTTTGAAGTCGTCGGGAAGAGCGCGGGGTACTCTAGTCGAAGACGCTCTTCTCTTTCCCACGTGGCCTCCTTTTCCAAATGGCGTGACCACTGAACCTTGAGAAACTTGATGTTCCGACGCCAAGTGGTATGCTCATCTTGATCAAGAATACGAACAGGGTATTCTCGATATGTAAGGTTATCTTCGAGATCAAGCGCTTCATGGTCTACTTCACGGACAGGGTCCGAGAACCAACGCCTGAGTTGCGAGACATGGAAGACATCATGAACCTTGGAAAGATGCGGTAGAAGTTCCAATTGGTAGGCAACCTCTCCACGTTTAGCAAGAATGCGAAAAGGTCCAATGTAACGAGGAGCCAACTTGCCCTTGATACCGAATCGATAGGTACCCTTCAGAGGTGTAACCCGAAGGTAAGCATTCTCGTCAACTTCATAGGTCATAGCCTTATGACGGCAATCATATTGGCTCTTTTGACGAGATTGGGCTGTTTTAAACTTTTCACGAATAATGCGAACTTGCTCCTCTGCATCGTGGATCATATCCGGTCCAAAGAGTTGCCTCTCTCTGGTTTCCGACCAGTTAAGAGGTGTTCGACACCTTCATCCATAGAGAACTTCAAAAGGGGCTTTACCCAAGCTTGTTTGATAACTATTGTTATAAGCAAATTCGGCAAATGGAAGACACTTATCCCAGTTCATACCGAAAGATATAACACAAGCTCGGAGCATGTCTTCAAGGATTTGATTGACTCGCTCAACTTGACCACTTGATTGCGGGTGGAAAGCAGTGCTAAAGGATAGATGAGTCCCCATAGCGATTTGAAAACTTCCCCAAAATCGGGAAGTAAAGATACTTCCATGGTCTGATTTAATCTCCAAAGGAACACCATGAAGAGAAACTATTCGAGAAACATACAATTCCGCTAGCTGGCTAGCAGTTATACTTTCCCGAACAGGAAGAAAATGAGCCACTTTGGAAAGACGGTCGATGACCACAAATATAGCATTATTCCCTCTCTTGGTCCTGGGAAATCTGGTAATGAAATCCATACCAACCTTATCCCATTTCCATTCAGGAATAGCTAAAGGTTGAAGGGTGCCAGCAGGCCTTTGATGTTCTACTTTCACGCGACGACAAACGTCGCAGTTAGCAACATACCGAGCAATTTATCTCTTCATCCTAGTCCACCAGAACCTCTGGCGTAGGTCCTGATACATTTTGGTCCTACCTGGATGAATTGAGAGAGGACAATCATGAGCCTCCTTAAGGATTAGCTGTCTTAAGTGTGTGCTCTTGGGAACCGCCAACCGGTTCTGAAAGAACACAACACCTTCATTGTCCTTGGAGAAATCTTTAGCATTTCCACTAGCAATATTCCCCTTGATCCGGGATATACCCTTATCATATTTCTGGACAACTACTATTTGACCCTTAAGATTAGGTTTCACCACCAGGTTGGATAGGAATCCTTGAGGAACAAGGTGAAGGTTTAACTTTCGAAATTCCTCATGGAGAAGTGGTTGACCTTGTTGTAACATTAGATTGTTACAATAAGACTTATGGCTTAGTGCATCAGCCATGACATTGGCTTTCCCCGGGGTGTAAGTTATCCCTAAGTCATAATCTGTAATCAACTCTACCCACCGTATTTGCCTGAGATTCAAATCCGGCTGGGTGAATATATATTTTAGACTTTGGTCATCAGTGTAAATTTCGCAACGATTACCCAGAAGGTAATGTCGCTAGGTTTTCAGTTCATGGACTACAGTTGCAAGCTCAAGATCATGCGTTGGATAATTATCCTCATGTGGACGCAAATGTCGAGATGCGTATGCAATCACATGATGATCTTCCATGAAAATGCAACCTAATCCTTGTCGCGAGGCGTCGCAATAGATAACAAAGTCCTTAGAGAAATCAGGTGGCACCAGAATGGGAGCGGAGGTCAGTCATCTTTTCAACTCCTGAAAATTGTGCTCACATTGTGGAGTCCACACGAACTTCTTATCTTTCTTGAGGAGTTCAATCAGAGGTTTTTCAACCTTGGAGAAATTCTCGACAAAGCGGCGAGAATAGCTCGCTAAGCCAAGGAAACTCCAAACTTGCTTAACCAATTCAGGTTGAGTCCAATCAAGGACGGCCTAAACTCTCTCGGGATTGACAGCAATACCTTTACCAGATATCACGTGGCCCAGATAGGTCACTTCTGGCAACCAAAATTCACACTTGGAGAATTTGGCATATAGGCGGTGCTCTCAAAGTTTCATCAATACCAGCCTTAGATGCTCGGCATGTTCTTGTTCGTTCTTCGAGTAGATGAGTATATCGTCGAGGTAAACCACCACGAATTTATCGAAATACTCCATGAAGATCGAATTCATAAAGCGAGAGAAGGTGGATGGGGCATTGGTTAAACGGAAGGACATGACGGTGTACTCGTATTGGCCATAACGAGTAACAAAAGCCATTTTTGGAATGTCCCCGTTCTTAATTCTGATTTGATGGTATCCCAACCTCAAATCCATTTTGGAAAATACAGAGGATCCAGCGAGTTGATCATACAAATCGTTGATCCTGGGGAGCGGATACTTGTTCTTTATGGTGACCAGATTCACTGACCGATAATCCACAACCATCCGATCCGAACCATCCTTCTTCTTGACGAAGAGGACGGGACAAGCCCAAGGAGAAGAACTGGGATAGATGAAACCGTTCTTCAAAGCCTCATCGAGTTGGATCTTAAGTTCGGCTAGTTCTAAGGGTGCCATCTTATAGGGTCTTCTAGCTATTGGGATAGTCCCTGGGATGAGCTCTATCACAAACTCAACATCTGTGACAGGAGGAATTTCTGGCAGTTCTTTTGGAAGGACATCCAGAAAGTCACAGACTACGGAATATCTTCTATCTCTGGAAGAGGGCTAGCATTGAGGGAATAGAGTTGGCACTTGGTTGTTAGAGTGGAGACATTAACTATGTTACCCAATGGATGTGTAAGTTGAACATTCCTAGATTGAGTATCAATCTTGGCATAGTAGGCTTTCATCCAATCCATACCTAGAATGATACTGATGTCTGAAGACTTCAGGGCTATCAAAGATGCTAGGAAGACTAATCTATCCACCAAAATCTCATTATCATGGCTCACTCTAGAAGTTTGCCATTTTGAACCCGGAGTCTGCACTACTAAAGGAGTAGGCATATCACAAAAAGACATGTTATGCAACCGTGCGTAACTTTCTAAGATGAAAGAATGAGATGCCCTGGTATCAAATAGAACAGATGCTGGATGACTATTGACAAGGAGCGTACCTAGGATAACATCAGGATCCTCAAGAGCTTCCTCAGCAAACACATAGTTCACTCGTCCACGAGTAGGAGCTGGCTTCACAAAGAAGGCTTCTCCTAGCTTTCCACGTCTAGTGGGCTTAGCATTATTCTGGGGATACTCACGGGAGCAGTGTCCTAGTTCTCCACACTTATAGCAGACCACGGTGGCACGGGGTGCAACATTTGCAGGCGGACCTCCAAATGGTCTGACAGGAGGGTTGGGCTGAGCTGGGCGAGGCGCCTGGAAGGATGGCCTCGCATTGTATCTTGGCGGCAGAGCTGCGTTAGGCACCCAGACCCGGCATTTATTCAGGCCCGAGCCAGATGCGGGGTTGAAGTCACGGTTGTGCTTTCTCGTGGCCTCATAATCAGTCTGTCCAGTCTCGGCATTGATAGCCTTGTTGACGAGAGCCTAGAAAGTGGTGCACTCATGTAGGCGCAGGTCTTGACGGTGCTCAGGGTTACATCCCTTGCGGAACCTAGCCTGTTTCTTGGCATCAGTAGAAACTTCCTCAGGAGCATAGCGAGCAAGGTTTCTAAACTCGCGACTATAAGCATGGACTGATAGTCTGCCCTGGGTGAAGGCACAGAATTCCTCTCTCTTACGATCCATTAGCCCTTCCGGGATGTGATGGGTACGAAATGTGGCACTGAACTCTGCCCAAGTTGGTGCGGGGCCTGCGGGACACATGGCTTCAAACTTTTCCAATCACAGATTGGCGGGTCCTCCTAGAAAGTAAGTTGCAAAGGTCACCTTGTTGCCCTCGGTCACACTCGCAGCCCGGATCTTGCGATACATGCTAGTCAGCCAGTCATCCATGTCGAGTGGGTAGACCGAATGATGATACTTGGGTGGGCACAGTCTGATGAAATCACCAAGTGATACGCCATCATTGACGTCATTACGGGGATCACGTGTTGTGTTCTGCTCGATTGTTTCCAACAGCCTGTTGGTCTCCCTCCCGTTCCTTTCAGCTTCTAGCATCACTTCCGCTAGGAGCATGTGGCAGATCCTCTTGCCTTGGCTGGCTTCCCTCGCCCTGCTCAAGGGCACACATGGGGTTATTCCTAGTTGCCACCATCCTGGAAAAACAAGCGCACAGCTTAATCATTGGGGCAAAAACTCTAAGACATGAGATAAGGAATGTACTGGACAACATAGCATGCAGGGTAAACACCAATCAACATGGTAAAACAAGTGCCATATGAACACCATGATTCATACACACCATGACATAGTTCAGTACAAGCCAAGCTGAAATACAATTACAGAGAGATGACACAACTCATCGGAGGCATTACAAGCTTCCTATACATTATATATCTACACCTCCGGAACTCAACTCTCAACATCACCATATCCCACAAGACACGCAGGACTATGGCGATACAATGACTACCATACTGAACTAACATCCACGTACTGAAGCATCGCCGTAGAATGCCTCATACAGGTTACCCCCATGACCCGGGAGCTGAACCTGAGGATCTGGAAACACTGTAGCCTATGATCCCTGGGAGCCATAAGGACACGGGTGTGGCCTTGGTCCCCTTGTTGGCGGCAACAATGGTCCTCGAAGAGGGGTGATGCCTGCAACATCGAGCCAGTCTATGTGTGCTGGCAGATGAGTCCACGATGGGGTCAGCATCTCCAAATCTCCATAGCCTATCTGCACGATAGGTGCCAACTGCGTCAGGGCTGTCCAAAGACGTGCACGGGTGGCGTAAAGCTCCATGCGAAGGGCACGTGCATCACGATCCCTGTTCTCCAACATCTGAGCGGTCACTCGTAGCCTAGGGTCCTCATCAGAATGATCATAGTAGGCTGCGCTAAGATATCCATCCTCTCCTCCCATAGAAGCAGGAACATAACAGAACTCTATGTTCTGAAGCAGACCATGGTGAACTCGGTACATCGATGCACCTGGTCAGACGGACCACCTGACGGAAAGGATGAGGGGGCATCTAAAATAGAGAATGATGCAAAGACATTAGAGACTCTAGCAGAAATTGGACATCATAACGGTTGTAATTGCTCAAAAAGGATTTTGAGACAACTACAAAAGATTGGAAAAGCATAACCACTCGACTTTCTAGACTCCAATCTCTTCTCTATCTGTTTGTCACACCAACAATACTTGAGTGACTACATTCACTTGCAAATAAGCTAGCTAGTGGTCCATGGTTAGTAACTCGACATCCTAAGCAATGGATGAGTAGCCTAGTTCATATCCCCGAAGAAAAGATGAGAATGACTCAGCATAGAATATCTTGGGAAGAGGAGTAAAAAGAGCCTTATGTTCCCTTCCACAATCAATTCCCCTACTTTGACTGTTTTGGCTTGGTAGTCCTAAAGTCAGTCAGGCTCTGATACCAACAATGTCAGGACCCCGATCCTAACTCATAAGAATCCAGACTGTAACATATCACATCACTTTTGCGCCCTCACGCATGGTAAGTTCCACGGCTGCAACCTTACATTAACCGGGACCGTTTGCGTCTTTTGGCTCACATATGTGAACATGTCGCTGGCAGTCAAACGACAAAGAACCCGGGCCGACATAACTAGTCATAGAACCCAAGCGGCACATCCGTACGAAAACAGGCATACATAACCCAACAATGCAGGTGTCGGCCTCAAGCGTGTGTAGACGAGTCATAGCAAGCTACAGGGACTCCATTACATCGTGAGACATGAATGCCATCATGTAACAGCCCGGGACAAATGCTCCAGAACGTTCCAGAAGATTCCCATTTTTTTTCCATTGTCGTCTGTGTTTCGTTTGGTTTTCCATTCATCATCGCATCATTCGCATCATTTGCATGGCATCATCTATTTTTTTCAAAAACTTGCATTCATTCGTAGTTACCGGTTCTTCTCGTTCTCGCCGTTGACCGTTTCGAGACCAAGACCACCATTTATTTGTTATGTATTATTTGCTTACATGAATGCGAGGTTTGTTTTATTTTGCATCATGCATTAGTTCCATTCTTGTTGTGCTTCCTTGTATATTATTTGTGTTCATATGTTTTTGCTACTCCTAGTCCCTCCTTGATCATTTGTTTTTGCTATGCTCAACTTATTTCAATTCTTTACAACCTTGTGTGTCATATCAACTTCAGCCTTGATCTCATTCTCAATGCCTTTGTCACACTTCCCATGATGTTCCTTGCCACTTCCTCCCTCCCCTTGCTTTTATTTATTCGAGTTGATAATATAATTTCTCAAATAAATGTTCCTCTAGTGCCCATAGATCATATCTATTATGTAGGGTCACCATCAAAAATTGCAGCCCATATGGGATGGGTTTGGTTAGGTTTTACTTTCAGACAAGTTTGAATGAAATTCAAACATGTTTAAATTTTCTGACTGTAAAAATCCCCAAACCATTTTTCTTAAATTCCTCATATTCCACTCCTAACTCCCCGTGCAATTTTTCTCAATATTTCTGTTTCTGAGAAATGGAATGGAAATAAACAAAGAGAAAGAAGACCACCTAAGCCACTTACCTATTGAATCAACCCACCAAGCCCACCATGGACGACCAGCCTCTGTTCTTCTTCTTCATCTGTACGGTAGCTCATCCATCTCATACATGTCGGCACCTCCTCCGATTTGATGGCCAGAGGCGACCCTAGGTGCCCTATAGACCTGTCTCTCAAACTCTAGGCTCCTCCTCCTTCCATTTTTTCCTCCACTTCCTCCTCTTGCTGCCGAGGTGAGCTCTTCCACACACTCCGACGCCATGGCCGGAGAAAGCTCAAGCTCTTCCCCGGTGTGATCCTCGCGCTCGCCGCCATATTCTTCCACAAGGAGTTCCGCGAACCCTCTTCTCCATCCCTCTCTCTCTCTTTCTTCTTCCTTCCATGTTTTTCTGAACTCTATTCGCCCCTTTCTTTCTTCAGACAACAACAGCGCCATGGCAGCCCAAAGCTCGCTGTCGACCGCCCCCACACTGTGGAACCTCACCGTCGTTGGGAATGGGACGGACTCCCCTGGATCCATGCCTCCTCGAGCTCATTCCGGCCTCCCCTGCATCTTCTCGCCATAGCTGCGACCTCTGTTTTCCTCGCTGTGAGCAACTTCCTCCCGATCTAAAACTATTTTCTTTTGGTTAGATCCGTTCTGGCTATTAGGGTTATCTAGCATTGCCACCAGTTTCCACCATGAGCATGTGAGTAGTTGTGTTGGCTAGCGTGGTTAATTTGCAAGCAAAAGGTCCTGGGTTCGAGCCTGAGCAGACTCAGATTTTGCCATCTTTTATTTTCTCTTTTGCACACGCACACACATTCAGCTGTCTAGGCCAAATCTGCGGTTAGGCTTGCCCAGCGAGCTGCCTTTGGCCCACATTTTTTTGTCCCATGCGATTTAGCTTTTGATCAAGTTTTGCATATTTTCATAAAAAACCATGTTTTGCATTGCTCATACATATTTAACCATGCACTGTATAAAAATGCTTTATACATATAAATTGGTTAGTATAATACATAGGTTAATAATATGTCATTTTCATCCATGCCTAAATTATTTAACATGCCATTTTGTATTGTTTGGCATTTTTGACATGATTTTTCATTTGCGCATAATTACTTGTTATACATCGGAATTAAATAAAGCCATATATTAAAATGTTTATATCATCGGCAGCGCATTTTCATGCATGATAAAAATGTTGGCATGATGTTTGCATTTTATTTGCATAAGTGAATTGCTATAAGGTGATTATGCCGTAACTTGCATATTTAATTGTGATTAATCTTTTTAACGTGAACCTATGCATATTAGATATGTTTTCAGGGTAGAAAAATCCATAGGAATTATCTGTGCATTTAGTTTAGTCATTTGTGCATGTCATTTATACCGCGATGCCTTTTGTCATTTTCGTGTGATTTAATCCGTGCATGATATGAATTAATTTTTAACATGAAAAATGCTCTTTGATATGTGTCCTAGCCCATGGACATTTTGTCATAGAAATGCATGTTTAGGTGTTTTTTTCTTGTTGTCAACTTGCTATAATAAATCTGCCATTTTGTGGGTCCAAATATTTCTAAGTCTGGAATCTGTTATATTTTGTTGCTGTATTGCCATGTGATTTGCTAGTGATCTAGAACTCTTTTGTGGTAGGTGTAATGGACTTATTTGTAGTTGATATTGTCCTTTAGTATGCTCTCAAGTTTTATGCCATTTTATGACTTTTAGCATGTAGTTTCACTGCTGTCAATATGCCTTCGTGATAAAAACTGCACTGTCAAAACCTGCTATTTTCACTAAGTCTGAAACTGTTTTCAAGTAGCTATCTTGTGAGCTTCCTACCATGTGATCCATGGATGTTTTGTTTATGATATGTGAAGATGAAATGAAGTGGATGTTACATACTACTGACCCATGCTTAGTTTGTGCATTGTAGAATATTGTACCCTGTTGTTTTCATGTGTTCAAAATGCCATGTTGCTGTTTTTGGCAGATTTCAACTAAAACTTGTTTTGTTGATTGTGGTTGAACCGTAGCTCCGTTTTGGACATGCCATATATGAAACTTTCTTATAATCTCATGTAGTTTCATAAAAACTTGTTGCATTCCTAATTTGAAATATTTGTGGTGGTTTTTCCCATGCATCTGCATTCATGGCATGTGCATCTTGTGTTGCTCATATCTTTTGAACCGTAGGTCCGTTTGAGATGTTCTATATATGTAAATCGACTAGAATGACATGTAGAATAACATGGTATACTTTATTCTGTTGTTTAAACAATATAAAATATGATTATTTCAGATCTGGACCAGATTCGAAATTAACATAAGAGGTCATACCAGAAATACTATAAGTTGTTTCTGGCATCATTTAAGTTGCCTAGATAGTATAGTTTACTTATGCTTCACCTCTTGCCATGTTTAACAACATTTAATATTGTCATGTACCTAACAAGAGTAAACTAAATAATTTGAATGTGGAGTTTCGTCAATATGCTACTCGTTGCATATTGAGCTCCACTTTAATGTGTAGAAGTTGTTTGATGTGAATTGTAATGCCTTGCATATTTAAACCGGACATGCATCATATTTGGTTGTGCATCGTGTCATGCATATGTTGTGGTGTATCTTGTGTTGATTATTTGTTTCAGATTGCTTCTTCTCGATAGAGTTCCGAATGCGTTTGGAGTGTGAGGATTCGTTCGACTACGTTGGCTCGTCTTCTTCATGGAGTCGTTCTTCTTCCGAGCGGGATTGTGACAACCCAAGTGTCCCTACCTTATTTGAAATGTAACCATATGTATGAACCTTGTGTCATGAGCTATGTGATGATTGCACCTTGCCCCATGTGATTGAATTGCATTCATGCATCATGGCATCCATCATTTCATCATCATGCCTTCATTCATAATTGCCATGTTGGGTTTCATGTGTCCTTGTGTGATTGTTTGTGACTTGTGTTGTGATATGCTTATGGGAGAGGTGGTTTGTGTGTGGTTGAGGCTATGTGTGCCAAACCCTCTTCCTTCCCCTCTCTTCCATCTTTCAACATCACCCCCATCTTCCCCTCTCTTCTTTTAAAAAAAATATGTCCAGATTTAAGTTGTTTTAAAAATCTTTTAAAAAATGTCCATGAGGTGGCCCTAATGTTGTTATTAATATTGGGAGTGAAACTTTGGTTATTTTGATGTGTTTTGGGTTTTGAAACCTATTTAAACAGGGGCTGCTTTATTTATATATTTAAAATGACTTGTCCTAAAAATCTACTTAATATTTTACAAAATCAGTGCATATTATTTTCTCTACAAAACTATTTTTGTTTTACTCTAAAACCCCTTTTATTGCTATGGGGATTATTTTTGTGTGGCTGTTTATCTAAAAGGGAAAGACCCTTCTATGTATTTGGGTGAGAGGCTGTGTGTGCGTGTGGGCTTCCGGCCCAAGTGGCCCAGCCAAACCTGACGTGCACCTGCCCCGTTCCCTCAGTTTTTTCGTCAGGTAGTGTCTATGTGTGTGTGCGAGCAGAGCAGCAGCAGGTGAGCACCGTCGCCGTTAGCGCCAACGTCGAGCTCGACCCCCTTTTAAGCGCGCGCCCCTAGGGTTCTTCCCCTCCTTCCTATCCTTCCGCCGCCGCCACTCCTCCTTCCCCTTTCTCCTCATCTGTTCTTCCTCTTCTTCCTCCTCTGTTAGGTAAGTGTGAGCGAGGTTTAGAGAGCAGCCGGAAGGGCTTGTCAACTCCGGCAAGTGTCCGGCGTAGGCAAGTCGTTGTGGCCATGTCCAAGGGCAAGTGGATGGATCCCGCTCCCCGTCCCCGGCGCTAGGGGAGTGGAAGGTCCCCTGCTTCGTCTTCTTCATCCGCGTCTTCGTTTGGGTGCAGAAGCTCCGCCCCGAGCTCGTCTTCTTCCTCCCGTGCACGTCTTCTTCCTCCTCTTCGGTTCCAGCGCCTCCAGCGACCCCTAGGTGAGCAGTCGATGCATTCCCGAGCCCCTGCTTGCCTTTCTTTCGTCGTGCTCGCATAGATCAGAGGTGCCCGTAGCTCCCTGTACCGCCATGGCGACGTGCGCGTGTGCCTAGTGGCTCAAGTGCGTGCGCTTCGTGTCCCTAGAGTAGACCAGTAAGCGCCCGTTCCATCCCCGTTGCCAGCTCGTTCTTTTATCAGGCATAGGTCTCGTGCCATGCGTGTCCAGTGCATGTCGTCGGCACTCTAGTTTCCCTTCGCCAGTTAGCAGCTGGGTTCGTCAGTCTTCAGTTAGCAGCGCTGAGAGAGGTTAAGTGGGGCGAGGCCCCTATACTAGTACGAACCACGAGCGTAGCGCAGTGGTGTGTGTGCGGGGAGACGACCGCGAGGTCAAGGGATCGAATCCCACCTCTCCTCCCTTTTTCCTTTTTTTCGATTGGCTAGCGTGTGGTGTTGCGTGTGCGGATCCGGTGTGAGAACCGGATCCCGTGTGCTAGGTGTGTGGGCGTGCAGGATCTGCTGTGGTAGCAGATCCAGTGTGTGTGTTGTGTGCTTGTGTGACTGTGTGTGTGTGCATATATAAACCTAGTGTATATATGTATATACATATATATTTTTGTGTGTAGTGTATATATGCATACATATGGTAGTGATGTTTATGTATGTTTGTGTGTCTTTCACACACACATCCATGTGTGAGTATGCTAAAGAGTGTGTGTGGTGTAGGTGTGGTAGGTGTGTGGTGCACCATGTATGAGGGTGTATGTGTGTGCTTGTGCATGTGTAATTGCACACGTATGAGCTTGAGCGTGTAGATGCCTAAGTGCATATATGCAAGAGCATGGTTTGCATATGAGTGTGTAGTTGGTTGGTATATATATGCAAGTGTGGATGTAAGTGCATGCTTAGCTCCATGTGTAGGTTCTCTCTTATGAGCATTTTAGCATATCTCCTCTTCTAGATGGTTTCATCCTTACTAGTGATGCTATTCCATGTTAACATGTCCCTAGGGTGCTATTTATTAATTTCCAACTTGTAAGCATAGAGCCCATGTCATTTTTTTTGCATTTTCATCATGTCACTTAAGTGCCATAAGTCATCCATGGGAGATAGGGTCAAATTTCGACCTAGCTTTCCTTCCCCTTGCTCCACACAAGTACAGGGCTATGAGTAATGCTTTTGGGGTAGTATCAACCCATGTTTGCACCTGTGAAGTCAGATTTGACTTTGGGGCAACTTGCTAAGATTGCATTTTTATGCTGTGATGCCCTTTTGTCTTTTTCATATGAATTAATCTATGCATACTTTCAAGATCTTGCCAACATGAATTCGTTAGTAAAAGTAGTTGGGAATGTCCCAGTATTTTTTTGTTCATGTCAAGTCACTAGATAAGTGGGAACCATGCTGTTTAGTCGGCTACTTTCTGTTTCTGACAACCTGCTTAAAAATGGCTAAGTCTGGAGAGTCTGCTGTTATTATTTTGCCACGTAGAGTGGGGTGTAGCTAGTGATGTGTTGTGAATTTGACCATGCTCAGTTTAAGGTCTTTGTAGTAGTTATTTCCATCTACCATCCTATTAATTTTAATGTCAATAGGAGCTCTCTAGCATATTTAACCAGTGCTGTCAACTTGCTACTTTATTAAACCAGATTCCAGAAAACTGGAATTTTCACTAAGTCCCTAAAATTCCGATTCAACTTGCCAACTTGCTTGATACATGAATATTGAGGTGTGCCTCTTTTTCTGATTGCATAGTTGGGTAAATTGATGTGGGTGTTGAGTAGGAGCTCGCCATATCTTGTTTGTGGCTGTAGCATTCCTGTAGCTCAAGTTGTGAGCTTCTCAAGTTGCTATGTTGCTGTTCGTGATAGAATTGGTGTGATTTTTATTTTGTGGCTTGTGGGATCTATACTCCATGGAATTGATTTTTCATCACCTATCCAGTGGCTACCTTGGGATGCCAAGAATTAGTCCAGGTAATTGGTGATCTTGTGTTTTGCCTCCGTACCTTGTCGTGAGCGTATCTCGAGAACCGTAGCTCCGTTTCTCGCGATCTTTATATGCATTTCCATAGATTTTGCATGATGATTATATATTTGCCATGTTCATGCATGTCTAAATAAGTTAACATGAGGTTCTGTCCAGATTCACTAACAAACAAAACTGTGCATGTGAAACTTGACTAGAATTGGGTTGCCATGCTTAATTCTTTTCTAAATGAACCATGCATCATCTTGGTTGTGCATCGGAACTTGGTTGTGCATCTAAATGAACCATACTGAGTACGAGGACCGAGGAGAGTACCACTACGAGGATCCCGCTACTTCTTCCGCTGAAGAACCAACAGGCAAGATGATCGTGTCCGGATCCCAATACTATCTTTGCTTGCTAGTTTCTCGTTATTTTCGTTACAATTGCACTACCTACCACATGATATCAGCCCCCATGTTGCCATCACAGCCTCTAACCTCCACATTCCAGCAAACCGTTGATTTGCTAAGTTACCGCTGCAGTCCCTCTTATAGCATTCTTAGTTGCAGGTGCCGGTAGTTCCATGTGTTAACATGGATTGGATATCACAATAAATTGTGTTAATTCATTTAATGCACACATATATCTTGGTGTTGGTGGAAGGCTTGGCCTTTTGCTAAGTGATTTGTTCCGCTATTACCGCCATTAGATCCTTGTTACCGGTGTTATGTTTTCCATATTTTGCGCTCCTAACATGCTTGGGGTTGTTATGGGGACCCCCTTGTTCATCTGGTTGAGATTAAACTTGTCTAGAAAGACCCAACATTGGTAATACATTTGCTTAACAACTAATAAAATTGCATAGGGTCTTGCAAACCCATGGATAATTAATCAACCCCCGGGCCAGTGCTCCTCATGAGTGTTGGTCCAAACTAGAGCCGTGTGCGGGGCCAACCCGGGGCAACTCGGGAGATTTCTATCAGGCCACCGTACGCTGTGCTTATCCGTCGTGTCCTGAGAACGAGATACGCGGCTCTTATCGGGTTCGTCGACACGTCAGGTGGTCTTGCTGGATTTGTTTTACCTTTATCGAATGCCTTGCGTGTGGAGTCTGACTTTCTTCGGGTTTACTCGAGGTGTTGGCCTCCTTTGGAATTGTCTATGATGATCGCGAGAACCGCGTTCAAGGCTATTCCCACGGAGTGTGGTTATTTGTGATGGACTAGTTGGAGCACCCCTACAGGGTTAAATCTTTCGGAAAGCCGTGCCCGCGGTTATGTGGCAACTTGGATATTTGTTTAACACCCGGTTATAGAAAATTTGAAGTAAACTCTAATTAAAACACACCAACTGTGTGAGTAACCGTGATCGTCTCTGCTCGTGTACATGATCCGAGAGAGAACACGGTAGGGTTTTGATTGTAAGTATGTGTTCAGGATCTCATAGAGATTACTCTAGATTCGATCGCTAAACGTAGACCACCCACATCTACATTCGTGTTGCGTAAGTTAGCCACCATATAATGCTTAGTGCTGCGGCAAACTAAACATCACCCTTCCTTCCTAAAGCTGACATAGTCTTGGTACCCGGGCACATGATAGCTGAGTCCTCTGTGGCTCAAAGTTTACTACAATAATCCAAGTACATCAGATGATTTCGTGTAGGATGCTCTTACCTAGCTCTAGTGGGAGTATGACGAGGAGAGAGGCAGGATGTATGTGACATATCCGGATGAGTAGAGGACCTGGTCGTGATCTTTGGGATAGCTTGATAGTATCATTTGCAACTTCTTTTATCGTTTGATTTCGTCCGTAGTCGGACCCTATGTTCAACTTGATGCTATGTTTTGAGTGGCATTGTAAATTAGCATGTGGCGAGTGTAAGCCAACTTGTATACTCTTCTCATTCAGTATTGTATGTTGTGATGATACTATTCTTGCTAACAGCAAGATGCACCTCTATCCCTTGCGAGGCCCTCGTGCCTTAAATGGATAGGCGCGCATCTTGGGCGTGACAAGTTGGTATCAGAGCCATACGACCATAGGAGCCTTTGCTTGTTCGAACTTGGCCGAGTTGTGTCTAGTAAAACTATTTTGAGTCTAGTTATATCAGAGAGTAGGATTCTTTTACTCCTCTTCTCTGCTCTGGTGAGGTTTCCGACTTAGGAAATATTATTCTACTCATCTCCTCACTCAAATTTTTTTAGGATCTCGCGGGTATTTTGGAATCTATATGATGCCGATGTGACAGGGTTCTGTCTTGGTGCCTCCTATCTGACTTGATTTCTTCCGGGGAGTTGAGCTCCAGGGAATGTTGGCACATCGTTATCATTCAGCTTCCTTGATATCTCAGGACGGAGAATGTTTGAAATTACTTCAACACTTATCGTGGTGAGATAAGGTCGGAGTCACCCAGTACCGGGAGTCGTCTGGGGTACCACCATGGTTTAGTATTGTTGTGAGTTCGAGGATTCGAGATTAGATGAATTTGCGAAATGTCTTGAATTATTGTGTGTAAGGTTGGGGATGCAGTTGCAGCTGATTGCCTAGGGCAGGTTCCTGATTCCGCAACCCAATCGCATAAAAAAGAAAGTTTTCGGAAGCTCATAGGTGGGAAATCTTGTAGTCATCTAGGATCGTCGTCTTCAGATGTATATGGGCATGTACATTTGTTCCGAGCGCGTAGCTCAATACTTTTGTGTTATTGCAAGTGGCTTCCAATTTCTGATGATGTGGTCATGATCCGAAGAAGCATTCTTACTAATTTTTCAGTAGGAAGGCTATGTTGTTTTGTTCAATTCTTTCAAGAATTTGATCCAGCCTTGTTTCATCTTATCTATGAGGTGCTGATGCGTGTTGTTCATCTTCAGGATGGCTCCACCAACTCGTAGCAATCCGGGTCGTGGTGAGGAGCAGACTGATGTTCCACCGCCACCCCCGCCACCGCCTCCTCCGCCTCCTCCTCTAGAAGCTTGGCAAGCTGTGATGGCCACGGCGAATGCAAACACTCAGATGTTGCTCAGGCTGTTGCAGGAAAGGGAGAAGGGTCAGCAAGGTTTTCAAGGCAATTTTCAGAATCAACTACAGTTTGCGACACTCAATCAGTTCCTTGCCAACCAGGCCAAGACTTTCACCTGTTGTGAGCAGCCTCTAGATGCTGATGATTGGCTTCGTGATGTGAGAAAGCATTTTGAGTGCAGCAATGTCAGGCCAGAGGACTTTGTCAGGTTTGCATTGTTCTAGCTAAAAGGTCAAGCAGCTAATTGGTGGCAACAGTACAAGGATTCCAGGGCGATTGTGTTGTTACTTGGGACGATTTCCGTCGTGACTTCAGGGCTCATTACATTCCGACAAGCTTTGTCGAGGAGATGCGTGAGAAGTTCAGGCACCTGAAGCAGGGAACCAAGTCAGTCTACTAGTACAACAGCAAGTTCCAGAATCTATCTCATTATGCCAAGAAAGATGTTCCAGATGATAAGGCTATGATCTATCAGTTCAGAGGTGGTCTCAAGGATGAGCTTCTGCCAGGCCTTGTTCTTCAAGAGCCTCGTGAGTTTGATCAGTTCTACAACATGGCTTTGAAGATTGAAGCAGCAAAGCTCAAGCTGGAGAACTCTAAGAAGCGTTCAAGGGGTTCATATTCTTATTCTTCCATCTCTGAGATGGTTCCTAAGCAGCAGAAGTATTGGGCGCCAAATCCTCTTCCGTTTCGTCCTCCTCAGCAGCAGAAGCAGTTCGGTGGTCGTGGTTCTTCCCACCCACCCAGCCCAGGTTTCCAGCAGAAGAATCAGGTGTCCAAGGCTGTTCTTGTTCCTCCTCCAGGCAATGTTCATCCGCTATCTGAGGTGACTTGTCACAAGTGTGGCCAGAAGGGTCACTATGCTAACAAATGCAACCAGCGGCGTCTTCCGCCTCCTCCTCCTGTCAAGCCTCCAGGCAATGCTATGGTGAAGCATCATCCCAAGTCCGCAAGAGTGAATATGGTGAATGCAGCAGAGGCAGAGGATTCTTCTCAAGTGATCATGGGTAATCTCTCAGCCAATTCTATTCCATTAAAAGCTTTGTTTGATTCTGGTGCATGGAATTGTTTCATGTCCCGTTCATTCTTTGCAATGCATGAGTTTGCTTGTCAAGGTCTCCTTAGACCTGTGTCAGTGGTGTCCCGTGGGAAGTTAATGAATTCCAATTGCATGGTACCGGATGTTTCTATCAAGATGGGCAATTATTATTTTCTGGCTTCTCCAATTGTTCTCGGGAATTCTGATATTGATCTCATTCTGGGCATGGACTTCCTGGCTATGAATAAGGCCCATATTGATTGCAAAGCAAAAGAAGTCAAGCTGACTCATCCATCAGAAGATGTGATTATTTTCGCAGCTCGCGATGACACAATCCGTCTCTTTGCTCTCAACGAGAAGGGTGAAATCTCGGCGATTTCTCAAATCCCGGTGGTTTGTGAGTATGAAGATGTCTTTCCAGAAGAGTTGCCAGGAATGCCTCCGCACCGGCTAGTCGAGTTCGTGATTGATCTTGAGCCCGGTACCGAACCGGTATGCAAGCGCCCATATAAACTTGGCCCCGAAGAGCTAAAAGAGTTGAAGAAGCAGCCAGAGGAGCAAGAACATCTGGGTCTGATCAGACCAAGTTCTTCCCCGTGGGGTTGTGGAGTTTTGTTTGTCAAGAAGAAGGATGGCGCGGATCGTCTTTGTGTGGACTATCGACCACTGAACAAGAAGACAATTATAAACAAGTACCCACTTCCCAACATCAATGAGTTATCATCAAATTCGCATTCGCGAAGAAGACATTCCCATGACCGCTTTCAGGACGAGTTTTGGCTCTTATGAGTACACCATTATGTCATTTGGTCTTGCGAATGCTCGTCCAACCTTCTCAAGAATGATGAATTTCATCTTCTCTCCTTTCAAGAATGAGTTCGTCTTGGTCTATCTGGATGATATCCTTGTGTTCTCGGAGATAGAAGAAGATCATGCGGAGCATCTTCGCCTCGTGCTTGACAAGTTAAGGGAACATCGGTTCTATGCCAAGTTTTCTAAGTGTGAGTTCTGGCTCAATGAGGTGGTGTACCTCGGGCATGTAATCTCTGCCGAGGGAATTAAAGTGCACCCTGAGAAAGTTGAAGCTATATTGAAGTGGGAACCTCCTCAGAACGTCAAGCAGCTTCGGAGTTTCCTCGGGCTTGCTAGCTATTGCAGAAGATTCATGGAGAACTTCTCTCAAATTGCTAAGCCTCTGTCCAATCTCCTCCCGAAGAGCGTCAAGTATGTTTGGTCTCCTGAGTGTGACGTGGCATTCAATATGCTCAAGCAGAGACTGACTTCAACTCCAGTTCTTGTTCCTCCTGAGCAATCCAAGCCTTTCCAACTTTTCTGTGATGGTTCTCTCCAAGGTCTTGGTGGTGTTCTCATGCAAGACAAGAAGATTGTTGCTTATACCTCGCGTCAGTTGAAGCCTGCCGAGAAGAACTACCCCACTCATGATCTTGAGTTGGCGGCAGTGTGCATGCTCTTATGACTTGGAGACATTTGTTGTTGGGTAGGCCAGTTGAGGTGTACACTGATCACAAGAGCCTGAAGTACATTTTCACTCAACCCAATCTCAATCTTCGGCAATCTCGTTGGGTGGAAATGCTTGAAGACTTCAACCCAAGCATTGAGTATACTCTTGGGAAAGCAAATGTCATTGCAGATGCGCTCAGCCGTAAGGCATACTGCAATAGTCTGATCTTGAAGCCTCTTCAACCCGAGCTTTGTGAAGCCTTCCGCAAGCTCAACCTTCAGATGATTCCACAAGGATTTCTTGCAAATCTTCAAGTCTCTCCGACTCTGGAAGATTAGGTTCGCCAAGCGTAGCTGCTAGACGCTATGGTGAAGAAAGTGAAGAAAGGTGTGGCCAAGAGCATTCCGAAGTACAAGTGCTTTCGTGTCGATGACAAAGATGCCTTGTTCTTTGAGTACCGTCTTGTTGTTCCAAAAGGTGATCTTAGAAAGGTTATCATGGACGAAGCACACAATTCTCTTATATCCATTCATCCAGGCAGTTCCAAGATGTATCAGGACCTCAAGCAGACCTTCTGGTGGACTCGTATGAAACGTGAAATTGCTTAGTTTGTCAACGAGTGCGATGTTTGCCGCAGAGTGAAGGCGGAGCATCAACGTCCAGCAGGTCTTTTGCAACCTTTGCCTATACCTGAATGGAAATTCGATCACGTGGAGATGGATTTCGTAACTGATTTTCCCACGTCCAAGAGGGGCAACGATGCCATCTTTGTGGTTATCGACAAGCTGTCAAAAGTTGCTCATTTCCTGCCAGTCAAAGAATCTATCTCGGCAGCTCAGCTTGCAGAGCTGTATATGTCAAGGATAGTGTCGTTGCATGGCATTCCTCAACTCACATCTTTTGACCGTGGAAGTCTCTTCACTTCCAAGTTTTGGGAGTCCTTCCAGACTGCTATGGGTACTAAGATCCGTTTTAGCACGGCATTCCATCCGCAGACAAGTGGTCAAGTTGAGAGGGTCAATCAGATTCTTGAAGATATGCTCAGAGCCTGTGTGATATCGTTCGGCATGAAGTGGGAAGACTGTCTTCAATATGCTGAATTCTCATACAACAATAGCTTTCAAGCTAGTTCAGGCAAGGCCCCGTTCGAGATCCTCTACGGCAGAAAGTGTCGTACCCCGCTTAACTGGTCTGAAACCGGTGAGCGTCAGATATTGGGCAATGACATGATCACTGAAGCAGAAGAAATGTGCCATGTCATTCGTGAGAACCTCAAAGCAGCTCACTCTCGCCAGAAGAGCTATTATGATAGCAAACATCGGGATGTTTCCTTCCAACTAGATGATTTTGTTTATCTCAAAGTTTCTCCCATGAGAGGCACGCGGATATTTGGAATCAAAGGGAAGCTAGCTCCTCGTTTTGTTGGTCCTTTCAAAGTTGTTGGCAAGAGAGGTGGTCCTGCATATCAACTAGAGCTTCCTCCAAATTTCGCAAATGTGCACGATGTCTTCCATGTTTCTCAGCTCCGGAAATGCTTCAAGACTCCTGAGCGGACCATTGACCTCCAAGACATCGATCTTCAAGAAGATCTCTCTTATCGTGAGCACCCAGTTGCTATTCTTGAAGAGACTGAGCGTAAGACTCGCAACAAGTCTATCAAGTTCCTCAAGGTGAAGTGGTCTCATCATTTCGACAAAGAAGCTACTTGGGAACGTGAGGACCTGCTCCGTTCCGAATTTCCAGATTTCTTTCGTTCCTCGATCTCGGGTCGAGATCCTTTGGTAGTGTGGGAGAGTTGTGACAGCCCAAGTGTTGTCCCTACCTTATTTGGCATGTAACCATATGTATGAACCTTGTGTCATGAGCTATGTGATGATTGCACCTTGCCCCATGTGATTGAATTGCATTCATGCATCATGGCATCCACATTTCATCATCATGCCTTCATTCATAATTGCCATGTTGGGTTTCATGTGTCCTTGTGTGATTGTATGTGACTTGTGTTGTGATATGCTTGTGGGTGAGGTGGTTTGTGTGTGGTTGAGGCCATGTGTGCAAAACCCTCTACCTTCCCCCTCTCTTCCATCTTTCAACATCACCCCCATCTTCCCCTCTCTCCTTTTAAAAAAATATGTCCAGATTTAAGTTGTTTTAAAAATCTTTTAAAAAATGTCCATGAGGTGGCCCTTATGTTGTTATTAATATTGGGAGTGAAACTTTCGTTATTTGGATGTGTTTTGGGTTTTGAAACCTATTTAAACAAGGGCTGTTTTATTTCTATATTTAAAATAACTTGTCCTAAAAATCTACTTAATATTTTATAAAATCAGTGCATATTATTTTCTCTACAAAACTATTTTTGTTTTAGTCTAAAACCCCTTTTATTGCTCTAGGGATTATTTTTGTGTGGCTGTTTATCTAAAAGGGAAAGACCCTTCTGTGTATTTGGGTGAGAGGCTGTGTGTGCGTGTGGGCTTCCGGCCCAAGTGGCCCAGCCAAACCTGACGTGCACCTGCCCCATTCCCTTTGTTTTTCCATCAGGTAGTGTCTGTGTCTGTGCGCGAGCAGAGCAGCAACAGGTGAGCACCGTCGCCGTTAGCGCCAACGTCGAGGTCGGGCCCCGTTTAAGCGCATGCCCCTAGGGTTCTTCCCCTCCTTCCTCTCCTTCCGCTGCCGCCACTCCTCCTTCCCCTTTCTCCTCCTTTGTTCTTCCTCTTCTTCCTCCTCTGTCAGGCAAGTGTGAGCGAGGTTCAAACAACGGTCGGAAGGGCTTGGCGGCTCCGGCAAGTCTCCGGCACAGGCAACTCGTCGCGGCCATGTCCAAGGCCAAGTGGATGGATCCCGCTCCCCGTCCCCGGCGCTAGGGGAGTGGAAGGTCCCTTGCTTCGTCTTCTTCATCTACTTCTTCGTTCGGGTGCAGAAGCTCCGCCCCGAGCTCGTCTTCTTCCTCCAGCGACCCCTAGGTGAGCAGTCGATGCATTCCCGAGCCCCCGCTTGCCTTTCTTTTGTCGTGCTCGCGTAGATCAGAGGTGCCCGTAGCTCCCTGTCCCGCCATGGCGACGTGCGCGTGTGCCTATGTCTCAAGTGCATGCGCTTCGTGTCCCTAGAGTAGACCAGTAAGCGCCCGTTCCATCCCCGTCGCCAGCTCGTTCTTTTATCAGGCATAGGTCTCGTGCCATGCGTGTCCAGTGCATGTCGTTGGCACTCTAGTTTCCCTTCGCCAGTTAGCAGCTGGGTTCGTCAGTCTTCAGTTAGCAGCGCTGAGAGAGGTTAAGTGGGGCGAGGCCCCTATACTAGTACGAACCGCGAGCGTAGCGCAGTTGTGTGTGTGCGGGGAGACGACCGCGAGGTCAAGGGATCGAATCCCACCTCTCCCCCATTTTTCCTTTTTTTCGATTGGCTTGCGTGTGGTGTTGCGTGTGCGGATCCGGTGTGAGAACCGGATCCCGTGTGCTGGGTGTGTGGGCGTGCAGGATCTGCTATGGTAGCACATCCAGTGTGTGTGTTGTGTGCTTGTGTGAGTGTGTGTGTGTGCATATATAAACCTAGTGTAGATATGTATATACATTTTTTTTGTGTGTGTAATGTGTGTATGCATATATACCTAGTGTATATATGCATACATATGGTAGTGATGTGTATGTATGTTTGTGTGTGTTTCACACACACACATCCATGTGTGAGTATGCTAGAGAGTGTGTGTGGTGTAGGTGTGTGTAGGTGTGTGGTACACCATGTATGAGGGTGTATGTGTGTGCTTGTACATGTGTAATTGCACATGCATGAGCTTGAGTGTGTAGATGCCTAAGTGCATATATGCATGAGCATGGTTTGCATATGAGTGTGTAGTTGGTTGGTATATATATGCAAGTGTGGATGCAAGTGCATGCTTAGCTCCATGTGTAGGTTCTCTCTTATGAGCATTTTAGCATATCTCCTCTTCTAGATGGTTTCATCCTTACTAGTGATGCTATGCCATGTTAACATGTCCCTAGGGTGCTATTTATTCATTTCCAACTTGTAAGCATGGAGCCCATGTCATTTTTTTGTGCATTTTCATCATGTCACTTAAGTGCCATAAGTCATCCATGGGAGATAGGGTCAAATTTCGACCTAGCTTTCCTTCCCCTTGCTCCACACAAGTATAGGGGTATGTGTAATGCTTTTGGGGTAGTATCAACCCATGTTTGCACCTCTGAAGTCAGATTTGACTTTGGGGCAACTTGCCAAGATTGCATTTTTATGCTGTAATGCCCTTTTGTCTTTTTCATATGAATTAATCTATGCATACTTTCAAGATCTTGCCAACATGAATTTATTATTTAAAGTACTTGGGAATGTCCCAGTATTTTGTTGTTCATGTCAAGTCACTAGATAAGTGGGAACCATGCTGTATAGTCGGCTACTTTCTGTTTCTGACAACCTGCTTAAAAATGGCCAAGTCTGGAGAGTCTGTTGTTATTGTTTTGCATGTTCTTTACATGATCTAGATCCGTTTCTCGCGATCTTTACATGCATTTCCATCGATTTTGCATGATGAATATATATTTGCCATGTTCATGCATGTCTAAATAAGTTAACATGAGGTTCTGTCCAGATTCACTAACAAACAAACTGTGCATGTGAAACTTGACTAGAATTGGGTTGCCATGCTTAATTCTTCTCTAAATGAACCATGTATCATCTTGGTTGTGCATTGCACCTTGGTTGGTTATTTATTTTATGTTTCTCTTGGGTAGACGCGAGTGTTGATACTGAGTACGAGGACCCAGGAGAGTACCACTACGAGGATCCCGCTACTTGTTCCGCTGAAGAACCAACAGGCAAGATGATCATACCCGGATCCTAGTACTATCTTTGCTTGCTAGTTTCTCTTTATTTTCGTTACAATTGCACTACCTACCACATGATATCAGCCCCCATGTTGCCATGACAGCCTCTAACCTCCACATCCCAGCAAACCGTTGATTGTCTAAGTTACCGCTGCTCAGCCCCTCTTATATTATCTTTGTTGCAGGTGCCGTTTGTTCCATGTGATAACATGGATTGGATATCACAATAAATGCTGTTAATTAATTTAATGCACACATATATATCTTGGTATTGGTGGAAGGCTTGGCCTTTTGCTAATTGATTTCTTCTGCTATTACCGCCATTAAATCCTTGTTACCGGTGTTATGTTTTCCATATTTTGCGCTCCTAACACGCTTGGGGTTGTTATGGGGACCCCCTTGTTCATCCGGTTGAGATTAAAACTTGTCTGGCAAGACCCAACATTGGTACTACATTTGCTTAACAACTAATAAAATTGCATAGGGTCTTGCAAACCCGTGGATAATTAATCAACCCCCGGGTCAGTGCTCCTCATGAGTGTTGGCCCAAACTAGAGCCGTGTGCGGGGCCAACCCGGGGCAACTCGGGAGATTTCTATCAGGCCACCGTATGCTGTGCTTATCCGTCGTGTCCTGAGAATGAGATAAGCGGCTCTTATCGGGTTCGTCGACACGTTGGGTGGTCTTGCTGGATTTGTTTTACCTTTATCGAACGCCTTGCGTGTGGAGTCTGACTTTCTTCGGGTTTACTCGAGGTGTTGGCCTCCTTTGGAATTGTCTATGATGATCGCGAGAACTGCGTTCCAGGCTATTCCCACGGAGTGTGGTTATCTGTGATGGACTAGTTGGAGCACCCCTGCAGGGTTAAATCTTTCGGAAAGCCGTGCCCGCGGTTATGTGGCAACTTGGATATTTGTTTAACACCCGGTTATAGAAAACTTGAAGTAAACTCTAATTAAAACACACCAACTTTGTGAGAAACCGTGATCGTCTATGCTCGTGTACATGATCCGAGAGAGAACATGGTGGGGTTATGATTGACGTAAGTATGTGTTCAGGATCTCATAGAGATACTCTAGATTCGATCGCTAAACGTAGGCCACCCACATCTACATTCCTGTTGCGTAAGTTAGCCACCATATAATGCTTAGTGCTGCGGCAAACTAAACATCACCCTTCCTTCTTAAAGCTGAAATAGTCTTGGTACCCGGGCACATGATAGCTGAGTCCTCTGTGGCTCACAGTTTACTACAATTATACAGGTACAGGATCAGATGAGTTCGTGTAGGATGATCTTTCCCAGCTCCAGTGGGAGTAGGACGAGGAGAGAGGTAGGATGTATGTGACATATCCGGATGAGTAGAGGACCTGGTCGTGATCTTTGGGATAGCTTGATAGTATCATTTGCAACTTGTTTTATCGTTTGATTTCGTTCGTAGTCGGACCCTGTGTTCAACTTGATGCTATGTTTTGAGTGGCATTGTAAGTTAGCATGTGGCAACTCAACTTGTATACTCTTCCCATTCAATATTGTATGTTGTGATGATACTATTCTTGCTAACGGCAAGATGCGCCTCTATCCCTTGCGAGGCCCTCGTGCCTTAAACGAATAGGCGCGCATCTTGGGCATGACAGGGATCTCAGGCAAGATGACACATTTCCTTGGATACCACTACTATCATTGCCATGCTAGATGTCTCATTTTCTCTCGCTATGTCACGCTACCTACCACTGTTCGATAAGCCTCCCAACATTGCCATCAAAAGCCTTTAACCCCTCCAGATCCTAGCAAACCTTTGTTTGGCTATGTTACCGCTTGCTCAGCCCTTCTTATAGCGTTGCTAGCTGCAGGTGCAATTGCTTCCATGTGTCAACATGGACTTCTTTTGTTATATCACAATATTGCTGCTATTTAATTTAATGCACATATATACTTGGTAAAGGGTGGAAGGCTTGGCCTGTTTCTCGGTGTTTTGTTCCACTCTTGCCGCTCCTAGTTACTTGTGAACCGACGTTATGTTCCATAAATGGGCGCTCCTAACATGCTCGAGGTTGTTATGGGTACCCCCTTGATTTTTGGGTGAGAATAAAACTTTTCTGGCAAGGCCCAACATTGGTACTATATTTTCCTAATAATTAATGAACTTGCATAGTGGATTTTCCGGTCCCCGTGGATAATTAATCAACAACCCGGGCCAGTGCTCCTCATGAGTGTTGGTCCAAACTAGAGTACCGTGCGGGCTACCTGGGGCAACTCGGGACGTCATTTACCGTACGCTTTGCTTATCTGGTCGTGTCTTGAGAACGAGATACACGGCTCCTATCGGGTTCGTCGACACGCCGGGCGGCCTTGCTGGATTTGTTTTACCTTTCTCGAACGTCTTGAGTGAGGAATTCTGATTATTTTTCGCGCTATCTCGAGGTGTTGGATTTCCTTTGGAATTGCCTAGGATGATCACGAGATCCGTGGTTGAGGTTATTCCCACTGTGTGTGGTTAATTTATGATGGATGAGTTGGAGCACCCCTTTAGAGTGAAATCTTTTTGAGAAGCCGTGCCCGCGATTATGTGGCAAACTTGGATACTTTGTTTAACACCCGGTCATAGTAAACTTGAAGCAAACTCTAATAAAATACACCAACGGTGTGCGTAACCGTGACTATCTCTTCTCGTGAGTCCTTATCCGAAAGAGGACACGGTGGGGTTATGATTGACGTAAGTATGTGTTCAGGATCAGTTAGTGATCATTACTAGTTCACATCCGTTATGCGTAGAGCACCATACATTAATTTCTATGCTCGTAAGTTAGCCACTTAAATAAATGCTTAGTCGCTTGCTGTAGCCTCGCCACTTAACCATACCTTACCATTAAGCTTTAATAGTCTTGATACCCTTGGAAATGAGATTGCTGAGTCCCTGTGGCTCACAGATTACTACAACAACAGTTGCAGGTTCAGGTAATGCAACGATTTGACGTGAGCGCATTGCTTGATTTGATTTGGAGTTCTTCTTCTTCTTCAATCTTGGATGGGTTCGAGGCGGCAGCCTGGGATAGCAAGGATGTATGTCATTTTGTCGTTTGATTTCGTCCGTAGTCGGACTCTGCTCTTATGTATGATGTTTGAGTATGTTATTGTATTGATGTGACTCTGATGTAGCTTGTGGCGAGTGTAAGCCAATTCCATATACTCATCTCTTCTGTACATGTACTTGTAATGATATCCATTCTTGCGAACGCATCGAGATGTGCTTCTATCCCTATCGAGGCCCTCGTGCCAAAATAAGGATAGGACTGCATCTTGGGCGTGACAAGTTGGTATTCTCATGTGTCCTCTTTAGTTTTTATTCTTTCAGGTGACTTGTGCATTTTTCTATTAGGTGGATCATGCTCTCTGCGTTGTCGTTCTATATCATTCATTCCTTTCATTCTAACCGGTGTTCTCGTGCAAGATTTCTTCAAGATTGTGCTCTATGTCTCTGTTCATTCTTTTTCAAGAAGAATAAGTGATGTGTGAAATCCGTTGCTTGTCATCAATTTAACTTGATGAAGTATAGGAATATCATAATTCTTATCCTTATTCATTCAAGTGATCTCAATCTCTCTTCCGGAGATGTTCATCATATCAAATTCCTTATCCCAAGTGGTCATCTTTCTTTTCCGGAGTTCCTAGTTTGGCTCAAGTATCTTGTCGCTAAGCTTCGTCTAATATTTGCAAGGCCTCAATCTTGTTCTTTTTCATCCATCAATTTTTTCTATCATCCTTTCGTTTTAGAGTCCTAAGGTTCTTCATGGTAGTTCATCTAGATTTGTTTCATTTTCAAGTGTTCTTCAAGATTTCTGTTGGAGGTGCTCAAGTGTTCTTTCTCTTGGATTTTGAGTTCAATTCCTTCTCCATTGTCTTTTGAGATGGTGTTATTAAAATCTTGATTATGAGGAGTCTCGAAGGAATATTTTCAAGAATAAGATAGGTAGACCCATCTTGTCTTCTCGGAGTTATCTTGGATTGGTTTTCACCTAAAGCATTTCCTAAGGATTGTTGCTCGCATGGTGTTGTAAATAATCCAATTTTTCTCCTCCTCCTCTTGGTGAAATAAGCTTTGCATATATTGTTGCTCTCAAGAAATCAATTGTTTTTGTTGTGGTAGGTTGTCACCTCAGAATTTTGAGATGTTTTCCATAAGCCCATAAAAAGCTATTCCTTTCATTGTTGATTCTTCATCAACTCCTTTGAACCTATGCTTTCAAATCCATTTGTGCTGGAAGTGTCATTTTTTTCTCAATTCTCTTCTCTCCAAAGATCTAGCTTCTATTCTTTTGTTCCGAAGGCCTTGTGATGTTGCTCTCTTCAATCTATTATCTTGCTTGTCAAGATCATGTTCTTTCTTTGCTTATTCATTTAAGCGAAGTGCTGTGAAATGTTTTCATGATCCTTCCGTCTCATGAAGTTTTGATTCTGATCCAACCAAAGTTTGTTGTGTCTTTTTTAATTTATTTCCATCATATTTAATTTTCCTCTCTATCCTAACGAAGTGCTACCGAAATTTCTTGTGAATTCTTGCTTACTACCATGTCATTGTTCATCTATTTCCAACCTTCAAGATTCATGGTTTCACTCGTTGTCAAGAAGCAACTAAGTTTACCTCTTTCTCTTTCTCTTCCCCTTTTCATTCTAGATCTCGGGACGAGATCCTCGTGTAGTGGAGGAGTTTTGGAACAGCCCGGGACCGACGCTCTAGAAGATTCCAGAAGATTCCCCTTTTATTTCCATTGTCGTTTGTGTTTCATTTGGTTTTCCATTCATCATCGCATCATTCACATCATCTGCATGGAATCGTCAATTGTTTTCAAAAACTTGCATTCATTCCTAGTTACCGGTTCTTCCCGTTCTCGCCGTTGACCGTTTCGAGACCAAGACCACCATTTGTTTGTTATGTATTATTTGCTTACATGATTGCGAGGTTTGTTTTATTTTTCATCATGCATCAATTCCATTCTTGTTGTGCTTCCTTTTATATTATTTGTGTTCATATGTTTTTGCTACTCCTACTCCCTCCTTGATCATTTCTTTTTGCTATGCTCAACTTATTTCAATTCTTTACAACCTTGTGTGTCATATCAACTTCAGCCTTGTTCTCATTCTCAATGCCTTTGTCACACTTCCCATGATGTTCCTTGCCACTTCCTCGCTCCCCTTGATTTCATTTATTTGAGTTGATGATATAATTGCTCAAATAAATGTTCCTCTATAGCCCATAGATCATATCTATTATGCAGGGTCACCATCGAAAATTTCAGCCCATATGGGATGGGTTTGGTTAGGTTTTAAATTCAGACAAGTTTGAATGAAATTCAAACTTGTTTAAATTTGCTGACTATAAAAATCCCCAAACCATTTTTCTTAAATTCCTCATATTCTAGGGTCTTCAAAGATATGTTTTTATCTCCTCAATTCCACTCCTAACTCCCTGTGCAATCTTTCTCAATATTTATGTTTCTAAGAAAAGGAAAGGAAATATACAGAGAGAAAGAAGCCCACCTAAGACACTTACCTGTTGAATCAACCCACCAAGCCGACCATGGACGACCAGCCTCTGTTCTTCCTCTTCATATGTACGGCAACTCATCCATCTCATACACGTCGGCACCTCCTCCGATTTGATGGCCAGAGGCGACCCTAGGCGCCCTATATACCTATCTCTCAAACCCTAGGCTCCTCCTCCTTCCATTTTTCCTCGACTTCCTCCATTCGCCGCTGAGGTGAGCTCTTCCACACACGCCGACGCCATGGCAAGAGAGAGCTCAAGCTCTTCACCGGTGTGATCCTCACGCTCGCCGCCATCTTCTTCTGCGAGGAGTTCCGCGAACCCTCTTCTCCATCCCTCTCTCTCTATTTATTCTTCCTTCCATGTTTTTCTAAACTCTGTTCGTCCCATGCCGTGGAACCTCGCCGTCGTTGGGAATGGGACGGACTCCCCTGGATCCATGCCTCCTCGAGCTCATTCCGGCCTCCCTTGCATCTTCTCATCATGGCTGCGACCTCTGTTTTCCTTGCTGTGAGCAACTTCCTCCCGAGCTAAAACTAAGTTTCTTTTGGTTAGATCCATTCTGGCTATTAGGGTTATCTAGCATTGCCACCAGTTTCCACCACGAGCATGTGAGTAGTTGAGTTGGCTAGCGTGGTTAATTTGCAAGCGAAAGGTCCTGGGTTCAAGTCTGACCAGGCCTAGATTTTGCCATCTTTTATTTTCTCTTTTGCATACACACACACATTCAGCTATTTGGGCCAAATCTGTGGTTGGGCTTGCCCAGCAAGCTGCCTTTGGCCCACATTTTTTTTGTCCCATGCGATTTAGCTTTTGATCAAGTTTTGCATATTTTCATAAAAAATCATGTTTTGCATTGCTCATACATATTTAACCGTGCACCGTATAAAAATATTTTATACATATAAATTGCTTAGTATAATGCGTAGGTTAATAATATGTCATTTTCATCCATGCCTAAATTATTTAACATGCCATTTTCTGTTGTTTGGCATTTTTGACATGATTTTTCATTTGCGCATAATTACTTGTTATACATCGAAATTAAATATAGCCATATATTAAAATGTTTATATCATCGGCATCACATTTTCATGCATGATAAAAATGTTGGCATGATGTTTGCATTTTATTTGCATAAGTGAATTGCTATAAGGTGATTAGGCCATAACTTGCATATTTAATTGTGATTAATTTTTTTCACGTGAACCTATGCATATTATATATGTTTTCAGGGTAGAAAAATCCATAGGAATTATCTGTGCATTTAGTTTTGTAATTCGAGCATCTTGTGTGCATGTCATTTATACCGCGATGCCTTTTGTCATTTTCGTGTGATTTAATCCGTGCATGATATGAATTATTTTTCAACATGAAAAATGCTCTTTGATATGTGTCCTAGCCCATGGACATTTTGTTCGTCATAGAAATGCACGTTCAGGTGTTGTTTTCTTGTTGCTGTATTGCCATTTTGTGGGTCCAAATATTTCTATGTCTGGAATCTGTTATATTTTGTTGCTGTATTGCCATGTGATTTGCTAGTGACCAAGAACTCTTTCGTGGTAGGTGTAATGGAGTTATTTGTAGTTGATATTGTCCTTTAGTATGCTGTCAAGTTTCATGCCATTTTATGACTTTTTGCCTATAGTTTCACTGCTGTCAATATGCCTTCGTGATAAACACTGCACTGTCAAAACCTGCTATTTTCACTAAGTCTGAAACTGTTTTCAAGTAGCTATCTTGTGAGCTTCCTACCATGTGATCCATGCATGTTTTGTTTATCATATGTGAAGATGAAATGAAGTGGATGTTACATACTACTGTCCCATGCTTAGTTTGTGCATTTTAGAATATTGTACCCTGTTGTTTTCATGTGTTCAAAATGCCATGTTCCTGTTTTTGGCAGATTTGAACTAAAACTTGTTTTGTTGATTGTGGTTGAACCGTAGCTCCGTTTTGGACATGCCTTATATGAAAATTGCTTATAATCTCATGTAGTTTCATAATAAATTGTTGCATTCCTGATTTGAAATGTTTGTAGTGGTTTTTTCCATGCATCTGCATTCATGGCATGTGCATCTTGTGTTGCTCATATCTTTTGAACCGTAGCTCCGTTTGAGATGTTCTATATATGTAAATCGACTAGAATGACATATAGAAAAAAATGGTATAATTTGTTATGTTTTTTAACACAAATAAAATATGATTAGTTCAGATCTGGACCAGATTCGAAATTAACATATGAGGTCATACCGGAAATAGTATAAGTTGTTTCCCGCATCATTTAAGTTGCCTAGATAGTATAGTTTACTTATGCTTTACCTCTTGCCATGTTTACCAAAATTTAATATTGTTGTGTACCTAAAAAGAGTGAACTAAATAATTCGAATGTGGAGTTTCGTCAATATGCAACTCGTTGCATATTGAGCTCCATTTTAATGTGTAGAAGTTGTTTGATGTGAATTGTCATGCCTTGCATATTTAAATTGGACATGCATCATATTTGGTTGTGCATCGTGGCATTCATATGTTGTGGTGTATCTTGTGTTGATTGTTTGTTTCAGATTGCTTCTTCTCGATAGAGTTCCGAAAGCGTTCGGAGTGTGAGGATTTGTTCGACTATGCTGGCTCGTCTTCTTCATGGACTCGTTCTTCTTCCGAGCGGGATATCAGGCAAGATGACACATTTTTCCTTGGATACCATTACTATCATTGCCATGCTAGATGTCTCGTTTCTATCGCTATGTCACGCTACCTACCACTGTTTGATAAGCCTCCCAACATTGCCATGAAAAGCCTCTAACCCCTCCACATCCCAGCAAACCTTTGTTTGGCCATGTTACCGCTTGCTCAGCCCTTCTTATAGCGTTGCTAGCTGTAGGTGCAATTGCTTCCATGTGTCAACATGGACTTTCCTTTGTTATATCACAATATTGGTGCTGTTTAATTTAATGCACATATATACTTGGTAAAGGGTGGAAGGCTTGGCCTTTTGCTCGGTGTTTTGTTCCACTCTTGCCGCTCCTAGTTACTTGTGAACCGGTGTAATGTTCCATAAATGAGCACTCCTAACATGCTTCGGGTTGTTATGGGGACCCCCTTGATTTTCGAGTGAGAATAAAACTTGTCTAGCAAGTCCCAACATTGGTACTACATTTGCCTAATAACTAATGAACTTGCATAGTGGATTTTCCGGACCCTGTAGATAATTAATCAACAACCCGGACCAGTGCTCCTCATGAGTGTTGGTCCAAAATAGAGCACCATGCGGGCTACCTGGGTCAACTCGGGACGTTAACCGTACGCTTCGCTTATCTGGTCGTGTCCTAAGAACGTGATACGCGGCTCCTATCGGGTTCGTCGACACGCCGGGCGGCCTTGCTAGATTTGTTTTACCTTTCTCGAACGTCTTGAGTGAGGAATTCTGATTATTCTTCGGGCTATCTCGAGGTGTTGGATTTCCTTTGGAATTGCCTAGGATGATCACGAGATCCGTGGTTGAGGTTATTCCCGCTGTGTTTGGTTAATTTATGATGGATGAGTTGGAGCACCCCTGTAGGGTTAAATCTTTTCGAGAAGTCGTGCCCGGGGTTATGTGGCAAACTTGGATACTTTGTTTAACACCCGGTCATAGTAAACTTGAAGTAAACTCTAATAAAATACACCAACGGTGTGCGTAACCGTGACTGTCTCTTCTCATGAGTCCTTATCCGAAAGAGAACATGGTGGGGTTATGATTGACGTAAGTAGGTGTTCAGGATCAGATAGTGATCATTACTAGTTCACGTCCGTTATGTGTAGACCACCTTACATTAATTTTTGTGCTCGTAAGTTAGCCACTCAAATAAATGCTTAGTCGCTTGTTGCAGCCTCACCACTTAACCATACCTTACCATTAAGCTTTAATAGTCTTGATACCCTTGGAAATGAGATTGCTGAGTCCCTGTGCCTCACAGATTACTACAACAACAGTTGCAGCTTTAGGTAATGCGATGATTTGCTGTGAGCGCGTTGCTTGATTTGATTTGGAGTTCTTCTTCTTCTTCAATCTTGGATGGATTCCAAGCGGGAGCCTGGGATAGCAAGGATGTATGTCATTTTGTCGTTTCATTTCGTCCGTAGTTGGACTCTGCTCTTATGTATGATGTTTGAGTATGTTATTGTATTGATGTGACTCTGATGTAGCTTGTGGCGAGTGTAAGCCAATTACATATACTCATCTCTTCTCTACATGTACTTGTAATGATATCCATTATTGCGAACGCATCGAGATGCGCTTCTATCCCTGTCGAGGCCCTCGTGCCAAAATATGTATAGGACCGCATCAAAGGCGTGACACATCACTGCACGTAGACAAGTCGTAGAAGGCTACAGGGACTCCATTACACCGCGAGACATTTCCCCGAAGGGACAGACATAGGAGCAAAGAAGGATACATGCTGGTCAACCAATGTTTCCGGAGCAGTAGCAAGCTACCATGGCTCGGTGGAAGCACAAAGAGGCAGCTTCCCGTAAAGAGTACTACTAAAGGCACATGACTAGGTGTCGGATCCCATACATACCGTTGCACGTCACACGTACGCATGACATGCCCGATATGCATAGATACAACCATGGCATCACAACATAACCACACAACAACATAACTTTTATTTAAGGGGCTCAGATGAGCCTTGCATAATATGTTCTTACAGATAGGGGTCACATGACCCGACACTCAAGTCATACAAACATGTTCATACAAACCAAGTGGAAGCATAAGCTGTCTGAATACAGACAGATGAAATGGTAAAAAGGCACATGGCCTGACTATCTACAACCCGCCACAGAGCAAAGGTCGTAGCTGGGACGCCAGCTATTCGGCATCGTCGACATCTAGGAAGAACCAACCTGATGTGTCTTGGGTCTCATCTGCAACATTTATTAAGCAAACGTGAGTACAAACATACTCAGCAAGTATTTAAAACAGACCTAGTCTGTTCATGCTCATGTATCAACAAAGGGGGTGGTGGAGTTTATGCAGCAATGCCAGCTTTGACTCATGGCTAACCTACACTAATCTTTTTTAGCTCTTTGTTTACATTTTATCTATCGCACACGAGCCCACTAACTCCATAGCAATACACCACCATGGATTCACTTCCCTCTCCTGGGAGAGTGCCATCCACGGTACTCACACTTGTCTTGATATTGTTTTGAGTATCCATTTGATTATCTATGAACAGCATAAGTTCTCCAAGTAGTCCATATCCGGGGACGCGGCTATTCGAATAGTTTCATACCCTGGAGGGGTGTAGTTCTTCACACACGCTCTTGCCACTTTTCGCTGTGTGCTCATAAAACCATGCACCTCGGCAACCTTCAAGCGGAAGCCCAGCGAGGGAGTCGGCCACGACCGTCAATCGCATAAGACGTCTAGTTCAGGCTATCGCCTATTTGAGACTGAACCCGCACGGAAGTCCGGCCAAAGTTTCTGCTACGGCCCCAAACAATGTGCACAGGGTTCCGAAGCCCACCATTCAGGTGACCCTTGGTACATCGTGCCACTGCCTACCACGTCGTAACCCACTCCTAGGGTCAGCGCTACGCACGGCCTCCAGCATGCTATAAACACCAAAAACTATTTGCAACTCCTGGACTAAGGACTAGGAGAGTGTTAAGTCGAGAGGGTCAATTAAGTATCCCAACGTGTGGTAGTAACTAGTCTTGGATCACAGACACAGAACTCAGTTCCTAAGAACAGTCCCAATGAGACAACCCGCTATGTACTCCTACATAGCCCCTCATCGATACCTTTACCAAATAGAGTTCATCATAACATCATCACATTAGAACAACATCGTTTCACTCAGTTCATCACCCAGATGAATCCGACCTGACACAACTCTAAGCATAGCAAGCATAGCAGGCAAAGTAAGCTAAGCACATCATGGCACAAGCATCTACCAGGTATGCTAGGTTGCAAGGTTTAGCTATTTACTGTGACAATGTCAGGTTATGCAGCAGAATAGGATCATCTACCGTGTGTGACTAACATGTGATCGGCTGTCCTAATGCAGTAATCAAGAGCAGGAGCGAGAGAGTAGGATGTTATCAGAATGATCAAAGGGGTTTCTTGCCTTGCTGGGTAGCGGAAAGGTTCTCTCCTTTGTCGGGATACTCGGGGGTATCCTCAGGAGCAGGGCCTACCGCAATGCAGATAAGAAACAATCAACACACGTAAGTGCAACAATATAATGCATGATCATGGTATGATAACATGTATGGATGATGTAATGCAACTAGTGTTCATGTTGATTTGAAATGAATTTGAATATAGGTTCAAAATCGTTCTTCATTTCAATTCCGAATACTATCCTATTAGTAATTGTCAATGTTCACCTATTTATATTGCTCTAACATGCATGACAATAGCACCACTGGATTCCTTGGATTTTCCTGATAAATTTTCATATATAAATTATTTTCATCTGATTTACAGATTAATTTATATGATTTTTTGAATTTTTGAATAATTTCTAGAATTATTATTAAACTAGAAATTGCTTTTATTGTATCAGCATAACATCACTATGACATTAGCTGGTCAGCTGACCGGGCCAGAGTCAAACCTAACATGTGGGGACCACATGTCAGTGACTCAATCACCTAATTAAAGAATTAAAACTAATCCTAATTAATTAACAGTTTGGGCCCATATGTCAATGACAGATTAGGTTTAATTGATCTAACTAATTAATTTCTTAATTAACATAATTAACAGGGCCTGGCCCCTCCTGCCAACGACCCAGGGTCAAACCCCTAACAGTCAGAGAGGTTGACTCGCCGGCGTTGAGACGCCGGCGACGTCAGGGACGGCAAAGGGGGTCGGAATGCCTCCTCCGGCGACGAAATGAACGGCGAAGAGCGCTGGGAGAGCCTATGCTCGATCGCACGTCGATGTATCCCCAAACCAGAGGCTGGGGTGGTTGGGATCGACACCGGCGTTGAGGGCAGCGGTGGCTAGAGCTTGGGCAAGAAGGGCGCGACGTCTACGGGGCGCGGGAGAGAAGGGGGAGAAGGGGAGGAGCACCAGCGGCTCACCACGGTTCCAGCAGAGGCGACGGCGAGGTAAGAGGAGGTTCGGACGGGGCAGAATATCATGGCGGGGCTTCGGTGGCCGGCAGGGAGGAACAGCGGTAGCGCGGCGTAGAGAGGCTCCCAGCGTCTTCTGGGGTCACAGGGAGGACGAGGGGGTCGCGGCGGTTCTCGGGGCTACCTAGCGAGGCGAGGGGGCGGCTAGCGAGACGGCGGCGAGCTCGAGCAGAGCTCGGCTATGGCGGAGCACGGGGGAGAAAGAGAGCAAGGCGGAGAGCTCGCAAGGGGAGAGGGAGAGGGGAAGGAGGTCATGGCGAGGGGCCTCGCGCTGGCGCCCTCCCAGCCCTCCAGCCAGCAGCCAGGCAGGGAGGAGGTGGCCGGCGTGTGGCGACCACGCGCCGCGCGTCCTTCTGGCCGGAGGTGGAAGAAGACCAGTTCGCCCCTGGTGGGCTGGGCCGGCTTCTTCCCTGGCCCAGGTAGGCGTTCCCCCTTTTTCTTTTCTTTTTATTTTCTGTTTTCTATTTTTCTGTCATTTGTGCTATTTTAATTTCAGGCACATAAGCTATTTAAAATATCCCAAATATTTTATCTATTGAAGATTGAATATTTCAAACTTATCTCAAAAGTTTTAGTATATTTGAAAACTAAAATAATGATAAATGCTTTATTTAATATTTTCAGAGGCTTTATCATTTATTTCTAAATTGCTTTAGGTGTTCAAATAATTAAAATGATCCATGTTATAATCATGTCCAAATTTACGAGACATAGGGAACATTTTTAGTGGGCATTTTGGATTTGTTGAATTTTCACCAAGTTTGAATTGTTTGGATTCAAAGTGAGCTTGGGGTTTCTTTTGTTCCCCATTTCATGTTGATGCAATAAGACGAAACATGGTACAAACACATGCTATCCTGTGACATCTAGCTAGGGATGTGACAGGCATACCATACGATCAAGGAATTGATGTGCAGCTTTGACAGAGAGATAGCCACATCTCTCTGTTGCTGCCTCTCCATCTCTTCTGCTTTCCTCCTCCTCTCTTCAGCAACTAGGTCTGCTGGTGGGGCCGACTACTTCCCCTTTATGGCACCCATCTTCTGCCGCATCTCTTGGGCTCTCGAGGGAGGCGAATGATCTAGCAGCGGTTGGTGAGCGGGTGGCAGAAGCGGTTTCTTGTCTTGAGGAGGAAGATGAAGGACGGAGAAACAAACGCGAATGAGTAGTGCCCCTGCGCGTTACCTTTTTATTTGGGAACCCGTGCAGGGATGGCTCTTCGCTATCTTTTCAGAGAAAATAGATTTCTTTTACTGACAGTTTCTACGCGCTAGCGACTACTGTTCCACGACCCCAGGACCTACGGTAATTACGTGGAGTGGACGTGGGACGTGAGGGCAGCAACTCTTCGACACGTGTCCATGCACTGTTTGGCGCCTAACCCAACGATGCCAAGCAGCACGTATGGCTCAGTCCCGGGGGCTTCTGTCGGGGTACACAAATAGGGGGCTTTATCTCCTCCTGACTTGTGCACGAACGATAAGCCTCCGACCCAATGTCCTGAGCCTGCCGGGGAAAGCTACTACCACAACAAACCAGAATCCAAGACAAAGACTTCGGCAAAAGCGACCTTCGCTGGCTGAGCAACGCCGACAAGGTCAATGCAACTACCTAGGACAGGCCCGAACCGTGCCATTCACATCCCCGGTGCATGCCGGGGATCAAGGTGCACACATCTATAGGAAGACACAACAAGCCGTCCCCCGACAGGCGCGAGCCAATCGGCCACCGCTCCACCACATCACAACGCCAGTCACTTGTCAAGGTGGTGTCGAGCCCCTAGGTAGCTAAGTGGCTCTTGCTAAGCGCGTGGCGACGCACTGGAAGACAGATTATGCCTCCTTGACATGTGTCTAGAGACGTGTCAAGATATGGTGCAATAGTTAGCTAAAGCAATGGTAGAAGCCTGCCAGGAATGCACCCTAGCACACCACGTAGACTAGCATTTACGACATTTTGTCCTAAGTGCCAGAGTTAGGTATGATAGCAACTGTTAGCTATCTAATCCCTATGTAATGTCTGTTTTGCCACTGTGGTTGCCCCTTGAGCTATAAAAGGAGGCCCAAGCCATCCTAGCTCAAGATTCAGACATTTGGACAGTTGTACTCACATAGCAGCTCCCCCAAAGGGAACCCTTGTCGGGTTCGAGCACTACATGTGCTTCGTGCTCCTCCGATCAATCAACCAAAGTAGGAGTAGGGTTTTACGCTTCTTAGCGGCCTGAACCTGGGTAAAACAACAGTGTCTCATTGTCGTGCTGCCTCACTATCTCCGCTCTTTGTGCATGCGACCTCACACCTACCGACCCACTAAGGGGCCCGTGACCCCATACTTGATTAAGAGCATCGATCCACAACACTCTGCTTCTATATTAACCTGAGCTTGTAGTGCAGTTGTTCGGGTGTTTCAGCATTAATGTCTTCCTGGGCCTTGGTCATTTGTTCCCGTATCTATGCAATCTCGGCATTGCATTCTACTTGTTTGTCCATAGTAACCTCAGTCCCAGTAAGGTTGTTAGGGTGGTTATGAGCTCACATAGAACTTTACCAAACATCCTAGAAGCCAGCGTAGAAGCTCAACTCTGGATGTTGCTTCAGCCACCATAGAGTGGAGAGTCAGCGATGTCCCGACCATGAATATGACGGCTCGGCACGACGGCTCGTAGGGGTTCAGAATCCTATTGCCATCGGAATTGCCCCCAAGCCCGTCGTCTTCTAGCTTATGAACTGGCTCTGTCTCTCCGATCGGGAACCCATCATATAAATAAACGACAGTTTCTCCCCCAGGCACAGAGTTCTCCTAACGTCCTACGCCTTGCACAAAACCAACAAAGTCATGCTTCTGGTCGGCTTTACTCTGGGCGTTTTTCATGCATCGAGCCGACTCGACGAGGTCAGTGTAGATGTCTGGCTCCGATTCTGACTCGCCAGTCTTGCCGATGAAGACTTGAATCTTGCCGAAGGGGACCCGTTACCTGTTCCGGATGGAGTCAGCCTCGAGACCCCAGCAGACGTCATTGATGTATAATTTTCCACAGCGGCTCTTCGTCATCCTGCCAATGGCGTATCCCTCAATCCATAGGAAAGAGTCCTTCAAGAACTCGAAACCACCGTAACCCGCCCCACGGTGGGCACCAACTATCGTGGTTTTGTAACGATAGATGTCCTAGTGTGAGGACTTAGATGAGAGGCCATCGCAACCGGGTGGTTAGCTTGTCGGGGTTGATCGGAATCGAGAGACACAGTTTACCCTAGTTCGACCCCTCATGATTCAGTTACAATGTAGCAGATTCGCTTGACCTAACTATGTATCGATTGTAACTTAAGTCTACTAGCCCGAGGGACTCGCCTTTATATATAGGTCAAGACCCCGGGCTTACAAGAGTCCTCTTCATGCTATGATTCGTGACCAAGTATATCTCTAACTCGCCTTATCTCCTAAGTAAGGAAACTCTAGCCGACTTTCCACCTATTGGGCGTTGAGTCGCCATCTTCGGGTACCGGTCCACAAACCGGCTTACTTGGTAAGCCGCTTTGCCGGTCTTTTTCCTTAGTCACAACCCCCTTTTTATTGATTTCGAGCCGCCATCAGGATGACCCGGCCCAATAGGGCAGTTTAGATCATGGGGTTATATCCCGAACAGGATGCGTAGGTCACTTATAGATGCTACTTGTGAGTTGTGTTCGGTTTTCCCCCGAAGAGGAAGGGTGAAGGAATATAGTGGTGATAAGTATTTCCCTTAGTGAGAATTAGAGTTATCGAACTTGTAGGAGAACGACGACAACTTCCGTCAACAATACCTGCACACAAAACCAAACACTTGCACCAAACGCGACCAAGGTTTATCAGGCCCCTTGAACTCGTTACTTGCAAGGATTACTTTAGAGAGTGATAGATAGATAATTTTCAAAGTGAAATAAAAATGAATTAAATAAATTACAGCAAGATTTTTAGGGTTTTGTAATATGATTTGAATAGAAATCGGAGCCTTAGTTTTGAATAGAGGCTTATCTGTAAAATGCCTAGCATATGGTGGGTAGACAAATTATGTTTGGGAAATTGATAGAAAAGCTCATGGTTACAATGTTATTCAAAGCTATGATCATGTATATGGGCATCAAGTATGTGACAAGTATACCGAAATGACTCTGCATCTACTACTATTAATCCATCAATCAACCGCTATCCCGTATGCATCTATGGTATTAAGTTCATGACAAGTAGAGTAATGCTTTAAGTAGGATGACAAGATGTAGAAAAGTAAGACAAATGAATATGTTCAAACCTCGTTGTTTTACCATTAGTAGAAAATATACAATACGTTTCTTGCCCCTTCTTTTAGTGGGATATACAACATCGCAAGATTGAACCCAATATATAATGCACTCCTCCCACTGATAAATCAATCTAGTTGGACAAACCAAACCGATATATCAGAGAGACTTGCAAAGCTATAACAATCATGCATAATAAATTCAGAGAAGGCTCAATTACTTTTCTTGAATAATGTAATCATAAACCCATAATTTATCGGATCCAAACAAGCGCACGGCAAAAGAACATTACATCAGGTTGATCATTGCGAGAATTGTGTAGAATTCTGTATTGAAGATCAAAGAGAGGGAAGAATCCATGTAGCCACTAGATATGGACCCATAGGTCTGTGGTGAACTACTCACACATTATCATGGACGCAACAAGGTTGATGTAGATGGCCACCGTGATGGATTCCCCCTCCCACAGATTACCGGAAATAGCTTCTAGATGGGATCACTAAAGAATAGAGACTTGTGGTGGCAGAAAACATGTTTCAGGGGGGCTCTCTGATGTTTTTTGGATAATATGGAATATATAGAAGTGGAATTATGTGAGTAGGTGCCACGTGGGGGGGGGGGGATTCATGAGCTAGCAGGCGTGCCCTACCCCCAGGGTGTACTGACTTAGCTCGTGGCCACCCCCAATACTTCAGAAAGGTTCTAAGACAACACATCAATTAGAGACCCTTCAATGAAATTGTGTCCGATGCATGAATAGGAAATGGTATAGTTCTATCAGCCTTGCTAATAACACGACCTCTGTGCAATGGGTGGCCCATCAAGCACGATTTGGAGAAGAGGTGCATGTGAAGTACGTGGCATACAATTGAGATTTACGAAATATTTGTGATGCGGCAAAATTACACAAACGGCTAACGAAATACATATGTGTGTGATGTATGTCATATAGTTAACTCGCATAAAATAACACATGCAGTTAGCCAGATCAAGATGTGAGCGATAGACGACATACAGTTCGGTCAGATGAACTAAGCAAAATGAGACAAAATAACACAAACAATTCGGCATAACAACATATGATTGATACCCAACAAACAACTCGACAATCTGAATTGTGTGAAAAGACTGAAAATAACAAATACAAATAATGACCTAGAGGGTTCCTACTAATAAGCACCTGATTCAGAAAATGATTCCACAAACTATCGTTTGTAATCCTACATAATCAATTAATCAACATAATAGCGACATTACATATTAGCAAGCACTATTACAAAATGGTCCATAGATGACACATCAATCAGAGACCCTTCGCCAAAACTGTGTGCGATCGATCCAATGCAAACGGTATAGTTATAGCTCCGTCGCCAATAAAGAAAATTGTGTGCAATGACTGGTCCATTAGCCAGCTTTGAGATTAGACTAGCGTGTGTGTTGCAGAGCATGTAGTTGGCCCTTATGAACTATTTGCAATTAGACAATATAACACAAACGGTTCCCAAAATACATATCTGTGCGAAGTACGACATATAGTTTATTCGGTCAAACTATTTGTGTTGATCGAGCTAGAACACAAATGAGTTACCATAACAACGTGTGTGTGATACAAGGCAAATAGTTCATTCATCAGATATGCGTGAGAAGACCAATAATAACCAAAACGATTCATACTAACAAGATGTGTGTGTGTGTTGTGCGCAGACGGTTACTACCAAACAATTGCAAGCGATGGATGAAATCAATATCGACACTACGTTGCGAAGCGTCGTTTGCCTGTATTAATAGTGCAAACATTTTATTATTTTGTCCCGTGTGCCTGTGCATCAGTTCGTCATCTCTCACGTCTTGTTATTGCATTGCCGCCCGAGGATTCAAGTGCATGCTTTGGAACCGCTTTTGGCCACATGACTGCTCGATGAGCCGGTTCTCGCGCACAACCACACAGGTTTCGATGCAGAAAACCGTGCTACGACTCTAGAGTCCCGCCCGGGCTCGATGAAATCCCTAATGCTTGCTGACCTACTATAGCAATAGACATGGCCGGCGACTGCACATTGCCTTCATCCCCCCACCCCATAGCTTGTCTAGTTTGCTTCTCCCCCAATCGGCAATGGCACAGGCCGTTCGTCGTCACCCAGCCACTCCGCCAGAGGACTGCTCCACGTGGGAGGCTTCACCGCGTAGGTGCGATAGTCCTCTGAAGCATCTAGTGCATGTGGTGTCCTAGTGGGTGTTCGCACACAACCAACTGCATGCTCCACCATCGTTGCCTGAAGCGAACTCCTGCTGGTGGCCGTCATGGCTGCCACCACGCCGGCAGACGCCGGGGCCACCACCCCACTTCCGTCCGTCTTTACCACAACCCCGTCATCAGCCAGTGGGTCACCACTCGCCCAACCATCGCAGCTCGAATGTGGGAGGTTGAGGCCGACAAAGGCCCACCACCAGGCTTCTGCGTCACAACCATTGCGCGCTACATCTACTTCCTATAGAAGGAGGTGGAGCGCAAGGTCGTGCACATGAAGAAGCTCATCGACGCCATGGCCACAATAGAAGCCGCAGTGGTGGCACGGAATGCAGAGATCTACGCCGAGACCCGTTGCTTTGAGGAGAGGCGTCTTGAGCGCCAGAGGGTAGCACTGGCAGGCAACGGACACGACTCCACCAACTCGTCGGGAGGCTCCTCCTCCACTTGATCTTATCAAGCATGCATGATTCTGCTAGAAGTAGTACAAGGCCCCTTCGTAGTACTAGTATTTAGGGGCTATTTTGTTCAGTTCATCTAACTATAGATATGGTTGAATTGTACCACATACGTTAAATTAGCTAGTATCTATAGTTGAACTGGCTATTTCAATACGTGGTTGTCAACAATTGGGGAAAAGTTTGTTCGGTTCAGCTATCCAGCTGAAATGTATTGTACAAAGGCCAAAGCTTAATGTATGAATGGAATCCATGTTTAGTGAATTTTAGTTGCAAAGTTACACCCTAATTGTGATTTTGTTCCTACAAAATTTGACAAATGCCAGTGCTAGAATGTTGATAAATGCCAGTGTTACTAGATGGGTAGGTACCAATGTTTCCAATTCTACACACGACAATTTACCCAATATGATAGATGCAAATCTTCCTGTATTGTCTATACTAGGCACACATGTCATATTAGATAAACGTTTGCGATGATACATTGCACCAATCCTTCACACCAATATTTTGACTTGGCTTACGGCTGAAGGAAAGATCATTGTCGATCTGCAAATGGGTATTCAACCTAAACCGTTTGTGATGAGTGTTTATTTACATAAAACTATGATGGTTTGTTGTTTGCTATGTTAAACTCAAAGATAAATACTTAGTTCATCAAACCATAGATTTCATTTAGTCAAGCTTTCACTTTACATTCAAAGAATCGAGTAACACTATAAAGAAAACTAGTTGTGGCGACGACATTCTCGTGCTCCGGGGAGCAGTTGTACAATTCTTCAAATGAGACCAGAATGTACTTCACAATCAAAGAGACCGTCATCGCGCGACTAGCGGCACTACAAGGAAGAGGTTGACGACTGTGTCCCAATCTACTAAGGGGGGCCATGACGGGTGCAGGCGCGTGGACGGGCACGACACGGTCGGTGCGGGCGTGCGCACAGGGTTGGGTACCGTGGGTGTGGGCATGCGCACTGGGACCGGCGTGACGTCTGCATGGGCGCGCACGAGCACGGGGCCAAGAGGAGGCGCTGGCGCTTGCATGTACAAGAGCTCAGACAGGTCCGCAGGCACCTCCCTTCCGCATGCGGTTTCTAGCATTGAGATGATGTTGGGCGACTAACCCACCAATGCCACGGGGATGGTCGTTGGCGCAGGCACTGTGATGATTCCTGGCAAGTGCGCCGGGGCGGCATCCGCTACGGCATGCAGCTCTTCCAGATCCATGTCAATGGCATCCCATTCGCCTTTATGTTCTATCTCTTCTGGCTCGGTGTCAACTTCACCAAACCGGAACACAAGTGGCATACGATCGTTCTACACCATGGTGTAGGTCGTCATGGAGGCCTGAATGATGGAGGGGAATGTGAGGCGAAGATGTATAGAGGATTGTGAGTGAGTGGGAAGTAAACCGAACTATTAAACAGCAGCTCAGGCACCATTCATGGACAGGTTGGAAGCGAGAAGGGCGGATACGGAGGTCAAAGGGCTCGCTTCCCGGTGAGCCTGTGGCGTACTGCTTGCACGCCTCCCGATGAGCCTGCATAGTAGAGGACAGCTTGCACGCGTCATGTCAACTCAAGCAGCTGCTCGCATGGCACCTCCTAAGCCCTAGCAAATAAAAGAGTGTGACACTTGGTAGCACTTAAGGGCAGTAGAACGCCCATGGTTTCAAAATAATGCAACCATTTGTGTGGAAATGTGACAGTTCTTTGTTCCAAAAATCTCTTCTTCGCTATTAATGAACCGAAATATACCACAACATATTTGTGCTATATCATCACACCATGGCCAATTTCTAGAATTTTTTGTGAGTTCTAGATTTACTATAATTTAACTTAATATTCTCAATGTTGTCTCTAAAAGAATATATATATATATATATATATATATATATATATATATATATATATATTACAAAACGACTCTCAAGTAGGAAAACAAAATGTTATGATGCCTTTATGTGCCATGTTCATGACACCATGCCAAGTTTCATGAATCTTCTTATGATTTTTTAGTTTACATGATTTAAAACCCAAGTTTCACAATGTTTCTATGGACAAGTGACGTGTACTATGCAACTTTATTCTTGTAGACTCGTGTTGGGCCTCCAACCGCATAGTTTTGTTTGACAGTATCAATTTTCTCTAAAGTGGATGACCTAAGCTTTATCAATCCGTCGGAGGTGTAGGATGAAGATGGCCTCTCTCAAACAACCCTGCTATCAAATACAATAAATCTTTTGTGTCCCCAACACACCCAATACAATGGCAAATTGTATAGGTGCACTAGTTTGGCAAAGAGATGGTGATATAAGTGCAATATGGATGATCGATATAGGTTTTTGTAATCTGAAAATATAAAACAGGAAGGTAGCAAGTGACGAAAGTAAGCACAAACAGTATTGCAGTGCTTGCAAACAATGTCTATGGTCCGTACTTTCGCTAGTACAATCTCTATACAATGCTATTATAATTGCAGCACATAACTATCCCTCAACTTGCAATGAATAATCGCTCCAAAGTTCTTATCTAGCGGAGAGCATAAGAAGAAATTGTTTGTAGGGTACGAAACCACCTTAAAGTTATCTTTTCCAATCGATCTATCCAAGAGTTCATATTAAAATAACCAAGTTATCCTTTATGATCAATCTATCTAAGAGTCTGTACTAGAAGAACACCATATTATACGCATCAACCACCTATAAATTCACCTAGATACTCCAATGTCACCACAAGTATCCAAGAATTAATTATACGATACACATCAAACAATTTCAGATTCATAATACACAATCCAACACAAAGAACCTCAAAGAGTGCCCCACGATTTTTACCAGAGAAGCTAGGACAAGAACATGTATCAACCCTTATGCATAGATTACCCCAATGTCACCCCGGGAATCTGCAAATTGAGTACCAAGACATAGATCAAGTGAATCACTTGAATACCCCAATGTCACTACGGTTATCTGCAAGCAAGACATATATCAAGTGTTCTCAAATCGAATATACAATACAACATAACAAAATCGTAGAGGGAAAACTCAATTCATCACAACAACATAGAGAGGGGAAACACCGTGTGATCCAACTATATTAACAAAGCCCATGATACATCAAGATGGTGCCATCTCAAGAACACAAGAGAGAGATTGAACACATGGCTACTGGTGCAAACCGTCAACGCTGAGAGTGGACTACTCCCTCCTCATCATGCACTCTGCCGGGATGATGAACATGGCCACCGAGGATGATCTCCCTCTCCGGCAGGGTATTGTTTTATCTCCAGATTGGTTTACATTGATATAGAGGCCTTGCAGTGGCGAAACAAGGAGTCTAGGGTTATTTCTGATGGTTTCTATGTTTGTAGGAATTTTTGGCGTTGGTTTCCCGCGGAGATGGGCCACGAGGTGAGTATCCTCCACCATGGCACGGTTTGGGGGCCTCGCGCGCCTAGGTGGAAGGTGGCCACCTCGTGACTCTTATGGCCCTCCCACGAAGCGTCTACTGCCTCTTTTGTTCCCCAAAAATCTTCAAAAAGTTTCGGGCGATTCCGAGAACTTCCATTTTCTGCACAAAACACAACATCACAGTAGTTCTTCTGAAAACAACGTCAATCCGGGTTAGTTCTAAATAAATCATATAAAGTGCATCAAAACCATATAAAATTATTGTAAACATAGGTGAATATGGCATGAATACTTCATAAATCATCGATACGTTGGAGACGTGTCAGCATCCCCGAGCTTAATTCCTAGTCGTCCCCGAGTAGGCAAATGATAAAAAAAATTATGAAGTGTGAATGCTAGCATAGTAAATAAGTTTGATCAATGATAATTTCAACCACTTTTCCTAGCATCATAACAACAACTCTTTCTCATAAAACTCATCATGATAAAGTAACAACCAATTCACATGTTATGGTTCAAACAATGAATTCTCTTGAGCTTAACAACATATGTTCTTATTTACCAAGCAATTGCAATTAAACTTATTATCAACATAGTCTAAGTAAGAGCTCCACATAATCAATCATCATTTAGTCTTCTATGATTGCTAGTACCCAAAGTATATTTTTAGAACAAATGGCATCCATCAAACACATAGAAAGATAGGGGCTCAATGTTTCTCCTCCCAACATACTTATCATAAAGATAATTGTCAACAATAATAAGTCATGATCAAATATATTTGACTGGCCATATGTGCCTAGATCTTTCCCCACCACATGTTGCTTGCCATCTAATATAAGTAGGTTGGAATGAGAAGCTGACTCAATATGAAAAGTAAATAACATGAAAGTAAATAGATTGTCCCTTCGCAGAGGGAAGCGGGGATTTGCATATGCGCAAGATCTCATTGTTTAAAACAGAGTTAAATATAATTTTGGAAGGTGCACCCTTCCTAGAAACATTACGACCAAGAGTTATCAATATCTTCCATGTTAAACACATTAGCAGTAGTTCCCAAGTAGTAAAATTAAAGGTTTACTCCCGCACCACCAACAAACACACTCCATGGATAGCTGAATCCACAAGTATCATCCATACCAACAACATTCTTAGGGGAGTTTTGTTTTATTATTTGCATTTTTTTATTTCAGGACTCAGAATCCCTATTACCGCCCCTCTCCTGTAAAAGGACAAGTGAATAAAGTCTCATCATGAGAATAACCCTCTTAACATGGAAGATACAGACCACCCATTGTCGCTCCATGAGCGGTCCACGCACACAAAACATACGTTCATTTGAAATTTTAGAGGTGGCACATGCAAATTTACTTGGAATGGCAGGGTAATACCGCATATAGGTAGATATAGTGGACTCTGATGGCAAGAAACTGGATTTAAGGGTTTTGATGCACAATTAGTATCTCTACTTAATACGACTTTTTGGCTAGCAAAAGGTTCTAGACAAGCACCACATGTTGGAGGATCCATAACAATACCACTTCTATGCAAATATACACAACCATAACTCATTACGTTGTATTCCTTGTCCAACTTCAACTAATTTTCTCAAGTTTGAAAATAATTAATGGGTATTCACAATCATATAAGATGTCCAAGATAATATATTTGTATGTGAAAGTTCTATTGCTTATACTAATCATTCATGAATTGCTTATATGACCAATATTGTGATTGTCAAACTTCAATAGATTTTACTTTCTAAACCAGATGTGAAGCTACTACTAAGCACAAAATACATTGATAATTTCATATTCATGATATTTCATTGATTCACAATTTACTCATAGGATATAAGTGCAACTCAAGAGTAAACATCGAAACTACTCTTCAAAAGATATAAGTCAAGATCAATGAGTAGGTAATCAATCAAGTAGCTATGTGAGTGCTATCTCTATCAATAAATATATTTAGATCTGAGTATTTTATTCAAACAACAAACTAGACAAAAATAGCACTCCAAGAATAGCACAAATCATGTGGATAATTAAAAATTTAGGCTCAACATAGCCTAACCGATAGTTGACGAAGAGAGGTGGGATGCATAGCATCCCCAAGATTAGACGCTTAAGACTTATTGAAATATATACTTGGGGTGCCTTGGACATCCCCAAGCTTGAGCTTTTGTATCTCGTTCAATCCTCTCATATCCTGGTTTCACCTATTCTCAAAAACTTCATCCACACAAAACTTGAAAAAAACTCGTGAGATAGGTTAGTGCACATAATAATAAATCAACTCTTTATGTACTGCTATCGGTGCACTATTGTTTTGGGTTCTCCAGTGCCCCTTACTCGTGCAAGGGCAGTCGTAGCCACTCCAGCGGCAACGCCCCACAGGGGGCTGCTAGATGCAGACGCAGGGAAATCAAGAGAACATCCAAACAAACAATCAAGATCCAGACCAAAGGCTAGACCCCCGGAAAGACCATGCCGGGATGGCCTTGAAACCCCCGAAAAGGCGAAGCCCTAGCAAGATACCGCCAGTCCAAAGGCCAAGTGTTGCCCAACCTGGGCACGTGTCGAGGCACCAGCGATGGAGGAGGCTAAGCGGTGCCGACGGGACGGGTTCCTATCACGTCCCTTAGATGGCCAGAGGAACCTGGCAGAGCATTAAATGCGCCTGTCATACACCAGCAGTGTTAGGTATGATAATACTGTAGCACTGTACACCTCGTGTACATACTATACCAATCTTCTAGCTCGCACGCGTAGCGGCTGTGCTCTATCGCGTACACAATGCTCCTGTGGCTAGAACCCAAGAACACCCATAATGAACAAACCATGAGTAGGGTTTTACACTTCTCAGTGGCCCGAACCTGGGTAAAAAAACCGTGCTGCTCGTTCGACCTGCTCTTTGCGCATATCCATCTCCCTGCCAAACCGAAAGGGGTCCTCCCGATCCCATAGGTGTTCGTCCCCCACGACACTGCCAATACAAGTCGCATAATAATTTTAGACATCATCTATTGTTTACTATCATTTCCACAATTTATATCTACCAATATAGGCTATGGAAACTATAGGATAAGTAGAAAACAAAACTATGACAGCAATCTGTCCAAATAGAAAAGTTTGTAGCAATTTATTAAGCCAGTGTACCTCTATAACTCAAAAATTCTGAAAATTTATGCAATGCTAAATAATTTATATGAAAAAATTGTGTAATAATTTCAGAAACTTTCCCCGTTCTAGTAAAATATGAAAATTCAAACACCACAACAAAAGTTTCTATTTTTACACAGCACACATCAAGCATGTATTTCAAGCATCCTAAGAGGGAATTCCTGGAACTTTTTATTGGAAAACAATGTTATAAATAACATAGAACATAGAACAATAAAATATAATGACTGTCTAATTAAAACACCTATCATGTGACGAATAAAAATATAGCTCCAATAAGATGTACTGATAATGTTGGAGACACAAGAGAGGATGCCTTCTGGGGCATCCCCAAGCTTAGACGCTTGAGTCTTGCTTATATATTACCTTGGGGATTCCTTTGGCATCCCCAATCTTATGTCCTTCCTTCTCCTTATTCGCCTCATATTGGTATCTCACCCAAAACTTGAAAACTTCAATCACACAAAACTTAACGGAACATCGTGAGAGGGGTTAGTGTAGTGAAGAGAGATCATTCACTTAGGTATTGTCAAGACAAGATTCATAATTGTTATCACATAATACCTATTGTATTCCATCATTCCCACAATTTATATCACTAAATATAAGCTATGGAAACACTTGAAACAAGCAAACTATGCATGCAAAACAAAATCTGTCAAAAACAGAATAGCCTGTGAAGATTAGAATGGTCACCATACTTACCTAACTCTAAAACTTCTGAAAAAATAGGACAATGCATATCATTTGCATAGCTATTTTGTGTAAGATTTCATAATATTCAGACGGTCCAGTAAAATCAGATAATTCATATACTGGACGCAAAAGTTTCTATTTTTGCACACAATTGAACAAGCAAGTATCCACACTATCCCAAAGGCTTTACTTGGCACTTTATTGAAAGAAAAGACACAAAACATGATTACTATATTATATTAATCATGTGAACATATAGAAACAAAAAGTAAAAGTGTTGCATTGTGTCCCAACAAGCGCTTTTCTTTAATGCCTTTTAGCTAGGCATCATGATTTCAATGATGCTCGTATGGGAATAGCAGTTGAAACATGCAGGAGAGCATCATGAATCACATGAAAAGCACATTTTAAGTCCAACCACTTCCTATGTATAGGGATTTTTTGAGCAAACAATTCATGGGAAGAAGAATCAACTATCATAGGAAGGCAAAACAACCATACTTTAAAAATTAGAACACATAGAGAGGAAACTTGATATTTGTGCAATTCCTACAAGCATATGTTCCTCCCTCATAATAATTTTCAGTAGCATAATGATGAAATTCAAAAATATAACAATCACATACAACATTCTTTTCATGATTCATAAGCATAGAAAATACATCACTCTCCACATAAGCAAACTTCTTCTCATTCATAATAATGGGAGAAAACTCAATGAAATAACTATCATGATCGATGTACTTGATTGACATAACCACATTGAGTATTAAAATCATGATGACAAGTTTCATGGTTAATATCACTACTTATAGCATACATGTCATCATCATAATCATCATACATAGGAGGCATGCTATCATCACAATAGTCTTGCTCATCAAAACTTGTGGGACTAAAAATATCATATTCATCAAACATAGCATCCCCAAGCTTGTGCTTTGCTTATCATTAGAATCATGGATATTCAAAAAAATCATACTAACAATGTTGCTATCATGATCATCATTCATGGAATTATCATTAAGCATTTTCATGAATTCTTCCTCTACCAATTGAGACAATTTTCCTTTCCACCATTTTCATGAAAGACTTTATAAAGACGAAAAAATTGATGCAACCTAAACCCCTTTTTTGTAGTTTTCTTTTATAAAACCAAACTATTGAAAAAAAAAAGGTAGAAAGTGACAAAAGTGAGCACACACGGTATTGCAATGCTTGAAAACAAGGCCTAGAGTCTATACTTTCGTTAGCACAATCTCTCAACAATGCTAATATAATTGGATCACATAACGATCCCTCAACGCGCAACGAATAATCACTCCAAAGTTCTTATCAAGCGGAGAGCATAAGAAGAAATTATTTGTAGGGTACGAAACCACCTTAAAGTTATCCTTTCCGATCAATCTATCCAATAGTTGGTAATAAAATAACCAAGTAATCCTTTCCGATCAATCTATCTAAGAGTTCGTACAAGAATAACACCATATGACACACATCAACCAACACTAATGTCACCTAGATATCCAATGTCACCACAAGTATCCATGAGTTAATTATACGATACACATCAGAAATATTCAGATTCATAATACTCAATCCAACACAAAGAACCTCAAAGAGTGCCCCAATATTTCTACCGGGGATGCTAGGATAAGAACGTGTATCAACCCCACTACATAGATTACCCCAATGTCACCTTGGGAATCCGCAAGTTGAGTACCGAGACATAGATCAAGTGAATCACTTGAATACCCCAATATCAATACGGGTATCTGCATGCAAGACATATATCAAGTGTTCTCAAATCCAATATTAAATCCAACATAACAAAATCTCAAAGGGAAAACTCAATTCATTTCAACAAGATAGAGAGCAGAAAACACCATGTCATACAACTATATTAACAAAACCCGTGATACATCCAGATTGTGCTATCCCAAGAATGCAAGAGAGAGAGAGAGATTGAACATATAGATACTAGTACAAACCGTTAGCCCCAAGGGTGGACTACTAACTCTTCATCATGGACTCCGCCAGGATGATGAAGATGGCCACCGGGGATGGTCTACCCTCTTCGTCAGTGTATTGCTTTCGCTCCACTGGAGGAACAATGAGTCTAGGGTTATTTCTTATGGTTCTATATTTATAGGAATTTTTTGCATTGGTTTCACATGGGGATAGGCCACGACGTGAGCACGCTCCACCAGGGCACGGTTGGGGGCCTGGCGCTCCCTGGTGGAAGGTGTCCACCTATTAACTCTTCTGGCCCTCCCATGAAGCGTCTAGTGTCTCTTTTCTTCAAAAAACCATCAAAAAGTTTCGGGATATTCGGAGAAGTTTCATTTTCTGAACAAAAACAACACCACGGTAGTACTACTGAAAACAACGTCAATCCGGGTTAGTTTTAAAAAAATCATATAAAGTTCATCAAAACCATAAAAATATATTGTAAACATAGGTGAGTATGGCATGAATACTTGTATGGCACATAAGAGGAAAACCTCTCCATCCACACCCGCCAGCTCAGCTCCTGGTGCTGCCTGGCGCGGCTTGCGTCACCCATGTGAAAACACAGGTTGGGCAGCTCTTGTCTAGAGTGCCTAGTGAGGGCCCCGGCGACGGCTTCGGGAGGCGGTCTCACGAGGATGGCTTCACAAGGTCCCCGACGAAACCATCTATGTGCCTCGCAAGGCCAGACCCTCGCAAGGGTCAGGCAGGTGGGCCTCCGCAGGACCTTGATGCGTGACCTGTCCTGGGCCACACACGCACGGGCCTCGGTAACCCCAGTCCCAGAGTCTAGATAGTAGCCCCCAGGACCATGGAGTGCCCCACTCCGTCAGTTGAGGACCAAAATGACGCAGCCACAAACCGCCTCCGGGCCAGGCGTGACATGTGGCGCACGACCGAGCATGTGATGCTTCCACTTTCCCATGATGCCTTGGCAACTACTTTGGGGACGGCACTCCTGCATAGAAAACACCATACGTGCCACACGCATGTGCTATTGCTCGTCTTCTCCGAAACGCTTCCCCTCCTGCGTTGCTCCTCCTTCCCCACGCGAACGCCGTCTCCCTCTTTCCTTCTCTTGCTATGGGGGTAAAAAGGAACACCATGGACGCCAGAGAATGGGAAGGGCCCTTGGTGCTACCCTCTCCCCTAGGAGAAGCAGGTGTCGGCGCCCAAGGTCAAACCCGATGCGATGGCGCTAGGCTGCCGGCGACGAGTAAGTGCATCGTAACCCTGGATTTCCCTTGTATACCTTGTTTGAGCTAGTGAGCCTGACAACTGAACTCCTTAGGGCGCCCAAACGCAAGAGGCAGAGGGGTGCCTCTCCCAAGGTGCCTCCTCATGCGTTGCTTGCTGGTGAGGCCTTAGCCCCGGCGCCCAACTTGGCAGGATCGGGAGGGGCCATCAGCCAACACATAGCCGCGGCGGGGCCCTGGGGGCGTGCGGCTGCTGCTAATGTGCGTGTTCCCCAGGATGTTGCGCGTGAAGTGGAGCTGGCCCGTAGGGAGGCGACCATTGCTCAGCGAGAGGCCGACGTGGACCTCCGTGAACAGGAGGCTAACTAGAGTTCCTTCGACTAGGAGGCGGAGCGTGAGTGCCTCGAGACATTGGAGGGTCACGTCCTTGCTAAAAGGACCGCCTCCAAGGCGACGCGCGACAAGGCTCTTGCCGAGCTCGAGAGGAGGGAGGCCTCTTTCAATGCCGATCTGGATGCGCGGGTTGCTCGGCAGTAGGAGGCCGTCCTAGTGGAGTATCATGGTAATATGGCATAGCAGGAAAGCCGCTTTCAGCTCCATCGTGACGCGCTCCGGCAGGAGGTGAGCTAGCTGAAGACCCAGCAGGGGCACCGAGGCCGACATCCTTGCCGCTCTCAAAGGCAAAGGGGGCGTCGAGGCAGATATAGCGTCGCTGCAGGTCCAAGTCAGTGAGGCCACCGACGTAGTGCAAATGGCCAAGGACAACGAGGCAGGGGCACGAATGCTGGAGGCGCAACACGCTAGGCTTTTTTTGACAGATTCTGTTTTTCATGCATAGTTTGCTTGTTTCAAGTGCTTCTATAACTTATATTTAGTGATATAAATTATGGGAATGTTGGATTATGGTAGGTATTATGTGAGAACAATCATTTATATTGTCTTGATAGTACCTAAGTGAATGATCTATCTTTATTACACTAACCATCTCACGAAGTTCCGTTAAGTTTTGTGTGATTGAAGTTTTCGTGTTTTGAGTGAGATACCGATATGAGGTGAATAAGGAGCCAAAAGGACCTAACCTTGGGGATGCCCAAGGCACCCTCAAGGTAATATCCGAGGAAGACTCAATTGTCTAAGCTTGGGGATGCCCCGGAAGGCATCCCCTCTTTCATCTCCAACATTATCGGTATATGTTACTTGGAGCTATATTTTTATTCGTCACATTATCTATGTTTTGCTTGGAGCATCATTTTTTTTCTCTATTACATGTTATTTATAATCCTATTTTCAATAAAAAGTTCCAAGAATTGCTTCAGGATGCTTGAATTATATGTTTGACGTGTGTTGTGTAAAAATATAAACTTTTTCTGTAATGTTTGAATTTTCATATTTTACTGGAACGTGGAAAGTTTCTAAAACTTTTACAGAGTATTTTAATTTAAATTCGTTAGTCTATCCTAAATTTTCAGAATTTTTATGGATACGGTAGTACACTTGTTTAATAGATTGCTACCGACTATTCTGTTTGGACATATTGTTGTCCTAGTTTTGTTATCCACTTCTCCTATAGTTTTCATGACTTATATTGGTAGATATAAATCGTGGAAATTATAGTAGACAGTAGATGATGTTTGAAAATTATTATGCAACTTGTCTTGGCAGTACCTAAAGAGTTGATTGTTTGTTATGTGCACTAACCTATCTCACGAGTTCTTTTCGAGTTTTTTTGTGGATGAAGTTTTTGTGACTTAGGTGAAACCGGTGTAAGAGAGAATTGAACGAGATACAAAATCTCAAGCTTGGGGATTCCCAAGGCACCCCAAGCAAGTACTTTAAGAAGTCTCAAGCATCTAAGCTTGGGGATGCTATGCATCCCACATCCCTTCATCAAACAAATATCAGTTAGCCTATGTTGAGCCTAAATTTTTATTTGTCCACATGATATGTGCTATTTTTGGAATGCGTTTTTATTTAGTTTGCTATTTGAATAAAATTCGTAGATCTAAAAAGAACTATTGAGAGAGAGTCCTCACATAGCTAATTAAATTTTTGACTACTCATTGGTCTTCACTTATATCTTTTGAGAGTAGTTTGATGTTTACTCTTGTGCTTCACTTATATCCTAAGATTAAATTATGAATGAATTGAATATCACAAATCTGAAATTATACATGTGCTTTATGCTTAGTAGTAGCTTCACGTCTGGTTTATATAGTAAAATCTATTGAAGTTTGACCATCATTGTATTGGTCATATGAGCAATTCATCAATGATTTATATAAGAAAGAGAACTTTCATGTACAAATATATTATCTTGAACATATTTTATGATTGTGAATACACATTAATTATTTTCAAACTTGATCAAATAGTTGGGCAGGGAAGACAACGTAATGGGTATGTTTGGGTATATTTGAATATAAATTATTGTTATGGATCCTCCAACATGTGGTGCTTGTTTAGAACATTTTGCTAGACAAAACATCATACTAAGTAGAAATAATACTTTTGCATCCAAATCCTTAAGCCAAGTTTCTTCCATGAGATTCCACCCACAAATGGAATCAGAAGATTTGTCGTCTGCCACCTCTTTGCCGTCCGCTAGCGGACGGCAAAGAGTGGCTTTGCCATCTGCTAGCAGAAAGCAGACGACAAAGGGTGGCTTTACCATCAGCCACTTCTTTGCCGTCTGCTGGCGGACAGCAAACGAGGTTTGCCGTCCGCTAGCGGATGGCAAAGAGGGAAGGGGCCCACCCTAAACCTAGCCCGCAAGTTGACCTAACGCCCCCCTCTTTGTCCTCCGCTAGCGGACGACAAAGAGGGGGGCTAACTAATGGCTAACGCCCCCCGACCCCCTCTCACTCTTTCTCTCCCTCTCTCCTCCCCGTCGGTCGCCGCCCGCCTCTCTCTCTCTCTATCTCTCTCTCTTTCTCTCCCTCCCTCACTTTCTAGCCCACCGTCGGCCGCCGCCCGCGCCCCCACCCCCACCCCCACCGCCCCCACCCCCACCGCCCGTGCCACCGCCAGGTCGCTTGCGCCGCGCACCCCACCCCAACCGCCCCCCACCCCGCCGCCTGTGCCCACCGCCGGTCGATGCCTGCGCCCCCCACCCCCACCCAGCCCCCAACCCCTCCGCCGCCCGCGCCCACCGCCGGCCGCTGCCCATGCCCCCACCGCCGCGTCGCCACCGCGTCGGCACCACCGGCTGCCACCCAACACACCACCACCATCGCCCCCACCACATCACCCGCCGCCCCCGCCGCCCCATTGTCGGCGCCCCACTGCCGATCACCCCGTCCACGTCCTCCACGACCCCGACCCCGCCCGCCCGCTCCTCCCACTCGCCGTCGCCAAGATCTTTCGCGCCCTCGCGCTCCAGCGGACCGCCGACCTCATCATCCTCGGCAAGCAGGTCCGCCGCCCCTTTCTCCCTTGCATTTTTATTATTTTCATTTATGGCATTATTGTTTAATTGATCAATTGTAGGCGAGGTATACACACAGATGCTTTTTACTCTTCATTGCTTGTTAGCAATACACCAAATATATACAACTGCAGTAAGTATATGTTGTTTTAACAGACATTTACCGAATTTCAAATTTTGCATTCTACTAAAGCACAATTATGAAACTCCAAAGTCACCTACTCAATTAGTCACACATGACAATTAGGGCCTCTTCGGATTCTGCCTGCACTGGCCATGCCAAAGTATGGGCGCGCCAATATATTGGCGAAGCCTTAGCCCGCCACCGTTTTGCCAATTGTAGGCAGAAAATTTCACGGGAAACTTAACTGGGGGATGGGCAGGTTGGGGCATGCCCAGTAATTGGCTCCCATCCAAGTACTTCCCATGCACTAGCCAACGCCGGCAAATTGGTTGGGCAGGTTGGGGTACCAAATTCAGTTCGACAAAGATTCTGACCACAACCAATGGGAATACTACACGGCACCCCAACACCCAGACACGGCACCCCGACACCCTGACACCCCGACACGACACCCCGACACCCAGACAAGGCACCCCAGACCCCGACACAACACCCCTTCCCCGACACCCCGACAGAGCACCCCGACACCCCGACACCCCGACATGGCACCCCGACACCCCGACACCCTGACACGGCACGCTGACACCCCGACATGCCGACACGGCACCCCTGACCCCGACACAGCACCCCTACCCCGACACGACACCACCGACACCCTGACCCCCGACACGACACCCCGACACCCCGACATGGCACCCCAGACCCCGACACAGCACCCCTACCCTGACACGACACCCCCGACACCTCGACCCCGACACGACACCCCGACACCCTGACCCCCCGACATAGCACCCCTACCCCGACACGGCACCCCAGACCCTAACACAGTACCCCTACCCCGACACGACACCCCGAAACCCTGACACGGCACCCCCGACCCCGACACAGCACCACTACCCTGACACAACACCACCGACACCCCGACCCCTGACATGACACCTCGACACCCCGACATGACACCCCAGACCCCGACACAGCACCCCTACCCCGACACGACAGCCCCGGCACCCCGACCCTGACACGACACATATATTACTAATTATTATTATAATGTGAGGTATTCAATTATTATTATGTACATATCTATTATTAATTAGTTCATGTTATTAGGTATTCAATTTTTTATGTTCAATTTTACCTCCAGCTGATTCTCCCGACCATAGGAGTGCTCCGTCTCAGATGGACCCATCTGACTTGGACCCGTCTTGGACTACAGTCAATGAGCCTCGGGTCGACGAGCCTCGGGTCACCAAGCCTTCGTCCCAGGAGACTCCGGTCCCAGATTCTTCATCCCAGGAGACTCTGGTCCTGGATTCTTCATCCCACGTGACTCTAGAGGCTAGTGGCCATGCTGATGGTGGCGAGGACAACTTGTCTAAGGACACCTAGAGCGAGGGCAAGCTGGTTGAGGAGGGCAAGAAGGTCTACCAGCGTGGTTGTACAAAGCTGCCGCCCGTGCCGACGACCCGCGAGTAGAGGTGGTTGATTGCGCCTAATGCACACAAGTAAGTGCATTTACTCTGTTTTAACCTTTTGCCTTCATGTTTCTTCAAATTAATATCTAATGTGTTGGCCTTGTCCTACTGTAGGGGTTGGCAATACGAGCATGGTGTCCACAAGCCCAACCAGGTCCTTGTCGTACTTCTCCATTACCACTTACTAGGGAAGGTCCAGTTGCCCGGTGAGGGTGAGTCTCCACAGGTAGCACTGACCTGGGAGCTGTACAAGGCTGCCCCAACCCCGCCAGAGGAGATGGTCGACGGTGTCTTGTGCGAGATGGTGGTAGACATTGTGATCCATCGCTTTTGGGTAATTTCTCCTTTACAGAATTAAAAATCAACAACACCTAGTGATTGTACTAATTAGTGTTGTCTTGCCTTATTGCAGACCTTCTACAGGTGTCTTGAGGAAGACGAGGCGAAAGAGGCTGTTGTTCTCGAAGCCGAGTGCAAGCGCCTACTTCAGAACTTACGGCACGAGGCTCGGGTGCAAGCTATTCGAGACTACTATGCCTCGAGTAACATTAAGAGGGCCAAGAAGAAGTGCTGCAAAAATTATCTGAGTAAGGAGAAGTTAATGAAGGTAATTATCTATTCTTAAGGCCTTGTTCTTAGTTTCTTTGATTTGATTCGTAGGTGTAGCGCTAAAATTTCTCTTGTCTAACTTAGGTGTCCCCGAGATGGTGTGCGGATAGGATGGACTGTTGGGAGGCATTGGTGGATGAGTGGTGCTCTCCCGAATGGCTAGCCGAACACAACAAGGCCAAGGATAAGCATGCCCAAATGAGAGGTGTGCCACACCATCAAGGGAGCTCCAACCTCTTTGAGTCGGGAATAACTGGGTATGTGGTTTGCTTCATGATTCATGCTAGCTTGAGCCCTTAACTAATATTTTGTTCATCTCTTTTAGGCGCGACACAACAAGAAGGAGGTGCCACTTCTATTCGACCTCTATGCCATGGCCTATACTGCCTCGTACAAGCAGGCCAAGGCATTCTCTTAGGATGACCTCGATCATCCACAGAGCTTCAGCAACATCTCCTCCCATAACAAGATCTTGAGGTATAGGGATGAGGGGGAGGCGAGGAAAGGGGATGACTTCAACCTGAGCCAGACTCCTTTTGATCCAGAGCTCGTGATGATATCTGGTGGCGGGAGGCCCCATGGCTCGATAGCCATTGGGGATGGACTGATATGTTGTCCTAGAACTCTCCCGGAGATCAAGAAGCGCCAGACGAGCTCTGATCCCGAGATAAGGCCTCGTCCACGGCCAATGGAGCTCGCCATTGTGGCTAGGGCCCAGGAGCTTCTGGCGGAGGCAAACAGGCAAGCGGCGAAGAGGGAGAGAGACATGGAGGAGAGGATGGCTAGGCTGTTGGAGGAGGAGAGGAACCCGAATGACGCGTCTCACCGGGCCCTATACGAGGTCCTAATGGCATGTTTCTCCTGCATATTAGCCAAATCATGCACGTAATGTTTGTTTCATCACTAACTAATATGAATGACTCGTGAAAACAAAATGTGCAGACCGTGTGCCAGAACAATGGTCAGACCCCTCCGTCGATGCCCCATATTGCTATAGCACCCACGGTGAGTTTCATTTAAATGGTTATTAGATACTAGTATTCACATTTGAGTTGCATCATGCTAAGGAGACATTGCAAATGATCTTTGGTGCAGCGTGCCTCCCAACAAGCATCGACTGATCCTTCTGCGTCTGCCGCAAGCCCGACCGGTCCTTCTACGTCTCACCCTGGCGCCAACCCTACCGGTCCTTCACCTCCGTGTTGATGGTATGTTTTCCCAAGTGTTTTCATTAACAAATGCATACTTAGCTTAAGAAATGACCTACTTAGCTCGAAAATGACCTATACTTAGCTTATTTTGCTGAAAAATGACTTGATATTCTTAGTTAGCTAGAAAATGGTATATTCTACCTATGATCGCTATAAAATGACCTATACTTAGCATTTTCCCCTCCAAAATGACTTGATATGCTTAGTTAGCTAGAAAATGGCATTACTACCTAGTATAGCTCAATAATGATCTATAGCTAGCTTAGCTAGTTCATTTATGACATAATTAGCTCACTAAGGTACAAAATGGCATAACTACCTAGGATAGCTCAATAATGATCTATAATTAGCTTAGCTAGTTCATTTATGACATAATTAACTCACTTAGGTAAAAAATGGCATAATAACCTTGGTTTAGATCCAAAATGATCTATATTTAGCTTATTTTCTTCAATAATGACATAATAACCTTACTTACCTCCAAAATGATATATTCTACCTAGGATAGCTATTAAATGTCCTATACTTAGCATTTTTCCACCAAAATGACTTGATATGCTTAGTTAGCTAGAGAATGGAATTACTACCTTGGAGCAGAGGAGAGGAGAGGAGAAAAAGAAAGATTAGATAAATTCTTCTTCTTCTTCTTTTTCTTCTTCTTTTTCTTCTTTTTCTTCTACCTAGTCTTCTTCTTCTTCTAACTTTCATCTTTCCTACTTTGCAGATTTGCTATAGATGAGGAAGCTTGCATTGATGGAGTGTACTCTTTAACTTCTACTTCCTTTTTGTTTATGGAAACTTGTTGGAAACTTGTTTTGGATATGTATGTTGGATATGTTGTTTGAAACTTGTATATGTTGGATATGTTGTTGGAACTTATTGTTGGTATGCTTGTTGTACTTATTATTGGTATGCTTTTTGAAACTTATTGTTGGTATGCTTGTCAGAAACTTGTACTGTTGATATGTTGGATATATATGTGATATTCTATAAAATTGAATGATTTTAAGAAAAAACAGAAAAAACAGGGGCTATATAGCCACTTTGCCGTCTACTGGCAGACTGCAAAGAGCTTTGCCGTCTGCCAGCAGATGGCAAAGATACCATGTGGCAACTTCCTCTGCAACCTAGGGCTAGCCTAGGTGGGTTCTTTGCCATAAGCTGGCAGACGACAAAGAACTAAAGTCTTTGTCGTCTGCCAGCGGACGACAAAGCACGCCGTTAAGCCCTTAACGGAGCTAAGTTGCCACGTGTGCCGTCCAGGCCCATTGCCGTCCGCTGGAAGACAGCAAAGATTAAAAGGTCTTTGTCATCCGCCAGCAGACGGCAAAGAGCCTTTTATCGTGGCTTATTCAGCCGAACGGTTTGCCGTCTGCTAGCGGACGGCAAAGTGTTTGCCGTCCAGGATGCATGCCTTTGCCGTCCGGGATGGCTGACGGCAAAGTGCCTGATTCCTGTAGTGACCATACCTACCTATATATGGTATTTCACTACCATTCCAAGGAAATTTGCATGTGCCACCTCTGAACCTATATATGGAGCAAACGGGGCGGTCATTATCTTCCATGGTAAGTGATTTATTCTCAAGTTAAGTGTTTATTCACTTGTCATTTGCAAAAGAGAGGCTGGTAAAAAGGATGCCCAGTTTTGCATTACCCAAAAAGAAACAAACAAGAAATCCCCCTAGAAAGTTGATTGTTTGGAGGGCAACCATGGATTTGGCCAGCCATGGAATGTATTTGAATGGTGGAGGGGGAGTAAAAAAATTCAATTCCGTTTGGGAACTGCCAATTATGTGATTCACATGGAAGATATTGAAAACTCTGTTGCGACGTTGACAGGAAAAGTACACCACTCAAAACTACTTATTCATCTCTGTTTTAAACAATGAGTTGTAGCATATATGCAAATCCCCGCTTCCCTTTGCGAAGGGATAATCTATTTACTTTCATGTTGAGTCAACTTCCTATTCCAACCTCAATCTGTTAGTAGGCAACCATCATGTGGTGGGGAAAGATCCAAACATATATATCGAGTCAAATATATTTGATCATGATTCATTGTTGTTGACAATTATGTTCATGATAAGTATGTTGGGAGGCGAAATGTTAAGCCTCTATCTTTCTATGTGTTTGATGTATGTTGTTTAGTCTAAAGATATTCCTTGAGTATTAGCAATCATAAAAGACTATATGATAATTGAGTACATAGAGCTCTTACTTAGACTTGATGATGCATAAAAATTGTTTGTTGACAAAGAACATAGCAAGTGAAGGAATTGTCCATAACATGTGAATTGGTTGCTACTCTTTCATGATGATTGTTATGAGAAAAAGTTGCTCATTATGATGCTAGAAAGGTGACTGAAATTATCAATGATCAAAACTATTCACTATAGTAGCATTCACACTTCATAAATTATTTCCTTTATCATTTACCTATTCGAGGACGAGAAGGAATTAAGCTCGGGGATGTTGATATGACTCCAACGTATCTATAATTTATGAAGTATTCATGCCATATTCACCTATGTTAACACTACTTTGTATGGTTTTGATGCACTTTATATGATTTATGTAGAACTAACCCGGACTAACAATGTTTTCACCAGGATTACCATAGTGTTGTTTTTGTGCAGAAAATGGAAGTTCTTGGAATTGCCCGAACCTTTTTTCTGATTTTTTATCGAAGAAATAAGCAACATTGGAGCGAAGAATCACCAAAGAGGAGCCACCTGTGGGCCACAAGCCAACAGAGCATGCCCCTTGTGGGTGGTGCCCTAATGGTTTGTGGGGCCCATGTGGCTCCATTGCGCGTGATTCCAATGCTAAAAAAAATCTATAAATCCGAGAAACCACAGAAATAAAGAGAGACTCTTTGTTCTACCGCCGCAACTCTCTGTATCATCATCTCGGTGGAGGCCATGAGGTGGAGGGAGTAGTCCACCCTTGGGGCTGATGGTTTGTACTAGTAGCTATGTGTTCAATCTCTGTCTCTCATGTTCTTCAGATTACACAATCTTGATGTATCACGGGTTTTGATAATATAGTTGGATCATATGGTGTTCTTCCCTTGTCATCTTGTTGTGATGAATACAATATTTCCCTTTGAGATCTCTATATTTTGGATTTAATATTTGGTTTGAGAAGACTTGATGTACGTCTTGCGTGGGATACCCATTGTGACATTTGGGTATTCTATTGTTTCACTTGATATATGTTGTGGAATCAACTTGCGGATTCCAGTGACCATGGGCATCTTTGCATAGGGGTGGATTGCATGTTTTGATACCACGTTCTCCTATAGAAATCTTGGGGTGCTCCTTGAAGTTCTTTGTGTTGGATTGAATATGATAGATCGAAAACTGTTTGACGGATGTCGCATAATTTACCCACGGATACTTCAGGTGACATTGGAGTATCTTGGTGACATTAGGGTGGATTGATATGTACTATTGGTGTTAGTTTACTAAGAACGCTAGGGTTGTTTGTGACACTTATAGGAATAGCTCAAAATATTGATCGGAAATAATAAATTTGAGGTGGTTCTACAATCTACACCAATTTCATCTATTTGTTCTTTGCGAGATAAGAACTTTGGATTGATTCTTTGTTGCACGTTGAGGGGTGATCATATGATTCAACTATGTTAGCTTTGTGGGAGATTGCACTAGCAAAAGTATGAACCTCAAGCCTTGTTTCCAAGCATTAATATATCATTTTTCTTGCTGTTTACTATTTATTACATTGCTGTTTTTATATTTTCAAATTACAAAAACCTATTTCTATCATCCATATTGCACTTGTATCACCATACCTTCGTCAAACTGGTGCACCTATACAATTTGCCACTGTATTGGGTGTGTTGGAGACATAGCAGATTTCTTGTATTTGATTGCAGGGTTGTTTGAGAGAGACCATCTTCATCCTACACCTCCCACGGATTGATAAACCTTGGTCATCCACTCGAGGGAAAATTGGTATTGTCCTACAATACTCTGTGCTTTGAGGCCCAACATAGTCTACAAGAATAAGGTTGCGTAGTAGACATCAGGGACATCCCGGATCTGCCATGCATACATGGAGATGATGGCTACCTCGATTTCTTACTCAATGTAGTGGAGGCGCTGGAGTGGGGTGTCTCCAAGGTGGAAGAAGACATCTAATCAAGTGCCCGCGATCTTCTGGACCGTGCGCTAATGCATGTCTTCTCCAACCTTCACCACCTCGACCCTGCCTTCAACTTCTCTCGCATGGTGGACCCTGTGCCCGCGAAGCTTCAGGGCCCCCTCAGGGACAAGGCACACAAACACGTGGAGTCCTTGGTCGAGCGGTTCGTTTCAGGGCCCCCATTATGAACTTTCTTCTCTTAAGCTCAAACTTGGTGATCACTCTTGTTTTCCATCACCCGTTGACCTTGTCAAATCTCAAGATGATCCAAGTTCATTTGACCCCCCTAAACATCATCAAACACCTTCTGCCAGAAATGTAAAACTGGCATTTTTCACCTCAAATCCTTTTACCCTTGCCTCCTCCTTTTTACCACAGCTCCACCCATACCCCCAGCACCTCCAGTAGGAAACCCAACGGCTAGCTCTATGATTGAGATAGTGAAAACCCCCATTTTTACCCTCTGGTCCACCTGGCAGGACCTCTTTTCCCTCTCTCCCTCTATTCTAATCCCTCCCAGCGCATCCAAGGGCCTAGGCCAGTTAGTTTTCTTCCCCTAGATCCCCTGGACATGGGTGGACACGCAGAAGGCGCCAAGGGCATGCCATGGCCTGCAATTGACGCGCTCCATAGCGTGCAACAGTGCTGACCAGCACTGTAGCCGCTGGCCACTGCATGGCCCTGGCCGCCTTGAGCCTCCCACTGGCGCCGTCTGGTCGGCCTCGACGTCTGCAGCCCTGCAGGTGGTCGGCCCCCCTCCTCACTCTCTCTCCTTGTCCCTCCTCCACTCGTGGCCGCCGCCGCACGAACCGGCCAAAGTGGGAGCTCGCACGCGTGCGCTCCTCCCCTCCATCTCTCCCTTCCTTTGTGCCTGGACCCCTCCAAGGAACGCCGTAGACAAGCCCCAACTCGCCCCGTGCTCTATGCCGAGGGCTACGACCTCACCGGCGCACGGCGTCCTCGGTGGACCGGCCCCCGCCTATATAAGCCCCCCCCCCGAACCTCCTTCTCCCTCTCTGCCATCTCTCTCTCACCCCAATCGAGCCCCCACTCTGGCCCCGCAAGTTCCCAGGGCCCAAGTCGCCGGGATCGAGCCGGAGATCGCCGCGGTGGCCCGCAGACGATCTCGCGGTATGGTGCCCCTCCGGTTCCCCCTCTCCTCCAGTTGCTCACCTCTCTCCTCTCTGACCGTTTCTGCGCTCCCTCCGCTCTCTTTGCAGGGCAAAAAGGGCCGGAGACCTCCTTCCGATCCTCCCTCTGCTGCAGGTTCTTCGTCACGGGCAACCAAGACCTTCCCGCCGGTTCCCTCCACCTCCACCCGACTGGCGACGAGCCCCTGAGCACGGCGGTGCCCTCCGTTCGTCTCCCCGTGCCCTGTAGCCGCCGGTGAGCCCTCTCGCCTCTCCCTGGCCCGCTGGTCAGGTTTGAACTGGCGCGCGCCGCGCGCCTGGGCTGGTTCCCTCCCTGGGCCAGCTCGGGTGGGCAGATCTGGCCCGTAGGGCACAGTGCCCTTCTACTTTTTCTTTTTTCCTGTTATTTTATAAAAATTCCACAGGCTGGATTATTTGCCCAATACAAATATTTTCTCCACCATAAATCTCAAAATAATATGTAGAATTTAATAGTGCCTATAATTTATTGAAAAACTTTTATCTAATGGTTTATTTTAAAACCTATTAAAGGCATTCTTTTTGCCTCTATTATTTTGTTATAAAATGATTTTTCACAACAAAACCTTTTGTAGATATTTTTAGTATAATCTTGGGTATTTAGCAGAATAGGTAAACATTTTTGTTGAGTAGTTTGAGTGCTCTGTTTGCATGCTTGTTTATTTATTAACGTTTATTTTGCGACGATAGATTGCACTGTTGATGGACAAGTTGGACTCGAAGACTTCGAAGACCCCGGGGAATTTGTCGAGCCAGGCAAGCAGCCCTTTGACCATGTCAAGAAACTATCTTCATTTGCATGTCATATAGCACTTTACTTCCGGCTTATCGATCATGCGTTGTCGTCTTCCCTTTCGGTGGGATGCCTCCGGTACTTTTCCGTTGATACTTGCATCGAGCATGACCCTACCACCCTATGAGGGTTGTGCGGGTGGGAGTAGTTAGGTTGCAAATGGATGCTATGCAAAGTGGGATGGGACTTATGCATGATGATACCGAGAAGGGTGTGTTTTCAAACACTCTTTTGAAAACCCTGTCGGGTGCCACTAATGCCCGAGGGGAGTGATGATGAGTTGGGTGACCAGTTGAGAAAGAAGTGGTATGCTGGAACAAGAGAGTGTGTGTGTGTTTTCGAAAACGGAGAGTTCTATGGCCTACTGACCGTCCCAACATTGCATGCGCAACCACGATACCCCTTATGGGACGAGGCTTTGTTGATTACTTTGGTGGGTACTGGCAAGGAGCCCGCATTACTAGTGGCGGGAGTGGCGTGGTCACTCTCGATACGGGGTCGTATCGGATGTACGATCATGCGCTATCTTTACAGGCACCGGGCACACCATTGGTCCCCTCATGGATGGTACGGTTTGAGCAAGGCTCGTGTCATGTACGTCATGAGGGCTGGCTACCAATCGAGTGGACTCTTTGTTTAGTATCGCTGGGGGAAAGGCATTGTTCGGGTGCTTACCTCGGGTATGTATATACCACGAGTCGTGGATGACACGGAAGTTCCCCGAGTCTTGTGGGTAAAGTGTGCAACATCTGCTGAGTGTAAAACTATTCGAATAGCCGCGTCCGCGGTCATGGACAATTGGAGGTCCTTCTTAGACTACCCGAATGTTTTCTCGAAATATTGGTGTGAGTATGGGTGTGTTAGTGACAAGAGGTCACCTGAGTCAAGTCCGATGACTTGGCATGAGAAATGAACTAAGTCCGATGACTTAGCGTGAACATGATGTGTTCAACTGATACCGTGATGGTATCGAGAATGTGTTATCATGAATACTTGGTTAGTTGTTGATGCATACTTACTATTACTTGATCATGTCGCTTGCATACAAAATCAGCTTTCCGCAAATTACCTATAATGCTATATCATGCACCATTATTGCCTCGTTCCACTCTTGGGTTGCTTGCGAGTACATTCAAAGTACTCATTGGCTTGCCACTGGTTATTTAATTGGCCAGGCATGGAAGAATAGGAATATGTCGAAGATTTCATTGGAGATGAACATGCAAACTAGGACGCTTCCCAGTCAGAGTGCCTGTAGGTTAAGGCAGATGGCATGGGTTCACGCTTTCGACGAAGATTTCCACTGCTTGTTCTAGACTTACTGTTTGGCCCGAGTGGCCCTATCCTTGTAAGACTGAGACCTTCGAGGTCATCATTTGTGTAAGACGTTAAGTGTGGATGTAAGACTCTTTTATTCAGCTTCTATGTGTTCAGTGAGAATTGATCTCTGGGATCACTGTACACGTGCATTCGGTGATCTCGACTTATGAGTCGGGGTCCCCACAGAGCTAGCATCAGAGCCATCCTGACTGTAGGAAGCCCTTAGTTAGCATGGACGTTAGTAGGATTAAAGTTGTTTTCAAAACTACACCTAGCTTTGGAACTTAGGAATTCTGCACTATTTATCTCTCCTATGCTTGACACGACACTTTGCTGACTCTCCTCTTTTCAAACCTTTGTACATGGCCGTCGTACCCGAAGCCTTGCTGACATCCAACTTTCCCTTACTCCTTGGGGATAGCCTGGAGAAGTGCCATTTTCGCCAACCACCCATTTCCCTCTACCACGAGCACTGGGTCGATGCCGTCACGAAGGAGTACCACGTGTATGTGGTTGTGAAGGCAAACGACTCCCCGACCAGTTGGTTCTTTGAAGGACCACGGATGGAGACTATGACACTTGCCGCCGAGACAACTGCATGCAAGGCACTCCTACACCTTCGAGACATCATTCCAGAGATGGCTGATGAACCAGCTAGTCGCTACCTTCCCTTCAGGAAGGATGACTTGGGCGAGAGTTGGACGCTGATTCCGGCCAAGGAGGATGGCCCATCACTCTGCTTCCAGACCTACTTCAGTCTCTCCGCCGATAGTCTAGTTCACAACTTGGTGAAGGAATCTGTGAAGCTTCGCGAGGAACTTCACCACACCCAAGGGCTACTTCAACAAGCCAAGACCAAGCCAGACAAGATCAAGAAGGATGGAGCCCCCGAGGGACGACCCGCTGTCGCTTATCGAGGAGGAGTACCCCCAGCCAGCGATGCACCTGCACGTAGTCGTCGCATGAGTGGGAAGGAGTACCGTAATCTCTTCACTGACCCACGCGTAATGCATCGTTGGGATGGCCCTCCTTGTTCCCTGACCCCGTCGACCAGGAATGATGCTCGTTCTAAGGATGAGCCAGAGGAAGACCTAGAGGAGCGTGACTACGAGACCGAGCACTCCACCACCTGAATCCGAGAACCCCTAGGGTAGGATCAGACATGTATCCCTCATGCGTAGTTGAGTCCATGTAATGGTTCATATGAAACCATGTGTGCTTGTTGTTTGTTTTGTTGTTTGTGTATTCTGATGCAAGTCGCGCTTTTGCCTTAGTCAACATGTAAGCTACTACATCGTCTATCTTAATATATGTTGTGGGTATTTTGACCTTCGTTTCTCCACACTTGCACTTGACCGACCCCCTTAGGCGCGCTTTGTCGATTTGCTTATCCTCTTGTCGACCCTAGTTTTTTGACTTGGCCGCTCCATGTTGTCTGAGTTCATGAGAAACTCGCCCCTGACCTTCACTGAGACTGTTGAGACGTTGGATGCTAATGACTGGATCCGCACCATCGAGGACCTCCTTGCCCTGGTCAACTACAATGAGGATCGTGAGAAGGTTCTTTATGCCTCTCACTGCCTCAGAGGTACCGCCCGAGCATGGTGGGATGGATTCAAGGTCATGCAGGGAGAGCGTGTGATCACGTGGAATGACTTCAAGGAAGGATTCCGCACTGCCCATATTCCATCTGGGATCATGGCTATCAAGAAGAGAGAGTTTTGAGCGCTAAAGCAAGGAAGTGGCTTTGTCAAGGAGTACCTGCAGAAGTTCAACCTGCTGTCAAGGTATGCACCTGAAGACGTCAGCACGGAGGCTGCCAAGAAGGAACGCTTCATGGAAGGACTTCAGCAAATTCTGCAGTATCAGCTCATCATCTGCGACTGCCGCACCTTCTTTGATCTAGTAAACAAAGCCCTCATGTTGGAAGAAAAGCATCGTGCCATCGACGACACTCGCAAGCGCAAGATGATCAGCAAAGGAAGCTCAAGCAACCAGAAGCCTCGCCCATGGCAGCCAACTCCAGCCAACCCAACCTATCAGCCACAACATGCTAGACCTCCTGCGCCTCGTCCGAGCTACCAGCCTCAGCAGTATGCCAATCCCAGGCCAACCTACAACTACAACCCCAATAACAACAATTGTGGCAGGAACCTCAACAACAACCCTGGGCAAGTCACCTGCTTTGGATGTGGTCAGTCTCGACACATCTCTAGGCTTTGTCCCACTAGGAAGCCTGATGCACCGCGCCCCAATGCGCCAGCTCAAGGACAAGCCCGAGGAGCACCGCCAAGGAACCCAGCTCCCCGCAACCAGCCTAACAATGGCAAGGGTCGTGTGAATCACGTCACCGCAGAGGAAGCCTAGGAAGACCCGAACGTCATACTAGGTACGTTCCTCGTCAACTCAACCCAAGCAACAATATTGTTTGATTGTGGAGCTTCGCATTCTTTTGTCACCCAAAAGTTTTCACTTCAGAGTTGCATGGAACCTACACCCTTGGGTAGTCGAATGTTGATACAAACCCCCGGCTCAGTTATGAAGTCTGGGTTAGGGTGTAAGGGGGTGAAGATTGACATCAACGGGGTAGACTTCCTAGCAGACCTTATAATTCTGGATTCACCCGGCTTGGATGTTATCCTTGGCAGGAACTGGTTGACTAAGTACCAAGGCTTACAAGACTGTGGCAAGAGGATTGTTACCATGACCAACAGCCAAGGAGTGGAAGTCAAGTATGTCCTCAACCCTGTCTCCACGCAAGACCCTTAGGTTAACTGCCTGTCGGGAGTTGAGTTGGATCAAGTGCCAGTAGTATGTGAATACCCGGATGTATTTCCTGATGAGCTGCCCGGGATGCCTCCTGACCGAGACATTGAGTTCGTCATCGAGCTTATGCCCGGATCAAGGCCCATCTATAAGAAGGCCTATAGGATGGGATCCGAAGAGATGGCAGAATTGAAGAAGCAACTAGCAGAGTAGCTCAGGAAAGAATTTATTCGCCATAGTGCGTCTCCTTGGGGATCACCTGTTCTATTTGTATCAAAGAGAGATGGCACCATCAGACTTTGTGTCGATTATCGTCTGTCAATGAGGTCACAATAAAGAACAAGTATCCACTCCCCAAGATCGAAGACCTATTTGATCAGTTGAACGGAGCCAAGGTGTTCTCCAAGATCGATCTTAGGTCTGGGTACTTTCAGCTGAAGATCAGACCCCAAGACATCCCAAAGACGGCATTTGTAACCCGATATGGCCTGTATGAGTACACGGTCATGTCGTTCGGATTGACGAATGCCCCGGCCTACTTCATGTACCCGATGAATAAAGTCTTCATGGAATACTTGGACAAGTTCGTTGTTGTCTTCATTGATGACATCCTTGTCTTCTCCAAGTCTTAAGAGGAGCATGAAGAGCACTTGAGGTTGGTCCTAGAGAAGCTTCGAGAGCACCAGCTTTATGCCAAGTTCAGCAAGTGTGAATTCTGGCTGCATCAAGTTGGATTCTTGGGTCATATGTTGACTGTGGAGGGATTATCAGTAGACCCTGCCAAGATTGAAGCCGTGACTGAATGGCAGACCCCAACCATAGTGAAGGAAGTCAGGAGCTTTCTCGGACTCGCAGGATATTACCACAAGTTCCTAGAAGGATTCTCAAGCATCGCCCGACCAATGACCCAGCTCCTGAAGAAGGACAAGAAGTTCGAGTGGACCGCTAAGTGCGAAGAAAGCTTCCAGGAGCTCAAGAAGAGATTGACCACAACCCCTATTTTGGCCACCCTTGATATTCACAAGGAATTTGTAATTTATTGTGATGCCTCAAGAACCGAGGTGTTCTGATGCAAGAAGGACGAGTAGTAGCATATCTGTCCCAAAAGCTACGTCCTCATGAGGAGAACTACACAACTCACGATCTTGAGTTGGCAGCCGTGGTTCATGCCCTGAAGACATAGCGGCATTACATTCTGGGGAAGTGATGTGAGATATTCACTGACCACAAGAGTTTGAAGTATATCTTCACTCGAAGGGAATTGAACATGAGTCAGCAAAGATGGTTGGAGTTGATCAAGGACTACGACCTTAGTGTTCAATACCACCCCGGAAAGGCCAATGTGGTAGCCGAAGCCTTAAGCGGAAAGGCTTGCTCCTTGAATGCTATGATTAAGGAAAGTCTACCCGCTTTGTATGATGCGCTTGAGAGCTTCGGCTTGGAACTGGTCACACCAGGATTTCTCGCCAACCTCGAAGCGAAGCCTACCTTGATGGACGATGTCAAAGAAGCCCAGAAGGGACACGAGAGCATTGAAGGCATTAAGAGGAAGATCAAGGCAGGCAAGGCCCCATGATTCTCAGAGGATGAACAAGGAGTCATGTGGTTTGGGAACCGCATTTGCGTACCCAACAAAGAGGAGCTCAAGAACTTGATTTTACAAGAAGCTCATAGCACTCCCTACTCCATCCATCCTGGAGGAACCAAGATGTATCAAGACCTCAAGGCAGGATTCTGGTGGCATGGCATGAAGCGGGAAATAGGCACGTTCGTGGCTAAGTGTGACGTATGCCAGAGGGTCAAGGCTGAGCATCGGCGACCCGCTGGACTACTGCAGCCCCTTAAAGTGCCTGAATGGAAGTGGGATAAAATCGGGATGGACTTCATCACCGGTTTACCAAGGTCAAGCAAGGGACATGATTCCATTTGGGTCATTGTCGACCACCTGACCAAGGTCGCCCATTTTGTTCCCGTCAAGACCACCTATGATGGCAACAAGTTAGCCAGCCTCTACATAGAGCGGATCGTGAGTCTTCATGGAGTACCAAAGGAGATTGTGTCAGACCGAGGGACCCAGTTCACCTCAAGGTTCTGGAAGAAGTTTCAAGAAGCTATGGGAACCAAGCTCTCAATCAGCATTGCTTTTCACCCCTAGACCAGTGGGCAAACGGAACGAGTAAACCAGATACTCAAAGACATGCTCCGCGCTTGTGTTCTGGCATATGGAGCCAAGTGGGAAGATTGCTTACCGTTCTCCGAGTTCTCCTACAACAACAGCTATCAGTCAAGCCTTCAGATGGCACCATTTGAGGTGTTGTATGGACGCAAGTGCCGTACTCCCCTCAACTGGTCGGAGACCGAAGAAGGATTGGTGTTTGGGCCAGATATCCTCCGCGAAGCCGAAGAGCAAGTTCAACTTATCCAAGAGCGCCTCAAGACCGCCAAGTCAAGACAAAAGAGCCACGCCGACTCTCGCCACCGAAAAGTGAACTTCTGTGTCGGTGACCATGTTTACCTCAGGGTCACGCCTCTCAAGGGAAACAAGCGTTTCCACGTCAAAGGGAAGCTCGCACCAAGATTCGTCGGCCCCTTCAAGATTACCACCACAAGAGGAGAAGTTGCTTATCAGCTAGAGCTACCTTCTGAGCTATCGGATGTGCACAACGTCTTCCACGTGTCACAGCTCCGGAAGTGTCTGCAAGATCCCGACCGCCCCGACCTCTACAAAGACATCGACCATCAGGCCATCGACCTTCAGCCAGATCTCACTTGTCGTGAGAGGCCTGTCCGCATTTTGGATGAAGCTAAGCGCTGCACCTGAGGCCGCACCATCAAGTACTTCAAGGTCCAATGGAGCAACCACACGGAAGCAGAAGCAACATGGGAGCGTGAAGACTATCTCAGGTCAGAGTTTCCATATCTTTTTAGCGCTTAGCGTAGGAATCTCGGGGACGAGACTCTTGTAAGGGGGGAAGGTCTGTCACACCCTGTATTTTGGCACATTGTTTTGGTTGGTTTTATAAAAATTTGGAGCCAACTAAAACTTTTTGAGTGCATGCTTGTTTGAATTCCTTGAGTGTTCAAGTTTGGCACTATTAGGTTCTACTCCACTCCACATTAATCTTCCTTGATCCAAATTCCTTGCCCTATGATCATGCCATGTAAATATAGCTCAAAAATATTTTAACACAATTTATTTTCACCAAAAAGGATTTATTCAATTTAAGTTCACTAAAACCCCTGAATTGAGGTTTGAACTACCAGTCCTCAATTTAGGTCGATCTTTTCTTCCTAGATGCTTTATCTGAAACCTACTATATATATGACTTCTCAAAACCACCAAATATTATTTTTAAAGATTATTTTCATATTTTATTTAAAGGCTTTTTCTTAAGAACATAAATGGCTTTTCCTAAGGTAAAATTATTTAAATGCTTTGAAAATATTTGAGAAAATTTAGAGAGACTCAGTGGACATATATTTTCCATATATATGAGTTTCAACACAAGGGCTTGAGCATAACATGGGCAAAACCCCTCAAAACCCTTCCTGATCAGATCAAACTTTTGGAATGTTTTTGCAAGAAATATTCTCAATAAATTCCAAGAAAATTCTAGCAAGTCGACACTAACATAGGTGATGATCTTGCAAAGTTTCATATCAATACAAGTTGGTTTGGTTCATCAAACCAACCCAAATCCATTTCTATCCAGATTCAAAATTTGACAACTTTACATTGTGAAGTATCTTCCCTCGGCCTCAAACTTTGTGGGCATGCTCTAATGGACAATTAGTGATGATCCACTAAGTGGTGCATCAAGGGTTAAAGCCTAACCCCTTTGAATCTATAGAAAACAGATTCTGTCTATTTCTAGGTTTTCCCAAGGTCCCATTATGAACTTTCTTCTCTTAAGGTCAAACTTGGTGATCACTCTTGTTTTCCATCACCCCTTGACCCTGCAGGCGGTCGGACCCCCTCCTCCCTCTCGCTCCTTCTCCCTCCTCCGCGCGTGCCCACCGCCGCCCGAAGCGGCCAATGCGGGAGCTCGCACGCGCGTGCTCCTCCCCTCCATCTCTCCCTTCCTTCGTGCCTGGACCCCTCCAAGGAACGTCGTAGACAAGCCCCAACTCGCCCCATGCTCTATGCCGAGGGCTACGACCTCACCGGCGCACGGCGTCCTTGGTGGACCGGCCCCTGCCTATATAAGGCCCCCCGGACCTCCTTCTCCCTCTCTACCGTCTCTCTCACCACAACCGAGCCCCCACTCTGCCCCCGCAAGCTCCTAGGGCCCCAGTCGCCGGGATCGAGCCGGAGATTGCCGCGGTGGCCCGTAGTCGATCTCGCGGTACGGTGCCCCTCCGGTTCCCCCTCTCCTCCAGTTGCTCACCTCTCTCCTCTCTGACCGTTTCCCAGCTCCCTCCGCTCGCTTTGCAAGGCAAAAAGGGCTAGAGACCTCCTCCAGATCCTCCCTCCGCTGCGGGTTCTTCGTCACCGGCGACCAGGACCTTCCCGCCGGTTCCCTCCACCTCCACCCGACTGGCGACGAGCCCCTGAGCATGGCGGTGCCCTCCGTTCGTCTCCCCGTGCCCTATAGCCGCCGGTGAGCCCTCTCGCCACTCCCTAGCCCGAGGAAGGTGATGACAAGCGGGCCCCGCCTGTCATCCTCCCCAGGTCCCCCGCCTCTCTCCCTCTCGCTGACCAGCCTAGCCCGCTGGTCAGGTTTGAAGTGGCGCGCGCCGTGCGCCTGGGCTGGTTCCCTCCCTGGGCCGGCTCGAGTAGGTAGATCTGGCCCGTAGGGCATAGTGCCCTTCTCCTTTTTCTTTTTTTCTTTTATTTTCTAAAAATTCCACAGGCTGGATTATTTGCCCAATGCAAATATTTCCTCCACCATAAATCTCAGAATAATCTATAGAATTTAATAGTGTCATTTGTATAATTTATTGAAAAACTTTTATCTAATGGTTTATTTCAAAACCTATTAAAGGAATTCTTTTTGCCTCTGTTATTTTGTTATAAAATGATTTTTGACAACAAAACCTTTTGTAGATATTTTTAGTATAACCTTGTGTATTTAGCAGAATAGGTAAACATTTTTGTTGTGTAGTTTGAGTGCTCTGTTTGCATGCTTGTTTATTTATTATCGTTTATTTCGCGATGATAGATTGCGCCGTTGACGGACAAGTTGGACTCGAAGACTTCGAAGACCCTAGAGAATTTGTCGAGCCAGGCAAGCAGCCCTTTGACCATGTCCAGAAACTATTTTCATTTGCATGTCATATAGCACTTTACTTCCGGCTTATCGATCACGTGTTGTGGTGTTCCCTTTCGATGGGATGCCTCCGGTACTTTTCCGTTGATACTTGCATCGAGCATGACCCTACCACCTTATGAGGCTTGTGCGGGTGGGAGTAGTTAGGTTGCAAATAGATGCTACGCAATGTGGGATGGGACTTATGCATAATGATACCGAGAAGGGTGTGTTTTCAAATACTCTTTCGAAAACCCCGTCGGTTGCCACTAATGCCCGAGGGGAGTGATGATGAGTTGAGTGACCACTTGAGAAAGAAGTGGTATGCCGAAACAAGCGAGTGTGTGTGTGTTTTCGAAAACGGAGAGTTCTAAGGTCTGCTAACCATCCCAACATTACATGCGCAACCACGATACCCCTTATGGGACGGGGCTTTGTTGATTACTTTGGTGGGTACTGGCAAGGAGCCCGCATTACTAGTGGCGGTAGTGACGTAGTCACTCTCGATACGGGGTCGTACCGGATGTACGATCATGCGCTATCTTTACAGGCACCGGGCACACCATTGGTCCCCTCATGGATGGTACGGTTTGAGCAACGCTCGTGTGATGTACTTCATGAGGGCTGGGTACCATTCGAGTGGAGTCTTTGTTTAGTATCGCCGGGGTAAAGGCATTGTTTGGGTGCTTACCTCGGGTATGTATATACCGCGAGTCATGGATGACACGGAAGTTCCTTGAGTCTTGTGGGTAAAGTGTGCAACCTTTGCAGAGTGTAAATCTATTCGAATAGCCGCGTCCGCGGGCATGCACAGTTGGAGGTCCTTCTTAGACTACGTCCGAATGTTTTCGTGAAATGTTGGTGTGAGTATGGGTCTGTTAGTGACAAGAGGTCACCTGAGTCAAGTCCGATGACTTGGCATGAGAAATGAACTATGTCCGATGATTAGCGTGAACATGATGTGTTCAACTGATACTGTGATGGTATTGACAATGCGTTATCATGAATACTTGGTTAGTTGTTGATGCATACTTACTATTACTTGATCATGTCGCTTGCATACAAAATCATCTTTCCGCAAATTACCTATAGTGTTATATCATGCACCATTATTGCCTCGTTCCACTCTTGGGTTGCTTGCGAGTACATTCAAAGTACTCATTGGCTTGTGATTGGTTATTTAATTGGCCAGGCATGGAAGAACATGAATATGTCGAAGATTTCATTGGAGACGAACATGCGAACTAGGACGCTTCCTAGTCAGAGTGCCTGTAGGTTAAGACAGATGGCATGGGTTCACACTTTCAACGAAGATTTCCGCGTCTTGTTCTAGACTTAGTATTTGGCCCGAGTGGCCCTATCCTTGTAATACTGAGACCTTCGTGGTCATCATTTGTGTAAGATGTTAAGTGTGGATGTATGACTCTTTTATTCAGCTTCTGTGTGTTCAGTGAGCATTGATCTCTGGGATCGCTGTACACGTGCATTCGGTGATCTCGACTTATGAGTCAGGGTCTCCACATGTCCTTTCCCCGGTGGTTCTCTGGCTGGAGCTGGTCATCAAGGCATCAAAGATTGACAAATGCTAGGCGGAATATTAGTATCTTTCTAGAGCGATGGTCTTTAGTTAGAGTAATGTTTAGGTAAACTAACTAATGTTTATTAGTTGCTCCATTAACTAAGTGCGGGCAGTGTTGTAGGCTCTTTTGTGCAGTACTCAAATTTGCTAATGTTGTTAAATTAAGCATTAACGTCGATAACCAATGTAACGAGGGAAATTCAGACCAACATTTTTTTGCCATATACCCATTTTCTCTTCCAATTGAACATGAAATGCAAGTACCATGTGCTATGTAGTATCCGATATCTTACGTCGGAAGCTTGGTGACCAAAATTCCATGTTCAGTCTCATCACACATGGGATAAACTATAGGATATGTTTGTGTTATTGAATACCGCACACAGTTATGGTAAAGGGACTGTGTCTGATGTGACTGTGCGCGCTATCGCCGCACCGACAAAATTTTGCTCTACCGTGCAAATATCTACCTCGCTCGACCCTTGTACCAACTAAAAGCCACATTTCCCCTACTTCCCCTTCCTTTCCTAAGTTCAAACCTTCACTGTTTGCCTATAGTGTTGCCTCCTCGCCGGCGACGGTCCTTCCTGCTGCTCGGCCTCCTCCATCTAGTCATAGTTAGGTAATACCCACCTAGCACATACCCCCTCGTCCTCCACCCCCTCCTCCTCCATTCCACATGCTCTGACCCCTGGCATGATACATTCCACCAAAATCACCGGCCTCCTCCATCTAGTCATAGTCATGAAGTTTAGCTAGGATCTCAAGGAGGACCTGATAGTGGATAAGAAAATCGCAAACGCATGCACGGATGAGGCCGTGATGGCTGTCGTGCATGCCCACCCCAGATCTTGCACCAACCCCTAGCTGCCGAGGCCACCGTCCATGCCTCGAGTGCGGACGACGCGATGCGGTTGGATTCTTTGAACAATAGCTTATTGTGTTTTCTCGAGGGCCCTGTTGTTGCCTTCGTCGATGACTACGAGTTGTTTTCCCAACATGCGCGTGCTTTCCTCAACTCCAGAGCTGGCAGGTTGGTGCCCGGACAGGCTGAGGCCACTCACCACTACGAGGAGGGCACCCACAATGTGGAGGAATCGCCCTCGTCAAAGCCCATCATTATCAATATCTCTAACGACGAGTAATATCTTGTTTTTTAAGCTTAATTACTAATGACCTATCTTTAGCTAGCTACACCCGTTAAACATGTTCGCTTTAACTATTGCTTGTGCTGCTCCTACCTTTACTTAAGAAATTCAAGTGAAATATTCAATATAATTCTACTATACAATCTGACCATCTAGTATGTTCTATTGTGCAATGTGACGCTTAGTTAATTGTTTAATTCATTTGTCTTGGTGATCATCTGAATGTTATGTTTGATTATTGTTGGTACAATTTTGTTTTGTTATGCATGTGGAACATACAGTTTCTATATTTCATAGTTCGTAGCATGCCTGGCTTTTCCATGTGGCTTGAATTCATATGTTGGATCTACAATGTGTGTATTTTTCATTAACATATTTTACTAATAGGACGCCAAATATCACTTAAAACCTGATCAATATCTATCTTAAACACGTTACCAGTGGAACAATGGGAGAAATGAAGTTTACCATTGAGGTTTGCACTTTCATGATTATTTTACTAATAGCACATTATTATGCAATTGCAGGAACCGTTCTAATATTTAGGTTTCTAAGAATAATCTGGTCTTGCACATGTTGGTCCTGATGTAAGAGGTTTAGACACACTGTTCGACCCATTTTACATGTTGGGAAGTGATGTGTTCATGAATATCAACTAAATCAAGAAACTCAGAACTTGCGACGAAAAACAACAAGATGTTTGTGTGCACAATGAATAAGACATATGAGAACTATAGGATGGTACTATATATTTTGCCTTCTCTTTTTCCCTATGTGGCAGAGTTTTTTCCCACCCCAAATTAAGCATTCAAATGTCCCACTAGTAGTGTATCAATGATTTTTATGACATGCTTCAAGTCTTTCCAGTGAAATTTGATATGGGGAGTAACATACCGATTTTTAGCTATGCATCGAACATATCCTGTGTAGAAGGTTGAAAGTGAGTATTTATTCCAAATAGTGCAGAGTAATAGTGGGCAAACATTGCTAATTAGAATTTGTTACTGTCTACGAACAAAGTCAAAAAAGAAATCTCAATCGTTGCTTACAGAGCAATGTTAGACAAAAGAATTACACTGTTTTTTCTAAGTAATATGTCAACATGCAGGAAGTTGAAAGAACCCTAACTTGGAGCAGAATCTGTTCAGATGGTGCCATTCTTGATGTAAACATCCATATTAAGACAAGGCTTTGGTGTACCACTAGAATTTGACTATCAACTTTAAGTTCATAAAACTGAGATATTTTTCTCCAAAGGCACGCATAAAAATTGGGGTAACCAACTTTATCATTGTTTTCCCGTAATTTCGTTGTACATCCATTGTTCGTGGTCAATATGACATCAATGGAGTCATCAACTAAGTAAAGGCCAAGATTTCCTTGTACACGTATTCTTCCAAAGCAGGGGGTGTACTGTGGGAAATTAAAAGAACGTACCTATATTGAAATAACAGAGCAACAAGGAAATATGGAAGAAATTGAGAGGACAGAAAAATAGCTGAAATCAAACTACAAATTATGGAATTAATCTGATAATGAAACCAAAATGATATGCAAATATGAGAGTAATTGAAAGAATAGTACAACATTAATTTCTTTGATATATAAGGAAAAAACATTCTTTGATGTCTATGCTGCATGTGGGACCTTTTATACAAATTTCGCAATGTATAGTACACGTTCATATTAGGCCATGCTAACCATGGTAGGGTGAGATTGAACATACTGTGCGCCCCCTAAAGTTGTATGGTATGGTGATATAGAACTTGTCGTCCATCTGGACACCGCCTGTCGGTGCAGCGACACCCATGGGACCGCGAGGATCCCTTCGTGGTTCAGCGGGGAGAGGGTATGCGCGAGGAGAAGATCAAAAGAATGGCGCGAGGGGAGTTTTTTACCTAGGTTCGGGCCTTTGAGGAGTATAAAACCCTACTGCTGCTTCAATGTATTATGGGTGTTTTTAGGGTTCCAGCTAGAGGAGCGCTGACTAAAGGTGCTACGCGCGTGAGCTAGAAGGTGGTAGCCAAAAGTCCCCTCTCGTAATGCCTTGGGCCTCCTTTTATACGACCAAGGGGATCCCAACAGTGGCATACAATGCACGCACGGGGTGCACAATGCTACAATGTTATCATACCTAACACTGATGAAGTGGGACAAATGCATTTAATGCTCTCTCAGGTGTCCCTGACCTTCTACGGGACGGGACATGAGCCCATCCCATCTGCGCCGCTTAGCCTCTCCATCACCAGTGCCTTGACACGTATCCTGGGGGTCGACACCTGGCCTTCGTGCTAGCAAGGTGGCAAGGCCTCGCCAAGTGACCTCCTTGCTAGGGCTCTGCAGGTCACCCCCGGCAAGATCTTGCCTGGGTTCCAGCTCTTGGCCTTCTTTCTTGTGTTTGTTGACTTGACTGTTCCTTTGTTGTCTTCGTGCTTGCTTCCAGTAGTCCTCCGGTGGGCCTTGTTGCGGAGGTGGCTACAACTGCCCTTGCACAAGTAAGGGGTACTAATAGACCCGATCCTTAGTACACTGACAAGAGCCTCTAGGCTTGGGCCACACACGGTGTGAGGCGTTGTTGGGCTAGGCTCAAATAGTGCATGGGCACACGTGGTAGGGGTCTGCAGTTGCAACAATTCCGCTTACAACGCCTACCCACGATGCACGTTAAGCACGCGACGTGGGAGGCGTGCGTGGAGCGGTCGTAACGGCAGCGTGCTCACGAAGGTACTGACACTTGGCCAGTAAAGAGGCGGCCTTTCATCTTCCCCATAAAAGAGGACCTGTTGAGGCACTTGCTCATTTACTCCCTGTCTTTTCCAATCTCGAAACCACTATCGTCTCCTTCCCTGAGCCCAAAGCAGAGCTTCTCCCACTCAACCTCTGCCTCCGCCCTCTCCCCGTTCTTAGCCTTCGCCCCCACAGCCACCATGCTGCCCAGGACAAGCAAGGGCAAGGGAGCGAAATCTATTGTCTCGGAGAAAGATCTAGCAAAGATGTGGAAGGTGCGTGTTGTCTTCCCTCCGGTGCTCGACGCAGAGGCCTTGAAGGAGCGGTACATGAGTATGTGGGTGAGTAACACGAATGTGCATGCCCCTACCTGCGTGAGCCTAGGTTCTTCCAATGACGGTCATCAAAAATTCCCCTTCTTAGTCGATTTTTTTTATTGTGCGCTCTGTCCCCCCTTTTCCGATTTCTTCAACGACATTATGTACACGTACGGCTTCCATCACATGGAATTTTCCACCGAATGCCATAACATGTATGTCCGTCTTTGCTCACCTCTAGGAGAATTTTTCCGGGGTAGTCCCCAAAACTGCCCTACTTTGCCACTACTTCATCCCCCGTATCCAAGGGGGAGAAGCCCTTTCCGGTTCTATCACCTGGATTCCAAGGGGATGGAACAAGGAAATATACCCAACCAGGGCTCTCCATGATAAGTGGGATGAATGGCGGGCCAGGTGGTTCTAGATTCGGGAGGACGATCCTCAATCTTTCTATTCGCCCCGACAGACAGAAATGGCACGAGGTGATGACTAGAGCGACTTCGATACCCTTGACGAGAAGCTCACAGTCGTAGTCACCAGGATCCACTACATCACAAAGGGAGGCCAGCTTGGGAATTCAAGAACGCGGCCGACATCATGATGTTGTGTCCTGGCGTGAACAATAACTTGATGGTGATGCAACACGCAGCTCTCCGTCAAAGGTTGTTCAGGTCTGATGTGAGGCCAGTGTGAACCCCCTCTGCAACAATTCCGCCTTGGCCTTGTTCCTCGCCATGATGTTGGTATGCAACACACATGATCCTGACGGGACCTGTGAAGAGCCGTCCGCAGAACGGGTATAGGAGTTCTTCGACAGCTTGTAGGAGAAGGCCATACGGAAACAGACGAACCTCGTCCGGCACGCCACCGAGGAAGAACTGACATACATCGCTAGCAGGGTGGTGGAGGCGACCCTTGCTGCGGAGGCCGATAGTGTAAGTTTCATAGAAGAGGAAGCCAGTGAAGGAGAGGTGGCATCAAAGGATTAACTCGCCAGGCACGGTGAAGTTGGCGAGGAACAGAGCAGCATGGCCGCTGGGGGGCTTGCCTTCGAGGACAGACATGAATAGGAGCCGGACGAGGAGCCGCCAGCCCTCAAGAGGAAGAAGCGTGTCCTCCGGAAAGCTTCCTCTGGAGTCCCTGCTCTCCGTCCTACTTCCAGCAGCACAACCCCCGGCAAAGGTGCGACCGACAAGGTTGTGCGGCGAAAAGGAGCTAAACAACACCCCTCTGCTCCAGCCACGGCCAAGTGACCCAGGGATGCCCCTTCTTCATCTCCGGGCACTATGGCAGAGGTGGACTTCAATCTCTTTGCCTTCAGTTCGGGGGGAAGAGTAAGGATCCCCCCACATCTCTTATCTCCCGAATTTTTTCGGTTTCGCTTAACTTTTTGTCTTGTTTTGGCCTCTTCCCATGGAGATTCGGAAATGATGGTGCAAAGGATGGCGAAGAGGGTGAGGACTTCACCGGGTGATGTGCTGCCAGCCAGCACTACAAGCGCGTCGGAGCTGATCGACATTAGCCCAGAGCCCAGCCTGCTACATAGCCGCCAACACAGCCCCCAGCGTGAGTCTGTTACTCATTTCCCACTGGCGAGCATTGGGAAAAGTATCTTCGTCGCTGACATCACCAGGCTTGTAGAAGAAAGGCAACAACAAAGGGGGCCATTGGGGGCCACCCCTGATGCGCTGCCTCCTTCGACTACGCCGCCCAGAGACGGCTCTCCGGCAAGGGATTCCACTGACGAGCCAATCCTTGCCGAGGAGAAGTCGGCAAGCGCTGGTGTCGGCAGTCCTATGCCGGGAACCGAAGTTGCTAGGGAAGAAGCAGCCACCTCCCAACAGCCTTGTGCATGCAGACCGTTTTCCCCAGAGCACTTGTCGTTTCATCTTCATACATTATTTTATTGAACTTCAACCTTGGCTTAATATTTACTCTTCGTTTCTAGTTTTCAGATCCCCCTTGGTGGAACAAATGGACGTCGATGCCATTATTGAGGAGACCACTAGGGATGCTGTCGCTGATGCCACTAGGGTTTCCCCTGACAAGGCCGCCAGGTACGCACAGGGAAACACTGCTGAGGGACCTACTGGGGAGGACGGCGAGGGGTCCGATGACTGAACTGACGGCGTTCCAAGTGCAGGAGCGCCAAGCCCTACTTCGGCCATGGAGCCACCGTCCGCCGGCGAGAAGGTCGTCGAGGATCAACCATCGACATCTGAGTGCCCCTCACTAAGCAGATATCTCAAGTCTGGTGACAACCTGTTTGTCAACGTTCTGGGCACAACAAACATTGGTGATCCCACCGAAGGAGGGGGGCTGATGCGGAAAGCACCGCTGCCACCGGACACGAAGCTCTTGATGAGGCGGGCATCAACAGTCTATCCAAGGAAGAGCAGATCCTCCAGGCGATGAGTGATAACTTCCAAAATATCCAGGTGCTCTATCGTACTTGGAAGCAAAAGCGGCAGTTATGCAGGCGGTAGAGGCGGACTTCCAGGGGCGCGTTGAGGATATGCAGCCTGGTTCTTTGAAGCCTCCCAGGATTTGAAGACCAGTCGAGAGCAGCTGAGCAGAGGCTGGGACGAGCTCTTCTTGCAGCAGTCCGACATCAAAAGAGCCCAAGATGTGGCTTCACAACAGGCTGCCGCAGAGAACGCGCGTGTGACGGAGAGTCGCATCGGGCTTGACGCCCATGAAGAGGACCTTGCTACCCGCGAGGGGGCGCTCGCCGAAAAGCTTGGACGCAAGGATGAAGAAATAGAAAGTCTTGTCGCGTGGTGAAGCCAGGAGCTGGAGCAGAAGCGTAAGGAATCTCTCGAGGCTCTGCTCATTGACCACGTCGGCAAGCTGAAGGAAGCTGTCGATGTTGCCGAAGCCGCAGAGGTCGCCAGAAGTGAGCTTGCCGACAAGGTGAAGAGGCTGGAGGCGGACCTCAAGGAACATAGCACAGAGATCTCGACGCTCAAGACTGGCGGAGAGAAAACTACCCACAGCTTGAGGGAGATGCAAATCGCCATGTCTGAGAAGACCAAACAACTCTCCTCAGCCAAAGAGTCCATCGCCGATCTGGAGCTGAAGTTAGATAAGTTGAAGGGGTCTCTCAAGAGTAGCACTTCCCGTGAGAAGGCCCTGTCCAAGGACCTACTGAATGAGTAGGATTTGCTCAAGAGCGCTCTCATAATGATT